>CM050164.1:214421878-215644378 GCA_027410445.1 Discoglossus pictus | reverse complement strand
GTATCACTTTAAGGGAATGCCAGATAAGCTTGCAATTAGTGACCATGGTCTGTGGCTTCATCTCAGCATCAGTAGCAGCTCGTCCATAGGGGCGTCGGGGCAAGCGCCCCCCCCAAAAGTTTTCAGTGACCCAGCAATAAAAAAAGACAAATAATAATTAGAAATTATCATAAAACAATAAAATATCATCTTTAAATTAGCATTTAAGTGTTCTTTCTTAAGTATGCTTTCATTCAAAATATTCCCTGGGACACTGTCACTTTAAGATAACCCCTTGTATGCCTTAACTGCTGTGTGCTATCCATTGTAACTAGCTTCCCTGCACTGTGTGATCATATTACACTAACCTGACACTGTGAGAGCGAGTCATGACCGTTAATGAATGTCGCCCAGCCACCAGGGAGAAGCTATGCATGAACAGTGAAAATGTATCAATTTCAATGACTGACAGCCTTTCAGCATCATCCAATCAATGCTGAGAGGCTGTCTAGTTTCCATGATCCCCACATAAGCACACCCAGACCGTTAGCCCAGGGCGCCCACTAACAAATAGAGACCCGAGTTAGTGTTTGACTGACAGGTGCCCAAGGAGCCCTGCTATAAAAATCTGACCCCCTAAGCCAGCCCCCTCTGTTTCCCGTTGCTGGTGCTAAAGAACCCATCTACAAGTAAGTAGAAACACTGCCTTCAGTGCCCTGCCTTGCCCAGCCAAAGCCCCTAGTCCCCCTAATAAAAATAGGGTCCCCCAGTTACCCCACTATGCCTACCTGTCACCCACCCACCCACCTAGGCCAACAATGCCTGTGCCACCCCCCCGATCACCCCCATGGGGCCTGTGCCACCCCCCGATCACTCCCACCTTGGCACCTTAACCTACCTAACTAGTACCAAGCCACCTTCCTACCACCCTGACCCAGTGACCCTACCCTGACCCAACTTGGTAGTTGGGTCAGGGTGGAATCACTGGGTCAGGGTGGTAGGTAGGTGGCTTGGTAGTACCAAGCCAAGCCACCTGCCTACCACCCTGACCCAGTGACCCCACCCTGACCCAACTACCAAGCAACCTACCTACCACCCTGACTAAGTGACCCTACCCTGACCCAACTACCAACTTGGTAGTTGGGTCAGGGTGGAATCACTGGGTCAGGGTGATAGGTAGGTGGCTTGGTAGTACCAAGCCAAGCCACCTACCTACCACCCTGACCCAGTGACCCCATCCTGACCCAACTACCAAGTCACCTATCTACCACCCTGACTAAGTGACCCAACTACCAAGCCACCTACAAATCAATTAAAAACACAACATAACCCCCCCCCCTATTTTTATTCCATTTTTCAAAGTAATAGGCAATGTATCTTTAACATTGCAGTTAAAAAAAAAAAAGGATACATTGCCTGTCACTTTTACAGATAAAATAAAAATAAGGGAACGGGAAAAAAAAAACAATAATAAAGTAAAGAACAGCACATATTTGTCAAATTGACCCCTCCAGCGGTGGCCTTCTGCCCTGGATAGTCGGGCATTCCAATCAATTTTGATTGAAGCCCATGTCCTTCAATCTTGATAGAAGCCCTTGTCCTCATCTTGATTGAAGCCATTGTCCATCCATTCTGGCCCATTGCAAGAGGCCTCCACCTAAAAAACCCGACGCTCTAAAAAAAAACAACAACAATCTAATGAAGCTCCTCCTACAAGGAGCTCCCCCGGCGACTAATTGATTTTTTCCCACGCTCCTCCTTTTATTGTTTTTTTCAAGGACTCTGATTGGCTGAAATTTTGATTGACATTGATTTCAAACAATCAGAGTCTTTAAAAAATTAGCAAAGCAGGTATGGAAGCCTGTAAGGGCAAAAAAGGTTAGTGTGAACTTGTGTGACCCTGTATGTATTATACATATTACAGGGCTATTTATGTGATATACATGTTACAGGATAATATCCTGTAACATGTATAGCAAATAAATAGCACTGTAAACGGAAACCTTGAAGGCATTTTACCCTTGCCTGGAGTTAACCCCTGTAACTTGTCCCAGCCCTGGGTTTTACCAGCAATGTTCTCACATTCTAGCTGCGGGAGAGGAATCCTAAGCCTACCAGGTACATGTAAGGTTTTGCTAGATATTGTGCACGTACACAGTCAGGCAAACCCCCAGGCCGAATGTCAGCAGTCTTGAAATTTGCTACAATTACAGAGCGATTCAATTGAACAAGCCTGCAGTTTACGGGACCGAAAGCTGAAACCGTACACCATGCAATCATATGTAGCATTTCAGAGCGTGATCATGATCAATTAAGCAAGGCGGTAACAACCGATTTAGAAACAGCCAATAGTAAATGAGACCGTCATCCTTATGTCAGTAAAACATGGAGGTTACACATCAATCAATTAGAGGTCTGATGTACAAAATATTAGAAATTAATGGTGATACTGTTTTAGTCCATGTGGGTGGCCTGATATGTATTAACTCATTGATTCCCGATATTGGTATGACACCAAAATTCGACATAAAAAAAAAAAATGATTGCAGATTTGCAAGCTTGAGACTGTTGTGCAATTAATTATAACATCTTTCATTGCTTTCCCCATATTTAAAAGTGCAGTATTGATTATTTATTTGCATTTACAGTGCTACAAAGAGGGGTTGAACCCCCTTGCTAGTCGTATCTGGTACCCGTAGGATTTTCTTCTACATTTGCCATTTAAGGGTGTGAAAATATTTGCGAGCTTGAGAAATTATAGCAATTGAATAGCGATTTGCAATTTTAGCAATTGTAACTTTAGCAGGCTTGAAAGATCAAAGGCTTAAATGGGTTGTAAGTTACGATTTTTACAACCGCAGGGATTTTCAGCCTGTAACCCGTAGATCGTTTGCAGCTTGCTAAAAGACACCAATTGAATAGCAAATTAATTTACAGGCTCCAGTAACTTAAAATTGCTCAACTGAATAGGGGCCATGGTGTCTCCACCTTAGTTCTGACCAATGACCTCCTGGAAGGCTGGCAGTCAGCCTAACTCCTGGCCAGCAGGGGGTGATCAGGGAGGATGACATCATATGATGGACAGCTCATCCTCTTGGCCAAGGGTATGGACTGTGGGGATTGGTTTATCCTATGTTTTTCAATGGATTGGGTTTGTGTCTGATTGGTTTGTGTTGTGTTTAAATATTGTACACTGTTGTCAAGAAACTTGTAATGAAGTTGGACTTACATAATCAATGTGCTGATTCTGCCTTGGGAAATAGTTTCTAATACAGACTTGATATACTGCCCTCTTGTTTGCTAGCAGCGATACAACTGATTTTACTTGGATATTGGATTATTTTTTGTGCAAACTAAAATTACTACAGACCTTGGGTAATCATTTAGTCCATCCAGTTGGTAGCTGCAACATTTGATTCACATTGTGCTTCCAGGCAGAAGTTTTGTGACATGATAATGTCAGCATTTGTGTTATCAAAAAGACACAGGCCCTTCCCTATTCAATTGAGCAATTGTTGTTTACATAACTAATTTGCTATTCAATTTTTGTCTTTTAGCGAGCCGCAAACGATTTATGGGGTACAGGCTGAAAATCCCTGCAGTTGTCTAAATTGTAACTTACAGTCCATCTAAGCCTTTAATCTTTCAAGCCCGCAAAAGTTACAATCACTAAAATCGCAAATCGCTATTCAATTGCTACAATTCCTCAAACCCGCAAATGTTTTCACACCCGTAAATAGCAAATGTTGAAGAAAATCCTACAGGTACCAGATAGGACTCGCAAAGGGGTTAAACACCTGTTTGTAGCACAGCACTGTAATTGCAAACAGAAAACCAATACTGCTTTTTTAAAGAGGATGAAAGACATTAGAATTAATTGCACAACAGTCCCAAGTTCGCAAATCTGCAATAGAAAATTATTTTTTTTAATGTGTCATTTTGGTGTTATATCAATCTCGGAATCAATGAGTTAATACATATCAGGCCACCCACATGGACTAAAACAGTATCGCCATTCATTTTTAATATTTTGTACATTGCTGAATTGTGAGTCTGATCGCATATCGGACCTCTAAACGCTAATTGATTGATGTGTAACCTCCTTGTTTTACTGACATAATGATGACAGCCTCATTTACTATTGGCTGTTTCTAAATCAGTAGTTACGGCCTTGCTTGATTGATCATTATCATGCTCTGAAATGCTACTTATGATTGCACGGTTTACGGTTTCGGCTTTCTGCCAGTAGATTGCGGGCTTGTTCAATTGAGTTGCTCTGCAATTGTAGCAAATTTCAAGTCCGCAGACATACGGCCTGTATAATGAAATCTGCATGATTGCAATTGAATAAGGCCCACAGTATAGTAGCAATAACACACAGATTTCACTCACTAAAGGACTTCATCAGGAGAAGCCACCTCATTTGGGAGCACAGAAGTAACCAAGAGCTGCTGCTACCAACTGGATGGACTAAAATATTGTGAAATGACAAATTGTCAGACTATTGTAGTTTACCAATACCCATGGGGCTATGCATTTATGCATACCACCAAAAAGGAAAAAAAATACTTTTATTTTTCAGGGAGTGATTAGCATAGGAAAACATACGTATATAATTCTAAATGTTGATGTTTTAACAGTGGGAAATTATATAAAGCATGCTAACTTAAAGGTTTTAATGGTGAATTTTAGAAATGCAGAATTTTGTACCAGGCTCTGTGTTAAAATGTCAATGGAAAAGTTATATTTTTGAATTCTTGATAGGCTAAAACTGATTGTGTATTTTGAAAGTACAAATCATGTTCTGTCGAAAAAGATTATATATTACTTATGTCGGTGACTCTGACAGAAATCTTAAGTATTTAAGTTTAAATGTGCAAGTATGTAACAGGCTCAGTATTGTGAATTGTTCATCAGTTAAAGTGTGAATCATCAGGTTTAAAAGGAAAGGAAAAAAGAAAATGCATTTATAGAAAAGAATAATTTCATGTGTACAATAAATGTAATAAAACCTGAAAAATCAGACTAACTACAATAGACAATGAAAAGCTGATTGCATTTAAATGGCAAAATGATTAAATAGGAAAATGATGGACACTTAAAATGTTAGCTGGGAAGTTTCATAAGGAAAAAGATGGTTGCATTAAATACATTATTTTATTGAGCTTATATAAGTTTGGTATTACCCGGTGAAATGCAATCACATAAATCTGTGCTGTCTTTTCCTAATATGTTGTGATCTCATAGTGTCTGAAAGTAATATAATAAAATTATAAGTAAAGTATCCATATGGTATTAGTAATGACCTCACTGTTATTTTTAAATGTTAATAACTCCACTTTATTGATATAGTGACACTATTACAAATGGGAATGGAGCACAACCAGGAATCACTAAACTGAAAATATAACAGTTAATTTATAACCAGACATCACATTAGTATCAGCAGCTGCTAAATTCAACTGGACAAGATAGCAGTATTTATTTTCTGTCTGGACAGTATATATAATATTAGCGTCAGCATGTGTATGATAGACTCAAGAGCAGTATCCCTGTTCTCTGTTACTGATACGTGTTTTCTCCTGAGCTTGTTTTTTTTTATTTATTTTTTTACACAGTATAGTTTCCAAACTTTAATATGAGTTAGGATATGCTGCTAGTTTTCCTTGTAGTTACAACTCATGGAAAACACTCTTAACTGAAATGCAATTGACCTGGTAAAGAGGAATTTTAAATTGAGGACTCTAACTATACAGTCTTTATGAATTGTATTGTCTGAAAGGAAATAAAGCATCTATTGGCTGCTGATATTTATCCAATTTGTTTACCTGTAGAGTTGCCATGTGTCTCTTGTTTAATGACACCTATAGACAATTAAAAATTATCTATGAACAATTTAATCACACATATTTCATATTCCTATGTCTGGTTGGTTGTCTCAGCTACAGTTCCTGAAATAAAAAAAAAATGTTATTCCTGATTGCTTTCCAGAGAGGCCTGGAAGAAGGAAGTGGATCGGAGCAACAGGAAGGTAGTGGGAGGAGCTTGCTGGTGATGTAAGGAGGTACCCCAGACTCCTCCTTCTCTACTCTTCAAGAGCTGCTCCCCTCCAACACCATTCACTTATCGACTACGGTCACCTTATCTTGGGCCCTAACCTTGATACTCTCATTGACCTTGTGTAGATACCTCTCTCCCAAACTGATTAAGGTTAGAGTGGGTTTGCAGGGGTCTGCCCACGTCCATGCTACTTCACCATCTTCTTTCATCCCCTTTAGAGAGACCACCTGTTGGGGACACCCACCACAATGTCTGAGCCCATCTGCTCCCCACAAAAAGACTCCTACTGGGACCCTATCAATGACTCATTTGCCAATTTTCAGCCTGATAACTGGTTCCAGTAGCCCCTGACCAACTCCCTGTGGACCCCCCTATAACATATTCCAGCCTTGCTAGATCCTCCTTAATTCATGTTTCATTGATACCTACATCTTGCTATTTTCCTGGGGCTGACTCTGCTCAAAGTGCCTTTTTTCCTTCCCAGTCCAGCACAGGAAGAATCAATCTATGTTATGACATCAAAAATATAACCAGACAAACGGGGTGGTATAGGATCCAACTCATCATACTACACGACCAATTTGTGCTGCCTGTAAGGAGTATGAGTGTCAATAGCCTATTATACGGATTAAAAATGAAAACCTGAAGCAAGTCTCCACTTAAAGACTGTCCGAACTATAACAACACGGACTGCCTTCTATTTAAATGAATATAGGGAAAGAAGATGAATCTTCTGGTATAGGCGATTAACATAAAGAGATACTTTTAACACTGGAATTTGGTTACATTTTGAGCGCATCTATAATGTTGATCTTCTCCATAATATACCTTTATGGACTATACAGGTATTCCTAGAATCCATTGCAAAAACCATAGAATAAAGAAAATGAGATTACAATCTCTTGAGAATAAAATAAATATATTTTGCTCCTATCACAATAGTGCACAAGTAAACCATGTGTATATGGTCTAAAAGAAACAAAGAAACATCTGTCTGATCTTTATTTTTTGTGGACATTCAATGTCAAGATGGCAGCATCCATTCAACTAGGCTACCAGGGACAAAAGTAGGAGGAGGAAGGAGCCGGCCAGTAGTGGGAGAACCCCACTAACCATTAATGTAAGTTAGGGGCATTTAAAACCTGGTTGGCTAAGATCAAGTGTAACAATATAAACATTTGCGTGCAGAAACAAGCTTTAGAGACCAAAGTTTATGCCGAAAGAGTAACTTTGACTCCATAAGGCCTATTTCTTTTTCTTTCTTTTTTTTTATTTTCTTAAAATGTTTTGGGGCTGTGTTAGGTGCGAACGTGCCGCTACGTGCACAAGACAAATGCTTCATCTGTTGCTTATTGCTCCAGTGAAGCTGTTTCAGGTCCCCCCAGCATTGAGGGCTATAGGACCCCTTTGATCTTCTGGGCTCCAATCAAAAGGTAAGAGGAATTTAAAGATCAATCTCACCCCCCTCACTCTATGAATAAGGGGGGCCTTTCCACCATCTTCAGGCCGGTGGCCTCCGATGTGGCCAAATTATTCGCCAGGGGGACCGCTCCCACCAGTCCACCCTGGCTCTGACTTCTGGGGGAGAAGCTCTCACCTTTCTCTGCCCAGGTCCATCCAAGAGGTCCCCAGCAATAAGGCTTTACCCTCAAGGGCTAGCAAGACCCGTCTGCTCCACTGGAAATTGGAGTGCATAAGTGTCCAAATCGTGTCCTGTGCCCAAATTTAAAAAAATGCCATCAATCAGTGCCTTCAAAATCAGTCCGTGAGTGCATGGTGCCAGCATCTGATGAGGTAGCTCTCACCTACCCTATCCGACTTAGTGCAAGGCCAGAGAGACCTCTCTCACAAGTCTCTCTGGCTAAGGGCTTGGGGTGCACTGAGCAGTGCGCCCCCAACCTGTAGGCTGAGGGCAAAAACAAAAATAATGGTACCCCCATGAACCAAAAGGTCCTGGCCAGGGGGGGCCATGATGTGCTAAAAAAGAAAAATGCATGGTGCTATTATGGGGGAACTGGCAAGATATTCCCCTAAGCCCCGAGTGTCAATTCTACTCGGCCCCTGGCCAGACCAAGGTTTCCCCCATCTTCATGACTGGTGTGGCAGACTAGCTATTTCAGAGGAGATACTACACTTGATCTTAGCCAAAATGATCCTTAGCCAAAAGGCCGAGAAGTGATTGCCTATTTTCTTTTCCATGTGTTTGAAGTTTTATTCCTGCCTTGTGTACAGTTTGTTTTGATCATTTGAATTATGTTTTACCTAAATAAGTGAACTCATTAATCCTAACAAGTCCATCTTCTACTCGCATGACGTGATTGACAAAGGCTATTTTTTGTGATTTTTCATTCCAAAGTCAAGGGCAGATCAGGATGCCAGCGCAAAGCAGGTCCCCATGGGGTAAGATGCATGACCTTGTCTCTTACTTTCTTTTCTTGTTTTGGCCTACAGTTTGTGGCTCTGTATTTGTTCATGTTGATGGCTCACACATTTCCAGACTCCAATTTATAAGAGTGATCAAACTCCTTTCCCAGCCCCTATTGAGGTTGCACTGAGACAACTTGTCTGAGTCAAAAAGTAAATTGGAATATTATAAGGTGGCTGCTAATGTGTCTGGGTGTTTGGGCACTCCTATATATCCTGGGCCAAAAGGCTGACTGAGGTGAAACTTAATAGGATGCTTCGAAGACTGAATAATCAGGAATTTGAAGTGTGCTGAGTAGGCATTGGAGGGCTGCATTGGCAGGAGGTATTGGCAGAAAGTATAACCCTTCATTGTGTGGATCTATCTAGCCCACTTACATTTTTCCGTGCTACATGTTGTGGGTAGCAATTTAGGTTTTTCCCCATGCAAAAGTTTATCAAGTTAAGATATTCTGGTCAGAGATGGGCAAGCTCCTCCAGTGGTGGGGAGCTTGGGATGCCAAGTTGGAAAACTGTCAAAGGAAGATTAATAGAACAATGACAGTTTTCATTAGGAAGTTGAGTGTTGTATCTCTTCAGCACATCAATTGTGAATCATCAGCTTGCCTATATGATCTGCAGAGATTATTATAAAGCGCCAACATATTCCGTACAGCTGTACAGGGGTTAAGTATATTGAAAAAATCAAAATACAATGTTAATCACCTGACAAAAAGTAGGAGGCCCTGTTTTTGAGTTTAAAACCTTAAATATACATGGTGCTTTTTTCAAAACATCATACAGGATTGAAAACTCTCAAACTTACAATCTAAAGTAATTATTCAAACAAAATGAGAAGTAATTAAAATAAGAAACAAGGGCTTGGCAAGTAATTGAAAATAGAGTAGATGGCTAATTAGTGATTATGTTTGTGGGTGCATTAGCTATGAAAAATTGAGGTGCTAGTACTAAACAAGTCATAGGTGCGTGGGCATGGACAGAGTAGGTGGGAAGGCATGTTATATAAGTTCCCAGACAGAAGAGTGGTGGCGTGTGAGGGTCTAGAGGAAAATAAAATAAGGTTTTATTTCAGCTTGCTTTTGTCTTTGCTGTCTGTACTGTTTTGGCATGTGTTTACCATGCTGTCTGTCTTATTGCCCATGTTCTGCTTTTCCTGAATTTTGACTGTTCTTCCTCATCCTATCTTCAATGATCTTATCTCCTCTTGAGCACAATATATCAGCTCTCTGTCCTGTTCTTTTAATGTCTTTGACCACTCTGTGTTCTTCTTGTCCATGCTTGCTGGACAGTTGGCTATATGTTAGCTATTGACTATTGGAATTTTCTTATATATATATATATATATATATATATATATATATATATATATATACACACAATCGAGTCATATTATCCTACTATCCCGGATAACCACCACGTGCAGCACGACCAGCAGTTAGACAGTGTGGCAGTGAGCCATGCAGACTGCAGTGCATCCGACAGCTGCTGAAGAGTGCTTGGTAGAGAATCCATACAGCGAACATGGTGATCGAGATGGTCCCACAGATGCCTCACATCTGTGGAATTTGGAGCCAAGGGAAGTACTTGGAAGTCTTCATTGTGCTCTTTCAACCACTCCTGGACAATTCTGGTCATATGACATGTGTCATTGCCCTGCTGGAAGATCCCATCCTATCCAGGGAAGAGAGTCAATATGTAAGAGTGTACTTGATCTGCAAGGATGGATAGGTAACCCAATCTGTTGAGAGTGCCTCTCCACTACTAATTTATCCTGATTTTTTAATAAAGTTGATTGGTTCCATAATGGGGAAGAGCTCTTCCTGCACTTTAAAGAAGTTTTTTTATTTGGTTATATTAAGTGCAAATCTTTTTAAAACTATTTTTGTTACTGTGATTGAGATTTATAATCTCTGTAATGAAATATAGTGTCTGTTAAAAATAGTTAAAATTGTTTTATATATAGATGTGTAAAATGTACTCTCTATACTTGGAATTATCTCACAGGGTTAAAGCTCCACTGAAGTGTCATATTTATAATATGCTGTAAGGAGAACTTGACTCAATAATGAGCAAACTGTCTATTGTAAGTGTAAAATAAATCATTTAATTTTTAGCTATAGTATTCAACTTTGCTTTAAGGGATAGAGTCATTTACTTTTGTTCCTAATAGGGTTAAACACTTAGGGCCTCATTCTATTAGCGGCCGTAGGCGCTGCGTGGCCGCAAGGACCGGCCGCAAGCTATTCGGCTATTCTATTCCCCTCCGGCCGGGGATTCCGGCAGACTTGCGGCCGGCGCCTTGCTATCCCTTGCGGGAGCTCGCACCGGAGGAAAGCCTTTGATCTAAAACGGCCGCAAGAGTTTCGGCAGCAAGAAAATCCCGGTTGATATTCAATTGCTCCGGGAAACCTCTCTGCAAGGCTAAAACTGAGCCGCAGCTTACTTGCAGGAAAAAGGTCCCGCTAGCACCAATTAAGCACATTATAAAGCCGAAATAAAGCCATCCTGCACTCTGAGGAGACTATAAAGTGATTGTAGGTGTTAGCAAAAATAGCACAACATTCCCCTACACTCAAATCCGTAAAAAAAATATTTTTTAATTTATGTCAAAAATCCATGTAAAAAGTCCCGAGGGCTTGGAGCACCTCAGACCCGCCCACGCTGCGGACGGAAAATAAACAGTTAATGTAAACTCGGGTTTGGGCTGATGTGCAAGCTTGAGAGGGGGTTGCTATTAATCCTCATGTCCCCCAATATGATCCCTAGCATTTACAGAGCTGTACAGTGCCATCTTGAATTTATTTTTGCGTTTAAAGTTTTCAGAGCTTACGGCCGGTTGCAAGATATACGGCCGGCCGTAAGGGGAGATCCTTGCGGGGCAGTATAATTGAATTGCAAGGTAACGGAACCCCCGCAAGGAATCGCAGCCTTGCGGCCGTTTTACGGCCGATAATAGAATGAGGCCCTTGGGATGTAAGGGAGCAACTTATAGCAGTCCAAGATGGAAATACACAGGACATAAAATTGCTAAACTGAAGATTTTCTTGAAAACAATTTTATGCTCATGGGTTACCCAGCTACATTATTAGTTTGTTACATACTTCTAATCAGGACATTTTTTCCCAAACTTCAGTTTACTTTAAGTAAAAACAAAATCCCTATCTTCTTTAATTTTAGTTCAATAGTTACCTATCACATTAAGCTATCACAAAACTAGATGGAAGATGTAGACAACGTTTTAAGCCGTACCTACTTCAAGACTGAATAATTTCCATTCAATGTTGTATTCAAATTATTATATTGATGGTAAATGAATAATACTCCAAATTAATGTGTTTTAATGTATATATACAATTTATTATATAATATATTACACACTAACAATATAAGTAGTATTGCACAAAGGAATGTCATGTCTTTGGAAGCTCATTGCATTGCAACTGTATTACTGTTTTGCAATTCTGTTTTCAAACCTTGAAATTAGCCATTATTTATTAATACAGAAAAATAATATATTATATATTAAATTGCACAAATGTTTATTTGCACAATGTCTGTCTGAATTAACATTTTATAACACAAAACTTCCTAGAGGATATCGTGTTTGCGTAATTATTTTGCTTGCAACCTGAATTAGAATGCACCGGAGAGATGTCTATTGTTCTCCTGTTTCAGGCATGACCCGCCAGCTTCTCTATGTAGAGGCACCCTGGCTGTCGATGTTCTTGCATCTCCCTGCTTTTTATTCAAGATGCTGAGTGTATTATTTAATCTTTTTCTTTGTAGCCTTTTTTCTTGGTGGTGTGATAGACGACGAGCTCTAAATTACCAGCTTTCAGCTTAGCCTAAGAAACCAACATAGCTGTGAGTTGCTCACCCACCATGTAGCTCATTTCATACTTCATCCATTCCGTGAATGAGCTGTAACATAGTTCCCTATTTCTTTAAGTGCTTGGCGCTCTTTCCTGGGCCATGCAGGGTCGTTTCTATTAAATGTAATGGACTGAGATCCTCCGCACCATCATTTTCAATTATTTCTGACCCTATAAAAGATACCCAACAAAGTGCGAAGTGAAGTTTTCAGAGGCACATAGATTGAAGCCAGCAGAGCTATTTCAATAAATGACCAGAATGGTTTACCACTAGCTACTCCTAGAGAGTATGAGGAAGAAAAGCTAATAAAAATGTAACAAGTATCATGTTTGGTGTGATATCTCTTTTAAGATAGTTTATTTTAATTGTAAACATAATTGGCTTAATATTATTCTGGTATTGATGGAGATTTACCAAGCATCACAGTGGCTATATGAGTATCACTGTATCCAATATTCTACAACTGTTATCATTGGTAAATACGCCAACTATCTGATCTTCCTTAAACATTGATTTGGATATTCATTGAAGAAAAATGTTTATATGGTTTACAGAATAACAAAATGGCAAAACATACCTTAATCATTGGTCACTGATAAAATGCCAATAGAGACTTCAGGTCGAAAAAGAAAGATAGATAGATAGATAGATAGATAGATAGATAGATAGATTCAGAGAGGGAAGATTCAAAACCTTTGTCATAATATTATTTAGGCTGGGCCATAAGGGTCCATCCCTATGGTAACAATGCTGGGCATTCTACAAAAATAATTAAAGTGACATATTGTAAAAGATACATGGCTATAAACATAGATGGTAAAAGAAAAGGCAACACTCAAAGAAGAAAAGATTTGTGGTTAAAATAATCATATTTTATTTACTTTTGCAAAATGTTAGTACTATTTTTATATACATATCTGCCATGTAACTGTTATATTAGGTAGAAAAGTAATAGCCTGAATGGGACAAGTAGTACTTACATTTCTCTACATAAAATGTTTTAAGCTGTCAGAAAGGTTCTCTTTTTGTTTCATGCTAAAACAGGAAAGTTATTTTTATTCCATGAAAATCATGTCTTTCAAGCTTATGTTCCATAATTCTATCTTTCTGGTATATAAAATAGAGTCCCTTGGTGGTACATAGGTTAAAATAATAATTGCATTTAAAATATGTTAAAATTGTAACTGTTGTCATGCTGATTAATTAGATTTATGTAGGCGCTCTGAGTGGGGACATGCTTGAATATAAATATGTCAAATGTTTAACTACATTCTTAATGTAAGACAAATAATTGTTTATATAATAAACAAGAAGATCAAGGGTTGAATCAATATGTTTAGTATGTCACTGCTTAATATAACATCTATACTTGCATAAGCAGTGGAAGTAAAGACTACGTTTCAGTATTTTTATGGAATATGGTACTACATTTTGGGTAATTGCAGATTCTGGGCAATTAACAAAGTGTTGGCAGCTTTTAATTTAATCTGTATTTACCTTCTGATGATGGTAGTTGCTCAAAACCTACACTAAGTTTATGGCTAAACAACTATGCATGAACTGAGAGGCTCCCCATTCCAGCTGTGTGTTTGTGTCACTCAGTTGTATCCCACTCTCCATGAGATACTGGAGTGTGCCACAGCATACAGCTCCTGGTATTCCCAGGTGGTCTCTCATCCAAATACTGACAATACATGTGACCTGACTGGAATCGAACCCAGGTAGCAGTGGTGAAAGCACTGAATCCTAACCAATGGTCCACCAGGGAACCCTCTTCCAGCTGTAGGCACTTACAAAAACCCACTGAGCTCTATTATTAGAATGGCTCAATATTTTTTCCTTCCCAATGACTCAAGATGAGATCTTTTTACTTGACTAGCATTATTAGTTTCACTAGTGTATTTGCTGCTTTTTTAAAGATACAGCTCTGGCATTTAGTGAATAGACTCAATAGAAAATATAGGAATCAGTAAGGTCTTGTCTCACTAATAAGAAAGCTTACTCAGTGAATGTATCCCACGTTCTCAAGACACTGGAAAACAGAACTGGACGAAGACTTGTCATGATAACCCCACAAAGACCAAATAAGTGATAATTAAATGAGAACTAAGTGTGTGTGTATCACAATCAACAGAGCAATTGGCTCTGAAGAAACTGCTTGGCCAAAAACCCACAAACGCACCATTTAATTTTGGTGATACATGGGTCCGCAAACTATGGCTGAGTAGTCAAGTATGACAACAGCTCATCAGTTGTCTTTTTCGTACTTCCAAATCCAAGGTAAGGATAGCTGGTAAGGCCACAACACATACGGAGTCTGGACACATTGTAGAGTTTACCAGACACAGAGGGCCACATTAAATTCCAAGCCCGTAACTCGATCTAAGACAGACGATTGTCTGCAAGTGAGTTGCGGGCTCCAGTTCCCCTCCGTTTGCGATGCTATTCAATTGCTCAAGGTCGCAAGTTTCGGTCTTGAAGCCAGCACTGTAAACCATGCACTGTTTTGGAGCAGATCAATTAAGCAAGCCCGTAACCTCCCATTTCAAAACATCCAATAGGAAATTAGACTGTCCGACTTACAGCAGCAAAACATGGAGGTTACATGTCATTCAATTAGGTTCGGAGGTCCGATATGCAAACAGACTCACAAAACATATAAAATAAAGAATTATGAAAATGAATGCCAATACTATTCTAGTCCATATGAGTGGCCTGATATGTATTAACTCATTGATACTCAAGATCGTTAACCCCGAAATTACACATAACAATAATATTTATTTCCTGCAGATTTGTTGGCTTGAGGCTGTTGTGCAATTAATTGTAATGTCTATCATGGCTTTCCCCAGGATTTACAGTGCAGGATTAATTTTTTATTTGCATTTACAGTGCTCCAAATTGGTGTTTAAACCCCTTGCGGGTCCCCTCTAGCACATGTAGGATTTCCTCCTCCATTTCCGGTTTACGAGTGTGGATACTTTTGGAGCTTGGGGAAATGGAGCAGTTGAATAGTGATTTGCGATTTTAGCCTTGCGAAGGTTAAGGATCAAAGTCTTCTGGAGGCAGTAAGTTACGAGTTAGACTTACGCAAGTTTTTCAAGCCCGTAACTCGTAACCCATTCGGAGCCCGCAAAAAGACACCAATTGAATAGCAAAATAGCTTGCGACCTCACTTACGGGGTCCTGGATCTCAAATTCAGACAATTGAATGTCGTCCATAATGTAGTTGTAAATTTGTATCAGTGTGAGGTTGCTTAATTTCTTCTGCCTTCTCCCCAGTTCACACCCCTTTAACTCTCAAACGCAGGTTCTTAAAGGACTAGAAGACAAAACTGACAAGTTATATATAAATCGGGTCTTTTTAGATCTCTGCTTATTAATTTTGCTATAAATTGGTTCTTTTATTCTGAAGGATGCTGAGTATTTCATTATAAGTATGTATATAGCTGCACATCTTAATATATCTGAACATTAAGAAACAGGGCAACAATATGATCCAGAAGCTGTTATTTTTTTTCATACAGGAAAATGAAAGTTACATTTACAGCCATTTTATACAATGAACTGGTTAAAATGCTTTTATTTCGTAAAGACTACAAATCAACCATAAAGCCATTTTTTAAATATTAGTTACAAAAAATAATACATCTCTAAGATGGGGAAAAAATGATTATTCATTGTCTTTTTCTGATATACGGTCAGAGATTGTGGTTAAGATTCAAACAAAGGCAAGGATTTTATTTCCTTCTCAATCTTCTCAATCCCCATGCAAATAATCCAATTTTCCTTTTATTGCCACCTAAATAAATTTGCCTGTCTGTATTAGATCAGACATAACAAACGCCCTGGTAATTTTCAGTATAACTGGTGTAAATGAGATCCTTGGAGGTTTTCAATGCAGAAAGAAGCAGGTGCACCTTTTTAAAAAATGCAATTTTGTCCACTGCTCTGACATTGCTCCGTGACGTTCTGTTTAAAAGGACAAATCATTCCGGGATCCTTAATCAGTCGAGGACACTGGTTTCTGAGAGTTTGGTACCCTTTGCAAATGCCATCCAGATATGAAGGTGCGAGAGAGTGGCCATAAATCAATTGCCTACAATATAAAGAAGACAACCCCATTTAAAATTTAGCAGAAAAAAAATGAACAAAATGAAGGTAGGCACCGCATAGATTCAAACTTTTTCTATTAAGTTTGAGAGAAAATGTTCTGTGGAGGTAATAAGGTTGAATTGAGCTATCAAGAGAGAACAAAAGTTAGGATCAAATTATCATTTTTATGTCAAGTTTTCCAACCTTTTAAAGGACAAATAGATAACATATATTAAAGTTTGTAACATTTAAAGCTGCAACTATATATATTGTTTTAAATAGCCTGATGTTTTTATCTTGTTATGAAATGAAGAGAATTGACCTAATTTATTCTCCAGCAAAAGTCATGCAGATCATCTACAATAATAATCCTCTATGTAAACGAGGACACACTCCCACATTCACATCAACAATGTAGATGATGGTGCTAATAAATACAAATTAGACTATACAAGAGAAAAAAAAGGAAGAAAAGGGCAACTCTTTATGTAAGCAGCTCTGGGAGTCTGGAAAACACGTTTTATTTTTAAACTTCCAAATAAAAACACTGCATTTGAATACAGATTTTAACCCTTTACTAATTTTTAAGAACAGATCACATATATAGTTGTGAGCGTACGAGTTGTTGCTAACGCTTGCTGGCTCGTAGCGAGGGCACTGGGCGAGGGTCTCAGTTGCTGGCATGGAGCGCTGAAGGCGCTCCATGCCAGCAACTGCGACCTTCGCAAAGTTCACGTCGCAACCCAAACAATACGACACACACATTACGACACTCGCAAACAACATACGACACACGTTCACACACATTACGGCCTCGCAACACTCGGACGCAACTCGCGAACATTACAAAATTTCAAACACAATACATACACACAGCACATACATAAAAACCTTACCTACACCAAGAGGGAGCACCCACGACTTAAAAAATGCAACTTACACCTTCATTTGACTCGAAATAAAAGAGTTTAGACAGTAAACAATTTGATAAGCGACACAAAAAATGGCCGACTAACAAAACTAAAACAAGGCTACACACGCAAACACCATACGAGACACGTTACCCCCATTACGACCTCGCAAACATCGGAAGCAACATGCCGACATACAAACATTTAAAACACAATAAATACACACAACACACACATAAAAAGCTTACCTACAGCAAGAGCAACCTTCCAGCACCTCCAAAAAATAAGTTACACCTTCATTTAAATAAAAATAAAATACTTTAGACACTAATACAATCGCTAAGCGAGAGAAAAAATGGCCGACGAACAAAACGAAAACGAGGCTTAAGACGTAACTATACTACACTTACTCGCAATAATGAAACACATACTATGCGGAACGTATCACAATCAGATTAAACACCATTTTGAACACTACTACGCACAAAATGGCGGATGGAACGCAAATTGTAAGCTGGAACGCAAATAGCGCATGCGTATTGCGTTCTAACGGTCTAACTTTCCAGAATTTTCTACAAGTTTATAAATACTGCCTATTTTACACAAAAAAATACATTTATCCTCAGGTGATGAACTGAGTTACTTCATAGATAACTGCTGCTTTTACTTGAGAAGATAATTCTTTTATAATTTACTACTTTACACTGTGCAAATTACAACTGAGAGGTAAGCTATAATATATTACATTTTATTATCAAGACAGGTCAAAAAAATAAGGTTCATTTAACAAAAAATAAAATTAAAATAATTCAATATCAAAAAGAGGTTTATGTAGAGTGACATGTGACATGGACATATATGTGTATCATGTATAGTGACACACACATTTATGTGTATTGCCCCTGCATAGTGACATGTGACACGCACATTTATGTGTATTGCTGCCACTGCAACAAAATGATCTTAAAACAAAATAATTAAACAACTACATTTAAATGACATTATATGTCATGTATACTGATATGTGACACGCACATATATGTATCATCTATAGTTACATCTCACACACACACATTTATGTGTGTTGGAAAAAACAAAAAATAAGGTTAATTTAACAGTTAAAATATGATTCATGTATAGTGATATGTCACACGCACACAAAATAATTACATTAAATGATGGAAATGTGCTTCATGTATGTGACATATGTGTATAGCCACCACCAAAAAATAAGGTCAATTGAAAATAATTACAGAAGTATATTTAAATTACATTAATTTAGTGCAATTCAATAGATCACATAAAGCTCAATCTTTCTACTTCTTTTAATATTCAAACAGACTCTGCATCAACAGCGTCACTCAACAATTTGCACCGTGCACTGTGTAGCACAATCCCTTTTAAAGAACACCAACAAAGAAGAAGAGGTAAGATAGCACAAAACATTACATGCTCAAAAGGCCATGCTTTGCTACATGAAAAATAAGAAATATACAAATAACTATTTCACTTTCTTTTTCAAACAGACACTACAAGAAGACCTGCGGATTAAGATTGGCAGGAGGGGACCCTCTGTCATTCGACACTTCAATCAAGGTAAAGTATTAAGTATAAAAAAGAAAATAACCATGAGCCTCATTCAATTGTGAGTTTGTCAATTGAATAGGGCTCTATATAAGCACATAACATATTTTTTATACAGAAATTTGTAGTTAATGAACTTTGATACAAAATCAAGGTCTTCAATAACTAAAAACTTTGTTCAAAAAATACGTTATGTGCTTATATAGAGCCCTATTCAATTGGCAAAATTCAAATGGAATGAGGACCTATATATCGTTAATGGCCGAGGGCCTCATTTAAATGTGATTTGCCCATTTCAATAGGGCTCTATATAAGCACAGAGGATATTTTTTTAAGGAACTTTTTAGTTAGTGAACACGTTGCTTTTGGATACAACTTCACTAACTAAAAAATTCTGTAAAAAAATATGCTCTCTGGTCATATTGAGCTCTATTACATTGCCCAAAACGCAATTGAATGAGGCCCCGACAATATAACAAATGCAGCAACAAAAGCCTCTCATTCAATTGCTATTTTGCCCAATTGAATCTGGCTCTAAATAAACACATTTAGGCCCATATTCAATTGCGATTTTGCTAATTCAATAGGGATCAAAATATTCACATAACATATATTTTTTAAAGAAGTTTTTCATTAGTGAAAACCTTGCTTTTGGATAGATGCTTAATAACTAAAAACTTCTTTAAAAAATATATGTGCCCTGATCTGGCCTGTAACAACCCGTAACAACCCGATGATAGCATTAACGCTGAACGAATGGGAAAAAGCCAACTCTAGTAAACAGTTAAGTCCCAATATCTCCTATACAACCACAACACTCCCTACCCCAAGTACTCTGGATGAGATGGGTTTGCTATCCAAAGACTGGTGGACCTCAAGAAAGCTTGATAGGTTTGAAGGCTGGGTTAGGGATGGCACAGTGTTAACTAATGAGAAATTTATAGAAACACATAATCTTCCGTCCAGTGAATACTTCAACTATAATAAAATCCGACATAATGTATCCACTAAACTTCGTAAATGGGGCCCGCCCAGATCAACTTGGTTCACTCTAATCTGTAATAAAGCCCCACTTACTAGGGGAATATTGGGGGAATTGTACGCAATATTCAACTCAAGTGACTTGATTAGCAAACCTAATAACATCAAGCATTGGGAACTGGATATGGGAGAGGAATGGGACATGAGCAAATGGTCTAAGGTACACTTAGAATTGACAAAGGGGTCTAGGTATTTTAGTCATTTGGAAACATCGACGAAAGTACTATTTAGATCCTACTACACACCAGATAGGCTACACAATATGGACCCTAAAGTCTCTCCCGAGTGCTTTAGAAGCTGCACCACAGGGGGATCCTTCCGCCATATTTGGTGGGATTGCCCAATGGCCCAAGCAATGTGGACAAAAGTGGCCGATCTGGTCTCTAAGACATTGAACACGAAAATACTACCCAATATGGGACTATGTCTACTGGGGCTACCGGTACAAAATTTACGAGTACACCAGAATAAATGGCTTCAATTTGTTATGCTGGCAGCAAAGAGCTGTTTGGCCGGGAACTGGCGGAAAAAATCGCTGGATATCCACTCGGTTATTCACAAAATTAACTTTATTATGACTTATGAACATATGACGGCTACACTAAACGATGCAGTGGATATTTATAAAGAAATATGGGGTGACTGGAGCGGGACGGAACACTCATTCCAGATACATTGATAGTAGAGCTCTGTTCATGGGGGGGAGGCTGTCAGGTGCTGGAGCGGTCCGGGACAGTGCTCTCCATGGTTCCTCCTTAGAGGACGCTGCAGGCGTGGAAGGTCGATAAGGTAATAAGTATAAACTACATAATGAAGTTGTGAAAGGCACATGTTAATTTATGATAAGTTTTATTTTAGTTATGTTGATATAAATCGAACGACCAGAGCAGGTTTTCTAACGGATGTTAGACATATTTAGTGCACTGATTTGCAGATAAATTATCTAACCAGCTCTAGGTTGTTTTCATAGAATGTTTCAATAATAGAAAAAGGAAAATGGAAGTGGTTGACACACAGTGACATGTATATTTTGTTAAAGGCAAATAGGAAAGTGTAATAAGATTACCATCAAACATGGGGGACCTGCGTGTCACTCCTTGTTTACAAAAGTGCTTGTCCTATGTTTGTGTCAATAAAAAAAAATTTGGAGTAAAAAATATATGTGATGTGCTTATTTAGACCCCTATTCAATTGTCAAAATTGCTATTGAATGAGGGCCTTAGAGTACTATTACATTGGAAAAAATTAAATTGAAAGAGGGACAAACTATGCAACATATGGTACACACAAAGTGGTACACACAAAACAGGATTGGAACAAACTCACACAAACACATAGCAAACTAAATTAACTTTCTTATTCAATGTTTAACAATCTATAAGCCTTACAAAGAAGCCTAAATAAGAATAACAAAAGTGGTGCCCACCTAACAGGATTGTACAAAAAAACACACAAACACATAGGAAACTACATTAACATTCTTCTTTAATGTTTAACAACCTATAACCAGTACAATGAAGACTAAATAACTTTAGCACAAGTGGTGCGCACAAAACAGGATTGTAACAAACTAACACAAACACATAGCAAACTACATTGGTGCGCACTAATAGGATTGTACAAAAACTACCACAAACACATAGCAAACTAAATTCATATTCTTACTTAATGTTTAACAACCTATAAGCCTTACAAAGAAGCCTAAATAAGCATACCAAAAGTGGGGCGCACCAAAAAGGATTGTAGAAAAACTCACACAAACACATAGAAAACTAAATTAAGATTCTTCTTTAATCTTTAACAACCTATAACCATTACAATGAAGCTTAAATAACTATACCACAAGTGGTGTGCACAAAACAGGATTGTACAAAAAAAAAACACAAACACATAGCAAAATAAATGAATATTCTTCTTTAATATATCACAACCTACAAACCTTACTAAGAAGCTTAAATAAGAATAACAAAAGTTGTGGTATTGTAGATAAAGTTAAAAAAAAACATAGAAAAAAATAACCATAACAGATACAATACACCCAAATTAATAAATTTTTTAGTTATTTAAAAGACATTTCACTCAAACAACATTTTCAATTTTATGTTACAACAGATACTGCATGAAGACCATCGGACGAGGACTTTCAGCACAGGACCAGACCATCGGACGAGGACTTTCAACACAGGACCAGACCAGCGGACCAGGACTTTCAACACTGGACCAGACCATCAGACGAGGACTTTCACCAAAGGACAACAACATCGGACGAGGGCTATCGCCAGAGGACCACAACATCGGACGAGGGCTATCGCCAGAGGACCACAACATCGGACGAGGGCTATTGCCAGAGGACCACATCATTGGACCAGGATTTCACACAGAGGACTACACCATCGGACGAGGACTTCCAACAGAGGACCACACCATTGGACAAAGATTTTCAACCGAGGACCAACAAACATTCGGATTTAAATCACACTTCAACCAAGGTACAGTATAATAAGTATAAAAGGAGAAAACTAAAGAAACATCTTTCATCTGCATCCGTGTCAACAGAAAAAAAAAATGACTATGTCCCTTATTCTATTTCAATTGCCACTATGCAATACATAGCTCAATAACCACATCAATGTTTTTTTTAGCAAAAAAGTTTTTCAGTGGTAAACATCTATCCACAAACAAGGTTTTCAAGAACTAAAAAATTAGTTACAAAAAATATGTTAACTGCTTATTTACAGCAGTATTCCATTGGCCAAATTTTAATTCAATGAGGCCAGGAATTATAACTTTTAACTAAATATAACTGATACATTAATGATTTACCTTTTTTTCCCCAATTGTGCACAATAATCTTTAACAGTAATTACAAATTTAAATATACACAATTACATTTCTTTTTTTTCCTTTACAGATTAATATGGCTGATAACGAGACCAAAGAAGAGAAGAAAATACGTCAAACTAGAGAAAGACAAGAGAGATGGGCCGCCCAGCAGACACCTGAGGAGAAAGAAATTCGACGAGAAAAAGAACGCAAAAGACTTGCAAATAAAAGACTATCAGCTGCAAAAATGAAAGATACAACAAAAAAAAATAAAAAGCAAATAAAGCATTTACAACCTGTTCCTCAAACATCAGATGACATTTTACAAAATACAATTCAAGACAGACCAAAAAAAGCAACTGCAAAAACAAAGCATTTACAACCTCTTCCTGAAACCTTACAGGACATTTCAACAAAACAAGGACAACATATACCAAGAAAAGCCACGAAAAAAACTAAACATTTAGAACCTGTTGTTCAAACATTTCATGACTTTTCACCTGATAAATATGAAAGTCAAAATCCTATATGCTTTGCAAATTGTCCTTTACTCAAGTCTTTAGCAGTAGAGGTTCATAGTTGTGGGGACATGAGTACTCAATGTCAATTTTGTGAGGCTTATTATTTTAAACAGGAGAGACCCAGAGATGGACAATTTATTAGTTGTTGTCAAAAAGGCAAGTTCAAACTTCCAGAAAGGAAACAATTTCCCAGTTATTTACAAAATATTATGACTGAACCTACTTTTCCAAACTACAAAAATTTTAAGACAAACATAAGATCCTACAATAGTGCCATATCATTTGCATCTATGGGGGCAACATTGGCTGCTAATGTACCAGGACATGGTCCTTACTGTTTTAAAGTCCAAGGACAAATTTATCATCAGACTTCACATTTACATCCAGAGCAAGGAGAGCAAAGAAAATTCGCTCAACTATATGTCCTAGATACAATGGAAGCTGTTGACCAACGTATGCATATGGAAGAAAATAAAACATGCTTACCCAGTGTTTTCATAGTGCTAAATAACTTTATGGACAACATTCCCTACAGTAAAGCTTACAAAAAATTGGCAGAAGTAGAAAATGAACAACTACTTCATGCACAAAGACATCAATTACCCATGCCAAAGGTTAATATGGTGCTTAAAAGAGACAGACATACTGATAAACGTCGTTATAACTTGCCAACATCAAATGAGGTTGCAATGGTCTTTCAGAATGATGAAGGAGAACCACCATTTCAAAGAGACATTAGAGTATATCCCAGAAATGAGGAGCAACCATTTATTAATATTAATATCTTAAGTCCAAATTTAGATCCAATGACATATCCCATCTTTTTCCCACATGGAGAAGCAGGTTGGCAACCAAAATTAACCCTTCCCAGTTACCCAAATGCTAAAGCCAGAATCCGAAATAATGTTTCTATGCTTGAATTTAAAGTAGCTCAAATTGCCATTTGAGATGAATTTAATCCAATTTTATGTGGTGGAAAACTAACACAACAATGGTTTATTGATTCATATTTGCAAGTTAAGGCAAATAATTTAAACTTTATAAAATATCAACAAGATAAACTACGTGTTGAACAATATTGTGGACTCATGGACTATGTTGCTGACGTGGCTACAAGCAGAGACATGACAGCTGGCAAAGCCATCATTTTACCATCTTCCTTTCAAGGATCTCCTCGAAATATGAGAGAAAGATACAATGATGCTATGGCTATTGTGACAAAATTTGGAAAACCAGATTTATTTGTGACATTTACATGTAATCCACAATGGCCAGAAATTAATCAAAATCTACTTCTTGGACAAACTGCTTCTGATCGACCAGATTTAGTAGCCAGAGTTTTTAAGATCAAATTAAATTAATTAATACGTGACTTCACTATAAATCAGTTATTTGGCAAATGTCTTGCTTATGTATATACCATTGAATTTAAAAAAAGAGGCCTTCCACATGCACATCTTCTGATAATACTTCAAGAGAAAGATAAATTAGATACTTCGGACAAAGTGGATGCAGTCATAGTTGCTGAACTACCAGATCCAGAACTATATGGTAGACTATATGAGATTGTTACTCATCGCATGATTCATGGACCCTGTGGAGACCTGAATCCACAATCACCATGTATGGAAAATAATAAATGTTCAAAATATTTTCCAAAAGATTATAGAGACAAAACATATGCAAATTGTGATGGATTTCCCCTTTATAAAAGAAGAGAAGGAGATAGTGCCATTATTCGTGGAAAAAAAGTGGACAATAGATATGTAGTACCCTACAATCCACATTTACTCATGAAGTACAACGCCCACATCAACGTAGAAGCCTGCACTTCCATCAAATACATTAAATATGTCTACAAATATATTTACAAAGGCTATGATGCAGATACTGTAGTCGTCAAAAGTGCAGACAACCCTGAATGTAGTGAGTTAGTACATGATGAACTTGCATCTCATGTAGATGCTCGCTATGTCAGTGCACCAGAAGCTATGTGGCGGCTTTTAAAATTTTAAATGCATGATAGATCACATGCAGTATATAGATTAGCAGTACATTTGCCACAACGACATTTAGTCTATTTCCATGCTGGAAATGAAATTAATGCATTGGCCCAAAGTGAAGATCGTCACACTACACTAACTGCATGGTTTGCATTAAATTCAAATGATGCTCAAGCAACACAATACTTATATATTGAAATTCCATATCACTATGTTTTTGTGAATGGATTATGGAGACCAAGAAAAACCAGAGGCAATAAAATAATTCCACGAATTTACACAGTCAGTCCAAGAGATGTTGAACGTTTTTGCTTACGGATATTACTTTTAAATGTTCCAGGAGCACAAAGTTTTGAACAATTAAGAACTGTTAATAACATTGTATATGAATCCTTCCATTTAGCTGCAAGACATAGAAACTTACTCGCTGATGATACAGAGTGGGAAAGATGTTTAGAAGAAGCAGCACAATGTCAAATGCCACGACAGATGAGAGAACAATTTGCTTTTATTTGTATCTTCTCAAATGCTCCAAATGCATTAGCTTTGTGGGAGACTTTTAAAAGTAATATGGCTGAAGACTTTATGCGACGATACAATGAACCCATTGCACACTTAAAAGCGTTAATGGAAATCCAAGAAGTATTTTTAACTCATGGATTAAGTTGTGCAAGTTTTAATTTGCCTGATCCAGGTCTTATAGATGACATAAACTTTGAAGACTATGACATTCAACTACAAGCAGAAAGAACACAAGAAAGACTTGCAACTTTAAATACACTACAATTGCAAGCATTTCATGCCATTAAAAATGCAATAGATGATGACATGGTGACAGAGCGTTATTTCTATCTTGATGGACCTGGCGGATCAGGAAAAACCTATTTGTACAATTTATTAATGAGTTCAGTACGAGCACAAGGACAAATAGCAATGGCGTTTGCCACTACTGGAATTGCTGCACTTTTATTAGAAGGTGGAAGAACTGTTCATAGTGGATTTAAACTGCCAGTGCCTATTTTAGAAAATTCGGTGTCAGATATTCGCATGACATCCTTACAAGCTAAGAAATTTAAGAAATGTAAATTAATTATAATAGATGAGGCCACAATGATGTCATGCTATGCCCTCCAATGTATTGACCGTTTGCTTCGTGAAGTCATGGATAATATTTTTCCATTTGGTGGAAAGGTAATGTTGTTGGGTGGCGATTTTAGACAAACATTGCCTGTTGTTGTACATGGAAATCGAACTGACATTATCGAAACCTGTATCAAGTCAAGCACAGTATGGAAACATTTTACCCATCTTCAACTGCAACAAAATATGAGATCAGAAGGACAAAATGATTTCAATGATTGGCTTATTAAAATTGGAGAAGGCAGAACAGAAAAAAATACTACATTTAGCTGACGACACTGTAGAGATCCCACCTCAGATGATTTGTCAACAAGATATTATATCGGCTATATTTGAAGGGAGCATAAATAACGAAGAATATTCCGAGCTTGCCAACCAAGTCATACTGACGTGTAAAAATAAAGATGCATTAATCCTCAATAATGAAATCTTTAAAAAAATTAATGCACCACAAAGAAATTATCACAGTGCTGATTCTGTACTTGCTGATGACAATGAAAGTCAGGCTAACTTTTCGACTGAATTCATAAACACTCTAACTCCTTCTGGAATGCCACCACATATTTTGCAGCTAAAGAAAGGTGCATGTTATTGCGAAATATGAACCCCAAAAAAGGCCTATGCAATGGGACAAGATTAATTGTTCAACAATTAAAGGACCATTTTATAGATGCTGAAATTTTAACTGGGACCCATAAAGGAGAGAGAGTTTTCATACCAAGAATAGATTTAGCACCAAGTGAAAGTAGTCTCCCTTTTATACTTCAAAGAAGACAATTTCCCATTATTATGGCATTAATAAATCACAAGGTCAAAATTTCAAATCTGTGGGAATTTTTGGGAAGAACCAGTATTTGCACATGGTCAATTGTACGTTGCATTGTCACGGTGTAAAAATCCACAGGCTATTAAAGTTTACATTGAAAACAATGAAAGTCAAGGTGATTTATTAGAAGATGGACGTATTTTTACTAAAAACATTGTCTAATATGAAGTACTATAACTTTGCAGGATACAAACTAAAGCCATGCAAACGTTTTTTTAAATCACTCAAAAATACATAACAATTTGTTGTTTAATTCAGTCATAATTAATGGAAGTAATGTTTATGGATAATTCGCCTCACAAAATACTTGCCAAGCATTTTTAAGAAAAATTATGTTACAATGTTAAGTCACTGTGTTAATGTTTCTAATGTTACAAGTTTAAAAACAATATTTTCAAGTTATTTCATCAAACAGATTATAAAGTTTATGTTAAGAGCTCAAGCACCTTCTAAGTCACAATGTAAATATTGTCTGTTATCTTAAGATTACTACCTACATTAATGTTTATCGCCAGTTTATGTGGTCAGTAAGGAATTACTTTCATTAGGTACGTTTTAAGGAGAGTTTTTACTGTATGCTTTCCTCTACATTCAATGTATATTCAACTCAACAATTATTCTCATACAAATTGCATGTTAATACTTATTAATTTAAAGTTCAAATGTTTTTACATTCAAATGTTAATACTTTTAATACAAAATTAAGTTACAAAATGTATTCACTGTGTTCCTGTTTATAATGTTCAAAATTATACAAATGTTTTGTCAACTTCCAAAGTTACATAAAAAATAAAGTTCAAGTTTAAAAATATATACTTTGAAGGTTATTGCTTACATATATTTTAAACTTCATGTTAAAATTAGGGACGTTTCAACAAGGCTTTTTACTTTTTGCTTTCCTCTGCATTCAATGTATATTAAAGTTAACAATTCTTCAGATACAAATTTCATGTTACAAAACCATTACATCAACATTTTACAAAAATACACGTTCATATCACAATACTTACAAGTGTCAAAAATCTATATTAATAACTAAACAACTTGACAAACATATACATCACATTGCTGTCATTTTTTGACGGGCAAGTCGCTAGTAATTAAATACTCCTCTGGAAGTTCCTATTCCAATGCCCGGTAGTAATTAATTCAAGTAAACTACAAGGACTACACATGTTCAGTCCTACAGTACAGTCGTGTACGTCTCTTGGTGATCAAATAGACACTGCATTTTAGGGACTTCTGTCTGTGTTTCTGTTTGTGTTTATCCATATGGTTTTCTTGGCAAAGATACTGGAGTGGGTTGCCAGTTCCTCCTCCAGTGGATCGTGATTTGTCTGATCTCTCTGCTATGACCTGCCCATCTTGGGTGACCCTAGGTTATATAGCTCACAGCGTCATTAAGGCACCCTACATGGTATAGCTCACAGTTTCATTAAGCCCCTTCACCACGACAAGGTAGTGATCCAGAAGGGGGACACACACATAGGGGATCTTAAATAACAAAATTGATCCCTTAATAGATAGTGAATGATACATATTTATGATTTAAAATTAACAAATACAATATTAACTAAACTAAAGTGCCCCAAATACACTACACTATAAAATATTATTCATATGTATAGTCCTGTTTTTAAAAAAATAGGTTCTATTACATTGCTTGACTTAGCCCTCGACTTTCTGCTTTAAGTAGAGCTTACTCCATATACCCCTCTGATACCTAGGGTCATTTTCTGTAAAGCCAAACATTTCAACTCCAATCTAGATTTATGATAAGTCAAGAAATGTCTGGCCACTGTAGTTCAGGCGTTACCTTTCACTTTATCTTGCTTACTGTTTTAATATTACTAAGATGTTCACCTGATCTTGACTGCAAGACAGCCAGACCGATAATTAACTGAAGTATATACAGACTCAATGTCACAAATAGCCAAATATGTGTCACTCAAAATTATCACCTCAAGTTTATTGAGGATATCCATTCTGTCCCTAACATATGATGGTAAACTGGTCGCAAAAGAACTTAAGCAAATGCGCATAGACTACTAAAACCCAAAATTATAGGCTTGCCTGGTGATTTGGTTTAATCTTTATGAATTTTATGTAGCAAATACAATGTGACTACCCAAGGGGGTTTGGCCTTTAAAAAAAGAATATTCTTTCTGATAGACTATATTGTCATTTCTACCATCATCTAATACCTTTATATTTTTTAACAAAATCAGTAGTGGGATCACCCATAATTATATTTAAAAAGTAATACAGTGAAGAGTATATTGTTTTCTTCCATTCAAAACTATTTTGCCCATTTAATGCTTAAGTAAGGTTAACTTACATCTAAGTCTACATTGATTTTTAATGGGCCACTGTAAGTGCTTTTCATTTTAAATCTGTTTTTTAGTTCACTATTAACTAACATTGAAAATACATGCAAAGCAAATTGTCCTGAGCACTACTGAAAAGAAAAACAAACACTAGATTTGCTAACCTGCAGCATGCTCTGTAGAATAAGAGGCTATACCTACAATCTAATAATTTCCTGCATCTCCAAAATGAGCATGCTCCAGATTACCTAATCAGTCTAATTAAAGATATCTCAGTTGAAATGTTACATGCTGCTATTACATGCTACCTGTAACAAACCATTACGTGTAAACTCTTAAGAATGATTGATATGTGTGTACTTTTTCCTACTCTATGTGTGGTTTTACCTAATTTACTATTACATTGCACCCATAAGAGTTTAATGATAATGCTACCTGTTCTTGGAAGGCCCTGAAGGTCCAACCAACTGGCAAGGTTAGAGTGTCAGAGGAGTCGGTGCGGTCCACAGTAGTCTGCAGCCTCGACAATTTGGGTGCTCATTTATCTCTTGACATCAAGGAGCGCATATGGAGGAGAGAGTATATGGAAAAATGTTCCTTGCGACCAACCACAAATTTCTCGGACAGTAAAGAGGGAGGCAAGTGTTATCTTGAAGTGGAGGATTGAAAAAAAGGGTATAGGAAGTTTCACAGGCTTTTTCCATCATAAGGTGCGTTATTGGGGAAAAGTTCTATAACCACTATTCTCTGCTGATCTTCTTCCTGGATGCAATAATGAGCGTGTATCGCACCTACGGCGGCATTGCGTGGCGGAGATACGATAAAAACTTCTGGCAGTGTCTGGCCACAAGACTGGGCATGTCTTGGAATGACAAGGCAGTCGCCCATTGACTTAATGAAATTACCCCTATATGATCAGCTTTGCCCTTTCAAAGAGGAGCTGGTGGTCCTAGATCATCCACCACTGCAAGTGGTTCAAGTGCAAGTGCAAGTCAAGATGGTATGCTATTCCTTCAATGAAGTAGTATGTAAATGGACTCTGAATTGTAGGTTCAAACATGCACTGGGGGGACCACTTGGTACTCAGATGTGGTAAAGCAAAAGACAGAGGAAAGGCCTCCGCCGAGAAGGCAAGGTAAAAGGTTAAGAAGCTCATATCTAGCTTCATTAGGAAGATGGGTTGGGTAGCGATTCAACATCATGTTTGTTAATAAAGCGATGTGGTCAGTTGTACCTCTAACAGGTGTTTTATGTCTTTATTTTTGGGAAGGCACCAATAGATTGTGTCATATCATGGAGGTCCCCGGAAGCAGACCCGAAACGGGTGGAAGAAGAGGAACCTTGACCTTAGAGAGCCTTTCCAGTGCCGGCCGTGGAGTGATGGTATGGCCTGTGTTGGTGGGAGTGGCTGGTTCTGCCTCTCTGCAGAGTGGGCGCCATTTTGTGTCACTCCACGGCCAGACAGAGAGAAGACACCCCCCCCCCCGCCCTTCCCTAATTTGTCGTTTAATCAAAAGTTATATAATTTAAAGAGGGGATGTAAGTAAAAAAAAAAAAAGTTGATTGATTTATGTAGAAGGATGTTCACAGATCATTTGTCATAATTTTGTGTCTAGAATTGTATTGGCATGGACATTCATTTATAAAAAAAAAGAAGAAATTATATTAATTTGTATGAGATAATTCTGTTTCATGTATTGTGGAATTTATATGTCACAGCAGCGGTGGGAAATTTGCCTGGCCTAGTGGTAAAAAGGTGTTATCCTTACCCCTAGGAAGGTGTGCTGATGGGTATGGTGTTTGCTTTGGGTACAGGGTTTGCTGCCAAGGTCCGAGCTTCTCCTCCCCCAAGTTTTTACGGAATGTTACGTTTGTCAATAAAATGCTGTGGCCAGTTTACCTCCAACAGATATTCTGTTTCTTAATTTTGGGGAAGGCACCAATAGATTGTGCCGGGTTAAGGGTTGCAACGCTAGAAATATGGAAAACAACTTAATGAACTCCTTGACTGTAAGTGAATCTTGCCCTATACATTTGTCCTGATATTGAGCCTTATTAAATTGAGACATTGTAGCTTACAGAAGCCCGTAATGTAGCCGTAATGTAAATTAATTTGCTATTTAATTGGCATCTTTTTGGGGGCTTCAAATGATCTACGGGTTATGGGCTGAAAATCCCTGTGGTAGTTACAACCGTAACATACGCTCTATCTAATCCTTTGATCTTTCACGTCCGCAAAAGTTACGATTGCAAAAATCGCAAAACACAATTCAATTACTACAATTCCACAAGCCTGTAAATGTTTTCCCACCCGTAAACGGCACATGTAGAAGAATATCCTATGGGTACCAAATAGGACCAGCAAGGGGTTTAAAGACATGTCTGTAGCACTGTAAATGCAAATAAAAAAATCAGTACTGCACTGTAAATGACGGGGAGATCTATGAAAGACATTTGAATTAATCTCAAGCTCGCAAATCGGCAATACAAAATTATTTATTTTTATGTTTCATTTTGGGGTTATATCAATCTCGGGAATCAATGAGTTAATATATATCAGGCCACTCACATGGACTAGAACAGTATTGGCATTCGTTTTTATTATGTTGTATTTTGCAGGTTTGCGAGTCCCATGGCATATCGGACCTCTAAATGCTAATTGATTGACATGTAACCTCCATCTTCTACTGCCGTAATGATGACGGTCTCATTTTCTATTGGCTGTTTCTAAATGGGTAGTTATGGCCTTGCTAAATTGATCATGTTCACGCTCTTAAATTATACATACGAGTGCATGGTTTACGGTTTCGGCTTTCGGACCATAACTTGTAGGCTTGTTCAATTGAATCGCTCTGTAATTGTAGCAGAGTTCAAGCCCGCAGCAAGCCCACAGACATACAGCTTGTATACCGCGAGATTCAGCCGTTAGATTGAATGAGGCCCATTGTCTTCAAACATTCATACATCTTTAAAATGTGGCTTCTATTTCATATAAGAAGGATATAAGAATGCTTTGAATATGCCTTAGATATACATAAGGCATCCTTAGAATTTGTTAGCCCAAAGCTTTTTCAGGAGATAGAATGGGAAGACAGATTCGTTCTTATTGCAGTCAAGCATATCAGTGAGATTCACAAAGCTATGACAGGAAATGGAAAAGATTTTGAAGCGCTACCGAGTTAGTACCTTTAATAACAAAATGCCTGTGCAAATAGTAGTAAATGCAAAACCTAAATAATGACTAAGTAGTGTTATCTTATGACTTTTACAATGTATTAATATCACATACTGTATATAGTGATGTTGGTCACGCATTGCGGCCCTTGTGCAGCAAAGCGAGCAGCGCATGCAGGACTTACGACCCATACAACTTAGGACCGAAACCTGAAAAAGCACTGTGCGCCTCACAAAAATTTGACTTTAACGGGCGAACCACAGAAATCGAAAGACCTCAAAATAACAACAAATATGCCTCAGATTAACTTACACACGGCACAGTGGGAGAGGCAGGGACCCTGTGAGTGAGGTTGCAAGTTAATTTGAGCCATAATTGCCTTTTTTTAACAATCGAAAATCGCCTAAGCGAGAAATAAAAATGGCTGCCGAAAAAGCACAACGCAACAAAAATGAATCCATAAGACGTAAAACTAGCTTGAAGTACGTAAAACTAGCCCGTAGAACGTAAAAACGAGCCCTAAGCAGTAACACTTGACGCAAACCAGTAACACTTAATCCAAGCCACTAACATTTACCACAAGGCAGTAACACATAACCCAAGGCACTAACACAACCCAAGACAGTAACACTCAAGCGCCACATCTATAAAGTACACGGGCTGAGAGGTTTGCAATAAGTGCTGAAGGTGCTCATCGTGGGGCTCGCAAGGAGCGCCGAAGGTGATCATTGCAAAGCAGGAAAGTTGTGGCTCACAATGAGCACCAAAGGTTCTAAGCTCGGGGCTCGCGATAAGCGCCAAAGGTGCTCAGAGGGCCCATAGTCTCTCATTGTGTGGCAAACAGCATTGCCAGGCTTACAATTTTACTCCTGTCATTTTTGACGGGCAATTTCCTAGTATGAAAACTTAAATATTAACTTTTTTCTGACTTTTTAAATTGTTCTCAATGTTCCCATGTCTGGTGCCTTTAAGTAAAGTCATATACATGTATTCATACATGTATTGTAGGGACAGAGTATGTATGTTATGTTTAATGGCACAGCACAGATGAAACTCAGGTCATCAAGAGTGCCAAAAAAATCAAAACAGAGGGTTGTTTAACTTTTCGAAAAGTTATTTAAAGTGCCTGAGACTTAAAGTGACTCATTTTTACTGGTGACATATCTTCAGATAATTAATTTCCTTTGTTTACCTAGGGCAGGAATCTGCTGGTACAGTATATTTCTTCTAGCACAAGGCAAATTGGCCACCAATGAAAGAAACAATTGCAAGCTGATGAAAAGGAATTAAATATAAGGCGCCAGAGACAGAAGTCATGCATATTTAATGGGCCATTTTTGATGACTTGAGCCACAAGTAATATGTGTGACTGTTGTATAACTGTATTCGGTTTCTTCCCTCAGTACATTGCAAACTATATTTATTTGTTTACCTCATCCCACAAGAATAAATTCATACAGGAAATGAACTGCTCTGGAAGTGTGGAAGTGTTTTAACTTAAGGGCTGTAAACAAAGTACATTTGGTTCACATTAGCTCGTCTGTTACATACATTACCTAGCTAGCTAACTTCTTAAAGGAAAGGTGTAACCCCTTTAGTTGTTTGTTGTAGCAATAAATGTAAAGGACCACTGCAATTTCAAGATGAAAAAACACTTATTTGTCAAGTATGTACCAAACTAACAATATACTCAGTGGTGTAATCCATTGTCCTAAAATATTTTTAAGCAAATCCTGCTTTTTTAAGACTGTTTTTCAAGACTGTTTATGAGTGTAGGAATCCATTTTGCATTTGCTACATCACATTCCAGGAAGATGGGTGCTTGTGTTTGTAGTTATCAGTGGACGGAATGACGTATAAGAAAAGATAACAACAAAATTAGAAGTGCTCAATCTGAGAATGGACTATACCTAAGTAGATTTGTCCTATAGGTCTGGTTAACTACTCAGAGAGCAACCTCTTTTAGCTCACTTGTGCCCTTCAGAGGGAGAAATATACGGAAGTATATCAGTCTGGTCTCGCACAAAAGAGTGATCCAGCCCCAAAATACCAGGCAATTCTACCATGAACAGGAGAAACAGCAAACCCCAGACCCGTTACGGCCTCTGTATATGAAAAGATAGCATAAAACCGAAATATATCTCTGCCAAGGGTAATAACCCCATTCTTCAAGGTCAATTACCAGACTAGATTTTAAAGATGTATTTTTTTTGAATGAGACGAGATATTGATTAATAAACCCATGCTCAGGCAAGGATATCCTTAGGTTCTAGCCTGGTAGCGACCTTTAAGGAATGAATTGAGAACCTCTGTAATATATAAATAGCGCATGATGTGTCAGTTTAGTACCTAGCTATAAGACATGTTATTTATATTAAATCTTGATCACACTGAAGCAAACCTTCAAAAGGAAGAATGAATATGATATTTTTCCATTTTACAGAACATTGGCATCATGGTAGAAATTGTGATGCAAAATACTTTTTTTTTCACTGTGGGGTCATTTCATTTGCAAAAGGTTAAAACTTTCCAGCACTTGCTCATTACGAAGATGTTTCTGATTTAAAATCCAAATTGACCTCAATGACTATATCTAGACACTGCCACTTTGTATTCCTGTTTTTTGATTGACACAACACTATACAACGTAAAATGAATCTTAAAGCAGAAAGCAGTATCTACAGTGCAGATGCCACAATGGCTTACTGACAAACTGTGCAAAATAAGACCTGACAGTGTTCAGAGGGAACAAAAAGAACGATTTAGCATTTATTCTTAGGCCCCTGCACTATAGAGTGAAATGAGAAAAAGAAAATAGAAAAAAAGCAAATATCTCAACTATCTACATTATTGTATACTAGAGAATTTTCCGTCATAAAATTCTAAGGCAGATAATGCTGTTTGCCACACAAAGTAAGTATTTTGGTCGTCTAAGTACCTTCGGCGCTCATTTCGAGCCTCTCGGTTGGTGTTTTTTTGTCACCTGAGCCCCTTTTGGCACTCATTGAAAGGGCCACGCTGAACGCCTTTGGCTGTCATTGCTAGCCTCTCCCCTGGTGTACTTTTGCTCCTCTGAGCACCCTTGGCGCTCATTGTGAGCCGAGCACTGAACGCCTTTGGCGTTTATTGCGATCGTGTCACCTGGTCCTTTTTTTTTTCTCTATATGTATTTTTTTATGATAATTAATGAATTAATAAAATCATAAATGAATATATTTTATCAAGCAATATCCTGAAGAGCTAACAATCTGTTTTGATGTTCCTGCAGCAAACAATGTACATTTGCACTCTTGCTGAGCTGAGGTGTAAGTGTCAGCAATGTGTGAAGTGTGTAGTATAAGTAGGCTGGTGCACAAGGGCAAACCGTTTGTTGAGATGTGTAATTCTGCAGTTTGTAATGGTAATTTTATTAGTTGCAAGTTAGTGTTGTAAAATGGCGACAATTGTCCTCCATAATAGTGTATTTTATACCTTGCATGGGCTTGTGTAAAAGTCTTCTGTGTCTGGCATTTTTTTGCGTGTTTATTGGTCATGTAGCCTCATTTTCGTTTTTTTCGGCCGCTATTTTTTTTGTCGCTTATGCGAATTTCGTGTGGGGAAACTCAGGAAATTGTGGTTCAATTGTCGTACAACCTGACTCCCAGGTGTCGTGGCTGTCCCCCCGTGCTGTGAGTGATGTTTATTTGTATTTTTGTTTATTATGGTGGTGTTGTTTTTGTATGTGCGCTGTTCGGCAGTTAACTTCGTATTTTTTGGACCTCGTATTTTATTTTGCAGCGAGTCGTATTTTTTTTTTTTGTAAGTCTTGCTTGTTGCAAGTGTTACGGGCCGTAATTTTTTAAAGCGATTTTTTTCAAATTGCTACGGGTCTTGCATTCTGAATTGTGTAATTGAGTTTTGTGTTGATGTGTGTAGTTCCGCGGGTCGTAGGGATAGTGCCTACGACGCTCATCTCCACCAGCGCAGTGAGCGATTTCCGCACTCCTTGCCTAAGTCGTATGGGGTCGTAGGGATGAGCGCCTATGGTGTGATATACAGAGCATTGCATTATTGTTGTTTTAATTCATTTAGGTACTTAAAGGAATGCATAATAGGTATGAGATGTCTCAGTATGGTAAACTATGTCTAAATAATGTATTTATTATTATATATTTTATATATATATATATACTAGCGTATTGCCCGTCAAAAAATTACGGCAATCAGATGTGTATGTTTTAAAAGTTGTTTAGTTATTAATATACATATGGAATTGTAAGGTAGCTAATGTTGTTTTCTGTGTACTACTGAAATATAGAAATCAAATTAATAAATTAATTTACGTATTTTTATGCATTGTGTTGAAGAGCTGGCAATCTGTGTTGATGTTGCAGCAGCATTAGTGGTGTGGAGGTGCTGTGTAAGCGTGATGAACGTGTGCAGTGTAATAGTGTGCGTGCGCGAGACCAAACCGTTAACGTAGCTGTGTACTTCCGCATTATCCTAAAATGGCCGATAATGTGTGGTATGCGTCTTAGCGGATTATCGGTACGTGTTTTCCGTGGTTATAGTGCTGTCGCCTGGTTTTCGTTTTGTTCGTCCGGCATTTTTGCTGCGGCGCTCATTGCTAAAGTACTATGGATTAACGGCAATTATCGCTCATCGCTCAGCCCGCTAAAGTACTACGGTTTAACAGTAAATATGGTAAAACGGTCAAATGACGGTCAATAAAAATTAAATGTAGTGAAATTTTTTGCCACACAACATGACGCTACATTTTTTCTTAAAATAAATACAATAATTTTTTTTGAAAATTTTAATTTTTTTAACTTGCAACTTATATTTCACATCAAATGCGTTGGTTTAGTCGGAAAATCCGATGTTGCGCGAGACAAAGTCGTTAAATCTGTGTTAATGCGTAAATCTGTAATTGTGTTTCGTAAAATGTACTCGCTACTGTCTTTTTACTCATTGCGCGGTTAATCCGCATGCTTTATCTCATTGTTTTTCAAACACATACGTCTGTGGCTGTGTTTTACGCATTTCGTAGTAGTATAGCCTCGTTTTCATTTTTTCGGCGGATATTTTTTTCTCGCTTAGCCGATTTTCGATCTTTGTAACTCGTCTAAATCGATCTAAATTGCAGTTCCAACTCACTTCCAGACGTCCTGTCTGGTTCCCCATGCTGTAAGTGACCTTTGTTTTATTTTTTAGTGTGTATTTAGTGTTTTTTTTACTGTTTTTGTTCCGCCGCTTATCTCGTAATTTTTTTCACCTCGTATTTTTTTTCTAAGTGCTACAGTTTAACAGCTCGCCTCACTACGCGAGGCTCGCCTGCAATGAGCGCCTGCGGCGCTCATTGCCAAAGTGCTACGATTTAACATAACGGCTCCCCTCGCTACGCGAGGCTCGCCTGCAATGAGCGCCTGCGGCGCACATTGCCAAAGTGCTACAATTTAACGGCTCGCCTCGCTGCGCGAGGCTCGCAGGGCGATGAGCGCCTGCGGCACTCATCGCTAAGTCGTACGCACTACGCAACGCAGCGTGATGAGGAATCGTAGTTAGACAATTATAATATGTGATATATATATATATATTAATATAAAGTATATATTAAAATATATTTTATATATTTTATATGATTAATTTATTGCTATTAGCAAAACGGAAATCTAATTGCAAAATGTTATTTTTAGAAGTGGATTTTCCTGTTATTATTAGCCCTTCTTTGATTAGTTTCCTGTATATCATTTGCAGCTTAATCACACTTCTGTTGTGTGGCCCAGGTAAAGCAATAGTTGCTCACCTCAGAAATCTTTTTATTTTAAACTGTTCAGGAAACAAAATGGTAGTTGTGCATAAAAGTTAACTAATTAACTTGATTCTGCTCAATGTAATTAAAATATAAGATTTACACTTCAATTCATTTTAAGAAGTCCCCAAAGTAACCATTTCTCACTTTCTGCAGCCTTCCCCTTTCCTGCTCTTTCTCATGAGAGGTGACATGTTAGTAGTAGTGAATTAAAGCCACTTCCACATATAAGGGCGTCACACTACCAGTACCACAGAAACACTAACCAGCTAACAGTGACATACTGTGTATCTCCATACAACAGAATATTAAGTAGTGGGAAGCCCCTCCCTGTGCAACATGTCAGTTCTCAGGAGAAAGAGAGAGAAGGAAAGAGGGAGACTGCAGAAGGTAGGAATATGTTGCTCTTGGGGCTTCATAAAAGTAAGTGAAGTGTAAATACTATATCATAATTACATCAAGGTATTAATTAGATAACCTAGGGCCCTATTAAATTTCAAGAGCGATTAAAGCCCACAGCCAACAGGCCGGAGCCGCAAGCAGGTAAAACCCTTCCCGTAGCCCCATTTCCAATCCAAACCCGTAATCAAGGAGTGCAATGCAGGCCTCAGAGCCAATAGAAAGAGGTTTTAAAGGGCAAGCAAACCCGTAATTCACTGACTGTGCTGTAGCTGATCAAGGGAACACACAGGTCTAGGCGTTGGTGGGTTTCTGAGCACTGGAGAGAGAAAGAGATAGAAGGAGCTGTTTAGTGAGTTTTGCGCTATTTTGACCACTAAGAGATATACCAAGGATGTAATACAAGGATATAAGAATGCTTTGAATATGCCTTAGATATACATAAAGCATCCTTAGAATTTGTTAGCCCAAAGCTTTTTCGGTAGATAGAACGGGCAGACAGATCGATCTGTTTCTTAATTGCAGTCAAGCATATCAGTGAGATTCACAAAGCTATGACAGGAAATGGAAATGATTTACGGGCTTGAACGCCAGTGCATCCCTGGGAATTTGTAGCAATTTGCGATAGTAAAATTAACGGGCTTGAAAGATTAGGCTTAGCTGGAATGGAGTCCAGATTTTCATGTCCCATAGGTTTTTTCCGCCTGTAACCCTCAGATCATTTGCGGTATCTGAAAGAGGCCAATTTAATAGCAGTAACTCTTGCGGGCTCCTTTACAATTACATAGGGGCCCTAGTTTTATAAAAAATATTTGCTGGAACAATTCCTTTAAGGGAGACAGACATTAGAGACCTGGGAGGAATTTGAGAAAGTGTGGACATAGATAAGATCTCTTTTCTGTTCTTTTAAAAGGCTGCTACTGTGAATAGCTACACACCATGATTATCGACCCCCTTAATAGAAAACATCAAATACTTCAAATCACAAAAATAATCTGAATGAGTCAGGAAGTCACATCCTTGGAAAAATGTTGAAATTTTAAATTTAGTATCCTTGGAAGGTGTCTGGGGACTCTAAAGTTTGGTGTAAATGTATCAGTCAGTTAGGGCATCTCCTTGTTGGTGCTGCTAATGGTGCTGTGTCAAGCTTTGATCCTTTATTTAGGACCAGATTTATTAGCATGAGAAGTTTACATTTGCCTAGGGGCACTTTATCTACTACAAAAAGGATCTGTTACTTGTGCCTAACTCCACTTGGTCAAGCTTTCAGTACGATCTAATGCACTATATCTTCCCAAAAGTATATTCCTTGAGTTAGGTATAAGGATCCCAAGTGTGCAATGAGAGTTATGCAGTACAACCAATCTGAGTTCCCCAAAGCAGAACCAATCAAGAATCAATCAATTCCTTGAGGAGCTTAAGCCCCACCCACTTTTTGCCACGAGTTTCTAAACCATCAGAGGCAATTAGAGTGTAAATAATGTAGTTACAATGCATTGAGGAACAAAAAGAGAGGGAAATGAAAGAGAACACGGATAAGGAGATCATCGAATGATAATGGCAGTCTTTTGAATAACTAAACTTGATAGCAGGCAATACATTTTTAGAAAGTCAAAACAAAATATTCAATTTTATATTAAAAAATGACGGTCATAAAATTGTAAGATAATGCTGTTTGCCACACAATGCAAGGCATTTAGTCCTTCAGCGCTCATTGCGAGCCTCTGCTCTTGTGTACTTTTGGTCGTCTGAGCACCCTCGGCGTTCATTGCGAGCCTCTCCCCTACTCTTTTTTTTTTTATATAAATATATATTTTTTATAATAGTTAATTAATTAAATAATACATTAATATACTTTACCTATTTGTAATTAATATATCCAGCAATTAATATCCTGAAGAGCTAACAATCTTTTTCTGCTGCATACAATGTACATTTGGACTGTTGCTGACCTGAGGTGTAAGTGTCAGCAATGTGGCAAGTGTGCAGTGTAAATAGGCTGCGTGCACGAGGGCAAATCGTTTGTTTAGCTGTGTAAAGCGCCATTTTAGAATGTAATGTTATTAGTTGCAAGTTAGTGTTGTAAAATAGTGTATGTGTTACGCGGATCTGGAGCATTTTCCATGTTTCCTAATAGTGTATTTTGTACCTTGTATTTTCCTGGTTAAAAGTCTTCGAACGTTAAGTTCGTATTTTTTTGACCTTGCTTTTTTTTTTTGTAAGTCCGGAGGCTCGTATTTGTTTTTTTCTAAGTCCCGCTTTCCAGTCTTATGTGCCTGGCGGTGTTTTGCGTGTTTCGTGTAGCCTCGTTTAAAAAAAATTCGGCCTCTATTTTTTTTGTTGCTTAGGTGATTTTTGCGTGCCTAAACTCTGCAAATTGTGTTTAAATTCTCGTGCAACCTAACTCCCAGATATCCTGGCTGTCCCCCCCTGGTGTGTGTGATTTTTTTAATGTTTTTTTTATTTTCTTTGTGTTTTTGTTTTTTTTGCATGTGCGCGGTTTGGCCGTTAACTTCGTATTTTTTTTACCTCATATTTTTTTTTCTAAGTGCCACGGGTCTCGCATTGTGAATTGTGTAATTGAGATTTCTGTTGATGTGTAGTCCCGTGGGTCGTAGGGATGAACGCAGATGGCCAGCGCCTTCAGCTCCTTCAGCGCTCACTGCCTGGCCGCAACCACAGCCCTCGCTTTGCATGGTCCGCAGTCGCGGCCTGCAACTGCAGCCCTCACTTTGCGAGGGCTGCAGTTGCTGCAGGCTCGCTGTGCAAGCCCGCAGTTTTAACACTGCATTACCAACAATTTTTGGCAACCCTGAACTGCTGAGAACTATATATATGATTATTTTACTGCAGGGTTTCGTTTTCTTTACTAGTCTGCTTCTTGCAGCTACTGTCTGAACACAGTGTGTTGGTAATTAGTTAGCTTAGTTAGTAAGCATCTATCCAAAAACAAGGTTTTCACTAACTAAAAACTTCTTTAAAAAAAATATGCTGTGTATTTATTTAGAGCCCTATTCAATTGGCCAAATCTCAATTGAATGAGGGCCTATGTGAGGACGGGGGAAGGAGAGAATGGGGCAATAAACAAATTTAATGTATTCAGATTTATACATATAGAGTATAAAGCACCATCTAAGCATTCACCTGGCAAAGGAAAAACAATATGAGCTATTCTTCTATTGTCAAATTTCCTTTAGGACAATATATTTTTAGCAACATACCTGAGTGTATACATATTGTAGGGTTCTTCATTCTCAGTTCTCAAGATTTTCACATTTTGACCAGTCAGATGATCTGCAAAAATACTTCATAAATATATCCACCATTTTCCATAACTTTCTTATCTTGTACCAAACCTGAAATCAGTGAAGCAGGTTTGCATTTTTACTTTGACATTTAGAGCACTTATCTGATAGAAAACATGAGACCTAGCTCTAACATTTGGACAATAAAAGCTTTAAGGATAAGCTTAAACTGTACTTCCCTGAAATAGATAGATATAGTGAATCCATTAGCATTCAGAACTCCTTGTATTACAATTTATTTTGACACTTGAAAGCTATCCTCCTGGGCTCTTGTATTTAATATGGGTTTAGTGGGAAAGTTCCAGTACAAAAAACATGTTAGTTCTTACCATTAAATCATTAAAAGGTCACTGAAATCCAAGATTTGATATCATGTATTTAAAAACACATCCGCCACATGCACTAAAATTGCATTATGCTTATCCTAATCGCACTGAACTCTTTCATGACTGAACCGTTCTAAGACATTCCGTTTTTTGGTTTTAAACCACTGCAATGGAGGCACGTAGTGCGCAGGAATCCCTGTCGCATGGAGGATCTAACTATCCGGCCGATTGATGCCTATTGGTTGGCCTCAAGGAGGAGTCAGGCAGGGCGTTTTCACTTGCTGCTGCTCCATTTCCACACTCCGCGGCTAGCCAATATTTGGATCCCATCTGCTCCATCCTGTGAAGCTCCTGCGGCTTCTGGAAGGCCTCTTGCATCGTGATTTGTGTTTCTTATTTGCCTTGTCTGTGTTGTGTGTCCCTGGGTGTGTGGTGTGTGGCTGTGCGTGTGTGTGTGCTGTCTGTCCCTGGGGGGTTGCTGCAGCTTTAAGCCTGAGGGCACATAAGGCTATTCCAGGGAAGGTTTTTAGTGATTCATTACTCCTCACTTGTGTCTAGTTTATATATTGTGGTTATTATTCTTGCCTATTATAACACTGGGTATATAGGTTGTCTATATTAGTAATCCTATCAAGGCTGGGCCACATTCAGTCCATTTGCCCATACCAGCTATTGGAATCTAACCCATGATAGTTATTCCTGCAGTTTGTACAGCCCGCTGCAGGTCTATTTTATAGTTATTCTGTCACCTTGCGAATTTTAGTATGGATGCTCAAGAAATTTCAGAGCTGGATCGCCTGCTAGTTGTGATTCGCTATCTGTCCTTTACCATAGAGTTAAATGGCTAGAGGACCGTATAGGCACTCCTACAAGTGCTTTAGTCCCACCCCCTGCAGTTCCCCAGTTGCAGTCGGCTGTGGCTGGTGGCATGGGCAATTTAGGGGTCCGAGGGCCCTCTGCCAGGTATGCTGAACAGCAGATTCCAAATGGGAGCAGCTTGCCAGAGGAGGGGGGGGGGAAACGTCACTTTTGTTAGTGCAACAGGCTAGAGCTTAGGAGTCCAGCAGCCCTCGCCTTACAGCAAAGTGAGAGAGAGTAGCACGGGTGATTCAGGTGTAGACCTTATAGTCCAGGCTGCACCTTTAGAGACACCACTGAGTCAACTCATTCTCTCTGACACTCCCACTACACTAGGCCCACACGCTCGCAAAAAGGGCTGTAAGGGTCCTGCCAGGGCAAAAGGAGCAGCTAATAACCCAGCTGTCCCCATGGGGGATTTAATGCCAGGGCCAGTTGCCATTCCCACTCTAGTGCCTGACTGTACCTCTCAAAGTTTACGACAGGGTGTGAGTGGCCCTCGGGTCTGTAGATGAAAGCAACAGACAGGGTACTAATACGGGACAGACTCCTCTGCCTTCCGTTGATGGTTTCGGACTTGCTGACTGTGATAAACGGAGACAAGGTCTGGGGAACCTAGGGTCACTGGTGGCAGAGAGTGATTCTTCCCTAGTCGATGCTGATGCTGTCAGGACCTCATCTTGCAGGCACAGACGGGCTAGTAAAGGTTCCTCTTGCTTTTTCAGACACTCCAGGAATCGATTGCTGTTTTGCAGTCGCAGATCCTGCAGGTGCAGCTGTGCTTGTTCCAGCTCTGATTGTGAGCCCATGAAGGAGAGGCCTGCTAGGATGTCTCCTGAGCAGGGGCAGGGACAAAGTCTCCCAGATCTGCAAAGGATGGCTATGACGCAGTCACAAGGTGAGTGTGCATAAGCAACACACACACCATATGGGGGTGGGGGCCAGCAGGAACAGGGACAGTTACTATCAGGGCTGAAAGCTTTGTTGGGGGTCATAGGGTAGAGCTGCCTGATAAGGAAATAGGAGAATGGGTAGCAGGGTTGGCAGCTAGGGCATGGTCTCCAGCTTCTGCAGCTCATGAGCATAGGACAGCTATGTCCGTCGCACTTTGGAGGTTCCTTGTGCAGCCGAGCCATCGGGTGGGCCAGTGCCGCGGCAGGTTTCCAGGGTCTCTGATGAGTCCCTGAGAGCTAATGCAGTATGCGCGCTAGACAACCTGGGGACGCATCTGACCCTAGAGGTCAAGGAGCGGTATGGAGAAGGGAGTTTATCAAGATTTTCTCTCTCCTTCCAGTTTTGCGTGTCACAAAGTCAGTGGAAGGTAGCTCCAGGGGCAATGGGGGAGACAGCCGGCAGTCTTATAGGTGTATCCCACGTACATTCGACAATTGGCTGCAGGCCTTTTCTATTCTGGCCTGCATCATTAGAGAAAAGTTCCCTTCTCAGTGTTCTGCTCTCTTCCTGTATCTTGAGGTGATTAGAAGCACTTACCGGACATACGGGGGTATGGCATAGTGGAAGTAAAATGAGGACTTCCGCCAATGCATGACGAACAGGCCTCACATGGCATGAAGCGAGAAGGCGATCGCGTATTAACTTAACAATATGACCCCTATGCGTGCTACACCGTCCTTTCGGACCGGGGGAAGTGGAGACAGATCCCCGCCCCCTCAATTAGTGTGGGGCAAAAAGTTTGCTATGCCTTCAATGAACGCCTGCCCCAATTGCGATCGGAAACATTCAGCGGCCAAATGCAGAAAGCAGAAGAAGGGCACCCAACTTAGCGAGACACCAGGAAAGGGGCAAGACTCCAGTAGGGCGGCAGCAGCACGATTGCTGACCGACGGGTTCCGAGATGGCTTTGTAATTCCATGTGAAATAGAGTTGACCGGCAGCCATCCTGCCAATTTGAAATCGTTGGCCGGATACCAGGGGGTGGTGGGGGAGGAGATTGCAAAGGAAGTGTGTTTGGGTGGAATTGCTGGCCCATTCCTTTACCCCCCGATGCATGTAACATCGCTGGGGTACTTCCTAAGAAGGAACTGGGCAAGTTTCGGTTCAATCCCCACTTGTGCCTCTGTAAATGACAAGATTGACAAGGACTTGTCATCCGTCTCTTATGCGTCCTTCGACGCTGCTGCGAGGTTCGTGTGAGCTGCTAGGCATGGAGCATTGATGGTGAAGGTTGATGTGGAATCGGCTTTCCACCTTCTGCCAGTGCACCCATCCAGCCAACATCTGCTGGGTTGTCATTTTGGCGGGGAGTATTATGTGGACCTCTGCTTACCCATGGGATGTTCCATTTCATGTGCCTACTTTGAGATGTTTAGTAAGTTTTTTCAGTGGGTCATAAGTGTCGTTGTGGGTCATTCCAGTACTGTTCACTACCTGGATGACCTTATGTTTGTGGGCCCGCTGGGTGATGATACGTGTCAAGAGTTGTTTTTCAAACAATGGCACAAGATTTTGGAACTCCCCTGGTGCATGAAAAAAAAACGGAAGGCCCAGTGACTCGTTTGACCTTTTTGGGCATTCAGATGGACTGGGTTAGGAGGGAATGTAGCCTTCCAATAGACAAGGTTATAGATTTGTGATCGGAATTCGCAGCTTTGATGGGTGCCAGGAGGGTGTCTCTCAAGAGGCTACAGTCCATTTTAGGGAAGTTAACCTTCGCTTGCCGTATCCTGCCCATGGCAGGATATTTTGCAGATGGCTTTCTCTAGCCACAGCAGGTGTCAAACACCCTCATCATTTCGTCACTGTGTCTGGTTAATCTTTTCAGACATGTTCAACGGGAGGAAGCTAATTCAGCTTTTCACTGATGCGTCTGGTGGCGAGGGTTTTGGAGTTTTCTTTGCCGGGAAGTGGTGCGTGGCATGGTGGCCGGTGGATTGGATTGAGGCTGGTTTAACAGAGAGAGTATTGTTTCTGGAGCTCTTTGCTACAATGGTAGTGGTTCATGTATGGGGTTTAGGCCTGAGGGGTTGTGTACCAGTCACAGAATGTAGCGGTAGTACATGCCATCAATAACATCAAGGTGCCTGTCATACATCTGATTCAGCAGTTGGTATTGATTTGCTTGCGTTTGAACGTGTCGTTCTGGGCCAGCCCGGATCACGTAGCAGTATTGCTTATGCCCTTTCTCATTTTCAGTGGGAATGCTTCAGGCTACGCCGCAGGCTACGCTTCAGGCTTCACCCACGGCGACAGCTTCCTGGAGGAAGTTTGGGAATATGGAGCTCGACTGGGGAGGTATTCATTGGCACCAGCTACATGGTTGGTGTACAGGAAAGTCTGGCAGAAATGGCAGGAATTGGTGGAGTTGGCTGAGGGGAGAGGGGGCGACTCCAAAGAAAGAAGGACTGGTGTCCTGTTGTGGTTTATGTTGTGGTGTAAGAGCGAGGGGCTCTCAAAGGCTACAGTGGTGCGTCAAGTGGCGGCTTTGGCATTCATGTTCAAGCAAGCCGGACAGCGGGACCTGACTAAGGTCATTCTCGTAAATTGTGTGGCATGTTTAAAGGGATGCAAAAACAGGATAAAAGGTGACCCATCACGTTCTCGCAGCTGCTTCAAATAACAGAGTTACTGAAGGAAGTGTGTTGCCGCTGGCCGGGCTCCTTCCATTTGTTTATACCATGTTGGTATATAGACAGACAGACAGATAGATAGATAGATAGATAGATAGATAGATAGATAGATAGATAGATAGATAGATAGATAGATGTTTGTAAATAAATTGGCTGTGGCCCGTTAGTTATCCCATACAGTATTGGGTCCAGTGTCAATTATTGAATGAATTCGCAGAATGGATCCTGCTGGGGTCATGTAGATTTAGATGTTAGTTTAGGGCAGGACATGCCAATTTTGGTGTGTATCTGGGAGCCACCCCAAAATGTAGGAGCCAAATACACTTTTCTCTAATTTTATTACCCAGGACATTTATAATATGTGTTTTATGTACATTCTGTAATATTCATTTATCAATAGCAAACTTACTGTTTAATTGTTATTAAACTGGTTACAATTTTGTTTCATTCTGAACCTAGTACATTATTGTTTACTGTTATGATTATTATATCTTTACTAGCTTTTGAACAATACTACAAATTTCTCAGATACAGCCCTGTTCAGATCACCCCACCGATTTTCAATCGGATTCAGGTCTGGGCTCTGGCTGGGCCATTCCGAAACTTTAATCTTCTTCTGGTGAAGCCATTCCTTTGTTGATTTGGATGTATGCTTTGGGTCGTTGTCATGCTGAAAGATGAAGTTCCTCTTCATGTTCAGCTTTCTAGCAGAAGTCTGAAGGTTTTATGCCAATATTGACTGGTATTTGGAACTGTTCATAATTCCCTCTATCTTAACTAAGGCCCCAGTTCCAGCTGAAGAGAAACAGCCCCAAAGCATGATGCTACCACCACCATAATACATATAATGGAAATTGCATGTAATAGAATATCATATTTACAGCTTTATCAATATTGCATCACATCTGGTATGTTGTAAACCCGTAAGACTTTGAAATCCAACCTCAATTTTTCAGTGATGTAATGATGACTATCTCTTTTGCTATTGGCTCCATCTAAACCCGTAACTACGGGTTTGACTAATTGATTACGTACATGGCCGCGCATCCAACCTTCAACAAATGGTTTATGGGTTTGTGTCTCGCAGCACGTTCTAATTTAATAGCTCTGTAACTCTGCCAAATTTTAAGCCCACAGTCGTTGAGTGTATCTCGTTGCACATTTAGGCTCTATGTTTTCAATTTGAACTCAACAAATATGTATTTACTTTAAATCCATTTTCAGATTATATGTTAAATGTTAAATTGAACAATAGAAGATGAATGCCTTTAATCCATATAAAGAACAACATGCTTTCTATACATATATGGAGTTCTAAGCAACACCCCAATATGCAGATTATGTTTTGTTCTAGTACACATAACTCATGTATCATACAGTTTGCATTGTTTACCTCTTGACATTAATACAACTTACATTTTTCATTTATGTGTATTTTCTCTTTTATTTCTCATATTATTTAGACCATTGTATAGACCTCAATTCTAACTTACATTACAGCACACTATACAATATATGTTCATACTAGTAGTGGCTATTTGTTATTTCACATATATTAGCAGATATTTGCCTTGAACTAAGGATTAAAGAGTGTTTATTCACTCTTGCATAATGAAAAGGCTATACCACTGTCATGGGCACATTTAGATTTGTCCCACTTACAACTCCACCTTTCCTCTTGTTATTTGCAATCATACATTTTCCACACATCTATACAGAATAGCATAATTGGATATGTGTCTGTGTTCAAGACAGAAGGTATCACTTGAGGATCCTAGGTTTTCAGCACTACACTAGAGCACTGTTTATGTGATATGTATCCGGCTCATTTATAATGTAGTTGACACCATTACAATCTGGTTCAGACAGGTGTTGATATACGCCTGAGTTGGAAACAGTATTGAGAACTTATTTGTTGGAATCTGATTTATATGCTATCTATTGAGGATAACGTAGACATTTACAGCTCGGGTATACTGCTGATGATATAAACCTTAGCTGGTTATACTACTGAAAATGTATAACTTTAAATCTTAGCAAGTTCAAATTACTGTACTTATATCATGTGAATTTGATTTATAAACAAGCTATTGATAATAACATAACTGGGTTAGACTGGTGTGGATATAAGTTTGAATTGACCAAAAAATTTAGAATTTACTTGAGTCTGATTTTCAGGATATCTCCTTAGCAGGAAAAGGATCTTATATATAATATTTTTTTTCATTCTCCAAAATATCTGTCAAGATTAACCAAATCCTTAATAACGATTTATTATGAACAAGAGCATACATTTTCTTTCATTTATACTGGGTTGCTTGGGTATATTTTAGTTAGAATTGGTGACATTTTGTGCAATCTAAAAATGTCCTATTTTTTCTTTAAATTTTTGAAATTAGGTGCTAAGCACCAGAAAATTACTAAAGTGTTTTTCTATTGTTATACATCCCCTTAGGCATAGGCTGAAGCACAATTATGACCACTGTATTCGTAAACCTCTTGAGCAAAGATTTTGGTTGACCTGTTTACTGACAGGATCTTATTAATTTTCTATTTTTAAATTCTAATAGAAGACTTGTCATGTTTTACTGTATTGGATTATCAAACATATCTTTTTGGTCAAACTCCATTAATTTTCATTTACTGCTATTTCTTCTACACCCCTTATTTTATGCAAAACAAATAAAAAAATATTAATATTATCTATATACAGCCATTTATGTCACAAAATATTAAGAGACACACCAGCAGTGTTAATTTAAACCTGCAACCAGGCCTGTTGGATCTGAGATCCTGAGATCACTGCCCTCCCTCCTTGCTCCTCACCCACCCGCCCCTATTCTGATTTAATTTATAGGGCCATGGAAATCACCTGACTTCCTATTTATCTCACCACTAGGGGTCAGTCAACATATTACATACTAGAGCCTTTCACCTCAGATCCCTGCCCTTTCCCATTAAATTTTTTTTCTAACTTTCACTACTTCCTGACCCTTGCTATTCCTTATCTGTTACTCTTACCCAGGTCTCTGCCACTTTCATTTGATTTAGATTATAAGTAGCGAGTTTCCAGTCTTGTAGGGTGTTTTGGAAAAAAGCACTTTCTACAAAGATTCTACGCTCAAAACAGGGCCCTTCTTTTTCTGAATTTGTTAATATTGTATTTTCTTGGTTCTTATCCCCTGTACAACGCTAAGGAATATGTTGGCTGCAATACAAATAAAAGTTAATAATAATAATATCCTACAAGGTGTCCAAGTGTGTGGAATAGGATCTGCAGTCTTATTACAATAAGGCCTACCAAGCCTTACAATGGGAAAACTGATGGAATTACATAGAAGGGCTGAATATAACAATGGGTAGGAACTACCTTGGGTGCCCTTCTGCCATGGAATCAGGCAAAGAATTATAGTTTTTTCAGGGGTTGTTAAACAAGTCCCTGAGAGTATCATGCGCCTCAGTGGGTCTAATCCCTGGGTAAGAGCTGGCTGATTGAGGTTTGACTATTCTGGCAACCCATGGTGCTTCAACCGCTCCTTACAGGACACCTACAATAGTTATCCTATTGATTACTCCTCAGCTAATACTCAGCCTCAGTTCCAGGTTTGAATTTTCCTCCCAAGTCTCAACAAGCCAATCAGAGGATTGCCTTGGTGGCAGCTTTATTGTTGATCACTGCATGTAACGTCCCGGTAACTCCAGGTAGTTAAAACTGGCAAATCGGAGAAGGGTCTACTGTCTATTGGAAAATGCTATGATCAGGACAGCCTCCTGGAGAGATCCTCATTGGTCCCTGGACAAATCATAGTAGATTGTCTGAAACAGAATGGCTAAGCACTGAAACACTAAACTAAAATATAGATTTTAAAACCTATAGTGCATTGTTTTTTCAAATTCAGATACTGGTTTTATTGATATTAAATAAAGAAATTAAACCTTGTTATATGAATACTATAGTGGTCTATTAATCCCATTTTATAAATATACTCAATGTTAGTTTTGTATTAAAACAAAACTTGCTTTGTAAAATGGTGTTCAGGATGAGTGGGGAACAGATCATTATATTTGTTTTACTTTATTCATGTCACTGCCCATAACTATTATATACTAGCGACTTGCCTATCAAAAAATAATGGTCAATAAAATTATAAGGTTGTGAATGCTGTTTGGCACACAATGTAAGGCTTTTACTCTTCTGAGTACCTTTGGTGCTTATTGCTACAGTCTAGCAACATAAACCTTGCTAAACTAACCCCCCTCTGCACTAACTTATTAACACCTACACTACCTACCTACATTACCTACCTGCCCCCTAATAACCCCCCACCACACTAATTACAGAAAATAATAAAACCTAACTCACATAAAATAAAAAAGCCTAATTCACCGAAAATAAAAAAGCTACATTACAGAATAGAAAAAATACATTAGAAAAAATTAAGAAATCTACAATACAGAAAATAAAAAAAACCTAAGTTCCAAAAAATAAAAAAACATACATTACAGAAAATAAATAAAAACTACATTACAACCCCCCAACACACACACACCAGAGAAAATAAAAAAAAACACACCTGAAAAGGAAATACATACACAATACATACAGTACATTACAATACAGTACAAATTAAATAAAATACAATACCCCCCTATGTAAAATATATTAAATATACTATCTCAAATACACACATACCCCACTATCTAAAATACATTACATCCTATCTAAAGTATACACATACCACAGTATGTCAAATACATTACATCCTATCTAAACTATAAACATACTACAGTATGTAAAATACATTACATCCTATCTAAACTATAAACATACTACACTATCTAAAAAACATGAAATACTACACACACACCTATTTAATATACAATAAATCCTATCTCCATATACAAACCCTAATTGTAAGCTAAAATGAAATAATTAAGACCACTTACCTTTGCAGATGTCCATTCAGATCACTAACCTAGGGGAAAAAAAACAAATTAGTACACATTTACATACAATAAATAAACATTCTAAATATTCTAAATATTCTACTCACCTTTCCAGCATGTCCTCCCCATTCTTCTTATTTTCCGGAAAGGCCCCGGTTAAAAAAATACATTACATTAATACAATATACACACACACACACAAAATAAAGTAACATCAAAATAATATACATTGAACTTATCTCCCCGCAATGTCCCCGGCCTCCTCCTCTTCTGGGCCGGCTGGGCTCTGGAAGAATCTGCGCTGTAAAAAAAAAAAAGAAAAACTAACGGAGGTCCACACTTGCTGATCTCTCAGACGCTAATGAGCCTCCCAGAGACGTTTCCTGAAGAAAACTGGCAATGGCGCCTTCTAATTGGCTAAAAAGGCTGTGAATCAAATTTCAATGAGTCATAAGGCGCCAAGGTGTTAGCCAATCAGAAAGGCATACACCCCCATATTATATTCTGATTGGCTAATGCACTTGTCAATCTTTTTTAAACCAATCAGATTGCCTTTATCCAATCACAATGGGATACACCCCCCTTTAGGGTGATTGGCTGGAGGCATCAGCGCATTCTGATTGGTTGTAGAGACAACAGACAATCAGAAGGTGCTATTCTCTTCAGCCAATCATAATTGGATACACCCCCATGGAGTGTTTGGCTGAAGGCATCTACACTTTCTGATTGTCTGTTGTCACTGTCAATCAGATTACAGCCAATCAGAAGACGCAGATGTCTTCAGCCAATCACACAGTGGGGGTGTATCCCATTGTGATTGGGTGAAGGGAATAGCGCCTTCTGATTGGCTGTTGTGACTGTCAATTAGACTGCAGCCAATGAGAATGCGTTGATGCCTCCAGCCAATCGCCCTGTGGGGGTGTATCCCATTGTGATTGGCTGAAGGCAATGAAGGCTTCGGATTGGTTTAAAAAAGATTGACAGGTGCATTAGCCAATCAGAATACGATATGAGGGCTTACCCCCTTGGTGCCTTCTGATTGGCTGAAATTTGATTGACAGCGTTTTCAGCCAATCAGAATGCTACATTGCCATTTTTCTTCCGGAAAAGTCTGTAGACGGCTCATTAGCGTTGGGGAGGTCCGCGAGTGCGGACCTGTGTTGTTTTTTTTTAAATCTTTTTTCTGGGCAGATTCTTCCAGGGCCCAGTCGGGGCAGAAGAGAAGGAGTCCGGGGACATCGAGAGGAGGTAAGTTCAATGTATATTATTTTGATGTTACTTTATTTTGTGTGTGTTTGTATATTGTATTAATGTAATGGGTTTTTTTTAACAGGAGCCGCGCCAGAGAAGAATATAAGAAGGATGGGCAGGACATGCTGGAAAGGTGAGTAGAATATTTAGAATATTTAGAATTGTATGTAAATGTGTTGTACTAATTTTTTTTTTTTTCTGGTGATCTGAAGGCACATCTGCAAAGGTAAGTGGTAAATTATTTTAGTTTAGTTTAGAATTAGGGGGATATATTTTAGATAGATAGGGGGGTATGTGTGTATTTTAGATTGTATTTCTTTATTTTAGATAGTGGGGTATGTGCGTATTTTAGATTGTATTTATTGTATTTTAGATAGTGGGGTATATATGTATGTTAGATAGTATTTAATGTATTTTAGATAGTGTGGTATGTGTATAGTTTTGATAGGATGTAATGTATTTTAGATAATATATTTTAGATAGGGGGTATTAAAAGCTAAGCGTATGTGTTGCTCTGGCATTTCTCTGCTGAAATAATATTCAGAGCATTTGCATCCTCTGGAGTTCAGGTGTCAGGGATGAGATGATGGGGTAAGGGAGCACATTTAATAGAGTTGCTGAGATAGCAAGTCTGTTGGCAGAAGAGGCTCTCTCAATTTGCGAATAGACTGTGAAGCACGTATATTTTGACCGAGTCACTATACCTTCTGTGCCAAACATAATGCAAGCAGGCCCCTCGTCTGTGGGAGACGTTAACACCAGCAAAGCTGGGCACTGCAAAAGTGCACGCCTGGTGAGCATTGCAACATCTGCTCAAATTTTCAAGGGTTTTCTTCTTTTTATACTACAGCTGTCTTCCTGGCACAAAACAAAGTAAGGGATGTTTTAGAAAGCAAGGACAAACAGGCAATGTGTTTTGGGACTTTCGCTGTCAGTTGTCTTAGCGCCTCACATTGATCTACCATTAACTTTCACACAAAGAAAGAAAGATAGGACACATTTACTTTCCCTAGCCTTGAACAATGTGTATTTATTGAGCATCTTTCACCGCCTGGGGATGGCATCATTTTACTTTACAGGCAGCTGATTAGCCACCTTGAGGTTTAGGGCCTTGGTAAAAAATTACATCACTCTGGGGAGCACAAAAAAGACAAAGTTTGGTTATCTATTAGCATCAATAGAGAAAATGAACGTATTTGAGGCAGCTTTAAAAAGACAATAATACTGATCTTAGGGATACTGACTATTATTCTACAGTCTTTCAGTTCAATGTGCAACTAAAAATCCTGTAACATTTGATAAATAACAATGTTTTTTTTAGTAAATGTAAAGGAAGTGGACATATTTTAGTTCCCTAAAGGATGTTCCACTTGAATTTGTTGCTCTCATATTAAAATGCACTTTATAAATATGTGTGTCTATGGACTGCTCCATGTCTGAGTAGACAGGGAGCTACAATTTTCCTTTGTTTCTGCCATTGACAATTTTAGACTTCAAAGCTATATAATCTGATCAACTGAAAAAGACCAACAGCAAATCAAACTACGTATAACATTCACAATTGTTTCAGATTGCTTCATTTTTTAATGTTCTTCATGTTCTTCAGGGAATATTTAGGCTTTATGCTGTCATAGGTCCATTCAGATTTGTATGCCTCATCTAATTCTCCTTTCCCTATACTGTGTCTATCAGAAAATGACCCTAAACATATATCCAGAAGCAGAAGTTTATGCACATATATATGTTAGTGTTGCTTGAGACTTGATAAAGAGAGGTTAAGCCTCTCGAAAGTTCGTCATTATAAAGAAGACGTTTGTCCAATACAAAAGGTATCAAATTATATTGCAATACTCATTATTAATCTATATATATATATATATATATATATATATATATATATATATATAGATTAATAATTACTAAATCTATATATAGGGTGCCATTATACTTACAGGCAGACAGATCATTATATATATGCACATGCTATTACAGAATCTTGTTCCAGCAATTTTAGACAGCTTGCTGCTCGATGAAATGAACTGTCCTAGGTTGAAGGCAGCCCCTGGAGTCAGTATGGGGGAAGGGTTTTTTGACCGGGCAAGTGTTGGAAGTGTGAGGGTTGGGTTAATAGGGGGAGGAGATTGAGTGAGTCACAAGGCGTTGAGTTTTCCCGCTCTGGACAGTAAATCCAGTGGAACCTAATGGTGGAAATCATCAACATCATGGCAACACCCAATATGGCAGAACTAGTGGCCCTCATCAATGAACAAGCATCCCAGCATGAGGCTGATTGGCTGCAGCAGCTAGTGCAATCGCTGGGCAGTACAACCCAGACAAGTACATAGAGTAATGCAGGCTGCCCAGTGAGGCAATCAAAGCTGCATCATTACACGTCCCCCTGCCAGAGCAGCAGGCCCAGTGAAGGGCGAGAGGAGGGGAAGACACCAGAAGGGAAGTGATCAGTCCCTGCAGGAGCACCCTCCACATCAGCTCCACTTGCCAGCCAGGAGAAGTCGGGACCTCACCAGGAAGAGGGAACAGTTGCGGGACCCACCAGGAAGAGGGAACAGCACTGGAAGATCGCGAGAGGACACACCAAAGAGCCAGGAAGAGGAGGTCTGGGGCACAACGAGTGTGGCGGAAGAATATGAAGGAAGCAATCAGGCACTTACGATGGCTGCAGAGGAAGAGGGGCATACTAGGGGTGGCAGTCGGGTGGCAGTGAGGAGCGGTGATCCGGAGCGCAGGATCAGGAGCCCAAGCAGGCTAAGTGCGGAGTGGGTCTGCAGAGGAAGTGCACCTGCTAGATCAATGCGCCAGACCTGTAGAATGAAGATCCAGCCGTCCAAGTCGGGATCAGGTGACTAGAGGCTGATGGCAGGCGGCCAGGTATGGCACCTGGCAAGTTTGGAGATTTGAGAGTGTTGATGCTGGGCCTCAGGGGGACGGTGGGGGATGGCCATGATGGGGCAGGCAAGGCGGACAGTGCAGAGGTGGACGTGGGCACAAGAGGCGAATAGAAATGGGCGAGGAGGAGGAGAGCAGCATAAAGACGAAGAATATGCAGGCAGAAGTGGCACCGAGAGAGCATGGGGCACAGCACATGGAGACAGGAGCACAAGGCAAGGACTTGGAAAGCTTTGAGGGACACAGGGCATGGACGAGGGAGCACAGCAGCGACGTGGCTATGTCAGGAACAAGGGAAGGGTGCCAAGCAATAGTAGGCCGGGCACCCATGGACGTTGGGCACGGGCATAAGGCCGGGACGATGGGACAGCATTGGGACATGAGGCACTGCTTGTGGAGGCGAAGGCCAGGACCAGGGCACATACAAGTAGACCAAGGCTCTAGGACGCGGGAATCAGTGGAGCAAGGGGATGGCAGCAGTCACTATCTGCAGTGGGTTTTAGGGCATGCCAAGAACCCATGAAGTGGGGAATGAGGGTGGGGTGTTCAATAATAGAGGTCTCTCTGGCAGTGGGAAAGTGTTGTTAGCAGGAAGTGGCGGGGGAGGCAGGTGGGGCTGGGTGTTGATGAGTCGTTCTGTATCCATGTCTTCATTCTAAAGGGGGTTGTTTTTTTTTGTTCTGCTTTTTCCTCCACCCCCCCCCCCCCCTCTCTCTTGCCCCCCCTTTTTTCTTCTGTCTGATTGGTGGGGTGTAGCTAACGGGTAGCCTGCAGACTGTCTAAGGTGATGCAGTGAAGTAGCCTGCCAACGAGCGTAGCTAACATAATTGCATTGTCATTGTACACTACAGGCATCACTGCCAGTCAACAAGCGCCAACTGGGAGACGTGTCACCATGGTGGGCAATGAAGATATTCGGCCCTGCAGGGCGCCAGGAGAGCGGGTCTCCCCAACGGACATGAGAGAGGAAGACAGGTCCAGACGCCCGAAGCAGCCTCAACAAGAGGGAGTATCAACTAGAAAGGAGCTGGACGGACAGGTCTTCTCAGAGAAGGTACAGTCCAACACACTACACCAGGAGGGAGGGACATTCACCAGCCAGACGCAGACAGGATCATGGGCAACAGAATAGGAATAGCCCGCTGCCCTCCTATCTTGATGGTAGTAGCAGGTACAGTCCCAGGAGGCTACGTCCAGGTCACCACGGCAGGATCGGCGTGCAGTTTGGCTGCATAGACAGCGAGCCTCCAGTAACAGAGCCAGGTCACTATCAATGTCACAAGCAGGAGAAGGCATGCTTCCTCACACAGGGTGGGGAAAACCCAGTTGGGGGAAACCCAGTTGGTCGAGTCACTCAGGTTTGTGGAACAAGACAGGGGGACTTTTTTTTCTCGTTCCAGACGTGATGGTTGATCACGTTTAAGCAGTTAACGGGATTCGTAGAGGAGTTAGTAGGAATTTGGGGGATAAGAGGAGGCCAGTTTCATTTGACTTGTTGGATAAAGTGGTTATTTCATTAAAAAGTATTTGTGTTTCACAGTATAAATATAACTTATTTAGGGCGGCTTTTGTGTTAGCTCTTTTTGGGGCTTTCCGCATTTCAGAGTTAGTGGTGCCATCTAGATTAGCGATTGGTGGTTTGTTAATGAGGGATGTGGTTGTAGATGACTCTGTTATCTCTGTTTATATAAGGAGGTAAAAAAATGATCAGTTTGGCGAGGGTAGAAAGGTTTTTATATATTCTGTCCCGGGCAGCGCATGCTGCCCTGTGCTATCGCCAACATAATTTTTGGGTCTCCACCCCGCTGGGGATGGTTCACTCTTAGTTCACAGGGATGGCACCAGTTTATCCAAGTTTCAGTTTTCATCTGTGTTTAAGTCGTGCATTTCAGAGATGCAACTTGACCTTGGGCAGTTTGGTACCAATTCTGTTAGGATTGGGGCAGCCACTGAGGCTGTTAGGATATGTTTGGACGTTGACACAGTGAAAAAGATAGGTAGGTGGGAATCTAGGAGTTTTTATGCCTACATACATCCGCATTTGTTAGTTTAACATGTTTGTTTCTTTTAGGTTCTCCCATAATCCTATGGATCTTCGGCCACTCCTTCATTTATTGGGCAAGACGAACGGCTGAGGTTAAGGCGATTGGAACGCAGCTTGGTTCCCCCCCGGAAGTGTTGTATATCAAATGGTTAGGTATCAGGGCATGCAGTGGCACCAGCTGGTGGGCAAGGTGGTGGCTTACGCTAGAACGAGGTGGGTCTGAGGGTTTGTAATTATGCTTTGAAAGAAGGTATTCAGCAGGCCTTGCCTTTATTGTTGGGCAGTGCTACCCGTATGGGGCTAGCTGGTGGCGGGGGGTGATTGCTCTCATTAAGGGGGAGCAGATTTTGGCGGTGGTATATAACTGCAATGGTTATTAGGTCTCTTGGGCATGGGGTTCCGGGAGACCTCAGATGGTTGGCTCCACTTGATGGATGTGAGCAATCACCTCTGGTTTGGTTTGAGTTAATTGTTAACTTAAATAAAGGCTGTGGCCAGTTTTATTCCCATATCAATGTCTGTGTCAACACAGTGGTTCTCAAAAGCCAGTCATAGGACCAGTACTGGTACCTGAGACCTTATATGTCAGATCCCAGAAACAAAGAGCAACGAGGAGAGCCTAACACTTTAAATATATCACTACCATTAATCAGAGTTATAGACTGAGTATTGAGGAATTTAAAATGCACTCGGTTCAAATCAGAATCCCATCAGATACCCAACTCATAGGCGATAGATTTTATTATAATGTAATCCTTTCCCTGTCATGGAAAGGGGTTTATATAGATAGGTAGTTATATGGGAGGATGTAAGGACTTTTGTAGTTTGTTCATGTTAGGTAGGGGAAGAGTTCCGAAGCATTGCTATGGAGACTGGTAAGATTCAGATTCAGAGTTTCCTGCAAGTAGGATGTGAGCAAAACTCCCTGGGTGCAAGTCAGTAAGTTTTATGGGATCATTTTTTGTGGGAGCAAATTCTTTGCAATTTTACTTATGTATGTCAATGGATTCCATTCCATGGCTCCTGTGAGGCTGACTCCTTACGGGAGTTATTATAGGAGCCATGGAATGGAGGCAATTGATATGCATATGTAAAATTGCAAAAACTTTTACTTATATATGTAAAATGGCCCTTTTTTATTTTGTAATATGCCTCCTGTTGAAAACTACTACAAGATACCCCATGTACACCAAACCTATCACATACGCCATCTATTACAATAGGCAATAAACCACATAAAAATTTATAGATCCGATACTGATGAATTCAGGTACAAAATGATAGCAATTTGACAAGTTCAGTGGTTAATGCTAGTGGCATATTGAGATGAATTTAGGTGAATTAATACACCAAGATGCATTCACCCTTTGATAAATCTGGGCAAAGTCTTCTTCCAGGAACAAAAGGCAAGTTCTGTATATGCCTATTATTTTAACAATTAAAACTTCCTATTTTATATAAGATCAGGTTATAATTAGGCAGAATTTCCATTTTATTGAAAACAACATAGCTTGGCAAAGATAACTAATATATAGAAGATACAACAAATACATAAAATGGATAATAAAATTCTGAAGGAGGCATCAAATATAAACAGTATGCTAAGAGTAACAGAAAATATTATATATTATATATAGTTTGCAGTTTCTCTTGGAATGCATATTTGGGTTCCCAGCTGCCGGTACAAGATGCACCACCACAATCTATCTGTAATAACTGCTGAATAGCTGACAAGCACTATAGAATTTAGGTGCAAACAAGTGGTATTAATGGGAGCACCAAGGCCACATTTTAAGCACCAAAACATTTCATTGACAGCACAGTAAACAAAGCACTGCTTTTAAAAGCTAAATGTTGGATTTATAAGATTTACTTTGTTTTCAAAAAAAGAACAAAATATCTTATTCAGCAAACAGAGTGTAGAACATATCTTTATTATAATGGAAAGCAATACCATGGAGAAATAATCAAATCATAGATGGCTTTCTATACAAGCCCTATGTCTTTTTAATGGATGTGGCTTTATAACACAAACAGAATTCTGTCCATAGATGTTTTTATTAATATATACATAGTGAATACATTGATAACTACAACCATATATCAGTTTTACTCTAAAGAAGCACAAAACATAGCAAACATGATTTTTATTTTAATACAGTATATAATAATGTTGATATCTCAAAGCATTAGATCACATATACCAATTATATAACTGCCGTTTTACATACTTCCTAGCTGCATCATGTGTGACGTCACTGCTGGGCTACTTTTGGGTCATGTTGCGGTTTGAGACAGTGGAACTCTATAGCGTGAAAGGAAAATGAAGTACAATAACTGGCGCAATGTCTGAGGTTTGATGTTCATTGCTGCAGTGAGCTTCCTTGTACTCACTCAGATGTCCATATACCAATGAGGTACACAAAAGACGACAAGACTTGTAAAACCTTTCATATGGATGTACCATTTCCAGTAATAATAAATTAAATTAAATTAAACTATAAATCAATTGGCTATGTTTCTGATTCCTGCTCTCTGCTTCTCCTCTATTTATTTATTTTGCTCTTGAATATGGTCTATAAGTCATTTATTTAATTATCTGACTATCTTGATTGTGTTGGCCATTGGCCCTTTCTACATTTGTAGTAAATACCCATAATTTGGGGGTATTTTAGTTATTTATATAAGAGGATTTGGCAATTAATACGTTGGTCACTTTACAGTTGAGTAAATGCTTTCCGAAGATTCCTTTGTACTATTTTACGTAAAAATACACCTATGAAATACTACAATTGGTCTACGAGGCAATGGAGAACACACAGTGTTCCACATCACCAGTATAGTCCACAGAACTTCCAAAGTATATCTAAGCTCTTATTTCAAAAGGTGGGAAAGAGCAAATATGTATCATACAGTCTAAGAAGGCAAAAGCTTTAAAGATGTTAAAGATCCACTCTAGTATGGTGAAATATTTAAATACTTTTGAAGTACATAAGAAATGAGCATCAGCAGTTATGTAAGGCTGGAACATACAAGCTAATATTTAGCTGGCTTTGCTTATGTCATGCATATTGGACTGCTTGTTGCTTGAGTGGGAGCCTTATTTTACCTGAGTTCTGTTGTCAAGTGTGTATTCAGAAGTGAATACAGATCTTATCTGAATTAATGATATGTTAGAAACACACAGAATCTTGCAGTCATTAAAGCAAAATTGTATGCAATAGTTAAAGAATATGGCAGTGTTTATTCACTTTAATCTGTCTTTTCAATATTGTACACATTAACAAGTAAAGCTCTACAATAAGGAATATAGTATGCATATGACACAGAAGTGATCTTTTAACTATTCTCTATCAAAGATGCATGAATGTGCCATTTTAGAAACTAGTTCCTTCAACAGTAAGGGGGCAGAACACGGAAAATCCTTTCCACTGGGAATTTTACCATCTGCTAGTCCATAGTAACAATTAGTATTCTGCTATTGTAAAAAAAATGTCACACATTATGAATCGTGCAGGCTGTACAAACAATTCTTTCCACTGGCATCTCATCTTGCAGAAACAGGTATGTTTCCATGAACATAGTTTTTAAAGCCAGATAATTAACACAGTGAATGGCTACTGTATTCATTAATTATGGTGAATGGCACCAGCGAGAAAAATAATCCACTTTTCAATAAAATCATTAATTATGTGCGAAGCACGTTCTTACCACCAATTTATTAGGTATTTAAAAAAAAATTAGAAAGCACAATAGGGATTTCCAAATGTCGTATTCATTTTTATCTGTCTGAATACAGCTAGCTGGGCAAAATTTCTAATCACACTTGGGATTATGTAAATTAGTCAAGAAATATAGATTTGCTGCCAATAGCTTTTACCCACCTAGGGTCTTACAAGATACCTGATTAATATGTGTCTTGTACTAGGTAATGTACGCTTTACAAATCTGCCTTATGATTTATTCTCAGCAACTCATGTTAGATATTTGTTTCATCACAGATGTGAAAATATTATGCTATTTTTTGTTATCAGATTTTTGATGTATGTTAATTAAAAAAAATCAAAACTTGCTTTAAACAGACAGAATGAAAAATATTGATACAATTAGCATTTTAAAGTCAGATTTCATAAGGAAAAGCATAAAACTAATAAATGCAGGAAAATAAATAAATATATTTAATCATGTTTCTTCATCAGCTAGTGTAAAACATATATTTAAAGAAATAAAGAAATAAAAACTTGGAACACCAGTGAGCACAATTGAGTATAACAACAGAGTAATAGCTGTAAATTCACTAAGCACTGCGGGGGCTGTTCTTGTGGAAGGATGTGATATATGTTTCTTATGGGAAAATGTACATTGGGCCTGTTATAAATCTGTATTTTATTAATTAATGTACTATATTATTATACATAATAATAATAATTAGGATTAAAATAATAATTATTCTATCTCACTCTCTGAGATTCTAAGTGTAAAAACAATGTTCACACTTCTTGCTTTCTACAACTCACAATTTATTAATTAAATACATTAATACATTATATACATAATTATCTTAATATTAGAAACAACATTTTTTAAACTAACAAAATGGTGTTCTATGAGTTAGCTACTAGGTCTATGTGTCTTCTTGTGATGCTGGGTTTGTTTATGTGTGTGTGTTTGTATAGTTACGACAACTGTGGGATGGTCAGTTGGAAAAGAAAGAGTAAAAGCTAGTTACTGCCCCATATATGTTCTTGGCATCAGATCAACCCCCCTTCCTAGCCATTTTCTAAATAAATCACTTCTGAGATATTCAGCAATGTTGATACTGAGTTATTATGCAAATGTGTGAATCATGAACATTGATTAGGCACTTTGAAGTACTTATTAGTGACACATTGTATTTGCAAACACATAAACAACAAGAATGACATAGCCTCTGTATTTTTATGCAGTTAGATACTGTTATGCCCCGGAGCCACTGGGGTCTCTTGGGGGTAATTCAACCAGTTAGTTGTATAATTGTGTCACCCCCTGGATGTATGGATGAGGGTTGCCCTATTGGCATGTGTGGATTTATATGATGACATGTGTATCCAGGGGTTCAGTTCATCCTGAGGAATACAATAAAGCCTATGGCCCACATCCTCTGGGAAAAGGGTCCGAGTTCTGGGGTACCGGAGTACAGGTCTCAAAAAAACTAGGTGGTCTAAGGGACAGCTGCAAGACTTATAGGAGCCCAGGAAATGTAGTTAAGTGAGAGGAAAGGGAGATCTAATTCACCATTGTTGTTCCCTTGTGACATATGGTCATTGCCACTTTGGGAGCTTGTCACATAGGCTTGTAATCTCTGACCGCAGGTGAGATTTAATCTCAGTGGGGGGCCAGGATACCTAGTCACAAAGGCCACTAGACATAGTGTCTCCTTCCTTAATAAGACAGCTAGCCCCTGCCTCACAGAACAAAGGAGTAATTTGTTAATTAATGTCCCAGACTCCAAGATACCTGGGTGTTGTTAGGGAGGCTGCCAGGCCCCAATTGACACGTGGGCTACGTTGCTAGGAGAAGGATTGGCTAAAGAGAATGTTTGCGAAGAGGGTTTGACTTAATGGTAATGGGTGATGGATGTTATTAAATATGCTGGATTTGTAACTAAAAAACAGTTCTCAGTGAGATTATAATTACATTTGTGTTCATTCTTGAGGGAAGGGATAATCCTAATCATTGAGATTAATACTGCTACATCTGTTTAAAGAAGAGTTACAGCCGGTAACCGTGGTACTCTGGCTAGTTGTTACCATGTTCCTGTGTTCGTCATGAGAGTCCAATACTGGTCTGGTTCCATCTCTGCTGTCAGGGATAACAACAAGAACCATCAACGCTGGGTGGGTCAGAACCAGGTTCTGGGTGAGCCCAATTGAAGTAGTGGTCGTGACAGATACCCTTCCTTACCCTTATCAAGCACAATGAAATTCGCATAAAAATGCAGCACAAATAATGCTGAATACCTCAAGAATTATACATTGTAGAGAGAAATGGCTAGTACAATGTAACTAAGAAAAAAGAAATATACAGCCACATATTCACATATTTAGCTGATCTTGGGGATTCGATTGTTTTAAGAGATTTTAATCCTTTGTGGCAAGGCCTTCCATTGTACTAATATTTATGTTCTTAGGTGCACAGTCTCCCATTTTCCCAATTCCTGGGCACGTGACTTACCCTATTTCAGATCTATTTACAACTTTGGTTTTAAATGTATTATATTTGCCTTGCACTGTAACTATGTAAAGCTGTGAGTACAGTCTTGGTACTCCACAAATAAAACTGATGCAGTGGTTCGATTCCCCTGGTCGGTGTCAGCAGGGCATTGACTACGGCTTTTAGTTCTTCGTATTTCAAGGTTAGACAAAGAAAATGTGCAGTTAGCATGGTTGCAGGATAAAGGTCATAGATAATTAGGTTTCACCAAAGCCTAACTTCCAAGGCAGGCTTTGTATCCATCCACATGTGTAGTGCTAAATCAGCATTTTCCTGCTGGGAATTTCAGCATGGAGACTTGCACTGTTAAACCCTTCAGAGAATGCAAAATAGGGAGGCAGCCTCCCAGTGGTCCACATTAATTGGAACATTTCATGCTATGTCTGTCACAAAGGCTTGCTTCGCACATAGGATACACTGTTCATAGATTTCACAAAGGGCAGGATAGTTTTTCCTGTTTCTCCTCAGTGATGTGTGCCACTCTGAGGTTACTTAAGTGCACTTTTGCCTGCAATCCCGGAGAATGGGATATGACTGTTAAATGTTATATCAATTTGTAAAATGGCATAATGTCAACACAAGTGGAAGGATCTTAAAAGGTCTAGAAAAAAGCACTGGCTTGTCAAATATGTACCAAACTAACAATATTAATAGCTGTGCAAGGCAATGATATCAAATAATTTTGGGGGAAAATCTGTGTGTTTGAAGTAAACAGGGATCCATTTTGCATTTGTTACATCACATACCCAGGGTAAGGAGGGGTGGGGAAGGAGAGAACAGAGAGCCTTTTTAGAGATAATTGGAGAAGACTCAATCACATATATAGATCTCAGCAGCGCAACCTTGCCAAAACCCGTTGGTAACACAACGTTAAAACTGCGGGCAGGGATCGCTCACTGCACTGGTGGAGATGAGCGCCCATAGGCGCTCATCCCTAAGACCCCATAGGGCTTCGGCAGGGAGCGCCGAAGGCGCTCAATGCACTGGTGGAGATGAGCGCCATAGGCGCTCATCCCTACTACCCCGCATGACTATCGCATCATACCTACAACCCGCGGAACTACACATCAACACAAAACTCAAGTACAAAATTCACAGTGCGAGACCCGTAGCACTTTGAAAACATTGCCTACAAAAAATTATGTCCCGTAACACTTACAAAAGGAAACCGCCATTTAGAAAGAAAAAAAAGAGCCGCAAAAAATTAGAACTTAACAGACGGACTAGGCACAGCGCAAAAACAAGAAAAAAACACAAAATACAAACTAAAAAAAAAAAAGAATGCACACCTCAAGGGGGGCCAGCCAGGACCTCTGGGAATGAGGTTACATGCCAAATGAAATCACATTTAAAGACTTTCTCCACTTGAAAATCTCCTAAACCAGATAAAAAATGGCCACCGGAAAAAACGAAAATGAGGCTACACGACCCCTAAGCATGCAAAACACCGCCAAGCACATACAACTTTTACACACACCCGTACAACGTACTAAATACACTATTAGGAAGGACGCTAAATGCTCCAAACTCGCGTACCACATACACAATCGCAGCCATTTTACAACACTAACTGCAAACTAATAACATTACCATTACAAAATGTGGAACTACACGGCTCAACAAACGGTTTCCCCTCGCGCACACAGCCTATTTACACTACACATTGCTGCCACTTACACCTCAGCTCACCAACAGTGCAAATCTACATTGTACATCAAAACAGATTGTTAGCTCTTCAGCATATTGCTTCCTGCATATATTAATTACAAATAGGTAAAGTATATTAATTTATAATTTTAGTAATTCATTAATTAACATTACAAAATACATAGACAGAAAAAAAAAACGACGACAGAATCACAATAAACGCTAAAGGCGCACAGCACTTGCCTCACAAGGAGCACCAACGGTGTTTAGAGGAGCAAAACTACACCAGTGGAGAGGTTCACAATGCACGCCAAAAGGCCATGAGCGCAAACCTTGCAATGAGCACCAAAGGAGCTCTGATAACCAAAAATGCACCAACCAAGAGGCTCGCAAAGAGCACCGAAGGCACGCAATGAGCGCCAAAGGTACTCACACAACCAAAAGACTTACTTTGTGTAGCAAACAGCATTACCTGCGTTACAATTCTATTGCCGTCATTTTTTGACGGGTAAGTCGCTGGGTCTTTATATTGACAAGATGGAAAATAATCCATAAATAAGCATTTGTTTTTGTATTATACTTAAAGGACCCCTGAAGTATCATATTTATTGTTTCCACTTTTGAAGAACCTGAATGAATAATTACAGCCTTTAATTTTTAACTAATTAGTTGTGTTTTAGTGTTGTTAGATATGTTGCTTTTGTTTCTAAAAGAAATTAGAAACTGTTGGAGGAACTGTGGATTAATATAATATATGTATTCACTTATGGTGAAAACATCTTCTACAAATGGAACTCAATGACAGAATAAGCTTCCATGGATAAAACCCTCAAGCTACAGACAGACAAGCAGTCTTCTAAATATAAGATTTTCTCCAAAAACATTTTAATCTTCCTCTCTTGCATACTTGCTGATGTTGTTCTGTTGTTCACAAGCAAAACGTGTTTCTTTTCAAATACAGGCAGAAGATCTTCAGGACTTTCTAACAATATAAAATAAAGTGATATGTGTACTAAGAATGTGAACTTCGACCTTAGCATACTTGGCAAGGTACGTTAGATCCTTGCCAGAACCCATTCCCAAACAGTTTTGGGGTATTACCAGGCCACAGCTTTCTTTATTACAAACATGTAATAAAAACATAACAAGAGGAGGCTGTACACCCCCCGCGGAAGGAGCTCACCCTTCCCAGAGGCCCAATGGAACCAGTGTCCAAGAGACCTCTGAACCAACCAGCACCAGATACTTTACCAACCAAAGGTGATGCAGCCCCCCAGTCATAAGCTGTGACAAACTCAAGTACAACTACAGGGAGGGATGCTGTGCAGTTCTCCCACTGCTCACTCCTACCTTTATCACTTCCCACCAAGCTCCTCCCAACTACTAAAACCACCCTAACACTTCCCAGCACTAAACCCGATCAAATGTCCCTATTCTTTCTACAGGGGCAGCCTATCTACAAACCATTAGTCAAAGGCCCATCTATAGTCCTTATTCTCCTAAATCTTTTTAGTCTGGTATAGCTATATAATAATGCCAGGCCTTTTTCTCTAATCCTCTGAAGTAGACTCAAGAACTGAGATAAAAAAGGGATGGCAAGAGAGCAAAGCAATACCTGCTGGTGTAATAAATTGAAAAAAAAATAGTTCACACAAGATAAAAAAATACATACAAAGTATATGTCAAAAGCTCAGTTGCATAATAGGTTCAATAAGACATCACATAGAAAGGGCTTAAAATCCATAGCTTCTAATATGACTTCCTCAAGGATATTATTGTTAGAGTGGAACTTTAAACAAAATAAAAAGTAGATAGGCAAAAAAAGTAAGGTAAGGTCAAAGTAAAAGCAAACCTGAACCAAAAAATGAACACCGATAAAATTATTAACACAAATAAATACAAAACACCAATCAAGTTTGTATGACCATCATAAAATAAATAAATCATCTTATTATAGCAGTACAAAAAAGAAAGATAAAATCTTAAAGGCTTTCATCTGAGTAGTCTGTTGGTTGGAAACATGCACCTGTCTAACACATAACTATGTATCATTTGATTTTTTTTAAATATATAATATACATGTACAAATATGTAAATACATACAAATATATATATATATATATATATATATATATATATTTGTTGTTGTTTAGCCGTTCAGTCAATATATTCATTGTGCAGTGGTCCTGAACTGAATAAACTTGATAATAGGCAAAATATTTTTATTTTATTTAAATAGTTTATTTGTTACTGTAGGGTTACATTTTATATACTGGGTAGCTTATTGCAACTTTTTTCTAATGCAAAATGTGACTGTGGCAGTTTTAGCTGCCTTATTCCCATTGTACAAATAGAAGCATCCCTTCCATTCAAAGTATTCCTCCATAGATCAGTAGAAATTAAAATGCAGCTTCCAAGGCAACATAACTGCATAGAAAATACAATAAGGCAATACATTGGTTTGCATTGTAAACATGATTTAAGTAGTTTAAAGCGTAAGTCTTCAAAAGAATATGATGTAAATACAGTACAAGTCTACAGTATACGGTAAGTACTGTATATGTAGAAATATTATTAAAATATTTTTTGGGGGAAATATGGTAAACCTATCAGATGACTCCAAAAACAACACATTATTAGCTGATGTAAAAGTATTGAGATAGATAGATGGATAGATAGATAGATAGATAGATATGCCATATCGCTACGAATGCCATATATTAGGAGTTATGGGTGCATATAACTTTGTCTCTCCCAGATATAAGCAAATACCTGTGTTCACTGAAAGGGAAGCTGAACTTGAAAAGTCAATCAAAGTCATGAAAAGTAGAAAATTGCACATGCTGCGGTTTCTCATTAGATTAGACTTTTCCATCCACTCGTTCTTTCCCTTACAATGTGACCTTGTTATAGCTGGAGAGGAGGCGCAATCAGTTAGAGCGGCAAGTCTGCCTCTGACAACTTCATGAGATAAAGGTCGTACAATCAAATCCTCCCCAGTCTTCTTTAGCTCTGGTCCTCTCATTTTTTTCCTTTTCACTACAAGAAATATGTTAATTAGTCCCAGATGTGCATGATCTAGAAAAATATTTTATTCCAAATCACTTTAGTGGGTGCTTGATAGATAGCTAGATGCTGTTTCAAGAACATACTGTATGCATCAATATATTTTGTAATAGACATTTCATTTGGCACTGAAGGTGGAATGTACAGTTTGTTGATTTTTAGCGCAGGTGGTGCATTTATAGTGTACTGCAATAATGCACCCATTATTATTTAAAGGGACAATGAATTGACTATACTATCATGCATTTAAAATAGCAGGTTTTATACATTCCAAAAGTTAGGTTTTCTTTGCACAGAAATGAGAATTGCAAACTGCCTTTTTTTACAAAAATATCTTCTGTTTAATTATAATTCGGGTGTGTCAGTGCCATGGATGAATTTCTTGCTAGGCAAACAAGGCCGCTGCCTAGGGGCGCCTCACTGATTTGCATAATAGTATATGAAAATTTCAGTTTATTTATTTTGAATACAGGGTCTAAGAGCATATTATTTGTTTGAGGGTGGGGAGGTGGTGAGTGTGAAGTGGTAGGCTTGAAATGTGCTGCATTATAGTAAAACAAATTGGGCACTAGTTCCTGCTTCTCACTGCCCATCTACCTCCACCCTCTCCTCCTCTCTTAGGTCATGAAAGCAGTATAATCAGCTCACTAACTGGCTTGCATCAATAACACAGCATGCTCCTGCTCTTCTTATTTATGGCTCCAAGAAGGGCCAACTAGGATTCAACCTTCTCATATGTTGTTAGTAAGTAAAAACGATGCGTTATATTGTGTGTTCAATAAGCAAGTCAAAAATGTTATTACATGTTATGTTTTATTTCTGCCTGTATCTGTTTGAATATCCACATTCTCACTCTTCCAGTCCACTGTTTCCTTACCATACGTTCTATCCATATGTTCTTGTACTAAGCTTATTATTACATTTTAACATTATTACTTTATTGCATGCCAAGGGGGGCAGCTAAGGAGTTTCTGCCTAGGGGTGCCAAATATGTAAATCTGGTCCTAATCGCACCAGTCGTGTCACAGAGCTGTATGTGAAAATCAGAAACTCACTCCAGTGATGAAACGTGATAAAAATAAAAATAAATAAAAAAAGGTAGTGGTCCTGATTTTTGGGTAAAAGCTGTGTTTACATTTTCTATGCAATAAAACATGTGCACCTTTTAATACCTGCTCTCTTAAGTGATCTATAGCAATTCACTGTCCCTTTAGCCATTATAGCTATTACATGCTCATATAAACCTGAAGTGTATTTAGTTTTTAGGCCTAACATTTTAATTTGTGCCCCCCCCCCCCACCCCATTCACCAGTTACTTTCCTGTGTTCCCATTTATCTATGCCTTTCCTATTATGATGCAAACCTCTAAACTATGTATTCAAAGGGACATTGTTTTAATAGATCTTTTTGTTATCTGTGTCCCTGAATATGGGCACAGAGAGAAATAACAAAAGAAAAATAACAAAAAAAAGGGGGAACACTTTTATGTGGCTAAATATGTTATGAATTGCTTCATACTAAATTTAAAAAAATAAAAAAATATTAAAAGCAACATTTAATGTCTCACTAGTCACTTATTCTAATATAGTTACTGTTACAATTTATAGAGTAACTCTAGCCAATATTTGTAAAACACTAATATCACCTACTACATTCACTGAGCAGCTATAGAATTTTTTTTTAAATCTTAAGGGACAAAAATATATTTGTTATAAGCCATTTTTAAAAATAAAAAATATATCACATTATATCTAAACCAATTACTGTAGTGACGTAATTGTATTCTCTGGAGAATAAATTCAGAGATCTGTTTGTATATATTTTTGTTTTAAACGATCAGATTTTAATTATAAAAATTATTTTAAATAATTTTCATTAAAGATTTTTTATTTTTTTATTAAGTATGAAGCAATTCATAACATATTTGGCCACATAAAAGTGTTCCCCCTTTTTTTGTTATTTCTCTCTGTACCCATCTTCAGGGACACAGATAACAAAAAGATCTAATATCTAAGTGTTCACACTTTGGCTATAACCAAACAAAGGATCAATTCTAAGAGAATTTGGACATTGTTTTAAACATTAAAAAGAAGCTACCTAAGGGCCTATTGTGCGTTTAAACTAATTTTATTTACAAGCGCTTAAAAGCTCTGTTTTTACTCACTTAAACCTTCCAAACAGTCCCTGCAAAGGTCACCCCCTAAAGCTTATGCATACAATTTTTCTATATTGCCAGATGTACTATCCAGTGAAATGGGCAGAACAAGTCATATCTGCAGAAAAGTTATCCATTTCTACAGTTTCCAGAAGCGAAATAACAAGGTGCAAGTAACAATGCAGCATAAACCCAAGTATGCCATAAAAAGTAATAACAGTAGCTATATTCGCACAAGCTCCTCCAATAACAGTATGATAGACGTCTTACTTTATATGGGCAGAGTATCATAAAGACAAACAATCTCTTGTGCACCTGTTCTAAGCAGTTTGCGAATTAAGGTACTGACAGATAAAGGGGGAGAAAGAGGTTTGCACTTCTCTCCGAGCAGCTGTTTGCACAGTGGCAAGGGAGACCTATTCCAGAGGATTCAAACACAACAGCTGCATGCGTCCGATAGATTGAAGTTAATAAGGACAGTTTTGAACTGGCTGGACCCCACCGCACAGCAAGCCTCTGCTTGATGAAGATAGAGAGAATGGCTTAGTCTTTCTCGTTTCTCTCCCCTCCCTTTTGTTTCTTATCCACCTATAACCCGAACCCTGTAGGAGCAGCAAAAAAAGTGCTTAAACAAAGCCAGATGCTCCCATTTTGGAAATGCATGCACATATACTGGCATCCCTCCAGAAATATAGTATTTTGCCAGCTCGGCGAGGGGTAAAGACAGCAGGAGACATCAGCTTTCATTGTACGGTTTTTAAAAGTTGATAGAGCAACCCCAATAAAGCTCTCTTACCATGCACTTTACATTTTGATAGAAAGCCAGGACAGGCAACAAAGGAGGAGATAGTTGGCCGAGAAAGAATAGAGAGCTGAAATGTGCTAGATATTTGGTCAAAAATGTAAAGCAAAAAATGTATAAATAAACAAAGCTTTCATATTTTAAATTCAACAATGTTTTACTGTGTGGCTGAATTGTGCTTTCTTCTCTGCTGCTGCCTGCTACTTTCTCATGTTGGTGTGTCCTTATAAGCAAATGAGTATCTATTTAGTCCTGCTGAGAGCACTGACCAATGTAACTGCCACATTGTAGTTCTTCTTCTGTATGTATATATTTGCTTACACCTAGAGGCTGTTTTTTTTACATTCTAAAAAAGGTAAAATGTATTGTAAATCTTCAGTAAATTTTAACAATATGAATCCAACGCTTACATACCTACTATACAAAACTAGATTTACACTATGTTTTTTTAAGAATTAGACTTTAAGATGGGCAAAATCTTTTTAGAAAATTAAAAAATAAAAAACAGGCAGCACTACAGCATATATGTAAGTGAGTTGGATTATGAATGCATCTGGTAGAGGAGAATTAGCAGTGTATGAAAACATGTGTTATATAGAATTTTCAATTTACCTACAAAGGTTTTTGCACAAAAGTCAAATCCAGTGGTTCACACCCATAGGACGCTTACATAAACCGGGTAGACGCAGGAAATACAGCAGTGTACCCACAGGAAATACAGCAAGATACACATTTTGACCTGTCTGGTACAGAGTACAGGAAGTAACTGTTGCAGTTCTTGTACTGAGCTCATGCCAGAAGCCACTGAGGTGAAGAATGATACAATGTATTAGCATGATTCTGAATTTGAATGTTATGCTAATTTAGGTGGAGTTTTATAGGGTGTATACCATCAAATGCAAATGCCAAAAACATAGGAAATTTTGCTAACTTCAAGGTAAGCTAATAAATGTTTGTTCTGTGATATTTTCATGCAAAATTTATTTATCATACTCTACTAATTCTTCTCTATCAGATGCATTCATTATCCAGCTCACTTACATATACCTTAAGCTATGAGTCTTCATTGTCAGATTCAATGAAGGCTACAATGTGTATTTACCACAGGGAATGACTGCAATTGCAGCCCTTCACTGACTTCCACAGCCTCTGTGACATTAGTGAATCTACCCCGTGTTTACATGCCTTGTTACGATTAAAGAAAAAAAAAAAAAACTTTAGTGCTTATAATTGTAAAACTGCTGTGCATATGCTGTACACATAAAGGACCACTGTGGTCAGACTTCTTTCGATATGGTCTTATGAATGTAAAAAAAATAAACAATTATTTTTTACTTCAGTTTTCCATTTACGTAATTTCCATCTTCTGTCTCTACAGAGTGTGTCCTCGTAAAACAACGATTATTCCATTAGATCAAATAAACACACTGACAGTTGTAGATGCCACATTGCTTTTGTGCAGACAAAAAAAATCCTGTGCATTAAAAGTCTTCTTCCACATCAGTAAGTAGATCACTAGAAACTAAAATGTCAAACTCCAATCTAAAATCCTTGAGCAAAAAAGTAATAACATTCTTCAAAACAGAATATTTTACATTTATGTGGTCCTTTCAGCAGACAACAGACGCCCTAAGACAAAGAGAGGAGTGTGCACCACATATTTATATACCATTCACTATTGTTTTTAAAATATAAAGGAAAATACTCCAAATTGCAAAAGCTTTCAAAACTAATTAAAAGATTCAAATAAATAAGAATACGCGGACATAAACGTTTTTTTTTTATTTAAGATTGTTGGCTAGCTACCATGATCCTTAATGCCCACATATAAAGAAATCCACAGGGCTAATACGAATTGATAATGTGTGTAGATATGCACACACACATATACGCATACAGTGTAATATCTGTATTTGTTGGAATTATGAGCGGGAAACTAGTCTTTTAATGTGTTTTAGACGTTCAAATGCAAACACAAATGTGCTGTTTATAAGCTAAGCCAGGACATGCATATGTGCCCATAAATGCCTCGCTCTTCAATCCATAGCCATTATCAAGTATGGCTTCTTTTAAGCTTATGCATGCTGGATTACGCAGCTTTAATGCAAAGCCAAGGCTGGATTTTACACAGGCTGAGTATCCAATCCATGTACAGCTGTTTCAAGCTTATATATATATACTGTATATATATATATATATATATATATATATATATATATATACATGTGAAAAATCAGAACAGTGCAGTGTAGAGTGATACCTTTTTCATTGGAAAAACATTTTAGTTAAAGTGACAAGCTTTCGAGGGTTGCACCTCCTGTAACAAGTCATTGGCAGTACTAAGGCTTAGTTGGACATAAATAATGTATTGATGGGTCAAGTGTGCAAGTTTATCCATAGGGTTTAAGATAAGAATTGAGATTCTTAAGCAATGAAGATGATCGCATTCTTTAACACTAAAGATACAGGACTTAACATGGACTTGGGTTTCCTATCACATTATCAAAATTTCAAGTCATCCTGCCACATTCCTTCTCATGTTTATTGTTCCTTAATATGTGGAGATAATAACACTGTATTCCCTGTTATCCTGTGTATAGACTTGCACACTTGAACAATCAGTACATATTTTATGTCCAACTCTGTTACAATGATTTTGCTTAGCCTTCATCAGTATTGATTCTGACTTGATAAGGAGGGGTGCAACTCTTGAATGACTGATGTTGTCTAAATCAATGCGATTTTTGTTAAATTCGGCATGTAGCTGTTGAAAGCAGCTTGTAGTGAGGGATATGTTATGGACGATGGGCTGTAAAAAATAGGCAGGTGGATGTGGTTTAGGGGTCATGTTGAGAGTCCCTATGGGGGACAGTAAGATGTTGGATAGATAAGTAATATGAAGTGTCTGCTTTGAGAGGTGGCAATGGCCAGGATATGAATTAAGATTGGAGGAGTTTGCTGGTTGTAGGAAGGATGATTGAGGAACCTGTGAGAGTAAATCCCTAATGGAATTAGCAACAATAGGTAAAACCCATGAATGGTGTGAAAAGTTGCATACTTGCATATACATTTATGGGTTGTGAGGATTAATGAGTGGATGAAGGAGGATGAAAATACCAAAAGTGTGAAGTGCCTACAGAAAAGGTTGAAGGACCAGCAACTTATAGTTCCCTATGTGGGATGTGTTTTTGTTTTTTTGGGTTTTGTTTTATTTTGTTTTGGCTGAAATTATATCTTGGTAAGGTTATTGCCATTTGGATGTGACTATTTTAAGTAGGCTTTAGTAGCCCCTAGGAGCTTCCATATGAAGCGTCGGTACCATGAAGGTTTGAGTGGGAAGCTGGTAGGCTGATGGTGTCTCATTATTGCTATGTTGTGATACAAATGTGTGAGTGTTGAAAGTGACTTGAAAATTAGCAGAATTGCCATGGTAGGCATACTGAAGTAGAAGATTTGGATAGTCATACCACATGTCCTTATGAGAGACAATAAGATGTGGTTGGTAGTACTATCAGGCTAAGGTAAAATTTAACAATGCAAGTCAATGAGTGACATGCGATTGAATGGCACGCATGGAGGTAGCGTCTATGATGTAAATACGTGAGGAACGACAGGCTATGTGGCATGGGCTGGCTATGTCATATGATTGATATAGCCATGACGTGAAAGATGCCTGGTCCCGGCGAGGTGGATGAACAGAGGAGCAGCAGCAGCTCCATCTACAATGGACCCCCCATGGATAAACCCAGCAAGGGCCCGTGGCCAGGCTGAGTAGCAGCCTTGACTATGTACCAAAGATAATAGTCTTGAAGGCTTTCATTATTTTGGAAGTGGGGTTAGGGATATAGCATGTGAAGCAATTAGATTTCATCAGTAATATGCATCTTTCAGGCTTAAGGCTGTCTAAGGTGGGGATAGAATCAGCTTTTCGCCTACTGCCTGTGCTTTCTTCTTCTCATTATTTACTGGGCAGTCATGTAAAAAAAACAGCATTTTGTTGATTTATGATTCACAATGAGCTGTTCCATTTGATGTTCTTATTTTGAGAAGTTCCTTTTTACATTGTGTTGCTAGTTATCATTTGGATTTAACATCTCTGGTTCATTACCAATTACTTATTGTCAGTCTGGCACATTTGGGAAATTGTTCACATCTGCTAGACACTTTTACAGCAATGTCATTGGATTTTGGGATACCACTTGCTTCGGACAAATCTGGAGGCTCTACCCACTCCCTTTGTTTCCTAGGCATTTTTTAAACCCAAATATTATTTTAATTAAATCGGGCAGGAATAACTTGGGGTCTATTGTCTATGAGGGAACTAATTTGTATTATGAAGAGGGATGTGATGTGACTTCAGGAATTGTACATATATAACTCATTTGCATTATGAAGAGGGATGTGATGCCACTTCAGGAATTCAGGGATGTTTTTTTTATCTGGTCTGAAATTGCTGCCAGGCTAATGTAGCACTTTGCTAATGATCCCATTAAATTGGACAGAGATAGGTTGAAGTTACGGTAAATGAAATTATGTCTTCTTTTATTAAAACAATGGGGAGGGGATTAGACAACGGGATTTGGAAACCCCAAAGGCTAATTCCTTCTGCCTAAGAGATGGAATTTATTTAAATGAAGTTGGTCTTCGAGTTTTTAATTTTGCTTTATTCAAGGAATATAGAGCAGGGCTGGTGGGTGGCACGGGAGCTTGCTCGCTTTAGGGTGGAGCCCATTTATGTTGCCAGGTTGCAGTTCAAGGCTAGTTCCTGAGGTCTCCTGGGCACAGGGTTCTTGGAGGCCTCAGAGGAGTTGGACTCCTTCTCTGGTTGTAAGGAAGCTCAAGTCTATTAACACCCAACTTGGTGCCTATTTTTATTGGAGTGTTTTGGATGGTTTACTTGTTAGTTATGGATATGTAAATTCATACCTTGTCACATATGCATAGGTCAAGGGTACAGGTACCCAGTATTGTCTGTCTTGCACATTGGATCTTAGGGACAAGAACCCAAGGGCAAGTTATCATGGACCGCAGTTTAATCTGATCCAATAATTTAATTTTCAAAATAAAACTCACCATTAAGCATTATCAAATACCCTCTTTCTGATTCAACAAAGAAAAAAATGTTTTTTAATGCAGAGTTTCATGATAATGCAAATCAAATGCCTGTACTGAAAACATTAAATTAACTTAGGAAATAACACTGGAATCGTGGTTTTCATCATCTTGCAAATCAGGTTCTACGTGTTTTATAAAACTGTAATAGGCTTTCTTACCAGAGTACACTGGAGAGATGACTTACTAATACTTGCTGTTAACTGTCTCCAAGGATCCTATTGAGCCTTATTTACATAAGGATCTCTTGACCTAAACATAAGTGACTACTTCACATTTACGTGAAGTACACATAAATAACGCCTAACTCCAACCATAATAATAATACGAAAGACACCAATATGGGTTTAAAACAGACCACAGCTTTTATTGTACAAAACAGTGAAACCACAGAAGTGGAGCCCCGTGCCTCGGAGGCCTCAGGACCAACCATGATCCTGGGCCATCACCATGAGGGCTCCACCCTACAGTGAGCAATCACCGCCACACACCCCAACTGTGACAACATAACGATAAAAGAACACAAAACAGGGAGGGATGTTCAGTGTGTGTTTCTGCCTGGGTAACTAACTTCTGCCAGGTAACTAACTTCTAATAACCTGAAACTCCTCCCCCAAAACAAGCTATCCAATTACTCTACTGCACTATATCGGTCAAAAGCTCCCTCCCCATGCTGGCTCCTGGGGCTGCCTAATGCACAAGAAATTAGGAGTGAGGTGAGAGGGTGGCAAGTTAATATAGAACAGCAATAGTGAAATAACCTTGCCTTCGTCTTGTGGGAAAATCTGACCTTTTTATCATTACTCCATTATTCAAACCATTGTAAATCCAAAACCCTGTAATGAAGCATGTTTGGTTTCTCTGTTGTATGCTCACAATATATTTTCTCAGTAGAGAGAAAAGCATGATGCGCATAAACAAACATACAAAGGTCCATAAACATGGCCATATGTTGTAATTCTGAATTACCTTGCACCTGCACTTATTGGCATTCAATATTTGAGTTTTTGAAATGACAGACCTTCAGGAGTATACCATGTTTGAAAGTTTTTTTTATGGAAAACAAAAGATTTTTCTGAGGCATCATAAAAGGAGGATTTCTCTGTGAATTCTGTGTTGACAATAATTCAGATACTTTAAATTACATTTTAAATAAGTGGATGTACAACAATGGCCTCTACTGGAAAATATGTGTGCCACACTTCATTTTCTAAAATAAGATCTGCAATTATTCTTTACTGCAGGCTTCTGTTTTCTTTACTAAACCTGCTTCTTGCAGCTTTTATCTCAACAGGGCATATCCTTGTAAACAACTGAGCATTTCATTAGACCTAATGAATGCACTGGCAGATATATCTGCCACTTTCATTTTTTTTTTGCATTTTTGACAACTTTTTGGAACTCCAGCCCACAATAACAAGTGTATCACTGACTGGTTAGCTTATTTGAAATAAACTACCTGTGCTCATGTAGGGATTTATATGCTGTAAAGAAATAATGACAATTCCAGATTAGCATCTCCACTCATTTTAGTGAATTTTAGGTTTTATGGAAGTGAAACAATAACTTAACCTAATAACATATATAGTTGTCATAACTGCGGGTTGTCAAACTTTGTTGCTAAGGGACGCAGTTGCTGGCAAGGAGGGTTGAAGGCGCTCCATGCCAGCAACTGCGGACCTTGCAACATTTACGGACTTACAACTCAGAAATACGTGACACGGGACTTAGAAAAAAAACATTATGACCTCGCAAAATTACGACTTTAACGGCCGACCCGTGCAAACCTTAAAACATTCATAAATAAATAAAATAAATACACACAACAAACACATATAAAGCTTACCCACAGCAAGAGGGAGCACCCAGAACCTCTGCAAGTGAAGTTAGACCTCCATTTAAGTCCAAATTGAAGAGTTTCAACACCCGAAAATCCCGTAAGCTAGAGAAAAAATGGCCGCTGAATAAAACGAAAGCGAGGCTACAGGACCCTGAACACGCAAAACACCACCAAACACATACTGATTTTCCGAAAAAGCCAGACGAGATTGAAGAACAAGGACGCTAAAACAGCCGCGTACCACACATTAGGCACCATTTTACAACATTAACTTACAGAATGCGGAAGTACACAGCTATCCTAACGGATTTTACTCACGCACGCACACTATTTACACTACACACTGCACACATTGGTCACACTTACACAGCACTCAAAACACACATTGTATGCTGCAGCAACATGAAAACAGATTGTCAGCTCTTTAGCATAATGCTTCCTGTATTTATTATTTCAAAATAGGTAAAGTATATTCCTTTATTAATGTATTATTTATTTCATTACCATACACCAAACAGCATTAGCTCAGTTACAATTTGATTCCCGTCATTTTTTGACAGTCAATATTCTAGTTATATATAGTTATTTTATTGAGGTGAAGTCCCGAGCACAGAAGAAGGGTGGGGGAGAATGGAAGCGCACCACCTCCTAGTGCAAAATAAATTATGGCGATCAAATAAATAAAGTGTGATAAAAACTTAACACTCACATGACTAAACCCCATAGATATCAGGTATCAAATTTGCATACATTAGGAACCCTCTCTCTCGTAGTCCTCAGGGTTCTGCACAGTAGTGGTATTACTCCTCCAGTCTTTCCGCCAGTGATGATGGTGACTTGTGGAGAAATCCGATTTATTATACGTGTAACTTACTGGTGTGATTTCTGATCTGCACTAGGAGTTCGCTATGCTTTTCCGCACACACACCTTTTTGTTGCTTTATTTCCTATTTTCAGATACACATGTGAACGGTACACTATAAATAAGCAACACACCCCATGTACATCACAGACCAACCATACTAACCAGTTTATTTCATCAATAACTCTGAGCATACTTTGCATTCACATACTGTTCCTATAAAGAGGTCCTGATATTACTTCAATATATATTACTTCAATATGTATTACGTCCCAATCCATTGAGAGAGCACTGTTAGTCAGTTACATTGAGTAATCTCCATCAGCTTGCACATTAATGTTACTCTGAACTGAAATGCCTGACATTTCTTCTTCTATATGTACATCAGAAGCAGTGGAAATGTGACAAGATCCTTTCTCTAGGTCCTGTTGAAGATGTTTCTATTGTTTCTATTTTTGATAACTTCAGGCACTATGTTTTTACAAGTATAATGCTGGCCATTCTATATACTTTATTTTGTTATGTCTATAAAGTTCAAATAAAACAATATTCAACTAAATACTTTCTGACTTTCTAATAAAACCAGACCTACAAATGAAAAACATAAAATCTTTTTGAATTCATCTGTAATAATGGTGATAATTTGTTTTTAAATTTAAATCCAATGTAAGAGTCCCAGAGATTTAAACTACTTCATTAGATGGGGTTTCTTCTCTATCTTTCTTTTCTAACCATAATATTTAATTTAATTGAGGTTTTTGACTTTCCAATATTCTTCAGTCTCCCATCTCTTCTTGCAAATGCCAATTAATTAAAGGTGCTAATTAAGCTGCTTAATAATAACATTCAGAACTGGTGCACACAATCCTCCTATTTTTACTAATTTGAATGTTATATCTTTCTTTACTCTTTTGTATGAACTATTCTAATTAAAATGTTACATTAGTTTATTGATTACTTCACAATCTTTTTTGGTATCAGCATTGGTTAATGCAATTCTACAGATCCATAACATTCTGAATTTTAAATTTCTTCAAATTCTTTGTTTATTTTTTTCTACAGCTAAGGATGGATTTGCAACTTGGAAATCTTTCTAGTTGTTATTTGTACCCCAATTACATACCAAATTGTTGATTGACAGCACTAGTTTGATCTATTATAAATCCTAACTTTTTTGATAGAGGACAACAAACTCTATATATTATACTTAACTAACATGCTTTTGCTAATATACCACATTATGCATTTTTTTTAAAACATGTTAATTATGTATAACATATAGAGATTGTTGCCCCCTGTATAAAAAGTTAGAATTTTTAATAGATCTAACTAGTGCTAGTCAATCAACAATTTGGTATGTAATTTTGGTTTGCTGTGATAAGTGATGTAAATCACATCTGTTGAGACAGTGGCAGAGTTTGGTTGATGCTGTTTGGTGCGATTGGATCTAGCAATTAATCACAATTATTTGTACCCCTAAATATTTTTATTGTGATTTCCATTTATAAGGCAATTTAGATTGTTTAATATTAAATTAATTAATGTGCTTTTGACTAACTTAACTTGATGATGAACTAAATGTTTTCACACAGATTAAAATAAATTATTAAAGTCTTTATTTTTTTACTTTTTTACACAGTTTTGCTTTTATGATGAAAGACATTTTATCTTTGTTTACAACTCTTTAGACGAAGAGGCTTTTAAGAATTGAGATTAAAAATCCTATGATAACAGCAACTCATTAGCCTGGGAGAAATGGGAGATTTATTGGAGATCCACATTTACTTCTGTTAAAACATCCTCTCCAAATAGCACCTTGACATTAGAAATCAATGACAGATTAAGGCCCTAATGACAGTAAGGCCCATTAGATGATCTAAATATAATATTTTTTTTTAAAAATGATTTCATGCTCCTGTCTTGCATACTTGCTAAAGTTGTTATTTTGTTACATACGAACATTATTTTGTTACATATGAAGTTTTTATTAAACTACAGTGGTCCTGGCAGTTAAGTTGTGTAATAATAATTAAAGGCTACTGGTTATAGGAAAATCCGTGTTTGAAACATTTATTCACTATGGGCCTCATTCAATTGCAATTTGGCCAATTGAATAGGGCTCTATATAAGCACAGAGCATATTTTTTTTAAATAAGTTTTTAGTTAGTCAAGACTTTGCTTTTGGATAGATGTTTACTAACTAAAAACTTCTTTAACAAAAATATGTTATGTGCTTATTTAGAGCCCTATTCAATTGACCAAATTGCAATTGAATGAGGGCCTTTGTGTTTATTTCTAGAATGCTGCATCCAACATCCTATAATTTAGTTTTAATCTAATTTTGCCCATATAGTGAACAACACATGGGCATGTGAACAAACATGTTTACTATTTAATTACATCATTGCATTTTCCAAATAAACCATGGTGGTTTTGCTCATGCCTGGTTTACTTAAAAAATATGTAGGCAGAATATTAACAGATAGTGGAACGCAAATTTAATTAGCTTCATTAGTCATATAGTGTGTGCTAATGGATGGTGTAGTTCACCATGGCACATAACCTAACCTGCACAAACTAATGTAAATAAGCAGGAAACAACTATCACTTCAGAATGGACTCCGAGGGAGGAAGCTATGTTGGAACGTCATACTGTAGTAAGTATGAATTTATGACTGTTTTACACTTTCTACATTGCCTGAGAAACATTGCAAAGATTATTATTTATTATGCTAACGTTTATTAACGTTTTACAATTGACAGATAAGGCTTGGTGAGACTAAACAACAGTCTTTGTGTAATAAAAATAATAAACCTAATCAATAAATACAATATACAGTTGAATACTGACATAGATAAATAATATGCTCCACTATGAAGAATTTAAATAAAAGTTGGTACCTTCAGAATGCTCTTGCTGCCATGTTGTATCAGGGAGGTCAGAAGATTGGGAAACGTTTCTGTTAGTCACCATGGTCTCTAAGCAGATTTAATTTGTAATCTTTTATAGGACCACTGTAGTCAAATATTTTATTGTATGATCTTTTTTAGAAAGTAATATTTATATAATTATAATTATTTTGCATGGTTCAGTTGTCTTTGCTGAGCTGATCCAATCTGCTTCCTTCTCCTTTGTAAACTCATGAGCTTTCCATTAATCCTTGATGAACAAACAAAAATGAAACCTAACAACTCACTTTATTTAATTTAATTTGAATTTGAGCTTATAAAAATATATTCCTTAAAAACAAAATGACATTTTGGATTCAACGCAAAACAAGCGGGCAAATTCAAATGTCAGATGGGGAATAGGAGGGAGTCTATGGCAAGGGATAGCATAGAAGATACGTCCTTTGATCTTTGTGGCTCTTCCTCCTTTACAACAGCATAATTCCTTATAAATAGTAATAAAATAGAAGCTGTTTCTTTTTACATTCCAAAAAACCTAAAAAAGAGATATGCCTACAACCAAGGATAGGATGCAGGTGCCTATTGTTGCATGCCTGAAGAGGGCACCATGTTTTTGCAGTAAAAATGTGTTAAAACAGACATAGCGCACACACTGTGGTTGACGCATTGCTCCTTGCAGGCAGACCCATGTTTTCGGTTTGGGAATAACAAAAGTCCTCTTTGATTGGTGGAATTATGCTGATTATAAAGACATTTACCCTCCTCTTTAAATATCATGCTGGGTGTTGCATAGTTTGTTAAAGGGACACTTAATTCAGCACAATTTGGAGCACACGACTGTAAACATCTTCTAAAAGCATGTTAAAATATGTTTTAATCTTTGTATTACATGCATTTTTCACTGATAAATTAATTAAATAAATCTGTGTTTACATGTGTTACTGGCAGGCCCCCAGACAGACTCACAGCAACAGCTCTGTTCAATGAGCATATCTAAAAAAAGAGTGAAGCCTTCACAAATTCATCTGTGCGGAGAATAGAATTCTGGCATCACCTAAATATGAGAATTGTGGGTTAACTGCTCGCTGCATTCCTGAGTTCCGGGAAATACTTCTATAAATCTTTGTCTTTATGGAGCCTTCATCACACAGTACATCATATGATATTAATCATGGAACCGTCCGGAGGCAGGGTACAGTGTGTTGGTAAACAGAGCTACAACTTTAGATTTTTTAGGTATTATTAGTGTATTTAAATAAAAATGATTGTTTTAGCATACATCTTGTGTTCTTTTACACAAGCAGCCCCATTAAATTCCAACCCTGTAACGGGAACGGCACACCAGCAAAGCCTGCAGGCTTGAAATTCTGCCGAGCTACAGAGCTATTACATTTAACTATGCCGCAATCAACTGGCCAAAGACGCAAACCAGTAAACCATTCTTGCGCACATTGCATGTGCGGCCATGAACATGATCAATTAGTCAAACCCATAGTTACGGGTTTAGACTGCGCCAATGAAAAGAGATTGTCATCATTACGTCATTGAAAAATTTAGGTTAGATTTCAAAGCCTTACGGATTTAAATTCCGAGTTTCGATCGGACCCGCATTCCAGCAATAATGCAATATTAATAAATCAGTACATAGGAAATTCTAGTCCATGCAAGTTCCATTATATGTATTAACACATTGATATAACATGGAAATTAAACATTAAAAAAAGTATTTTATATTGCAGATTTGCAAGCTTGAGAATGTTGTGCTATTAATTTTAATACCTAACATCACTTTCCCTTTAATTAGAAGTACAGTAGTGTGTTGATATTTGCATTTACAGTGCTACAGATAGGACTTTTACCCTCCTCTCTAGTATCCGTTGGCTTTTTGGCTTCATTTGCGGGTTAGTGGTTTGAACACCAGTGGATTCGTAGAAATTTAGCGATTTTTGAACGCAACAGTTAAGGGCTTGACAGATCAAAGGATTTGCGGCAACGTAGTTCAGATTTCGACACCTCATAGGGTTTTTCCGCATGTAACCCGCAGGTCGTTTGCGGGGTAGCTTTACAAGGCCAATTTAATAGCTGTAAGTCTTGCGGCTAAGGCTTTACACATTAAGGGAATTTAATAGGGCTGCATGAAGAGCACCTACAGTGAATTTTTGGTTATAAATAGGAGTGCCGTTAGTTTTGACTGGATTTTTTTGTTTTAATGCCTGCACCTTCATGTCTGTTTATGTTTGTGCAAGTCATAAGACGGAGCATACTTTTATCGTCATTCAGTTTGGCAAGGGATCGTATATTGGATGTCATTGTCAAGAAGGTAGTGTGGCACAAATTCATAAACTCTTACATATCCAGGCAATGATAGTTTGGTCCTCAAACTCTTTCAGTGATACACTTCACACAGAGGCTTTTAAGAATAGATATAAAAAATCCTATGATAACAGCAACCCATTAGACTTGATTCACAGAAGAACAAACTTGTTTGGCCAACATATGGACAGGTGACCACCAATGTTTTCACTAGACGCACATTCTCATAATGGAATTTGTTTTAATTATAAGCCACATTTACAGAACTTGCTAATATTACAATTCAATTCACTGACTTTATGAACTTAGGAAATATGCAATACAGTACATGATTTGTATTAGCAAATGTGAGCTATATAATGACAAACCCTTATTGTAAACCTTATTATAATTACTGCATATATTAAGGTTTCCTGCCACAATGAGCCAGGCAAAGCTTGCTAGCCCTATGTTTATATAATTTAGGCAGGTATCTTGAGGACTACATAAAGGGACTAATACAAAAGAAAAAATATATAACTATGTCCATTTAATCTATTGAATCAATATAATGTTCCCTTTTTCCTGATCTGCGTGGTGAAGGTGCTTATGTACCTCAAGGAAGCTGTGAGCTTTACCATGTAGGGTCAAAGCAGAACGGTCAGACAAATTACGGTCCACTAGAGAAGGAGCTTGCAACCCACTCTAGTATTTTTGCCATGAAAACCTTATGGATTAACACAACCATACACAAGAAATGCCTGGCGAGCTGTGGTCTATAGGGTCACAGAGTGCCAGACATGACTTAAAGACTAAACAACAACAATTATCTTATTAAATGTACCCATATTCATATAAAGTTTGGTGCATCCCCTTCATTATATGTATAACAGAAAATGTTCAAACAATTAGGCCTTAGCATATCTCCCCTGAAGCAGCAGGTACATACCTATTAAAACAGGGCTATTTTATTAAGATGATTCAGATGTCAAGTTCCGGATGTCTTTCTTGAAATGATGACAAGGACTGAAATCTATATTTATTAAAACTGTACACACATAAGATAACAGAATGCAATTACAAACAGCATATAATGAATGAGTGAATAAGACACAGAGAATGGACTCCATATAACAGAGTACTTATTTTGAAGCTTCAGAAGGGTTAAATGGGAAATTAAATAAGATAATGGATTTACAGAAGAATGTGGCTGAAGGTTCAGATTTGGAACCAGACCCACTAATTGGTGTAAAAAAAAAAACATTAAATACAAAAAAAATATTTTTTATTTCTGTAACACCTTTTTCAAGGTTTTTTAATACAATTTTTATAATCCTCAGTATGTTAATTAAGTCTTCATACATAAGTGTTAACACCGGGAAAAAGCTAAAAAAATTAAAACATTGAAAATAGAGAGATAGATAGATTGTGTAATGCTATCTCCAGCTGTTCATAAATGGATAAATTGGATTTTGCAAAGGCTTTTGATACAGTGCCACATGGGAGACTATTGTGCAAACTAAAAGATACAGGAATTGCAGTAAATATCTGCTCATGGATTGAGAGCTGACTAAAAGACAGGAAGCAAAGGGTTGTTGTAAATGGAACATACTCCGATTGGACTAATGTGGTAAGTGGGGTTCCTCAGGGTTTAGTATTAGGTCCCCTCCTTTTTAACATATTTATTACTGACTTAGAGGTATGATTGGAGTGTGGTGTCTCCAATTTCGCTGATGACACAAAGTTGTGCAACGTAATTAAATCAGATAATGATGTGCTTTCCCTCCAAAGGGATTTACATAAAATTGAGGAATGGGCATCTAATAGGCAGATGAGACTTAATATGAATAAATGTAAAGTTATGCATCTGGGAAGGAAAACTAGCCATGCAATGAATAATCTTAATGGAGCAAATCTAGGTGTATCAGATATTGAAAGGGATTTGGGAGTACTTGTGGACAACCATCTAGGTAACAGTGCTCAAAGCCAAGCAGCAGCTGCAAAAGCAAATAAAATATTATCATGTATTAAGAAGGGTATAGAACTTCATAAAAAGGACATTTTAGACCTGGAAAAGGTACAGAGGAGGGCAACAAAACTAATAAAGGGAATGGAGGGGCTAAGTTATGAAGAAAGACTAACCAAATTAAACGTATTTTCTCTAGAAAATTAAAGGCGTCTAAGAGGAGATATGATTACCTTATATAAATACATCCAGGGTCAGTATAAAGATTTGTTAAGGGAGCTTTTTGTGCCAAGAGGTTTTCAACTGACAAGAGGACATCCCTTGAGGTTAGAAGTAAAAAGATTCCACCTTAAAGAAAGAAAAGGGTTCTTCACAGTAAGGGTGGTTAATCTGTGGAATTCTCTACCAGAGGAGGTGGTGGCAGTGGATTTGATAGATAACTTTAAAATGGGACTGGATTTATTTCTAACTAAAAAGGGAATGCAGGGTTATCATAGATAATTAGAGAGACACTATTGATCCAGGGAGAAATCCGATCGCCAGTTTCTGGGGTCAGGAAGGAATTTTTTTTTTTTACTTTGAGACAATTGGCTGTCTTACTTGGTTTTTTTTTCTGTTTGCCTTCCTCTGGATTAATAATAAAAACAATTGATTAATAATCAATTAACAACTAATTAATTAATATTTAATCTGCATATTGCAGATCAGAGGAGATCTTAAATGGTTTTTCAACCTTAATTACTATGGCCCTCATTCAATTGCAATTTGGACAATTGAATAGGGGTCTAAATAAGCACATAACATATATTTTTTTAAGAAGTTTTTAGTTAGTGAAAACCTTGCTTTTGGATAGATGTTTACTAACTAAAAACTTCTTTAAAAAAAACATGTTATGTGCTAATTTAGAGCCCTATTCAATTGGCCAAATTGCAATTGAATGAGGGCCCATGTAACTATTTAACTATGTAATAAATGCATGGAGGATTTCTACTGCAGTCACTTCTGTAATATTATTAAGGTAAAGTTGCATTGAATTTCTTATGATATTCATACAATCAAGAATGATCATAATGTATACCTTCAAAAACTTTTTACTTGACTGGCTCTATTTCAAATAAATTTAAATAACAGCAAAAATGAAAAAAATAATTTAAAAAAATCAGAAACACAAAAAATATATAATTAAACCATATTAAACTGATGCTTCTACACACAACATATGGTTAAAAATCAAAAGTGTTTATTTCAGCTTGTAGGTGAAGCTTTAAGAATGCATTAAACAATACAAAAGAGCAACGGATTAAAAAGACAATGGACTAGAAAAAGCATGATCTGGGTGGATAAAATGAGATAAATTACAAAGTGGGTGATTGGCTTTTTTGTAAGTTGTGAAACCTTTCACTGGATGTTTTTAGATCACTAATCCTTTGGGTATGATATTTTCTTTTCTTTTTTTCAACATGAAATTGATTTTTAGCCAAGAGAAGAAAACATAAAAAAAATCATGCCCTGAGGATTACAGCTCCATTTCACACTGATGTATAACAACATTTATGTATTAGTCTTTGACTCAGTAATAGGCAGGCAGGCATTTGAAGCCCATTACAGCCATTAATATCCTCCACAGTATGCAATACATTGGTCACATAATCACAATCTAAGAGTGGAGAGTGAAACCTTTCTATAACATATTTATTTGTGTGTGAGTATATAGATAGATAAATACTGCATTAATAACATATTAATATTACTGTTAGTATTATAATGATAGGGCGACTGCAGCTTCCATAGCACTAGGGGTACAATAGACATAACATTTGACAAACATGATGTTTGATGACAGTATAAATAATAATTATGAGGGTTTACAACCTAAAAAGTATATATATATATATATATATATATATATATATATATATATATATATATATGTAAACTCTTTCTTTAGATTCTCTTATGCCATTAGCAATTTATCTCTCAGAAATTATCCACAAAGACTGACCGGTATCAATTTAGGCAAATTCATTTAATTCATTTATACCACGTGTTTGGATCATATTAGATATGTGTATACATTCAGTAGGTTGGGCATTTGATTATTGTAAATCTATTGTGAGTACAAGTCTTTAAAAATAAAAAAATAATATATATATATATATATATATATATATATATATATATATATACATAAATAACGGTATCATAGATTGTTATCTTGAATTGTATGGGCTCTCTCTCTCTCTGTGCCCACTCTCTCTCCCTGTACACCCTCTGCCTGTGCGCTCTCTCTCTCTGTGCGCGCTCTGTCTGTACACTCTCTGTCTCTCTGTGTGTGCGTATAATATATATATATATATATATATATATATATATATATATATATATATATATATTGAATTATGATGTCAAATTTAATAATAAGAGCTTAAAAAACTTTTTTCCAATATTATTCATAGAATGACAAATTAAAGCAAAAGCAAGTTCAATGAATTTAATGGCTCAACAAATTCCAGCATGCCAAGGGCCTCATTCTATTACTGGTGGTAAAATGGCTGCAAAGCTGCGATTCCTTGCAAGGGTGCTGCGACCCCTCGTAGCCCTACGTCTACGTTGTTAATTCAAATGAAAGGGGCGACAGCACACCTCTTCCTACGGCCGATCGCAAGCCATGCAATCGGCCGTTAAGTTTGCCTGGCTTGGACCTGATCGCAGGCATTAGCCGGCAGATCAGAGTGCAAGCCTGCCAAACTAAAAACTCAAATATAAATTCAATGCAGCACTGTACAGTGCTGTAATTGATAGGGGACACATTAGGGGACATGAGGATGAAATGTAATAAATTAGCTAGATGGCACATTGCAACCAGCCAATACTGTCATTTGTGGCCGCTGGGCTTGGAGATTGAGTTGCGGCCTTGGAGGTCATCTAAGACCAGGACTACGGGCTTGGAAAACCCCCAAGGCAGTAACACGTTCTCCAAGCCCGGTGGACTTGTAGCCACAAATGACAGTATTGGCTAGCAGCGATGTGCCAGCTAGCCAATCTACTACTATCTGATTGGCAGTGACAACAGCCAATCAGAAGGTGCAGATGCTTGGAGCCAATCACAATGGGATACACCCCCACAGGGTGTATCACATCCTGATTGGCTGAAAGGAATAGCGCCTTCTTCTGATTGGCTGTTGTCACCGTCAATCAGATAGTAGCCAATCAGAAGGTGCATATGCATTCAGCCAATCGCCCCAAAGGGGGTGTATCTCATTCTGATTGGCTGAAGGCAATAGTGCCTTCTGATTGGTTCAAAAATGAGCTCAGTAAGCGAGTCAGGATGGAATATAGGGCTGGATCCCATTCTGATTGGCTCACACCTTGGCGCCTTCTGCCGGTTCAGAAGATGACAAGGCCAGGGACATCGAGGACAGGTAAGTTTAATGTATTTTATGTGTAATGTTCATCATATTTTGTGTGTATATGTGTGACTAATGTTATGTATCTTTTTTCCAGGGCCGATCCAGGGAACAGAAGAAGATGGACAGGGACATGCTGGAAAGATGAGTTTAATACTGTATTTACAACGTGTATTTGTTGTATGTAGTGTTTTGTACTAATTAGATGTTTCTTTTTATCCAAGGGGTTTCCTTTTTTCCTGAAGGGACATCTGCAAAGGTAAGTGGTCTAAATTATTCTATTCTATTTTAGCTTACATTTAGGGTTAAATGTATTCTAGATAGGGGGAAATGTATAGATAGGGGGTTATGTATAGGTAGGGGGTAGTGTACAGATAGTGGGTTATGTATAGATAGAGGGTAATGTATTGTAGTTAGGGGTATATTTATAATATATTTGTTATTGTAATCTTATGTATATTTGTGTATGCCTTTTCTTTGCAGGTGTGTAATTTTTTTTTTTTTTGTAGTGGGGGTTGTAATGTTCTTTTATCTTTTTTGGTGACATAGCTTTTTTTATTTTTGGTGACATAGTTTTTTAATTTTTTGTAGTTTTTTAGTGGGGTGGAGGGGTTTAATAGGGTGTACCTAGTGTTAGATAGCTAGGGGTTAATAGGTTAGGGTAGAGGGGGGTAGTTTATATTTAGTGGTTTATTGGGGGGGAATAGTGTAGTGTAGTGTTTGTACTTAGTGTCATGAGGGTCCTGGAGTATTAAATAGAGGCTTACGGGGGTCTATGTGGACCCCCATAAGTGATGGGTTAGATGGAGGCTTATAGGAGTCTGTATGGGGGTCATTATAGACCACCATAAGTGATGGGCTAGATGGAGGCTTATGGGGGTCTGTGTAGACCCCCATCAGTGATGGGTTAGATGGAGGCTTATGGGGGTCTGTGTGGACCACCATAAGTGATGGGCTTAGATGGAGGCTTATGGGGTCTGTATAGACCCCCATAAGTGATGGGGTTAAATAGGGCCAGAAGGGGTTAAATAGGCCCAGTTAGGGTTAGACAGGCCCAGTTAGGTTAGAGAGGTACAGTTAGAGTTAAATAGGGTATAGTTAGGTTTAAGGGGTTAGGGTTAATAGTGTAGTGTTTAGACTTTGTCATGGATGACCCTCATTGCACTTATAGGGTTAACCTAGGGGTTAATAGTGTCCTATAGGGGTTTATATAGACCCCTGTTGGACTGAGGGGGTTAATTTTAGTCTCATGGGGGTCTATATTGACCCCGTGAGTGATGGGGTTAATTATAGGTGCTGGGGGGTACTTATAGTACCCCCGCTGCTTGGGGGTAACCATTAGTGTGCCACAGGCCCTTTAAGGACCCGCGGCGGGAAATTCCACAATTCCCCGGACCTGGATTTTGAAATCAAGCCCGCTGCAGGAAATTTGTAATCCCGTAGATACTGTGTGGGTCACTATCGGTGCCGATCGGGACCCTCTTCAGCAAGGGAAGGGGTTTATGCGGGGAGCCTGCAGGGGTCCCTATTGGGGCCCCTTGCGCAAGGGTTAATATGTGCACATTGCCGGGGTCCAAATGGGCACCCCTGAATTATAGGTTTAATGTGTGCACCCTGCAGGGGTCACGAGCAGGTCACGATCGGGTCCCTTGCAGTGGCTGCTCCAGGGTACAAGTAAGCTGCGGCCCTTTTGGGCTGTTTTGCGGGCATGGCGGAGGGCTGGTCGGAGCATTTGAATAGGGTTGGGTGATTCAATGCGGCCAAATATCTTGTGGCCGCGGGGGATCAAAGGCTTTCAATGCGGCGGGGGTGGCAGGAAGGAATAACAGGGCACCGGCGGCAAGCTGGCCGGAGCCCTCGGCCGCAAGAAAATAGAATAGCCAAGTAGCTTGCAGACATCCCTTGCGGCCACACATCTCCTATGGCCATTAATTGAATGAGGCCCCCTTTTTTTTTTAAATTATTATTATATAATTTAATCATTTTGATCTTGTACAAATTTAGTAAAATGTAGGTAATTAATTAGTTAAGGATATTTGATTAGCACTGTTGAGTTCATTATTAATTTGCAAATCAGCTTTCTTTGAATATTGTGATATTAATTTAACATGATCAGTAAATCAGTAATTTTTGGTATTTGTATTACCTTTTGACTAATTTAAAAATGGCAGCTTCTAATCTTCAAAATGAAATGTATCCTCTGCAAACAGCAGAGTGCAGAAAATAAAATTACTTCATACACTTGTGATTATTAGCATTACCGGGTTAATATCTGAAACTATCAAACACTATTTTATTTTAGAGAAATGCTTGTTTTAACCATAAATGTGGAGCCTCTCTCATACTAACACTGTCATTTATTTGGAGCAAAGCCAATATATCCCCAGCTACACAAGCTAAATATGTAAATAATGCTACCAATGTTTGCCCAAAAGATCTTGTGCATTGTTTGTGGTTATGCAAATTCAAATACACTTTTTGTTATTATGTTAAGAGTCTAAACAAAGGCTAAAACGAAATGATGTGAAAAAGAAAGTTTCATTTCTTATGCATAATTATAAGAATAGGCTTTACAGTATTAATAATTTATCTGAAAAACTGACCACTGGATAAAGAGATCAATTCTTCCTCAGTGGAGGAATAAAACAGGAAAAATCCTATGTAGATAACACAGCTCCATAAAACTAGTAATCTTATGTCATTAGTTATTAATGTTATAAGTAGAAATAAGAAAATACAAATAGTTTTAGAAAACCTTTACTAATAAAGCACAATTATGCACTAATAATTCAAAAACCTATTTCAATTTAGACAACATTATTACGAAAAGACGGTGTCCTCCAAACTCACAAAAATAGGGTTAATAATACTACATACACAATGAAAAATGTGATGCTCATTTTTATAATGTAAAAGGAGGGGGGCATATTCTGGGCTTCCACCTTGGTTAATGATTGAATTGCTCAGTAATAACTGTTATTTGATGAACGTTTATCATTGTATAAGAATGTATGAGCATTACTATTTATATATGCTGTAACTATGGGAATTATTTCTTTTTTTCAATAAAGCTGCCTCAAAAGCACATAAATGTGCAATAATTTGTATAAGAAAAAGAATAAAAGATTACATTCATAAACAATTAAAGTATGAAGTACATTCTTTCTTCAGTTAATATATTAACATATTATTTAACATATATTTTGTATATAATTTGCAAAATGATAGGATCATTTCAAGAAAGGGTAGGATTATGTCTAATTTAAAAACCAAATAAACTAAAGTTGTTATCCATGAACTGAATTTTATTATATATAATGTGGCAAACTACCATGCTCTTTTCTATTTGTAGCTGTGATTTTGACACTTTCAAGCGGTACACAATTATACAAAAGGCTTTATATTATAGGCTATATATATATATATATATATATATATATATATATATATTCAGTAATTTTTATTGAATATATTTTTGCCAGTATACAGCATGACAAACCAAAAAAGAAAAGAAAATTATTGTCCGTGCTTCCTTTGAAGCACTAACTTTGCTTTTACTACAACCTCTTTCTAAACAGAGTATCCATCCAGCTACCTTGAATGTTGCAAAAACAAACAGTTCAATTTTCTAGTCTTTCACTTTTAAGTCCCAGTTTCCAGTCCAAAGTTTGCTGATCAGCTACACGCAGGTAACATATATGTGTCCTTCTCCAGCGTCAGACACCAGTGTGGACACTTCCTCTGTGATGTCCCTTGCAGCTCTGGGTGTCTATTGCTAACATCATACATTTCTGTAAGTCTGCATTTCTGCTTTGCTTTGTCTCTCATTGCCAGGGTCTCTCACTGTTATCAGTAGACTCTCATAATCCACACAGCTTTTTAATTAGACTGATTAGCAGCAGGGCCCCTTTCTCATTGCTATTAGCAGTCCAATAAAGCAGCCCTGACCCCAAATGCAGGTAAGCAGCTTCTCAATACTGTAGTCCATATAGCCACACAGACCACTGTCCAAAATGGCAGCCTTACACAGAGATTGCTACTTTAGGCCCATAAGAGCCTATGCACTAACTGCTAGTCCATCAGGGCCTTTTTGGGGGTCACACCCATCTCTCTAGGTGTCTCTTTTAGAGTATTTCCTGTTTCTGTCTGCCAGCAATGATTGCTAGATTTAGAAGTTAAGGGTTAGGTTAGTGGCAGATAAGATTTACATAGTAAAAGCTTATTATCTGCCACTTTCCTAACCCCTAAGCATTAAATATAATCCTAACACTAATCCTAACCGTAACCTTAGGAAACTGAAGAAATTCTTGGCTGTGCCATCTAGTGGCAACTGGTCGCCACTGCTAGCAGGCAGAAAACAGCAAAGGTCCCTCTATTAATGTCTGAACAAGTGTATATGATTGAGCTGCTCCAGGAGTTAACTGCTCCATTCCTATTGGAGAAAACCTTAAAAAAAAAAAAAAATGAGAAAACCTTTTAAAAATGTTTTAAAAAGATGTTAACCAGCCTCTGGGGGCACTTTGTCACAATATGTGTATTGAAAAAATAATACGACTCTTCTTTGGAACCCTGGAGGGATTCATGATACATTGATGGAAGTAGTGTGCTAGAGAGGTGAGTTTACATTTCTGGAGAGCATCCTAAGATGCAATGTCCTGCTTCTGGGCCAGTGAGGTATTAAGGGGTGTGGTTTCAATTTCAGTCTTATCAAACACTTATCAAAAAAAGGTTCTGGACTTCTGTATGCTTCCTCCTCCACCCCTCTGTCCACTGATAACTAAAAACACGCACCCTCATCTCAGGATTTGATGTGATAAACACAAAATAGATTCCTGTACTAATAAACAGCATCTTCATGGCTCACACAGCTGCTAATATTGTTAGTTAAGTACATACTTAACAAATAGTTTTTTTAATTACTGTGGTTCTTTAACATTAGATCCCCAACTAGTACTAGCTAGCTAAAATACTGGTAAAAAAAAATTGTGAGTAACTCAAACACACACAAACAGCTAAAAAAATAGTTTGGGAGTTTCATCAATCATTCTGGTACCAACAATTGTGAAACCAGAAGTGTTATTCTTTTGTAGCTGGGAAAAAATTGAACAATGAAGGGGCATTATTGCATCCACTAGGACTCCCCATGACTGCTTAATGCCAAAGTACAGTTTCTTTACATACAGACACTGTAATGTATAACACACAATTAATCTATTGCCACATACATCCCCATTTAAGCATATATATTTGCTGATTAAAGCATGTTTAATTCTGCTGCTAATTTACCTTATCTAGCTGTACATTTGATAGCACTAGCAGTTATGAGTTAGTTTCATGCAGTTACAATTGACTATACTGGTAAATATTTTTTTATGAAGAAATGAACGGTTTAAAAATAAATCATATTTTGGCAACTTGGGAATTGGCCTGACATTATATGTTCACTGAATGATGAGTCCTCATATATTTTACTTGCTATAAGATGCTATTCCCAGGATGCAAGTGCTTGTGTTTAATAATACACATTGAAGGGTCTCACTTCTTTATCCATGACTCAAATAGTGTCTGCTATCTCTCCAGAGACCAGTCTGCATAGGATAATGCTGTTACCATTCTAGTGTTCATCATTTATCAGTGAAGATTTCTGCTTGAGATATCATATTTTACCTTGCCACAATCCAATTAAGTCCCATAAGCAAAAAGTGAAAAAAGGACTAGAATTGAAGTTATTCTCTGTTTGGAGAATGCTCTCTTATCCTAATGAATATCCTTATATTACACCAGGGCATGGATGGAATCCCATATCCCAAAATAATTTAGTTCAATACTAAATGTTTAATTTTTTGCAAGGTAAAACATCCAGTAATTGTATCTTTCTTGTATTATATGAACTGTGGCTAGTTCTTAATATGTTTTACAGTTTGTCTCAAGCATTCTTTGTAGAAGAAGCAGAACTAAGCTTACATATTTTTTAAGTGAACAGGGGGCCTTGGTGCAAAGAAAAAATTAATACAGCAGGCATATAGGTACATAGTTACATAGTAATCGAGGTTGAAAAAAGACTTTCAGTCCATCAAGTTCAACCTTTTAAGATCTCCTCTGATCTGCAATATGCAGATTAGTTGTTAATTGATCCAGAAGAAGGCAAACAGAAGAAAAAAAACAAGTGAAACTTAGCCAATCATCTCAAAGGGGGAAACAAATTATTGCTTCCTGACCTCAGATATTGGCGATCGGGTTCCTCCCTGGATCAATACTCTCTTTCTCTAATCCAGGATAACCGTGAATGCCCTTTTTAATTAAAAAATAAAAGCAGTGGGAAAAAAAACAAGTGAAACTTAGCCAATGGTCTCAAAGGGGGAAACAAATTATTGCTTCCTGACCTCAGATATTGGCGATCGGGTTCCTCCCTGGATCAATACTCTCTCTAATCCAGGATAACCGTGAATGTCCTTTTTAATTAAAAATAAACGCAGTGCCCTTTTAAAGTTATTTATCGAATTCCATAAATTAAATGATTGTGGTTGTAATCTCCCCACAAAATCTACTACACAAGCTAGGAACCAGCCCCCTGCTGATGAGAGGCAGTAACCTTGAAACAGCTGTATGTGAGTAGGATTCCAGACTTGTGTATAATCCATCCTGAGCTTTGCTTAAAGCTGTGTAATGCAGCAGGCATGAGGCTTAAAGGAAACTATGTTTAAAATTGTATTGGATTACAAGAGCAAAGCCTTAGTGAGCACATTTGCAGTAGAATAACTGTTTCTATTTGAATAGTAAGCAGGAAATATGTTTTTTAACTTATTTTAGACAGTTAAATGCAAACACAAATGTACCTTTTATTTACTACTAGCGACTTTCCCGTCAAAAATTAAGGCAATAACATTTTAAGGCTGGGAATTCTATTTGCCACACAATGTGAGTCTCTGACACTCTTAACCTTTTTGTTATCTACAAAGAAGTACAACACTTAAAGTAAATGTGTTTATATTTTTTACATGCAACTTGTAGTTCAACAACTGGTAAAGCATCAAGCAGGAAATATGTTTTTTTAACTTATTTTAGGCGGTCAAATGCAAACACAAATGTGCCATTTATTTACTACTAGCGACTTTCCCGTCAAGAATTATGGCAATAAAATTTTAAGGCTGGGAATTCTGTTTGCCACACAATGTGAGTCTCTGACACTCTTAACCTTTTTGTTATCTACAAAGAAGTACAACAATTATAGTAAACTAGCGAATTGCCTGTCACAAAATGAAGGCAATGAAATTGTAAGGTAGCTAATGCTGTTTGGTGTGTAATAATGAAATATGTAATACATTAATAAATGAATATAGTTTACCTATTTTGAAGCATTGTGTTGAAGAGCTGCAATCTGTTTTGATGTTGCTGCAGCATTAGTGGTGTGGACCTGCTGTGTAAGCGTGCTGAATGTGTGCAGTGTAATACTGTGCGTGCTCGAGACCAAACCGTTAGCGTAGTTGTGTACTTCCGCATTGGCGTAAAATGGCGGGTAATGTGTGGTATGCGTCTTAGCGGAATATCCGTAGGTCTTTCGTGGTGTTTTGCGAGTTTCTTGTGGTGTTTTGTGTGTTTAGAGTTCTGTAGCCTCGTTTTCGTTTTGTTCGGTGGCCATTTTTTCTCTCGCTTAGCGAATTTTTTAGTATTTAAACTCTTTTATTATGAAGGTGTAAGTTGCTTTTTTGAGGTCCTGGATGCTCCCTCTTGCTGTAGGTAAGCTTTTTATGTGTGTGTTGTGTGTATTTCTTATGTTTTACATTTTTTTACGTTCGTGGGTTGCGGACGATTTTTACGAGGTCGTAATGTGTGCTAATGTGTCTTGTATGGTGTTTGCGTTTGTAGCCTCATTTTCGTTTTGTTTGTGTTGCGAGGTAAAGTTTGCGAGGGTCGTAGTTGGTGTGTCGTTTTGTTTGCGTTGCGAAGTAAAGTTTGCGAGGGTCGCAGTTGCTGGCAAGGAGGGCCGCAGCTCGCTAAGCGAGCCCGCAAGCCTTAGCAACAACTTGCATGCTCACAACTGGTAAAGCATCAATTTTTAACAATATTAACCTTTTTAATTGTCATCTATGCAGGACTAATATAACAATGGATGAACTTTGTATGAATCCGTATTGTAAACTATTACGTAACTGGCGACTTTCCCGTCAAAAATTACGGGGCAATAAAAATTCAAGCCATTGCAATGCTGTTTGCCACACAATGTAAAGCTTTTTTACTCTGAGCACCTTTGGCTCTCATTGTGAGCATCACTCTGTGTGTACTTTTGCTCCTCAGAGCACCTTTCGGTGCTCATTGCGAGCCTCTTCCCTCGTGTCCTTCCAGTTTTGTGATTTTGCAACGATCATCTTTGGTGCTTATCGCAAAGACAAATATATATATATATATTTTTTAATAATAATAATAATTTAACTTTTAACTTAATAAATTAATATACTTTGCCTATTTCTAATTTTAAAAAAAGCAATCAATAGCCTGAAGAGCTAACAATCCCTTATTATCTTCCTACAGCATATATATATATATATATATATATATATATATATATATCCAGTTGGACTGTTGCTGCCCTGAGGAGAAAGTGTCATCAATGTGCCAATTGTGCAGTGTAAATAGGCTGCGTGTGCGAGGGCAAACCGTTGGTGTTGTTGTGTAAAGCGCCATTTTATGTTCGTAATGTTATTAGTTGTTATTAGTGTTGTAAAATAGCGTAGATTGTCTATGTGTTCCGCGGCTAGCAAGCATTTTTTCTTCTTTGTAATAGTGTATTTTGTACCTCATACGTTCCTGGGTAAAAGTGGTACGCGGCTGGCGGTGTTTTCCGTGGGTTCGGGGTCGTGTAGCCTCGTTTTCATTTTTTTTTGCCCGCCATTTTTTTTCTCGCTTAGTTGATCTTTGAGTGCTGAAACTCAGCAAATTTGGCTTAAATTAGTGTGAAACCTCACTACCAGATGTCCTGGCTGCCCCCCCCCCCCCCCCCCCCGTGCTGTGTTTGGCTTTTTTGATTGTAATTTATTTTGTATTTTTTGTGTTTTTCTTGTTTTTCAATTTGTGCGGTTTGGCCGTTGACTTCGTATTTTTCCGACCTCGTAATGTTTTTTTTCTAAGTCCCGGGTCTCAGAAAGCAATTTTGTTTTTCTAAGTTCCGCGTTCCTCAACTGCTTGCAGCCTAAGGCGATCCCGCGTTTCCTAATTGCTTGGAGGCTAAGTCCTGCGTTTTTTAAATGCCTCAACGCCTCGCCTCGTTTTGCAAGGCTTGCAGGAGCGTCTTTGGCGATCATTTCTGCCTAAGTCCTGCGTGTATCAATGCCTCAACTGCTCGCCTCATAAGTGCTCAGGGTTTCAATGCCTGAACTGCTCGCCTCGCTCCGCGAGGCTCGCAACCAATGAGTGCCTTTGGCACTCATCGGCTAAGTGCTCCAAGCTCGGAAACACTTCTGTGCTTTAACGGCTCGCCTCGCAAGCGTGACAACTATTCATAGTTTGACAACTATTATATGGCATGCTTTTTAACATGCAACTTATAGTTTAAGTACTGGTGAACCAATGTTTTTTAACATTAGTAAAATGTTAAATTTTGAGCTAGCTATGCATGAGTAATATAACAATAGGCCAACTTTGTACGAATGAGTATTGTAAACCATTACATAATGCTTTGTAATATGCAACTTGTAGTGCAACTACAGTAAAAACCCCTATTGCAACTTAGCCAATTGTGTCAAAGCAGGAAAAAAAATAATTCCTTCCTGACTCCAGTAACTGGCGATTGGATTAGTCCCTGGATCAGTACTCTCTATTTAATTATACATTTCAACTTATCAAAAAATAATCATCCTTCTACTGACATGAACCCTTAATTATATACAATAAAAACAATTTCCAAACCTTGCAAAATACAATTTTAACAATGCAAACATTAACGTAATATAATAACAATTAAAGTTGATTGTTATGGAAATGCATTTATCTTGAATATTGAATCCAGAGGAAGGCAAACAGAAAACCCCCATTGTAACTTGACAATTTTGTCAAGGGGAGGGGGGATTAATTCCTTCCTGAACCCAGTAACTGGCAATCAGATTACTCCCTGGATCAATACTCTGTATTTAATTATACATTTCAATTTACCAAGAAATTATCATCCTCCTACTAACATGAACCCTTAATTACATACAATGAAAAAACTTTCCACACCTTGTAAAATACAATTTTAACATTACAAACATTAACTTAACATATTAACATTTAAACTGGAATTTTAAGAAAATGCCACACAATGGCCAATCCTGCCAAAAGGCCACTTCCAAGACACTTTTTATTTTAGTTTTTTTTTTTTTCTTTCCACTTGTTTTTTATTATTGTAGTAGTTATTGAAAATAGCACATAGAGTTTGCTATGTGAAATAGTGGTCCTTTAAATAGAGTCCACCAGACATCTAAGTTTGTTCACGGAGTATAAACCACTGTTCTATATGTTTTTTGCCATTGTATAGAGTTTCCTATGTGAAATAGTGGTCCTCTAAAAAGAGTTCAAGTGACATCAAAGTTTGTCCTCAAAAGAAAACCACTGTTCTCTCTCTCTCTCTCTCTCTCTCTCTCTCTCTCTCTCTCTCTATTTATATATATATATATATATATATATATATATATATATATATATATATATATATATTTGTCCTTGAGATAAAAGCACATTTCCTTTTTTCTTTTTTTGGTACATCTGTTGTATTCTTCTCCTTTTTTGTAATTTAAGTTACAGCACCTCATAATAGACAATGTTTTTTTCAGGAAGTTTTGATGTCTTGCAGCTAATTGGAAAGTATCATAAGCTATGTCATTCACTGTGTGTAAATGTTCATAACTTTGTGCACCTGGAACATGTAAAAGAAGTAATCTTAAACTGAAACGTTCATGTCTCTTGGACTAACGGTATAAATTATTGGGATAATTTTATCAGTATCTTTTTTTCGTTGTCGCCATTGGCCATTTACGAATACATAGTGATATGGAATCTCAATGTATAAAAATTGTCTGGCCTCAGTGGCCTGGCAATTTCATTGAAACCAAGCAGTAAGTGTTGTTGCTCTATGTTCATTTTGGGCTAAGGCATTTTTTTCATTCCCTACAGTAAAGCAAATATATTGACTTTGTGGCAAATGTACAGCTAATCGATACACAGCATGTGACCGATCATGCATCTCAAATTTCAGAAGATGCCACATGGCTTCAGGAGTACTGACATAGCGAGCATCTAAATAACATGAAAGTTCATCATGTAAAATTGGATTGTCTTTGGTGCGCCTTGCACAACAACAGTTGCTGCATCATATCCTTTGTATATATATTTATACACATTTTTGATGGATTTGATAGAAGTGCAAGCTTCCACATTTATGTGTGCATTGTACTTCATCAGCAAACATGTATTGTATGGAACTACATATCTATTATCGACCTTTTAGCCACGAATAATAGCAGTTTGTCCTTTTCTTCTTTTATTTAAAAGTTATCCATCACTATTAGCATAATTGCTTTGAAAATCTTCCAGGAAATCTTTTGTGCATTTTTTATTTTCCATACATGGTGAATGTGGATTGATATCTCCACATAGACCGTGCATCATTCTATGTGTTACAATCTCATAACATTTTGAATGTTTTTCTGGATGTGGAAGTTTAGCAGTAATTACTGAATCCACTCTGTCTGCCGTATTCAATGTATCTTTTTCTTGCAAGATTAAAAGTATGTGTGCATGTGGCAGGCCTATTTCTTTAAATTCAATGGTATAAACAAAAGCCACATATTTCCCAAATAACTGTGCTTTAGTTATATCATGTATTAATAAATTTAGTTTTATTTTGAATACTTTAGCCACTAAATCTGGTATATCAGAAGTATTTTGGCCAAGTTTCACATTTTCTTGATCTCTGGCCATTGTGAATAACATGTGATTGTAATGAATAAATCTGTTTTTCCAAATTTTGTCACAATAGCATGGCATCATTGTATCTTTCCTGCATATTGCGAGGAGATCATTGGAAAGAGGATGGCAAAATGATTGCTCTTCCAGCTGGAATTTCTCTGTTTGCAGAAAATTCAGTGACATAATCCATCAATCCACAATATTGTTCTGCTCAAAGCTTTTTTGTTGAAATTTGATAAAATTTAGATTATTTGCTTTGGCTTGTAGATAGGAATCAATAATCCATTGTTGTGTGAGTTTTCCCCAACATAAAATAGGATTAAAATGATCACAAATAGCTGTTTATGCCACTTTATATTCCAGCATAGAAATATTGTTTCTAACACGAATTTTACTATTGGGATAACTTTGCAATTGTAATTTTGGGTGTGACCCTAGCTCACCATTTGGAAAGAGAATGGGATATGTAATTGGATCCAAAACACTACTTAATATATTTATGTTTATAAAAGGCTGCTCTTCATTGCATGGATATATCCTAATATCCTGCTCAAATGGTGGTACACCATCATAATTTTTAAAGACCATGGCAACCTCATTTACTGTTGGTAAATTATAACATCTTTGCTCAGTATGGCAATCAAATGATTTATTTGAGCATGTGTCTGTTGTTCTTTTTCAACCTCTGCTAATTTTTTGTATGCTTGACTATATGAGTTGTTGGCCATAATGTTATCCAGCTGTTCAAAGACTATTGGTAAGCATTGTTTATTTTTAGGAAGTGTCATCCGTTGTTCAACAGGTTCCATTGTATCTAGGACATATAACTGTGCAAATTTCCTTTGCTCTCCTGCTTGTGGGAGTACATCTAAGTCCAGTGGTAAATTTGTCCTTGTACTTTAAAACAGTAAGGACCATGTCCTAGGACATTTTCTGGTAATGTTGCACCCATTTAAACAAATTAAATTGCACTGTTATAAGACCCGATGTGTGTTTTTTTAAATTGCTATAATTTGGAAATGTAGGATCACTCATTATACTTTTTAAATATTCTGGAAATGTGTGTCTTTATGGAAGTCTTACTTTTCCTTTCTGACAGCAACTAATAAATTCTCCATTAGTTGGTATTTCCTTCATAAAAAATGATACGCCCACCAAAACTGCCAAACCACATTGAGTAATCCACAATAATGAGTGTCTACTGTTAGTGCTGTAAATAAAGGACTATTCTGAGTTTCCTCAACACAGATATCACTACAACTTTTCTATATTAACATTGGTGTTATGTACATCAACATTGGTGTCATTAGGCAATATGTTGTCATTATGCAATTTTTCACATACATTTTTTTGTTTACTTTTTCTTTTCTTTGAAGCTCCAGCACACTCAGTTTGTGCTTTTTCAGTCATTTTTCTTTTATTGGCAAGTCTCTGTCGGTCTTCTTCTCTTAATCTTCTTCAAGTCTCGGGCGACTCTGCATCTCTCCATTTTTGCTTCCGTTCCCTTGCCATTCTTGTTTTGCGTTCCTTCTTTGTTTCTGCGTTGTCCGCCATTGTAATCTGTAATTGTAAATACAGGCGTTTTAGTTTCAATAGTAATGTTTTTTTATATAGCAAACAATAGCAATTATAACATTATTAATATATATATTATTTTTACTTACCTCAAGTATTAATAGATGAAGTTATTCTTCAAATCTGTAAGATATAATTTTTTTATTGTACATATTGTTTTTAACTTTCATCAATGTAAAACCTAAATAGCTGTAAGCACACAGTAAAATTAGCTGAAAGGCATTTGTAATTTTTTTCATAAAATTAATGAATTAATCAATCAATCTCTGATGTCTAATTTGCAAACATGATAACCTAAAGTGCTAAGCATATATTAATTGATAAATAAGGTCAGTGTAAAATATATATTTTTTGAAATAATTAATTAATAAAATAATATACATTAATAAATTAATTAATAAGTGACATAAATGCAAAACATAAATTGCTAATCATGTTTTCGTAAAGAACAGCATAATTGAAATGTAATTTTCATATCCAAACACAAAGACCTATGAGCAAACTGTAAAATGAACTGAAAAGGATTTATAATTTTTTGATTACAATAATTAATTAATTAATCAATAAAGCAATGTATGATGTTTAATTGACATGCATTAAATAGTAAATAGCTAAGCATCTATGTATTAATAAATAAGGTCATTGTAAAATGTTTATTTTTTAAATTATGAATTACTAATTAATTAATATACATTAATTAATTAATCAATAACTGTCATTAATGTAAAACAAAAGGACTTAATCATGTTTTCCTAAAGAAGGGCATCATTAAATCATATATCTGTAATGGTGATGTAATTGCAGATGAAATGGTGCATAGCTCACACTCTGTGTTCAGGCAGCTGCAGAGATGAGCAAACTGTAAAATGACATGAAAAGCATTTTTAATGTTTTGATTCAATTAATTAATTAATCATTTAAAGTATCATGTTTAAATGGCATACATGCAAAACGTAAAGGCCTAAGCATCAATATATTCATAAATAAATGCAGTATAAAATATTCAATGTAGCAGGTTTCAAAGCCTAAGAAACTGATTTAAATATTTAACTGCTTTGAGGGTCCTATCCATGTCAGCCAATAAGCAGTAATACAGATATATAAGTTTACTGTAAAATGTAAAAAAAAAAATGTGTGCAGTGCAAAATATATATATAGATTTTTTTTTTACATTATTAATAATTAATAAATTAATGTACATTAATGAGCAGTAATACAAATATAAATAAGTGTAATGTAAAATATAAAACAATATTTGTGCAGTGCAAAATATATATATATATATTTTGTAATTATTAATTAATAATTAATAAATTAATAAATTAATGTACGTTAATGAGCAGTAATCCAGATATATAATTGCAGTGTAAAATACAAAAAATAAATACACTGTAAAATATATATATATTTTTAATAATAATTAATTAATTCATTAATTCATTCATTAATATACTTTACATATTTATAATTAATATCCAGCAATCAATATCCTGGCTAACTTGTACGTGCCTGGCGGTGAGTTGCGGCTACGGCCTCGTTTAGCCTCATTTTCATTTTTTTCTTGCAACCTCACCCCCAGACATCCTGGCTCTCCCCCTGTGCTGTGTGTGAGTGAGTGTGTTTTAAATTATTTTTTTTATTTTTTTGTTGTTTTTTGTGTTTTTTGATTTCCGCGTTTACATTTGTATTTTTCCTGGTTTGATTTTTTTTGCCCCCGAGATTCCGAGTGCAGATTTTTTTTCTAAGTCCCGCGTTACTTAACTGCTTGCATCCTAAGTCCCACGTGCTTCAATGCCTCATCTGCGCTCATTTCAGCCTAAGTCCCACGTGTTTCAATGCCTCAACTGCTCGCCTCGCTTTGCAAGGCACGCAGGAAGGCCTTCGGCTCTCATTTCAGCCTAAGTCCTGCGTGTTTCAATGCCTCAACTGCTCGCCTCGAAGGCGCTCATTTCCTAAGTCATGTAAGCCCAAGAGTGATGACAATTTGCAGTTTGACAACTATTATATGTGATACACTGATCATGCAAAAAAATGTCTTTTATTGAAGGATAGTGATCATATGAAGCCATTTATTATCACATAGTTCTTTGGCTCCTTTGTTTATTTTGTGTAATTTAGGTTTTTTTATTTTGTGTAACTTAGATTTTTTTATTTTCTGTAAAATAGGTTTTTCTATTTTTTGTAAGCTCTGTTTTTTATTTTCTGTAATTTCTGGGCCGCAAATGGCTCGCCTCGCTTCGGAAGGCTCACAAGCGTGACGACAAATCACAGGTGACAACTATTATATGTGATATACTCTGATCATGCAAAAAGAAATATTTTATTGAAGGATAGTGATCATATGAAGCCATTTATTATCACATAGTTGTTTGGCTCCTTTTTATATTTTGTGTAATTTAGTTTTTTTTATTTTGTGTAATTAGCGTGGTAATAGGGATTTTATTGGGGTTTTAGGTGGGTAGCGTAGGGGTTAACAGGATAGAGGGGGTTTATAGTGTAGTGTAGGAGTTGGGTAGGCAGTGTAGGGATAAAAGGGTAGGGTAGGAGGGAGTTTATGGGATTGGGTTTACTGAGTACATTTGGTATTAAATACGCCTAGTTAGAGTTAAATAGGACTAGATAGGGTTACATAGGACTAGATAGGGTTGCATATGCCCAGTAAGGGTTAAATAGGACTAGATTGTGTTACATAGGACTAGATAGGGTTACAGGCCCAGTTAGGGTTACAATGGACTAGATGGGGTTACATAGGACTAGACAGGGTTAAATAGGAATACATGGGATTGAATAGGACTAGATGGTGTTAAGTGGTTAACAATAGGGTTAATTAGGTATGGTGAGGGTTAAATAGGGTTAATAAGTTAGAGGGGGTTAATAGAATGGTATAGGGTAGGATAGGGGTTAATAATGTAGTGTAGTGGTTAATAGGGTAGGGGATTTGGTGGTTTAGTATGGGTTAATGGGTGTAGTTAGGGTTAATGGGGTTTAGTATAAGTTAATGGGGTATGATTTGGGTTAATGGGGGTTAGTTAGGGTTAATAGGGTTTAGTTAGGGTAATGGGTTAATGGTGTATAGCTATGGTTAATACTGTAGTGTGGTGCTTGGAGGACCCTCATGGCACTTATGGTGTAAATATAGGGGTTAATAGTGTCCTATAGGGGTCTACATAGACCCCTATTGGACTGAGGGGTTAATTTTATTCTCTTGAGGGTCTTTATTGACCCCTATGAGTGATGGGGTAAATCAGTGCCCTATAAGGTTCTTATTGACCCTTATGGGACTAATGTGGTTAATTAGTGTCTCATATAAGTCTATATAGACCCTTATGGGACTAATGGGGGTTAATTAGTGTCCCATAAGGGTCTATATAGACCCTTATGGGACTGATGGTGTTAATTAGTGTCCCATAAGGGTCTGTCTAGACCCATATGGGACTGATGGGGTTAATCAGTGTCCCATAAGGGTATGTATAGACTTTTTTGGGACTGAGGAGTTTAATTAGAGGCTCATGGGGGTCTGTATAGACCCCCATAAGTGATGGGGATAATTTTAGATGCCTTGGGGGTACTTAAAGTACCCTTGAAGCATGGGGTTAATTTTTCAGTTATCGCGTGTCCTTTAAGGACCCGCGAGGCAGGAAATTTGAAATTCGGAAAGCAGCAGGGGTTCTGATTGGGACCCCCTCTGCAAGGTTTAATGTGGGGACACTGCGGGTGTTCCGAACGCAGGGGTTAACACTTTGACTGCCGCGGGGGTCCCCCGCAGCAAGGGTTAATTTTGAGAGCCGTCGGTGGTCCCAATTGGGACCCCTGCAACATGGGGTTAGATTTAAGGAGCGGGGGGGGGGGCAGTTTAGAGGCCAGAGGGAGTATCGGGGGGCAGAGCGGGGGTCTTTTGTGCTGCTCACGCAGAGCACGTAAGGGTTTTCTGAGCCCTTGCAGATGCTCTGGAGCACACGTTGGGCTTCGGCCTCCATTTGCGTGTTTAGGACTAGCTTGCGTGTGACCACATTGCAATTGAATAGCTGAATTGAAAACGTAGCAGTTATGGGCATGACAGATCCACGATTTACGTGCGCGAGTTAAAACATTGCTCTCCACGTAGCCTATTCTCGTCCGTCCTGCGTTTTACCACGCAAAGTCGTCTGTGAGCAAAGTTAAGATGCATCTTAGCACGCAAATAGCCCTAAGATGAAATTTCCGAGCTACGTGTTAACATGCAGCTCCAATTTAATATGGATGTTAATGAGGCTGCAAGTCAGTTAGTTAAGTAGGAAATCAGCAAAAAAACTCAAAGTAGGAGACATTGTAAGTTAACATTTTCACTTATTATGCTCTTCTAACAGGATACAATGATTTTAGAAACATTATTAAAGAATTATAGCAAACTAACATAAAGATGAATCATCTACTTTCACTTCTGGGTTACATGGAACTATTTTGAATAAAATACAAACATCTTAATATTTTATGCTGTTAGAAGATCTTTAGCTGAACATTAGAATAAAAATACATATTAAATATTACTTCTATAGAAAATAGATTACATGTTGGATATGGGAGAAATTTGTAGTAAATGCAATGACTGCTCATGAGAGATATATGTTAAAAAGTTCAGGAAAGGGTTCAAAAATGAGTCTGTTCTCATTAAAATGCTGAATGTGTGCAGAGTCTGGGGACAGGGTAAGAATAGGACTGTGAGTAGTAGACAGAAAGCCACAGGAGTTAGGCTAGGAGGGTGGGGTGTGGGTTGTTCCTAAACTGATGATCCAGCTAGTCAGGCTCCAACTGCATACACAAAAAAAACTGAGGTGGAGAGGTGTAGAAATGGAATCAAGGAGGAGAGCAAAAACACAAGAAAGTATAGTATATTAAAGCTTAATAAAACTTTCTAAAACATTGAACACCATTTTCTCTCTTTTCCTTAATTCTATTCTCTTTTTTCTCATGACCACTCTTTTTAATATGTCTTCCCACATTGCTTCTTAAACTATTTATAGGCCAATTAAAGGGGATTATGACTTTATATGAAAATAACTAAACATCTTTACTTAGTTTGAGAGCTATATTCTGATTACTGTCTTACTTTTCTTCAAGCTTCTATAACTTAAGCTGTCAGCCAGCATGGAAACTCATTGCTAAAGGATTATTAATTATACTACCAAGAGCTTATTCCAAAGCAATTTGTTTATTCCCAGGGGAAAGAATGCAAGACAAGAATGCCTGGAGTTTTGCATTTTTGCATTGATGACCTGTTATTTTAATCTACTCTTTAGCTTGCTCAGAAATCAGAAGATGCGGTCCAAAGTACGAAAGTTAAATTAACAGTATATTAAAGCTGACCTGTCATATTTGATTTTATTAATTCTTTTTAGAGAATGTTAAAAACTTCTTTAAATTCGGGGCTTGCAAACTCAATCGCAGACAGACAAATGTCTGTGATTGAGTTGCGTACTCCATTTGATCTCCGTTTGCTATGCTATTCAATTAGGCTAGGGCGCAAGTTATGGTCCGATAGTGAAAATCGCAAACCATGCCGTCCTATGTTGCATTTCTGAGCCTGAACATGATCAATTAAGCAAGCCCATAACTCCCAAGCCAGAAACAACCAATAGAAATGGAGCATGTCAGTGATTCGGGCTCCAATAAGCGATCAGACTCGCAAACCCTCAAATAAAACCCCATGGGGCAGGGGTCCCAATCGGGACCCCCGCATGGTCCCCACATAAACCCTATGATGCAGGGGCCCGATCGGGTACCCCTGCATGGGTCCCCACATTAACCCGATCAGTACCCCCACAGCATTTCAAATTTCCAGTCAGAGGGCCCGCGGCACACAAATAGTTAACCCCTGTCGCGGGGGTACTGTAAGTACCCCCACGGCACCTAACGTTAACACCCCCCATGTAGCATGGGTCCCCATAGGGACCCATGCAGGATCCCTACATTAACCCTTGCCGCAGCATTTAAAATTTACAATTTCCCACTGCGCAGGTACAGTTAGGGTTAAAGAGGACTACATAGGGATAACTGGGTCAAGATAGGTTTAAGTGGTTAGTGATAAGGTAATTAGGTATGGTGAGGGTAAAATAGGGTTAATGACTTAGAGGGGGTTAATGACTTAGAGAAGTGTTAATTACTTAGAGGGGGGTTAATTACTTAGAGGAGGGTTCATTTAGATTTTTTTAGTTTATTGGGGTAGATAATAGTGTAGTGTAGGGTAGTGCTTAGACTTAGTGTCATGAGGGTCCTGGAGGACTCTCATGGCACTTATGGTGTTAATGTGAGGGTTCATTATTGTCCCTTATTTGACTGATAGGGTTAATTAGGGGTTCATGGGGGTCTGTATAGAGCCCCATGAGTGATGGGGTTAATTTTAGACAGGGTTAATTAGAATTTCTAACGAGGCTCATTTAAGGACCTTTAAAGGGTTAATGTAGGAACCGTGCTGCGGTCCCGATGGGGTTCCTGCTGCATGGGGGGTGCTAATGTTAGTTGCCGCGAGGGTACTTACAGTACACCTGCGGCAGGGGTTAATGATGTGTGTGCCATGGGCCCATTAAGGACCCGCAGTGGGGGATTTGATTTTTTATATGCTACGGGGGTGCCAATCGGGACCCCTGCAGCAAGGAGTTAATGTGTGGACCCTGCGGGTGTCCCAATTGGGCCCCCTGCAGCATGTGGGGGTTAATGTTAGGTGCCGCAGGGGTACATACAGTACCCTCGCGACAGGGGCTACCTATTTATGCGCTGCGGGCCCTTTAAGGACCCACAGCAGGAAATTAGAATTTTGAAATACAGCGGTTGTCACAATCCGGACCCCCGCAGCAAGGGTTAATGTGGGGACCCTGCATCATGGGGGTTTAATTTAGAATAGGGGATGATAGGCGCAGTGGGGACATTCAGGGGGGGCATACGTAAGGGCTTTTAAAGCCCTTGCAAGACCTCCTTGGTACCATTCATTGTGGTTTCAGTTTGGCCATTTGCGGCCTTGACGGAGGGGTTCGCTAGGGGGAATCAGAGCAATTGAATATCAATTTGCGATTTTAGCCATGCGAAAGTAAGGGATCAAAGGCTTGGAGGGCATAAACTTACGATAAAAAAAATCGCTATCAATCGCAGTTCGGAGCCAGTAACTCGATCGGAAGTCGGAAGAATTTGCCAATTGAATGGCAAATTAACTTGCAACCTCCATTTGCGAGCCCGTATCTCAAAAAAGGAGCAATTGAATGAGGGTCTTGATATATATTGTGCTGCCAATTTGGTTCTAAACAAAGTATTTTTGGAGATATTCACTGTGCATAAACAAAACAACAAAGTCAGAGGTGCTCAATCAGAGAACAACCTTAATATGGACATGGAAATCCACTCTTGACAGCAACCTCTTTTAGCTCCCTTGTGCCCTTCACAGGAAGAAATATCCTGTAGTATATCAGCCTGGTCCCACTCCGAAATACCAGGCAATTCTACTCTGAACAGGAGAAACAGCAAACCCCAGACGTACGTTTCAGCCTACATTGGGTCTCATCAGTGAGGTGTGGCTAAAAGAGACTGCACTCTGAGCAGGTAACCAGACCTATAGAGCAATCCTACTTAGGAATTGTTCGTTCTCAGATGAGCACCTCTACTCTTTTTGCTTAGGTTCACGAAATGTGGCACAATATACAAATTAGTGTCATAGAAAGCGTGTTAATTACATGCATGAGAAGTGAAGGGGGAACCTAACTATATGAACTGAAAGAAACCAGTTAGGATGTAGTTAGGAGCACAAAGCCTAACAAGATGGAAGGAACAATGTTGAGAGAAAACTGACACCATATTTTGATACAAATTTAACAAAGAACAGCAAAGAACACTAACCGTAAATGTAGGTGAGATGCCTACATTTCATCCGCTCCTTTGTCAAGAAACATTATGCTGCAGCAGTGTTTTACAAAACATGTATACATGAAAACCAATATGACAAATCCTACTGAAATCTATTTGAGTCACTCTACCGAACACACAAATCTTCCACTTATAGTACTGCTAAAGTCCAAGATAGCATTCTAATACCTGTTTAAGAATGCTGTAAGACTTTATTATAACATAAAGTCTCTATAATATTTAAACGATGCTAGTTTCATCCAAACAGCAAGTAGATATGTATTAGTTTACAAGCTTTAACAATACAATAAAAAAAAAAAATTAAATAAATAATTTTTTAAACCTTATAGATAAAAAATAAATACAACCATTACAGAGCATGTAAAAATAATGGCAAAAAGAAGCGTGGATTATCACATATATAGTTGTGAGCATGCGAGTTGTTGCTAACGCTTGCGGGCTCGCGTAGCTGGCATAGAGCGCTGAAGCGAGGACCGCAGTTGCTGGCATGGAGCGCCTTCGGCGCTCCATGCCAGCAACTGCCACCTTCGCAAACTTAACATCGCAACGCAAAGAACACGACACACCAATCACGACACTCGCTAAATTTTACGAGCAACGCAAACAACTTACGACACACGTTAACACACATTACGGCCTCGCAACACTCGGATGCAACTCGCGAATATTACAAAATTCAGAACACAATACATACACACAGCACATACATAAAAAGCTTAAATACAGCAAGAGGTAGCATCCAGGACCTCAAAAATGCAACTTACACCTTCATTTCACTCAAAATAAAAGAGTTTAGACACTAAAAATTTTGCTAAGCAACAGAAAAAATGTCCGCCGAACAAAACGAAAACGAGGCTACACACGCAAACACCATACGAGACACGTTACCAGACATTACGACCTCGCAAACATAGGACGCAACACGCCGACATACAAACATTTAAAACACAATAAATACACACACATAAAAAGCTTACCTACAGCAAGAGGAACCATCCAGCACCTCAAAAAACCAAGTTACACCTTCATTTAAATAAAAATAAAACACTTTAGACACTAATAAAATCACTAAGCGAGAGAAAAAATGGCCGACGAACAAAACGAAAACGAGGCTACAGCACTCTCAACACGTAAAACACCACAACACACTCGCAAAACACCACACGAAACTCGAAAAGCACCACGAAGCACCTACTGATAATCCGCAAAGACGCATACCACAGATAACCCGCCATTTTACGCCAATGCGGCAGTACACCACTACGCTAACGGTTTCGTCTCGCGCACGCACAGGATTACACTGCACACATTCAGCACGCTTACACAGCAGCTCCACACCACTAATGCTGCAGCAACATCAAAACACATTGACAGCTCTTCAACACAATGCTTCAAAATAGTTAAAGTATATTCATTTATTACTGTTTTATATATTTATTATTACACACCAAACACCATTAGCTCACTTACAATAACATTGCCGTCATTTTTTGACGGGCAATTCCCTAGTTAAGTGATAATTATCAGCTTTATTAAATTGCAATTCGGCCAATTGGATAGGGGTCTATATAAGCACATAGCATATTTTTTTTACAGAAGTTTTCAGTTAGTGAAGACCTTGCTTTTGGATAGAAGTTCACTAACTAAAAACTTCTGTAAAAAAAATATGCTATGTGCTTAAATGGAGCCCTATTCAATTGGCCGAACTGCAATTTAAAAAGGCTGTAGGTTTGTAAAAAGGTGTGACATGGATTAAATAAAATGAATTAAAAGTAATGTTGTATTTTGTCCAAATAAACCTGTGTTTCCAACTTCCTTGAAAATCTAAACAAGATTGATGAAGAGTTATATTTTAATGAGGCTGATGAAATAATTTTATTATGCAAAATTATGTTGGCTCTATAATGTACCTTTTGGCCAATGTAGTTGTTTATGCAGTAAATCTACACGGGACTACATTTTAGGTATCTATCTGAAATTCTTAAGAGTAATTTTTTTGAAACAGGATATTCTAAAAGTGAGGTACAGTATCTCACAAAAGTGAGTACACCCCTCACATTTTTGTAAATATTTTATTATATGTTTCCATGTGACAACACTGAAGAAATGACACTCTGCTACAATGTAAAGTAGTAAGTGTACAGCCTATATAACAATGTAAATTTGCTGTCCCCTCAAATAACTCAACACACAGCCATTAATGTCTAAACCGTTGGCAACAAAAGTGAGTACACCCCTAAGTGGAAATGTCCAAATTGGGCCCAAAGTGTCAATATTTTGTGTTACTAGGCTGTACTCTTAGTACTTTACATTGTAGTGTTATTTCTTCAGTGTTGTCACATGAAAAGATATAATAAAATATCTATAAAAATGTGAGGGGAGGATCCATATTATTGACCAAACACAAACTTAAAAATAGTATTTATTAAAATCACAGTGCTAGAAAAACAAAATGTTATAGTATAACAGTAGGGAGTTCCAGACAAAGTATATTATGGAAAAACATTGAAATGTTCTGTCCTAGAAACCTCTCATTGTGGAGAATTTGATAAGACATCATTTATATTAAAAAAATAGAAATTATATTTATCCCAAGATAAACTTTTATAACAAAATTCTCAAATTAACTATGAGGGTATTGTAAAAGAAACTAAAACAACTAAAATAATAATTTTAAACTGCAAGAATTGAACTATTTATTATTTATTGTTTGTTGTTTATCTTTTGATTTTTGGTTGTGAATTATTTATATTGGTAAAAACATACTCACTTGGTGTTCCATTGAAGCCAATAATCATTTAAAAAATGGGTAATTATTGCCAACTGCTTAAGCAGAGATTGCATTAATATTAGGATCTCTGTAGAAAGTCTATGCATTATGATACTTATTGGGATAATATTTTAGCCAATCTGGAACAAAGAGACTAGAAATCAAACAGAACTTTAGGCAAAAAATCATGGCCTATCAACTATAATAGTTATCGTAGTTACGAATTGTCGGTCACGCCATGTAAAAAGTTACAGGATTGTGCAAGCCAAAGGCGCTCAACGCGAGGCGTGTACGACTTTGCTGCAATGAGCACCGAAGGCGCTCATTGCAGGCCTTGCGAAGAGCGCTGAAGGTGCTCATTGCAAACCCCGCAAGACTTTCTAAAAGCCGAGACATGTCCGCCGAAGGCAATCATGTCTATGCCTGTGATCAGCACCGAAGCGGGTAGCTCTTTGCCGCTGATTGCGAGGCAAACAACACTTTGCGATTTTTATGGCCGAAATGTTTTCAAATGCGTAACTCAAAAGAATGCCAAATACTTAAAAAAAATAGCTTACACATTCACAAACAGCACATGGGGAGGAGCAGGGAGCCTGTGAGTGATGTTGCAAACCAATTTTAGGCTTAATTGGTGTTTTTCAGAGAACGGAAATCGGCTAAGCGAGGAAAAAAATGACGGCTGAAAAGAGTACATTTTCTCAAATAGGATCAAAGCGAGGATGAAGCCATTAACACTTACCGAACAACCCGAGGCACACAGGACTTTAAAATACACAATGCCAAAGCAAGTAACACTTAACTGAACAACGCGAGGCATGCGGGACATTGAAAATATAAGCAACGGCACTCATCGCGAGCCATGCAAACTTTGACCAGAGACACAGAGGAGAAAGACACAGGGGAGGGTGAGGGGAGAGAGGGTGGAAAGAAGCACACAGCTGAGAGAGATGGAGGAAAAGAGACACATGGAAGGGAGAGGGGAGAAACAGACACAAGGGTCAGAGAGTGGGGTGACGTCCGCAATGGTCGCTCATCGCGAGGCCTGTAAAATACACAGGGGGAGAGGCGCTCATAGTGGGGCTCACAATGAGTGCCGAAGGTGATCATTGCGAAGCACGAAAGTTGCGGGTTGCCAAGGACTGCAATGAGGCCCGTAAAGTAGACAGGGGAGAGACTCGCAATGAGCGCAGAAGGCACTCAGCATGGGACTTGCAATGACCCCCGAAGGTGCTCAGAGGGCCAGAGCCTCGCATTGTGTGGCAAACAGCATTGCCAGGCTTCAAATGTTATTGCCCTCATTTTTGACAGGCAAGTCGCTACTTCTGAACTAATTACTTTAACGGGACATGGAAGGTTTCTGGATTTTACTAGGTATATACAATTGTGCTCAAAAGTTTGCATAGCCTTGCAGAAATTGTGAAATTTTGGCAATTATTTTGAAAATATGACTATTTATTGAAGATAGTGGTCATATGAATTCATTTATTATCATATGGTTGTTGGGCTCCTTTTTAAATCATAAAAACAGAAATCACCCAAATGGCCCTGATCAAAAGTTTAAAATGGCAATTAAAGGTTAATTTCCCACACCTGTGGATTTTAAATTGCAATTAGTGTCTTTGTTTAAATAGTCAATGAGTTTGTTAGCTCTCATGTGGATGCACTGCGCTGGCTAGATACTGAGCCATGGGGAGCAGAAAATAACTGTCAAAAGACCTGTTTAATGGAACTTTATAAAAATTGAAAAGGATATAAAAAGATATCCAAAGCCTTGAAAATGCCAGTCAGCGTTGTTCAATCACTTATTAAGAAGTGGAAAATCCGGGGATCTCTTGATACCAAGCCAAGGTCAGGTAGACCAGGAAAAATTTCAGCCACAACTGCCAGAAAAATTGCTCCGAATACAAAGAAAACCCCACAGGTAACCTCAGGAGAAATACAGGGTGCTCTGGAAAAAGACGGCGTGGTTGTTTCAAAGAGCACAATACGATGATACTTGAACAAAAATTAGCTGCATGGTCGAGTTGCCAGAAGGAAGCCTTTACTGCGCCAATGCCACAAAAAAGCCTGGTTCCAATATGCCTGACAACACCTTGACACGCCGCACAGCTTCTGGCACACTGTAATTTGGAGTGACGAGGCCAAAATAGAGCTTTATGGTCACAACCATAAGCGCTATGTTTGGAGAGGGGTCAATAAGGCATATAGTGAAAAGAATACCATCCCCACTGTGAAGCATGATGGTGGCTCATTGATGTTTTGGGGAGGGGGAGGTGAGCTTTAAAGGCACAGGGAATCTTGTGAAATTTCATGGCAAGATGAATGCAGCATGTTGTCAGAAAATACTGGCAGACAATTTGCATTCTTCTGCATGAAGGCTGCGCATGGGACGCTCTTGTACTTTCCAGAATGATAATGACTCTAAGCACAAGGCCAAGTTAACCCTCCAGTGGTTACAGCAGAAAAAGGTGAAGGTTGTGGAGTGGCCATCACAGTCTCCTGACCTTAATATCATCAAGCCACTCTGGGAAGATCTCAAATGTGCGGTTCATCCAAGACGACCAAAGACTTTGCATGACCTAGAGGCATTTTGCCAATACGAAAGCGCAGCTATAACACCTGCAAGAATTTGGGGTCCCAAAGACAACTATTACAAAAGACTGCACGCTGTCATTGATGCTAAAGGGGGCAATACACAGTATTGCGTACTAAGGGTATGCAAACTTTTGAACAGGGTAATTTCATTTTTTTCTTTGTTGCCATATTTTGTTTTATGATTGTGCCATTCTGTTATAACCTACAGTTGAATATGAATCCTATAAGAAATAAAAGAAATGTGTTTTGCCTGGTCATGCATGTTTTATTTAAAAATGGTACATATATTACCAATTTGCCAAGGGTATGCAAACTTTTGAGCCCAACTGTAATATACATATGTAGCTATTTACTTTTATGTGCTTTATTTTATCAAGAAGTGTTTATAAGCTCTGTTTTACTGCCTAAAATCATACAAATAGTACCTGTTTGGGACTGCACTCTGGATGATACAAGACTGTCTATATCTTCATGAGCTGCACATTGCAGATCCAAGTAGCTACTGTTTGAATGACTTTATGCAATAAAAACAGAGCTTATAAGCACTTTTTAATAATATGAAATCCATAAAAGTATTCTATATTGGTATATTAATTACCTAATGAAATCCAGAAACTCTCTATGTCCCTTTAAGGATGCCCATACAAGGTGAAACTGTTTACTAATCATCATAGATGTTTTTCCTGAATTAAACTGGCATCACTCATGTGTCATATACCGTATATAATATTTTCTTTTGAAAAACTTGACATCATAATGTTTTTACATAGTTTAAAATAAATACAAACTAAATTAAATTGTATTCAACTTTGTTTTAATGATGACATACATTTTGTATTTGTTCTTAAAATGGTTAAATACCTGGAAAGAGTGAGAAGAGTGAATTTAGACAAAATCCATATTTAGTACTGTACTGTTGGAAATTGCTCTCTAAGTAGCACACTTCACAACACAACTCACTAGAAAACAAAATGCCAGTTGGATATCCCCTCAAGCTACATGGCAACCAGATGTTTAAGACAGCATCTCAAGTCACAAGAAGAGTCAGCTAAATATATGATTTCACAAAAATATTTGCTGTCCCTGTTTTGCACAGTTGCTAATGTTGTTAGTCAGTTACATACTTCACAAGCATGTGAAGTTTTTCCAAAATTACAGTGGTCCTTTAAGCCTGGCTGAGATGACCTACTGAAGTAAACAATCAATTATATCCACAATGCGGCAAAATGCTTTCTTATGGGTGTTTTCTGAAGAACAAGAAAGTTATCCATCAGTAATTACGTGCTGCTGCTGCAAACTGCATCCACTGCAAGAACCATGACTAAATCATCAGAAGAAAAATCAATAAATCAAAGCCATCCAGGACTTGAGTAAAAACATGTAACCTTTAATGGTACATGCTCAAAGGGTACATATTATTATTATTATTATTATTATTATTATTATCGTTTATTTGTAACGCGCCAGCATATACAGGGTTAAGACACGGGAAGGGAGAGTGGGGAAAGAGACACATTGGAGAGAGGTAGGTGGGGAAAGAGACACAGGGGAGGGAGAGAGAGGGAAATAGACACAGGGGAGTGGGGAAAGAGGCACGGGGGAGAGAGACACAGGAGAGGAAGGAGGGGGAAAGAGACACAGGAGGGGTGAAGAAATACAGGGGAGGGAATGGGAGGAAAAGACACAGGAGAGGGAGAGGGGGGAAAGAAACACAGTGGAGGGAGAGGGAGGGAGAAGAGAGCGAGAGAGGGAGCAAAAGAGTCACAGGGGAGAGGGTGGGAAGAGGCACAGGGGGGAGACACAGGGGATGAGAGGGGGCAAGAGACACAGGGAAGGGAAAGGGGGAAGAGGCACAGGGAAGGGAGAGGGGGGCAGGGACACAGGGGAGGGGGGAAGAGACGCAATAAGTATTATCCCGTCATTTTTGATGGACGAGTTACTAGTAATCAATAGTGTGCATCTCTAACCTATGGCTCTAGAGCCAAATGTGGCACGGTACAGATGATCATCAGATCATCATATGACTCTTTTGTCCACTTTAGATTACGTGTGTGGTGTCAGTTAATAGGGACCATGAACAACATCCATCAATCAGATCACGTATTGGCGCCTTGGTCTTTTGAACCACATTACAGTTGTCAATTCAAAATAAGATTATTCTACTCTACTTGCCCTTTGTATCCTCCTACTTGAATTTAAAATCCAGAATTCTTCAAGAAAAAAAGTTCCAGAACATTTACACGCATTTTCAATTTCTCTCAATGTGCTTTTTTATTTGAGAATTGATGTGTTATGACTAATATCTGAGTGCAAAGGTTATATCATGATATTATTAAACAACGCTTTAATTACAAACGTCAATCAATTCTATTTTAATATATATAAGATCACAATTATGTTACTCTCTAGATTTTCAATTATGTAAATTGTCTTTTAATAATGGTTCTTTGTTGATCAGTTGCTCTAAGGTTTGTCTAAACCCTAGATCCTGTTATAGGGGTAAAAGGAGTCAGCAAGATGGGCTACATGATTATTTTCAGTCTACAAATAACAAACGATTTCAAGCAATGCACTAAACATGCATAAATTAGCTAAAAGGGGAAGTTTCACTTAAACACGTGTTGCTCTTATATGAAAGGGTTCAAATATAAAAGTTCAAATATATACAATATGTCAGTTTTTAGCACTTGTCTTTTAAACCATTTTACAATGTCAGCTTCCACTCTCCACATAGATGGAGCATTAATTTAAAAGAAACTTAATTGTAGGTGGAACATGCCCTTTAAAGAAATATATAGCCCTATTAAATTTCCTGAACGTGTAAAACCGTAATGTAGTCTGTAAGACTTGCGGCTATTAAATTGACCGCATAAGGCAACAGCCAATGACTTGCGGGGTAAGGGTGAAAAAAACCTATGAGATATCGAAAATTGCACTCTTTTGTTCTGTCAAGCCCATAACTGCAACGTTCCAATCATGCTATTAAACTGCAACAAATTCACTGGCGTTCAAGCCTGTAACCCGCAAATGAAGCCAAAAAGTCAACGGGTACGAGAGAGGACCTGATAGGGGGTTAAAGTCTGTGACGAGATCAGTCTCGTCACTGCGAATTGGAGGAGCCTGGTTGCCCGAATTCTACCTTTTGATTACGGCCCATGTTGATACGCTTGATTTTCCCCCTACAAAGACATGGAAGCCATGCTTCATTTGGTCAGAAAGGACTATGATCTATCTTTTGAACCACTTGACCAATTTATATGATTTGGACATATGGTTGTATTTGGAGTATGCTGATTCTGAAAATTTAAGTTATGTGAATGTGATGCATACTTTTAAAGTTATGAATAATGTGGAAAAATGTGTAGAAATGTGTTTCAGATTCTGACCACACGCCATCTATGAGTGGTGAGACACTAAGGCCAGATGGTTGAGAGCAAAGGTTATCTACATGCACAACAGGGGAGATAGCAGAACAAAGAGAGTTTCCAGACATACAGGCTCCATAACCCCATGCGGTCTACAGGTTTGCCACCACAGGTCCAGGCAGCCACACCTAGTGGGCGGACCTGGGAGGAGTCTCATGTTTCTTTTTTTTTTTAAGAAAATGTATTCATATAAATACGTCTTATACAGAAAAAAGAGAAATAAGACGAATATGACAATATGTTTACAATATACAGAGGCAAGTAACAGAAAAACATAAACATTACAAAAACAGAATCTTATTGTTCCAACCTACTTCTAATTATATTACTAAGATCTGCACAGACAAAAAAAAAAAAAAAAAGAAGCTGTCATGGAGACATTACCAGGAGAACACCAACATCCACAGATTCTCTAGCTTAATAGAAGATATTGGTCCCAAAGCTGCCATTTTATCAAATGAGTGGCTTTAGAATTTTTATCCCATGCATTATCGGACGATTCTATTTTTATCATCTCCCTATTATTTATTTGAGATGACGTTCTCTAATTCTTTCCAGGAAATACCTGTGGTTGTTTCCAGTATTTCAAAAGTAACCATTTAGCAACAAGGCATATGTGTGATATTAAATATCTTTCCCCTAAAGGAAATCTTTCCATTTGCGTATGTAAAATAAATACTAGAGGATTGCAGATAATTGTTTTGCCCACAAGAGTCGATAATTCTTGACTTAATCTCATCCAGAATGTTTTCATTTTTTTGCAGTCCCACCCCATGTGGAGGGTTGTGCCTGGTAGTCCACATTGTTTCCAGCATAGGCCATCTAAATTATTATATATATTTTTTAATTTTTTAGGAACATAGTACCATCTATGTATTAGTTTTACCATCATTACATTATATGAGGAATTGATTGATGAGTTCTTAACCGTATTAAATATTTTAGACCAGTCTTCTTCTGAGATTGTAGTTTTCATATCATCTTCCCAGGCTAGTATTCCCAGGCTTTTGTCCAAGGGAATATTTTCATCAATTATATTACTAAATTTAGAGATTATATGAGACGATTCACCCTTAAAAAAATATTCCTCCATTATCCACATTTTTTTCATGTTAGTAGTCTTATATCCTATGGCCCTCATTCAATTGCGATTTGGCCAATTGAATAGGCCTCTAAATAAGCACATAACATATATTTTTTAAAGAAGTTTTTAGTAAGTAAGCATCTATCCAAAAGCAAGGTTTTCACGAACTAAAAACTTATTTAAAAAAAATATGTTATGTGCTTATTTAGGCCCCTATTCAATTGGCCAAATTGCAATTGAATGAGGGCCTAACAATCTAAGATACCTCTTTAAGCATTCATAATCTAACCATGTTAACTTGTCTATATTGAATTTCTCTTTAATTCTTTTCAGCTCCAATAGACTACCTTTATCATATAGGTCCCCCACATTTCTAATGTTATGTGATTTTAGTAGTGACAAAATTGATCCATTCGAGTTGTTATTAATGAAATCTATTGGTGCTGCCAGAGAAGGAGATTGTACTAATGATAGTTTGGTTTTATTTTTATGCCATACATTAATAATATTTTGGATATTAGGGGGTAAATCTGAATTTCTTTTCTTTTTATACTTAGCCGTCCATAATATATTTGTTATAGATGATTCTCCCCATAAGGCCTCCTCTATTTTTAACCATCTTGGGGTATTTTGTATGTAGTTATATCCCGCCACTTGTGTAAGTATAATTTTTACGTTTAAATCTTTAATAGAAGGGGAGCTTAATCCCCCTTTCTCGAATTTCTTACATATTATGGTTTTCTTCACTCTTGGTTTTTTCCCCTGATATATAAAGTCGTCTAATGCTTCTTGAATAATTTTAATATAATAAGCCGGTATTTTGCCCGGAAGGCACCTCATAATATAGGTAATTTTAGGGATTAGACTCATATTTGCTGCATTTATTCTAGTTATCCATGATAAATGTAGGGGTCTCCAATCATTCAATAATTTCCTAATTTGTTTCAGTGTTTCGCTATAGTTGTCTTTAAAAATATTGTTTATATGACCAGAGAATCTTATACCCAGGTGTACTATATGGGAGGAATTCCATCGATATAAGTATAGGTTCGCTAACCTTTTTTTCTTCTAATGATATGTTACAGGTAATTACTTCAGATTTCTGTTGATTTATCTTAAAGTAAGAGAATTTACTGCATTCTTCAAGAGCAGTCTGCAGGGCTCTACAGGAAAGTTCTGGATTTGTTATTGTTATTATAATGTCATCAGCATATGCCATTATCTTGTATTCCTCCTTCCCTATCTCAATTCCTTTAATTTCTGATCATTCTCTGATAGTTATCAGTAGAGGTTCAAGGAATAAGATAAAAAGAAGGGGAGATAGCGGGCAGCCTTGACGAGTGCCATTAGTTATTAAAAATTTGCTTGAACTAAATTGTGGAGATGATATATGTGCTGTAGTGTTTAAATACAAGGCTTTTACTGCCGATGTGGCGAAGCTTCCCAAGCCAAATCTCTCCAAAACACTATCCAAGAAATCCCACCTGACCCTGTCAAAGGCCTTCTCTGCGTCCAATGACAGGGTCAGGGAAGGGATCCTTTTTTTCTTTACAAAGGCCAAGATGTCAAGGAGACGTCTGGTATTATCCGACGATTGTCTATTAGGGATAAATCCTGTTTGGTCCGGTTCTATTAGTGTAGGGATCTTACTTAATCTATTCACCAGAATTTTAGAATACATTTTTATGTCAACATTAATTAAGGAAATTGGGCGATAGTTTTTATATTCTTCAGGGTTTTTTCCCTGTTTCAATATATTAACTATTTTTATTTCCTGATGGTATCACCCCTTCCCGTTTGATTTCATTATAGAGATCGCATAAAATTCCATTCAATTCCTTAGTAAGATATCTATAGAATAAATTATCGAACCCATCTACCCCAGGTGTTTTATTTTTTTTAATTTTAGACACAATTTCCATGATCTCTACACTTTCTATTTGTTTATTCAGGTAGCTAAGTTGTTCTTCCGATACTTTGGGAAGCTTTATCTTATTCAGGTATTGTTTGATCTCTTTTATTCCTGGTTTATCTACTTGATGATCTTTCTCTAAGGTGTATAAATTGCTATAATATTCCTGGAATACCGCTCCTATCTTATCTGGATGAGATTGCGGAACATTGTTTAGATCTAGAATTTTTACAATATTATTTTTAATATACTGTTTCTTCAATTTATTGGCCAGGAATTTACCTGATTTACCCCCTTCAAGAAATTGTGTCCACTGAAATCTCCATATAATTTTGTCTAATTGTAGTTGAAGAATTTTTTTTTTTTTGGTATTTATGTCTTTTATTGCCTTGCTATTCTCTTTATTTGGTGTCACTCTGAAAATATCTTTCATCTCATTTAATTCTAGATAAAGTGTCCTTAACGATTTGCCTCTTAGCCTTTGCATTTCAGCTGATTTTGAGATGAATATACCCCTAATATATGCTTTATACGCACACCATAGGGTTATATCCGAATTAACGGACATCTTATTGATTTTAAAAAATTCTATTCTTTCCTTTTTTAAATATGTAACAAATTCTTCATTTTTTAGGAGCCAAGGATCCATCCTCCAACTAACTTTTCCCCCCCTATTATTTAGATTCTGATCTTGTATAACTAATTTGTTTAAGGAATGATCTGACCACAGGGTAGGTCAAATGTTTATCTTTTTAATTACTTTTAAAGTTGAAAGATCCGTTAGTATATAATCGATTCTAGAAAATGAATTGTATCGATGTGAAAAATGAGTATATTCACGTACACCTGGGTGTAAGATCCTCCATGGGTCCATCAAGTTATTGTTCTCTTTTACTTTAGAGAATGCTTTAGAAAGATGGTTTATATGGAATACAAATGTATTTGGCCCAGCTATTTGTTTATCTAACTTATCATCCAATATCATATTAAAGTCGCCACAAACTATTAACAGGCCTCCTTTGATTTTATTAATCTCTTTAAGAAGGTTTTTAAGAAACCTTATTTGTCCTTTATTTGGTAAATAAACATTAACCAGTGTTGTTAAAAACCCATCAATCTTTCCGGCCCATATTATATATCTACCTTCTGGGTCAATCTTACTACTTTCTTCTGAAATTTTTAAATTATTTTAAAAAAAAATAGAGACCCCTTTTGATTTATTCTTAAAGGTAGAATTTACTCTAGTTAAGAATTTTTTATTATTCATATATTTTAAATTTTCCTGTTTTAGGTGTGTTTCTTGCAAGCATAGGATTTCAGCATTTAATTTATTATACTCTAGAAATGCCGTTTTTCTTTTTGTTGGAGAATTGAAACCATTCACATTATGTGAAATTATTTTTATTTGCATTTTACTTTATTAAAAAGGTACCAAAGTATATGTATATGGTGTTCCCTGGGTGTCTCCATGGCTCGAGAAAAAAAAAAAAAAAAAAAAAACAAACATAAAAATCCTAAACACCAGCTGCAAACTAAACGGATGTAAGCTGATATATAGCAAGGCAAATTAGATTTTGGGAAGTGAAAATGTATCGCCCTATTTCTGAGCGAGGGGATGGGGTCTATGGTACAGATCTAATACATATAACTTCAGGAGGAAAGGTATATATAATACTTCCTTTCACACTTCCCTAAGAGGAGACTTTTACTCCCCGGACAGCTAAGAAGAAAAGTCTTCTTAACTATGAACTATAACTTTGTCTATTTTGTTTAAGCATAGCTCACTTTTTATGCTGTCATACTTGATTTATTCGAAATGTTGACTTTCCAGTTAAATATAGATCTATGTTTACTACCTTCTAGTTGTCCGGAGAGAAAAGGATCCAATAGAGGAGTTAAATTTACTAGCATATATATTATAAATATTACTAATAATTATCCGTATATATAACCATTTTTTATATTATTTAGATTTTCAGATATTATTGTATAGTATTGATTATATTTTTCATTCGAGAGGGATTTACTTAGGGGGGTTCACGCATAGTGAATGTATCTAATCCTAATTTTTATCTAATCCAAGATTTATATATTTTCCCTTAAAATTTTGTGCTATATATTATACTTTTACACATTATTACTAAATTCTACTTTTATTTCTTTTTTTCCTTTCCCTTTTCCCTTTTTTACTATTTTTTTTATTTTTTATCTATTACTTCGATAAGGAAAGAATGGGATTAATTACCCCCTCAATCTATGAAATTATATTTTACGTGTATGTGTTTCTTATTTTATCTTAAACCCAAATAACTATAATTCTTTACAAATAAAATGTCTCTTGTGTTATGAGTGTTTCTTGTTTTGTCTTAAACCCATTTAATCCTAACTCTTCACCACGACTAAATCCCTTGTGTTAAGGAAATCTATCATCTTTCTCATACCTCTCTAATTGATAGATTTCTTTAAAAAAAATTAAAAAAACCTTAGTGTTAATAAATGATCCCCCTATTACCCTTTACTTTACTTTTAGATTACCATTCTATACTTTCTCTATCCGTTTAAATATACTTCACTACTCCTGAGTTTGGGTACCAATGACCCTATTTTACAGTTTCCAGAGATTATTTCTTATATTTTTTCCAGTCCAAGTTTCCTGCTCTCAGTTCCAATATTTTAGTAACCTCCATATTACCCTCTATATGTATATCCCAAACTTTTATTAATTCTATAGCTTCTTGAACGGAATTTATTTTAATCCACTTTAAATCTTTATAAATTATTAAGCCTACTGGCTGTGCCCATTTATATCTGATTTATTTTAGCCTGAGAGCTCTAGTTATTTGGAGAAATTCCCTTCTTTTCCCCAGCGTATGTGCGGATAAATCTTGAAAAAAAATTATATTCTCATATGGATGATCTAGCTGTTTCTTTAAAAAGGCATTTTTCAGAGCAATTTCTTTTGAAGGTAAATAGTGTAATTTCAATATAATGTCTCTGGGGGTAGATTTGTCCATCACTTTGGCCAATGGGAGTCTATGTAGTGCATCCATTTTCCATTGATCTTTAGGGCACCTCCGGGGCCAAATAGTTGAACAGTCCTTTAACATGTGACTCCAAGTCATCTCCTTGGACCACTTCTGATATCCCCCTTATGCACAATTTTTTTTTTTTTTACATCGATTCTCCAGGTTATCAACTTTGGAAGAAAGTTCCTCGATTTTATTTTCTAAAGAGGTTACGTATTTAGAAATTGCATCATTGACCGTTATAATTTTGTTGCAGATATTTTCATTAGCTTCAATTCTTTGTGTCATACTATTAATAGATTCAATGATGTTAGACATTTGTTTTGAGAAATCACTGGTCAAATTGACTTGAAATTCTTTTAGAATAGACTTTAACTTAGAGCACGTAAGTATCTCCTCTCCTTGAGTGGAATTATCTTCCAAATTTCCTTGACAGAGTTTTTCCGGGGTTTGATTTTCTATCAGGTCTGAGCTAATGTCTCCATGAGATGAGTCTGAAATTGTCACTTTATTTCTAGGGGGAAAGAAGCTTGTTGATTTTACTGGATCTTTTACTTTCTCCTTCAATTTTGTTTTATTAGCTGTATTACTTTTTTTATTTGACATAATTAGATCTTTTATAAACTTTCCAGTAGATATAGACTTTCAAGCAGCGAATAGGAGAGTTCTTTATTTTGAGAGTAAAAAAGGAGGCAATGCAACAAATGGATATCCTTTTATAGTGTAACTTCTTTTAATGCCCAGAGCTTATCTTACACTTATGTTGAGCTCTCAGGCTTTTAGACTTTTATAGCTCTTAACAAGGGGCTTCTCTTTTCCTTCCCTTTTTCCCTCCTTTTTTCTTCTTCTTTTTTTTCCTTTTTTCCCCTTTTCTTTTTTTCCTTCCCCCTTTCTCCCCTTTCTCCTTTCTTTTTCCTTTCCTCTTCCTTCTTTTTCCCCTTCTTCTCCCTTTTGCCTTTTTCTTCCCTTTATCCTTTTCTCTCTCTTTTCTTTCTCCTTTTTTTCTTTTCTCTTTACTTTCTGCTTAATTATAGAGAATATATCTTTAAAGGAGGATTACATTTTCTTTCTATATCAGAGAAATATGTGGAATATATCTTAATCGATGTTCATATCTGCAGCCTTTCATATAAAGATTGACAGATTTCACAGTGATTGTTTTCACTGTGACCGCTTATATATACACTTTGTTCTTCAAATATTTGTTTCCCTTAATCCCAGAGATATCAGGCACAGATTGACTTTCAGTTTTTTGAGTTTGGAGAATTAATTATATTTCCCAAAAATCTTAGCATATGAGCTATATGGTAGCTGTCTTTTGGGAAGTGTTCTTAAGCCAATATTATTCCCATTCCTTTATGTCCTCAGCCTGAGGTGTGTATAATATCTTAGGTTCCAATTACATTGTATCCCAAAATAAAGTTTATGCTCATGTTTCCCACGGTGTGACGCTATGTGATTGGCCAGAGGCCATTAGGGGCTGACCTCAGGTAGCCCCTTCCTCTACTGTGTATGTGAAATGGTTTAATAGGTCTTGTAATTAATAAAGAAGGGAGTTGACTGCTTGACCCTCAAACACAGAGCTTATGTCTCGTTCTTGGGGGGATTCATGGTATGCTGTTACAGATTGACTGTCAGGAGTGTAAGCATCTTGGGGTGCTTTTCCTGTTCAGCTCCTAGCAGCTATTCGTGAGGTTCCAGTTCCAGGCTTGGAGCATTTTCCCCTTGGATCCAGTTTGGGGGAATGGGTGTCCTGCAGTAGCTGTCCCTATATCACTGGACGGGCAGATCAACTAAAATGGCTTTGGCACCCCCTTATATGTGTGGGGGTACCGTTACAAAGTCCTATCCATAGCACTGTAAATACAAATATGCACACATTACTGTGCTTATAATTAAAGGGAAAGTGATGTTAGGTATTAAAATTAGTAGCACAACATTCTCCAGCCCGCAAATCTGCAATATTAAATACTTTTAATGTTTAATTTCCGCGCTATATAGATCCCGGCAATCAATGTGTTAATACATATAATGGAACTTGCATGGAATATAATATTTACTGATTTATTAATATTGCTTTATACCTGGAACACGAGTCCGATCGAAACTTGTAATTGAAATCCGTAAGGCTTTGAAATCTAACCTCCCTTTTTCAGCCATTGCCGTTGGCTCTGTCTAAACCCGTAACTACGGGTTTGACTAATTGATCCTGTTCATGGCCGCACATCCAACCTGCGAAAAATGGTTTACAGGCTTGTGTCTCTGGCCCGTAACTCTTGGCACGGTGGAATTTAATAGCTCTGTAACGCCGCCGAATTTCAAGCCTGCAGCCTTGCGTGCTTGCCGATGCCTCTACGGGCTTCTAATTTAATAGGGCTATTAGTAAACCCCAAAAAATACACCAGGGGCTTTAAAAAAATGTGTTGTCTTTTTTAATTGAAAGGGACATTTTCTTCTTTATTGCATAAGAAAGAGGCTATTTGATAATGCACCACCGTGCATTTTCTTATTTTAAATAATTATCTCAGAGAACAAAAACTTATTCAGAAGTTTAACTGCTCTTGGGGGCTTGCCCTTTGCCAGCCAATGAGGTCTACAGACTAATTTAAAGTATGCTCTCTGCATTACATGTTGGTTTCAAGAAAGTTTAAACAGGTTTTACTTCATATTTTTCATGCAACACATTTTATAAAGTTAACCACATGCTCTTTTAAAGGCTTGAAAACAACTGTTATGGTCTATGTCCATTTAATTTTAAACTTTAAAGAACATTATAACATTAAAGAACATTAAAACAGACTATTATTCTAAAGTACAAATTTTATTCTAAAGTACAGTTTGTTCCCACCAAGACTGGCACAGCTTGCACTAATTTTGGATGTGCAAGCTGCCATCATATTTGGTTATGCAGTGCTCAACTCTGGATCGACTCTCAGGGTGAGTAGAAGTGATGCAACTCAAGAGGGTACACAGAGTACATGAGTGACTAGCCATTGCAGTAGCTACACCACAAGTAATGCTGAAATTCTCAGGAATTATTTACTGTCTGTATTTGTGTTGGGAAAATGACTAGTATAACATATTGCCTATTTTTCATTCTATACAAAAATAACTGAAAACAAATGATCAGATTTTTGAGTGATACAGTGCCTTTAACAGAAGACACCACTTCCAAAGCAACAGAACCTGCGTCATTTACTGGATCAACTTAATTAAATACTGAAACTAAAGCCTGACTGGCATAAATGCTCTGTTTAACATCCTTTCTTGTGTGACTTGGCCTGAACACAATATTCCCACTGCTTAATTCTACTGGTCTGCAGGCTGTTTCTTTTGTAATCCATTTATTGAAATATTACCAATTACCATCTCCGGGTGTTATGTTTTCAATTATATCCGTAATGGGTGTTCTGAAATATATCTTTGTTAATCACAGGAGACATACCATGGGCCAGAATTGATTATCTACTTTTTATTTCATGTGGTCTGGCAAAATATTATTCTAATACCAGCAAGAAAAGGTTGGCATGTATTTTGTATAGGGAACACTATTATCAACCAATAAAGTAGAATGAGCAATTAGGAAATACTAAAAGATTATATTACATATTAAATACTAGTCTCGTAGATACGAGGTTTGAACTTAAGACCTACGTGCTGCAAATTTTGAAAATTTACGTTTCTAATAAATTAGCCCTGCTGCGAGCAACATGTGAGCTACACAGCACAGCCATCCGTGTCAAACACTGAGAAACAGTGTATGAGTAGTGACAGCCTACAAGATGATCTTGCAGGCTTCACACCTCATCACTTGCCATGGACGTCCTGAACGGGACCTCCGTGGCAGTTTTACATACAAGTCCTGCCCCCGACATTGACCCTTTGCAGCTGGGGTCCCCAATCGCCATAGATCAGGCCCCTGCTGCATTTAAAAAATTAAAATTCCCCGTCGCAGCTCTTCAAAGGGCCTGTGTCCCACTATCAGCCACTATTAGCCAATCCTGGCCACGGCACCTAACATTAATCCCCCCCCCTCTATGCTGGGGGTCCTAATCGGGTCCCCCAAAGTGTCCTCATATTAACCCTTTGTGACGGGGGCCACTGTGGGGGGGGGGGGGGGCTAAACAGAGCCCCATGAGGCCTTGATTAACTCTATAGCTCATGGGGCTCTATACAGAGCTCCATAAGCCCTTATTTAACCCTTAATTAACCATGTGCTGGTCAATACAGACCCCCATAAACCCTTAATTAACTCTATAACTCACGCAGCTTTAAACAGAGACTCATGAGGCCCTGATTAACTCTCTAACTCATGGGGCTGTATACAGAGCCCCATAAGCCCTTAATTAACTTTATGACTCATGGGGCTCTATACAGAGCCCCATAAGCCCTTAATTAACACTGTCTCTCATGGGGCTCCAAACAGAGCCCTATGAGCCCTTAATTAACTCTATAACTCATGGGGGTCAATACAGACCCCCATCAGCAGTTAATTAACTCTATAACTCATGGGTCTCTAAACAGAGCACCATGAGGCCTTAATTATCTCTATAACTCATGGGGCTCTATTCAGAGCTGGAGGTGTGGGAGGGCAGAGAGGATGAGGGTGGGTTTAGCTGGGTTCAAAGCAGGTCATGGGCATAGGGGGTGGATTCAAGCAATTTGGAAAGGACAGAAGGAGAAGGAGGGATATGAGGGAGACGTCTGGGAGGGAGGAGGAGGCCTTGCTGGATGCTGACTACCAGCATGTCAAACACTGCTGCAGCTTCTCAGAAAATGAGAAGCAGATTTTATAAGGATATGGATGAGGAGGCTAGTAGTGATAGTGGCAGCTTACTGGACCAGGAATCAATGGTATACCTTTCTGATCCTGAGGAAGGACCATCAGTTGGGGTTAGGGATAACCTGTCTCCAGTGTGGAATGATGTTATTGCTGGGGTTTTAAATGTAAACCAAATGATAATTTAGAAGACTCGAGAAATTGAGTTGGATCTTCACGGATGGCAAAAAGAAGGTGTCAGGCCAGTAGATTGTCATCACCCACTGGGAGTAGCTTTCGTAGCAGCAAGGCATAATTCCTTCACAAAGAGCGGGTAAGGTTGATAAGGCTAATGCACACAGTAGAAAGAAGGGATGTGACCGGAGGCAGTGGGTGGAGGTTAATGGCCCTCATCAAAGAAAAAATACTAGAAACTCTGATGGGGCTAACACAGGAGGAGATAGTGGTTACAAGGCTTACCTAAGGACCTGATGAACAACACAGTGGTTGAGGTGTTCACGCAAGTGGTGAATCGTTGAGTCGGTTGATATGTACAGTAGGGAATGCACACATTAGTGGGCAAGTTACATGACATGTTAAATAGTTTAGAGCATAATAGGGAAGGGAATAAGCACAATGTATCTGCTGTGTTGGTCCCATCTAGCCCTATTACTAATTCTCTTTCTAACCTGCCCCACTGTAGTCCTCCTATAAATTCAAATCAGCTGGTGGTGGAACAAAGTACTTCTGTAAGTCGTGAGGTTTATTTGGTAGAAAAATCTGACAAGAATAAAAAGGCAGATGTTATTATTGTTGCGGACACAGCTAGGTCTAGGCCATGTTTATGACAATTAGCTCCCCTTGGATGGCATGTCCCTGTCGATGTAAAGGAAAAAAATTGGAGGAGGGAGTTTGTTGAATTGTTCTCCCTCCCTGATTATTATTACTGTTATTTTGAGGTTAAGGAAAGGAAGGATGAGACTAAGAAGGAGGAGGAGAAGAGGAAGCGTAGATTCAGGAGGATACCAAAAACCTTCTTTAATTGGTTGCTGACATTCGTAACCATGACAAGTATCATTCGGGAGCGCTCCCCTGAGAACTCCTCCTTTCTGCTATTTAGATGAAATTGAGAGCATGCAAAGAACCTATGGGGGTATGGCATGGTGGCCTTATGATAAACAGCTTCATCAAAGATTATTAGTGACTCCTGATATGAGATTGGACGAGCGAGACATGGGAACATGGATGACAATCGCTATCCCACTTAGATTAGGTCATTCCTTTTGAGGATCATTCACAAGAAATATGTCAGGGTCACCGCCTATTGAGAACAAGAAGGGATAATGCTTTCAATACAATGAAAGTGTGTGCAAATGGGGTGCCACATGCAGATTCAAACATGAATGCTCAGAATATGGTAAGCAACAACCCCTCTTCAGATGTTTCTGTAAACTTAAATCTGCAGCAGAGGTTGTTACTAAGGGTGGCAACTCCGATACTAGTAATAAGGATGCTTCCTTAGTTAAAACGTAACACTAAGCAGCCTGGTTGCTCAATGAAAGCAAATCTTTTCTTGATGGGTTTCAATTTAGGTTTCCTTATTCCTAGTTCTTCTTGCTCTGGTACAGTTAAGTTTTTATGCAATTTGATACCGGCAAAACAGCATCCTAAAATTATCTTTGAGAAATAAAAAAAAAGAAGCCTCATTGGGTAGGATAGCCCTCAGCCCCCCTTGCCTAACGTTATTATATACCCATTAGGAGTTGTACCAAAAAAAGAGGAGGGAATATTTAGATTGATACATTACATATCATACCCAAAAGGGAGTTCTATGATGGAATAGGCAAGAAGTTATCTTCAGTAAAGTACTCGTCCTTCGACCAGGCAATCAGTTTAGTTCATAAAGCTGGAAGGGGAGCTTTGTTGGTAAAGTTTGATAAATAATCTGCATTTAGGCTATTGCGGTTTCACCTTCTGTTAGGTCGCTGCTTTAAAAGTGGGTTTTATGTTGATCTTTGTTTGCCAATGGTTTGCTCAATATCTTGTTCACATTTTTGGTACTTTTGTGCAATGGGTTGTGGAGCAGGTAGCAGGTCGTAAATCATTCATTCATTACTTGGATGATTTATTGCTAGTAGGCTCATCGTATTCCCAAACTAAGCATCTAATGGACTGTTTTCTGAAGGTGTCACAGGATTTTGGAATTCCCCTGGCTGTAGATAAGCAGAATTCCCCTGGCAGTAGATAAGCCGGAAGGGCCTGCTATGAACCTTAGCTTTCTTGGAATTAATATAGATTCCGTTGCCTTTAAAAGTTTTCTTCCTGCAAGAATTAAAAAGGTGTATTGATGAGTTCTTGCTGTGTAAAAAGACTACACTTACAGTAAGGATTTGCAATCCTTACTAGGTAAGCTGAATTTTGCTTGCAGGATTATCCCTATTGGCAGAATTGTTAATAGGTGTTTGTTCTTGGCTACATCAGAATTACCAAACCACATCTCCTCATCAGGATCAAAAGCTCTATGAAAGAGAATCTTAGAGTTTAGCAAACATGTTTGACAAACTTCAATGGCAGAACACTTTTCATGACGTATCCAGCGATGAAATGGACTTGTTCACTGATGCAGCTGGTGGAAAATGTTTTGAGGCCAATTTCAAGGGCAGTGGTGTCAACAACTATGGCAGGAGTCATGGGTCCAGACAAAGTTGACTAGAAACTTGGCTTTACTGGAGCTTTTCCCTATAATTGTGGCTATACATTTATGGGGCGACCGGTTGAGGGATCAGCACGTTATATTCCACTGTGACAACTTGGGTGCAATGTCAACAATAAACACTCTATCATTCTCTTCACTATCAATAGTGTGACTTCTCAGGCACCTGCAGTTGTGTAGTTTGAAAAAGAATATCTTGTGCAGGGCGGATCACATACCTGAATGTAAAAAAAAAAAACACTATTGTCAGTGAAAACTTTTTAGGTCCTTGGCGCCTGTTATTGCTGCAATTACTAACGTCTGTGTGACGCTCATAGCTGTAAAAATATATGGTTGTCTCCTCCGGGGCAAACTTGCAAGATTACCAATATGACATTGCTGTTGGTACAGTGATCCTATACCTATGTTGCTTTGCTTTTATTGGGACTATTAAATCAACCTGTGTACAAATACCCCCCCCCCCCCTTTTACTTGTGTTATAGGTATGTCACTCATGTATCTTAAGTATACTTATAATACTTATGTCAATTATATAGTTTCATAAATGTAGTTTTGTATGGTAATTGAACATATTGTATGTTTCATAAAGTTTTTACAGTATTGCTTATTACTTCTACCATATTGTAGCCATTCATATATTTACTGGGCCCGGCATACTGCTGCTACCAAGGATAATGATCTGCAATTAAACTTTGGTAAGAGGGAGTTGATTTTAAGATTATTAGGGGTGAGTGGGTTAAATGGAGTTCAGTGCTTTCATAGATAATTCAATATGCCTTTTTGTTTTCCCCTCCAAAAATATTAGTTACTAGCGACTTGCCCGTCAAAAAATTATGGCAATTAAATGTGTATGTTTTGAATTCTGTTTTGCAGGTAATATGGGTATTTGACACTTGTAACCTTTTTCTTATCTATAAATAAGTACAATTATTATAACAAGTTTTTGTAAGAGTATTAACATTTTAATGTAAGAACAGGTCAACATTGTATTAATGAGTATTTTAAAGTTGACATGTTTTTTAACATGCAACTTATAGATTAACAACTGTTAAACGAAATATATATTGAAACCAGAGGAAGGCAAACATTAAAAACCCTCCTTTAAACGTAGCCAATTTTATCAAAGGGGAAAAAAATTAATTCCTTCCTGACCCCATTAACTGTCGATCGAATTACTCCCTGGATTAATATTTTGTATTGAATGATACATTTACATTGTACAACAAACGCTCCTCCTCCTCTTTACATAAACTTTGAAATATATGCAACTAAACAACTTTGCACGTTTTTTAAAAAAAACTTGTGACATTGTAAACAGTAACATAATGAAGTAACACTAAAACTGCAATTGTTGTAAAATGGTAGCAAAGTGTTTTGTGGGGCTAATCATGCAAAAAGGCTACTTCCATAAAATGGTAATCAGTTATTTTGTCGGTGTTGATTTTTGATGGTTGACATTTGGTTGTTATTGTTGCAATTGTTGAAAATGGCACATAGAGTTTCCTATGTGAAATAGTGGTTCTCTAAAAAGAGAATGCCAGACATTAAAGTTCGTCCGCGGGGTGTAACCACTGTTCTCTATGTGTTTTGCCATTGTATAGAGTTTCTTATGGAAATAGTGGTGCTCTAAAAAGAGTATGATTGACATAAAATGTAATTCTTGAAATGAAACCACTGTTCTCTATGTTTTGTTTTTTTGTTAAATTGTCATTGAGGTTATTTGTGTTTTTTTTGTTGCTGTTTCTGTGCCATGTCTTGTCTTTGGTGGAATTAAAGTTACAGTACTTCATAGTAGACAATGTTTTTTGTAAAAATGCGTCCATCCTGTAATAAATCACATTGACTTTCATTGTTTTCAATGTAAACTTTAATAGCCTGTGGATTCTTGCACCTTGAGAAGGCAATCCTTATTTTTGCATGTTAGTATTACTTTGTTGGCAAGCTCTGCATAGTCCTCGTTGTTAATTGTACTTTCGATATAGCAGATATAAGATCCTGTTTGCAAATCATATGAGCTGAGATATGCACACTGTGATCAGATACATTTTGTATTTGCTCTGTTTTTCCTTCTCCAATTTTAATGAGCCAATCATTGAACTCATTTTCTCCTTCTGATCTCATATTTTGTTGTAAATGAACATGGGTAAATAGTTTCCATAGTGTACTTGACGTTATACATGTTTCGACAATGTCGGTTCGTTTTCCATGTACAACGACAGGTAATGTTAGTAACAACATTACTTTTCCACCAAATGGCAACGTTTTATCCATGACTTCACAAAGCAAACGGTCAATACATTGTAGGGCATGGCATGACATAATTGTAGCCTTATCTATTATAATTAATTTACTTTTTAATTTTTTTTTTTGCTTGTAATGATGTCATTTGAATATCCGACACTGATGTTTCTAAAATATAAACTGGCAGTTTTAATCCACTATGCACAGTCCTTCCACCTTCTAACAAAAGTGCGGCAATTCCAGTGGCTGCAAATGCCAGCGCTATTTGACCTTGTGCTCGTACAGAACTCATCAATAAATTATATAGATAAGTTTTTCCTGATCCGCCAGGTCCATCCAGATAGAAATAACGCTCTTTGACCATGTCATCATCTAGGGCATTTTTGATTGCATTAAATGCTTGCTATTGTAATGTATTTAAAGTTGCAAGTCTTTCTTCTGTTCTTTCTCTTTGCAGTTGAGTGTCATAGTCTTCAAAGTTTATGTCTTCAATGAGACCTGGACCTGGCAGATCAAAACTTGCACAACTTAATTCATGAGTTAAAAAGACCTCTTGGATTTCAATTAATGCTTTTAATTGTGCAAAAGGCTCATTGTATCGTTGCAAAAAGTCTTCAGCCATATTTGTTTTAAATTTGTCCCACAAAGCTAATGCATTTGGAGCATTTGAGAAGATACAAATGAATGCAAATTGTTCCCTCATCTGCCGTGGCATTTGACATTGTGCTGCTTCTTCTAGACATCTTTCCCATTCTGTATCATCATCTAGGAAGTTTCTATGTCGCGCAGCTAAATTAAATGATTCATATACTATGTCATTAACAGTTCTAAACTGTTCAAAACTTTGTTCACCAGGAACATTTAGAAGTAGTAATCATAAGCAGAAACGTTCAAGGTCTCTTGGACTGACAGTGTAAATTCTTGGGATTATTTTATTTCCACAACTTTTTCTTTTTCGCCATAATCCATTAACGAAAACATAATGGTATGGAATGTTAATATATAACAATTCCCTTACCTGTAAATCATTTTAATTTAATTGAAACCATGCAGTTAATGTAGTTTGGCGAAGCTCACTCTGTGCCAAAGCATTTGTTTCATTTCCAGCATGGAAATACACTAAATGTCTTTGTGGCAAATGTACAGCTAAGTGATATACTGCAAGCGATCGTGCATTTCAAATTTTAGAAGACGCCACATTGCTTCTGGCGCACTTACATAGCGAGCATCTACATGAGATGCAAGTTCATCATGTACTAACTTACTGGGTTCGTTATTTTTGGCACTTTTGACCACTACAGTAGCTGCATCATAGTCTTTGTAAATATATTAGTAGAGCAGGCTTCAACATTAATGTGTGCATTATACTTCATGAGTAAATGTGGATTGTATGGTACCACATATCTGTTGTCTACCTTTTTGCCCCCGAATAATGGCAGTTTGTCCTTCTCTTCTTCTATATAATGCATAGCCATCACAATTAGAATAAGTTTTGTCTCTATAATCTTTTGGAAAATCTTTAGCACATTTCTTATTTTCCATACATGGTGGCTGTGGATTAATATCTCCACACGGTCCATGAATCATACGATGAGTTACAATCTCATGTAGTCTACTATGTATTTCTGGATCTGGTAGTTCAGCAATAATTACTGAATCCACTTTGTCACCAGTATCTAACATCTTTTTCTTGAAGGATTATAAGAATATGTGCATGTGGAAGTCCTCTTTTTTGAAATTCGATATATAAACATAAGCCAGACATTTGCCAAATAACTGAGTTAGGGTTATGTCACGTATTAATTAATTTCATCTGATTTTAAAGACTCTTGCCACTAAATCTGGTCTATTGGAAGTAGTTTGGCCAATTAGCAAATTGTGTGTAATCGCTGGCCATTGTGGATTACATGTAAATGTAATAAATAAATCTGGTTTGCCAAATTTTGTTAAAATAGCATATTGCGAGGAGATCCCTGGAAAAAAGATGGTAAAATTATGGCTTTGCCAGCTGTCAGCTCTCTGGTTGTAGCAACCTCAGCGACAAAATCCATCAATCAACAATACTGTTCTACACGTAGTTTATCTTGTTGATATTTGATGAAGATTAAATTATTTGCCTCAAATTGCAAATACGAATCAATGATCCATTGTAGTGTCAGTTTTCCGCCACATAAAATGGGATTGAATCCATGTCGAATGGCAATTTGAGCCACTTTAAATTCAAGCATTGAAATATTATTTCGCACCGGTACTTTTGAATTTGGGTAACTCTGAAGGGTTAATTTGGGTTGCCAACCTGCTTACCCATGTGGAAAAAATATTGGATATATCATTGGATCTAAATTTGTACTTAAGATACTTATATTAATGAAAGGTTGCTCCTAATTTCTAGGATATATTCTAATGTCTCTCTGAAATGGTGGTTCTCCATCATTTTGAATCATTTGAAGTTGGCAAGTTATAACAGCGTTTATCAGTATGTCGATCTCTTTTAAGGACCATGTTCACCTTTGGGATTGCCAATTGATATATTTCTGCATGCATTTGTTGTTCCTTTTCTACTTCTGCCAATTTTTTATAAGCTTGAGCGTAGGGGTTATTGGCCATAATTTTATCCAGCTCTACAAATACAATGGGTAAGCATTTTTTATTTTCTTGAAGCTGCATACTTTGCTCAACAGCTTCCATTGTATCTAGAACATATAGTTGAGCAAATTTTCTCTCCTTGATCTGTATGTAAATGTGAAGTACGATGGTAGATTTGTCCTTGTACTTTAAAGCAGTAAGGGCAATGTCCTGGCACATTAGCAGCTAATGTTGCACCCATAGATGCAAATGATATGGCACTATTGTAGGATCTTATGTTTGTTTTGAAATTTTGGTAGTTGGGGAAAGCAGGCTCAGTCATAATGCTTTGTAAATATGGTGGGAATTGTTCTCTTTCTGGAAGTTTTACCTTGCCTTTTTGACAGCAACTAACGAACTCGCCATCTCTGGGTCTTTCCTGTTTGAAATGATAAGCCCCACAAAACTGACAGAGAATTTTCATCTCACCATAATTATGAACCTCTACTGCTAAAGACTTAAGGACAATTTGAAGGACGTGTATCAATATGAGTCTCTAAGTCATAATTGGAAATGTTATCTGATTGTTCAGCAACATGTTCTAAATGCTTTTGTTTTTTAGTTGCCTTCTTAGGGCTAGATTTTATTTTTTCAGCTGATAGTCTTTTGCTTGCAAGTCTTTCGCTTTCTTTTTGTCGTTGAATTTCCTTCTGCTCCGGCGTCTGCTGCTTTGCCCATGTTTTTTGTCGTTCTCTAGTTTGCCGTCTTATCTTTTCCTGTTTCTTGTCAGTATCTGCCATATTAATCTGTAAATAAAAATAATCTATTATTATTTTTGTTCCGGATTTTAATGTGTTTTGTAAGTGCATAGTTTTAATTTTTAGTACTATCCTGTTTTGTGTGCAACACTGTTGTCATTGGAGATTTAGGTTCTGGATTTAGGCTTATAGGTTATTGTAGAGAAAAGTGGATTTATATTGTAAATTGTTTATGTCTTACTAATATTTCTTGTCGTATTATTTTTTCTGGAGGCTACTTTCGAGATAATAGATTTAGTTTATGGTTGTGGCTTATATGCATGGCACAGAAAACAGAATATTTGAGTACATTTTCTAAGTATTAACAATATTTAATTTTCCTTTTTTCTGTACACGTTTGTTGTCATTAGAGGATTAGGTTCTGGTTTTAGGCTTATAGGGTGGGGCACAGAAAACAGGCTTTATTGTTACATTTTGTATGTGTTAGCAATATGTGTTGTAGTATCCTATTTTCTCTCCAGGTTTAGGTTGTGGGTTTAAGCTTATAGGTTAGGGCACAGAAAACATGATTTATTTTTCAGTTTGTTATGTGTTACCAATATTTGTTATACTATCCTGTTTTCTGTACGCCACGCTTTCGATGATAGATTTAACTTATGGGTTAGGCTTACAGGTTGGTGGAGACAAAACAGGATTCCTTGTTACATTTTTTTTTTTTTTTAACTAATTTTTTATTGCAGGAATACAAAGTGCAAACAGTTGTACAATATTGAGCGTAATAAAACAATACCCCAACATCAATTGTGAAATCTCATCCTTGTATCCTGCCTCCTCCTTTTTTCCGTATTTACCTCCGTGCTATTATCGATGAACCAATGTATAGAATTATAATGTACCCTTCTGGGTTATGTAAACATGTATCCCTAAACTTATCCGTTACTTATACTATTCTTTGGTTGTTAAGTTGTTATCTCCTAATACTTTCCGTTATTAACCTGTGACTTAGAGGATCATAAAGATATTATAAAAAAGCCAAAATTTTATCCATTGGCTGACTCATTTACCTCTAGAGGGATATAATATGATTATTTGCGTTTGTTAGTCTTTCAGTACCTTCCTTCCATTCTATTCCCCCCCGTTATCTTTTCTTATATCTTCAGGAAGAGTTGCTTACAAACTTTTACAAATGTTAACCTAACCAATTAAACTAAAACATTCTATCTGACACATCTATGTTAAGCCTTCCTCTTTGGAAAACATTTCTCTATCTCGATCTTGTCATTGATCCAACCTAGCTTACCTGTCTGTCTTCTTCCATATCGGTGCAGTTCCTCTCCCGGTATCTCCTCTCCGGCCCCCAGCCCCCCCTGTATTCTGTCAACAAGGTGAGGGTGCCCTTCCCTCCTCCTCCCCCTTCATTGGAGTAGAGGGATTCTAATATCAGTGTATCCTATCCAGGGACCCCATATTTCTAAATACTTAGGGATTGAATCCGCCACTGAGTGGGAAATCCTTTCATTAACTGCTAAGTAGTGAATCTTAGCTCGAACTGCCCCTATCTCAAGTGTCTTTTTCTTCCAGTTCCTGGCAATATGTGATTTCGTCACTAAAAAGATAAATTGTAGGAGTCTGTTGTGGGGGGCAGAAAGAGAGGCCACCGGAATCCCCAGTAGACTAGATTCTAGGGTAATTTCAATATGGTGTCCAAATATACTATCCACTAAGTCACCCACTGCCGTCCACAACTGCTGAACCTTTGGGCAGCTCCACCAAGTATGGTGAAAGGAGCCCAGCTCTGAGCACCCCCTAAAGCATTTCGGACTTTCCGTCTTACTCCATTTAGCTAGTCGATCTGGGGTAATATACGCCCGATGAAGGACTTTAATTGATGTCTCTAATACACTATAGTTTAGTGACCCCCTCAGGAGATTGGCCCAGGAAGTCTCCCACGTCTCAATCTCCCAGTTCTTGGCTATATCTTTTTCCCATTCCCTCATGTATTTTTCTTTGGCTAATGATTTTGGGGTATTGAAGACCTCGTGTAATTCCCCTATCACTCCTCTTTTAAGGGGGGCTTTTTCACATATTCTAGAGAACCCATTCCGGGAGGAGACCCCTGAACTCCTAAGTAGTTTATCTACAAAGTATCTCAATCTGCAAAAGTTATAGTGCTCATAAAGGGGGATATCATATTCGTCTCTCATAGTTTCGAATGTTAATACCCGACCATCTCTCATCCAGTTTCCCAATCTATCAAGTTTGTTATTCTTCCACCATTGCCGAGAGATCTGTGAGATACCTGCTGGAGCTAGTGGATGCGTAAGTATAGGCGTTAAGTGGGATATCCGGGGTAGAAGATCAGTATGATTGAAGGCCCAGATAATATTAGCCGCGGAGTTCCTTATTATAGGATTGGCAGATTTCTTAATCTCTGTGGGGAGTGGGTGAATCCAGACCGCCGTGTCCCATGTATAGGGCATCATGTCTTGGCTTTCAACAAACATCCATGCCGGATGGGCTTCGGGTAAGTGGGCCTGGGGAATAAAAGCTAATTGAGCTGCTCGATAATAAAGTTTTAAATTGGGACATGCCAACCCCCCTCTGGATTTATGTTTGTACATGTTCTTTCTTGCAATCCTGGAGGGACCCCCACCCCAGATAAAACGGAACACCCTGCTTTGGAAGTTTGAGAGGTCTTTCATATGCATCTGGATCGGTAGAGATCTAAATAAATAAAGCAGTCTAGGTAAAATGTTCATTTTAACCGAACTAATCCTACCGAGCCAGGAGATGTTATATTTGCCCCATTTAATCACCTCCTCTTGGAGTAAACGGAACATTGGCCGGTAGTTAGCTTTATATAGATCTTGTACTTTAGCTGTCAACCAAATTCCTAGGTATTTAATCCCCTTCCCAGCCCATTTAAATTTAAACCTCTGTGTGAGGGAATCTTTCTCCGGGAGCGGTATATCTAGGGCCAAGGCTTCAGTTTTTTCTACATTCATTTTCAATCCTGAAAGCATCCCGAAGTGTTCAAGTTTTTGCATCAGGGGTGGTACCGACGTCGATGGCTCCGAAATGGAGCATAGTAAGTCGTCCGCAAATAGTGACACCTTGAAATGATGTGACCCCACTTGGATACCCTTTATCTCCGGGGAGGCTCTAATCCATTGTGCCAGGGGCTCGACTGCCAACGCAAATAGGAGCGGCGACAATGGGCACCCCTGTCTCGTCCCCCTCTGGATGCTGACCGCTGGCCTCCCCCCACCCGGGAGTCTTAAGTTTGCCTTAGGATCTTTGTAATAAGTCTGAATTAGATTTAAAAACTTCCCTGAAAACCCGAATTTGTTTAGCGTAGCCATGAGAAAAGGCCATTCCAGAGAGTCAAAGGCCTTCTCTACATCCAGAGAGAACAGGCAGGCCGGAGTGTTATTTAATTTAGAATGGTGGACTAAATTCAGAATTTTCCTGATATTGTCCCCTGCTTGTCGCCCTGGGATAAATCCCACCTGGTCTTTGTGAATCAAGGAGGGGAGAAACCCAGCTATCCTATCTGCCATGATTTTGGCCAGAAACTTTATGTCACTGTTAAGGAGTGAAATTGGTCTGTAATTCTTGGCTTCTAACGGGTCCCTCCCCTCCTTGGGAAACAATACCAGGTCAGCTTTGTTGAGTTCTGGGGGGATTGGTCGTCCCTCCAGTATTGTATTGTATAATGTGGTCAAGTATGGGGCTAAAGTGCTGACAAATTTCTTATAATATGTGTTTGTAAAGCCATCTGGGCCTGGGGCTTTGCCTAATTTTGATTCTAAAATAACTTTGCTCACTTCCTCCTGGGAGATTGCTTTATTCAATGAAGTAACATTCTCCTCCGTTAGTTTAGGTAGATCCAGGGAGGATAAAAGTGATTGTGTTTCCCCCTGAACTGGGGAGTTCAAGGCTTTATATAGCTTGCTATAATACGCCTGAAAGATGTCCTGAATTTTTGTGGGGTTGGAGGTCACTAGCCCTTGGGGCGATTTAATTTGGCAGATCCTAGATTGGTTTTGCTTTGATTTTAATTTATTGGCTAGGAAAGTGTCAGGTTTGTTTGCTTTGCTATAAAACTTGTGATGTGTGATTCTAAGCGCTCTCTCCGTTCTCTCTGACAGAATCATATCCAGTTCCGCTCTGGTTTTCTCAATCTGGGACCTATCCCCAATACAATTATCTTGCTGCATTGCCCTTTCCAATCTCAACTCTTTATTTAATGCGTCCTCTCGGGCCCTGTTTTGCTTTTTATGTTCAGCAGATATCTTCATGCAGACCCCTCTAATATATGCTTTGTGGGCCACCCACACCCAGCCTATTTCTACATCTCCTTTAGTATTTTCCCCAAAATATATCTCAAGTTCTTGCTGGATCTTATCTTTGGATTGAGGAAATGCTAGTAGCGTATCATTGATACGCCATGACGGGGGGGGGGGAGTATGCTGTGCCAAAGTCTAGGGCAATTTTGACTATTGAGTGATCCGACCAGGTACACAGAATAATCTATGCTTCCTTTGTCTGATCCAAAAGTGAAGCATCAATGATGATATAGTCAATTCTTGAGTATGAATTATGAGGGGCTGAGTAGAAAGAGTACTCCCTGTCCCTAGGATGAAGGTCCCTCCAGGAATCTACCAGGTTCAGGTTCGCTAGCTGTGTTTTAAGTTGTTTTAGCTTACTGGGGAAGTGGGGCCCCACTCTCGCCTTAGACCTGTCTAATCCGGGATCCAACGCTAAATTTAGGTCCCCTCCCAGAATAATTCTACCAAAGTCCCCTTTCTCCAGTGCCATAAGTAGTTTCCGGACCGTGTGATACGGGTTCGTAGGTGGGGCATATAGCGCAATTAAAGACACTGTCGAGTCGAGTATTTTCCCGGTCAGAATCAGGTAGTGACCCTCGGGATCTGATTTTTTACTCTGGAGTATAAACGGAAAGTCCTTATGTAAGAGAATTGCTACCCCCTCCCTCTTGGCTAACATACCCGCTGTATAGAAGTGTGGGTATTGTTTGTGGAGAAATTTAGGGGGGTTGTTACGCATGAAGTGTGTCTCCTGTAGAAAGATTACTGAGGGGCGATGCTCCCTGTATGTAAGAAAGGCTTTACGCCGTTTATGAGGAGAGTTAAATCCCTTCACATTATGGGATAGTATCTTAAATTCGGGCCTAGCCATTTATCCTTGTCTGTCTGTGAGTGCTGTGCCTGGTGTGTGACTTACATTTTTCCTGCTCAGGATGGGAAAATTGTTTGAGGGCCAGAAAGCCGGAGACGAGAGACCCCCTGGGATGACCAGGAGACGAGGTGCACCTGCATCTTGGAGAGACCTTGGGAGTACTAGGCAGAACAGAGATAGACCATTTACATGCAAGACATAATTCAGGGAAATGTACAGAAATACATGTGTCAACAGAAACAAAACAATTTCAACTTTTTTATCTAAACTAAAACTTTTTCCTTGCGCTCTAGCGCGCTTGGTGGGCATGAGAATCCTGTTCTCCTGCATATAGCCCTGGCGAGGAGGCAGACTAAATTTTAACTACTCAATTTACACCCCGTTTAATAAAAGGGAAAAACTCTCCGCCTCACCCCATGGGCCTATCACCCCTTGCATTGTGTAGCACAAAACATTCAATTCAGTGAATTAAGAGAAACCCAGTAGGCTTCCATCCTATATCACACTCCCCTCGGCTTCTAATGTCCATTAGGCTTCTGAGGGAGGCAACTTATCTCTTAGCCAGTCACCTCATCTCTTCTCTGGAGGGGGGAATTTCCCGGCCAATATCAACTTGAGCATCCCGGCCCAAGCCTGGTGATGTAGGCCTGTCAGTTACTCGGGTTGCCTTAGACCCCCTTCTCTCGCCGCTTGAGGTTGTGGGTTTCTTTGCAGCTTTTTGTCTCTTTGGGGCAGGAACTACCGTCCATTGTCTAACCGGCCTATCTCGCTTCTCTTTTGGTTCCTGGCCCAGTGGGCTGGGGTTTTCACCCTCCTTCCATAAGTTCAGGGAGGAAAGGATTGTCTGGCATTCCTCCACATCTTGAGCGATAAACTTGTTTCCATTCACCGTAAATTGGATGTTGAAAGGAAAACCCCATCTGTAAGGAATTTTATGTTGTATAAGTACCTCCACAGCCGGTCTCATTTCCCTGCGTCTCGCTAGGGTGGCTGGTGAGAGATCTGCATAAATCTGGATGGTGGTGCCGTCAGGACCCTTGATATCGTCTAGACCTCTGGCGTGAATTAGAATCTGACCTCTTGTGTGTTGCCTCAGAAAGCGGGCGATGATGTCTTTAGGCATGTTAGGGTTTGGGGATGCTCCAAGTGCCCTATGTGCTCTTTCAATGCCGATTTCACCCTCCTGGGGGTCTGGAAGAATTGATTTTATTAGGTCTGAAAGATACGGCTCAAGGTCAGTGATTGAGTTTGGGACGCCTCTGAATCTGACATTGTATCTTCTCGATCTATTTTCGAGGTCCTCCAGTTTGAGTTCAAGAGAGCATATTTTCATTGCATTTGTATCAATGTCTACTCGATCTTGTCTTTGGGAGTCTATGACCTGGTCCAGGGAAGATTCCAAAATACTTGTCCGCTGGCCCAATTCTTGGATTTCATGTTTTAGATCTTGAACTGCCAATGATAGTTGTGATTTTAGCATGTTCTCAAACCAAGTTTTGGAGTCATTGGATAAGTTTGCATTCATCATATTCCCTTTTTGGGAGCCCTCAGCATCCGATATATCTGAAGCCCCTGAGATTGATTACGGGTGGGGGGATCTTCTAGCCGTAGTAGAGGGGAAATGTTCAGTTATCCGTCGGGATCCCTCGCCCTTTTTGGTTCTAACCATGATGATTTTTGCCCTTTGTATTGTAGATCAGGGCGATGCGGGGCCTAGTTTAGGAATGAGCTTTCCAGTAGACCTGGTCTGTGCAGTTGGGGGAGGAGGTCTAGATTAAGGTGAGTCCCGGCCCACTGGGTAGCAATGCTGCTGCAAGGATCTCTTAAGTGCGCTTTAAGAGTTAGGAGGGGTGGTGGCCCATTTATAGGGGTGTTGGCCCTACATTTATCTCATCTTTTCTTTAGTGAGCAGGGTGTTTGCCAACTGGTTTAGTGTTAACATCCTCCAGGGTCCAGGCCCAGTCTGTGTCAGGCTAAATATTGCCTTAGATCTTCCAAGATAAATTTAGTATGTTAACCCCAATGTGACGTCGTGATATGGAATTAATTCAGTCCTTTGTATTACCGTTTCTCTCTAGTATATGGGTAAGCCGAATGGGAGGACAGCAGTCAAAGTATGAAGAGCTTTAGTCCCTTGGTGTTCTAGAGATTGGCAGGTTCAATTTAGTCTTGAAGGACAGAAGGCCTGTAATGCTTTGAGGCTGCCACCGGGTGGGAGTAGAGTATTGTCAATTGAGACTGCTTATACAATGTGGTGAGTGACACTGCATATCTTTATATAACTGTTGATGAGTGTTATATAACGCAATATAATAAGGTGTCTGGTTCAGACCCAGACACTCCGATAGTGTCGGTGATAATAAAGTCACATTAGTAGTCCTGCAACAAATAAATGCAAAGCCAGATAAATTGCACTCTTTGCCTTTGAAGTCCTGTGCAGTCCAAAGTGTATTTTAGTGTTCTGAGTCTCTGTAGACAGGTTAGCCTGGTGTGCTTAAACCCAGGATACTGAGAGGAGGACCTGATGGGGGGACAGAAGGCACAATGTGGAGAGCTGTGGCCCCTTGATGTTCTAGATATTGGCAGGTTCAATACTATGTTGGTATACAAGAAGCCTGTAGTGGTTGAAAGTTGCCACCGGGTGGGAGCAGAGTACAGTCAATTGAGACTACTTATATAATGTTTTGGGTGAGATTGTAAATCCTCATGGTGCTGTTACAAAACGTTATATAACACAGTGTAGTAAGGTGCCTGGTTCAGTCTCAAGCACCCCGGTGCTGTTGGTACCAATAAAATCACTTTAGGATCACAGAAGCATATAGATGTGAAGCTAGATAATCTGCACTCTTTATCATTGCAGTCCTGTGCAGTGTACTTTTAATGTTCTGAGTCTAAGTAGACAGGTTGGGCTGGGTTGCTTGGACCCAGGGTATGGGGAGAGCTTTGATGGGGATATGTGGGTAAGGGGCCCCGGATTGCTTAATTTTTCTGGGGCTAATTTGCTTCTGATGCCCCCCTGGGTACCCCTTCCTTGGATCAGGGCTATCCTCTCCCCCCACAGCTCTATAGCCTCTCCCCTGTACCTGCTTATATATGTCCTCAGCAGTGCAGCGCCACACTCTCTCCCTCCAGGCTTCCAGGGGGAAAAGTTCAGCTGGGTAGGGATTCCATGCAGGGGACTCTTCCGATTTTATTGTTTTTTTTAAGGTAATTTTGGGATCAATTTGTTCCCCTAGGTCTTCTGAGTTTAGTGATATTGTTTGTTGGTCACTCAGGGCATCTATAGGGGTCGATTGTCCCAGATTAACCCAGGCCTTAGCTGGAGCTCTTGCAGGACACGTCTTTCCTCTCCAGCAGCTTAGCCACACCCCCTCCTTGTTACATTTTAAGTGTGTCAACAATATTTGTTGAAGTATCGTGTTTTGTGTGCCCCATCATTGTTAGTAGTCGCTTATTATTTTGTTTTGTTTTTCATGTTGACATTGGCGCATATCAAACATGATTTTTTTTCTATTTTTTTACTTGTTATACTATACCTTGGTTGAAGTATTAGTTGTGTAATAATGACAGCAGTTCCCCTGCTTCAAATCTTCCTGCGACAGTCTTCAGGCAGAGACTGTTGTAAAAGAGAAAGAGAAATGTTATTTCATTTTTTATTTATTTTTAACAACAGCATCTTCTTTTTGTGAAGCCAATATATTAGCATTTTTTTTTCTTTGTTGTGTATAAAATTGTGCAGATTTTACAGTGTGTGTGAAACCGTGCAGGGCTGCAAATTATTTGGTACTATCCTGTTTTGTGTACACCACTGTTCTAATTATATTCTTGTTTTAGTGTTGTAGTTTATGACACAGAAAACAGGATTTTGTTTTTCAATTGTGTATGTGTTATCAATATTTGTCATAGTATCCTGTTTTGTGTCCACCACTTTTGGGATGATAGATTTAGGTTATGGGTTAGGCTTAGAGGTTGGTGCAGCCAAAACATGATGCATTTTTCCATTTTATATGTGTTAGCAATATTTGGTGAAGTATCATGTATTGTGTGTACCATCATAAGTAGTAGGGGATTATGTTTATTTATTTTTTCATTTTGACATTGGCGCACAGCAAACAGGATAGTTATTTTGTATTTGTTTTTACTTGTTATACTACACCTTGGTTGAAGTATTAGTTGTGTATTAATGACAGCGGGTCCTCTTCAGGCAGTGTCTCTTAAAAAAGAGAAAGAGAAATGTTTTTGTATTAGTATTTTTTTAATAACAGCCTCTCTTATTTTTTTAATCCAATGTATTTTAGTATATTAGCTGTTGCTGTTTGTTTTTTGTCTCTAAAATTGTGGAGATTTTACAGTGGGTGAAACGGTGCAGCGCTGCAAATTATTTTGTACTATCCTATTTTGTGTAGATCAATGTTGTGATTTGAGTTTTCGGTTCTGGGTTTAGGCTTATAGTTTAGGGCACAGTAAACAGGATTTATTCTTCAATTTGGTATGCGTTAGCAATATTTGTTATACTATCCTGTTTTGTGTCTGCCACTTTTGGGATGCTAGATTTTGGTTATGGGTTAGGGTTATAGGTTCTTGCAGACTAAACAGGATTTATTGTTCCATTTTATATGTGTTACCAATATTTCTTGAAATATGGTGTTTTTTGTTTCCCATAATTGGTTGTAGGGGCTTATTATTTTTTCTTTGTTTAATTTTGACATTGGCGCACAGCAAACAGGATATTTTTTTTTTTACTTGTTATACTATACTTTGATTGAAGTATTTTTTGTGTATCAATGACAGAGGGTCCCCTGCTGCCAATGTTCCTGCGACGCTCTTCAGGCAGTATCTGTTGAAAAAGATAAATTGATTATTGATTTGTTTTTGGGGGGTTTGTAACAGCATGTTCTTTTTCTGAATGTAATGTATTTTTGTATATTACCTGTTCTTCTTTCTTTGTGTTGTGTAAAATTGTTCCGATTTCACAGTCCACGCTGCAAATTCTTCAGTGACGCTGTTGATGCAGAGTCTGTTGTAAATGTGCAGAAAAGGGAAATATTGAACTGCAGGCTAAATATATATGTGTCACAAATTTTTTAATCGATATGACTAAAATCTATGTTATTATATTTTTTTGTTTAAATTCAGGTTCTTATAGGGCACATAGACATATCTGTTTGTTTGAAATGTTAGTATACATGAATACAGTTGTTGTTGGCAATATCTGAAATCCAATTTTTTGTTTTTTTTGTTTTGTGGATTTCTCAATTATTTAAATGTATTATAGCTTACCTCTTTGTTGTAATTTGAAGATTGTAAAGTTGTAAATTGTTAAGGAATTAGCTTCTAAAGTAACGCCACCAGTGAAATGTCCAGTCACACTGTTCATCACCTGAGGAGAAATGTAGAAATTTCTGGAAAGTGTGCTCTATTTATAAACTTTGAGGTGAAGTAGAAACCGTTAGAACGCAATACGCATGCGATATTTGCGTTCCAGCCATCAATTTGCGTTCCAGCCGTGTTTATGTGTTGCATGTGAAATGGTGGTGAATTTAACTGTGGTATGTGCCGCATAATGTGTGTTACATGCCGCATGAAGTGTTCTTGACTGTTAGTTCCGGTTTGCGAGTAAGTTTAGTAATTTTACGTCCTTAACCTCGTTTTGTTTTTTTGACGGCTATTTTTTCTGTCGCTTCGGGAATTTTCGATTTTGTAAAGTGTGTAAATGTTATTGAAATTGAGGTGTAACCTGCCTTGCAGACGTCCTGGGTGTCCCCTTAATAATTCTTTGGTCAGAAATGTTATCATGTCCTTAATGGTGCCCATTAATATATTTGCTCATCATTAGAAAATTGGGGGGAGGGGGGGTCCTATAAAGCATGTGTACTTAGAAGGTCCAGGAAGCCCCCTTTTTCTTAAAATACAGTGTTCATTTAAATAAATTTGGCCTTCAAAATTTTAATTTTGACCTGATAGAAGGAATATTCAAGGCCGTTGTATCTTTGAGTGTGAGTCCCACCCTTTTAGGGTGGGGTGGTACTCTAGTTCTGCTGAGTATGCCTAGTTAGGGTGGCCCACTCAGTTTGGGGGGATAGCACTTTGTTAGGGCAGTGCTCTAGTGGTGAGGGTGCTTGCCCACATATGGTTGGATCAACAAGAATGTCAGTTATGGCTATAATTAAGGGGCACGGGGTCCCCTATAGTTCATGGTGACAGTGGGCAAATCACCTCTCTTGGTTATCAGATGTTTAGTATTTACATTTTATCAATAAAGAAGCTGCAGCCTTGTTTTTCCCCATATTTGTTTTTTGTGTTTATTGTGTTCATTTACCGTTTATCCTGTATTGACTATGCAAGAAAGCCCATGGCTGAACACAGTTAAGGAAAGTGAGCATTTTGACCAGGCTAGGAATAGGGATTATAGGGTTAGTGGAAAGTTATATTATGATGTCCCTCCCTACCTCCCCCTTTTTTCTCTTTCTAACTTCAAATCATGGTTAAAGCAGAACAGAGTCTTCTATGTAAGTCACAGCTCCTGGATGGCGGGGGTGCTTGCCCACATATGGATCAGCAAAAATATCAGTTATGGCTATAATTAAGGGGCATGGGGTCCCCTACACTTCATGGTGACAGTGGGCAATGCACCTCTATATTTTACTTTCCCCCATTTGGGACATCTGTTTCGGACATAATAGATGATTTTCATTATCAACTTGCTGAGTCTATGTTTAAAACTCCCACACAGAATAAACATGAACTATAGGGCAAGTTATGAAAAACATGCTGCAATGCAAATCATACTAAAAGTTAAAGGATCACTGAAGTGTCATATTTATAGCATGCTTTTATGAAGAACTTGACCTATGTTTACCTTTTTTAGAGTGGAGCTGCAGTCTACTAGAAATCAGAGTACACTAAGGATCCTCTCAATGTCGCTCTGGTTTAATATATATTCTAATTTAAATAATATGGACATTGATAAAACACAAGGCACTTAGGCAGGTCAATTAATAAATCAATATATGATTTGTCATTGAAAAAAAAATTATTCTGGCTGCAATCAATGTTGACCCTTACCCAAAATGCAAATAGGTAATCAGAAATATTGCTGCAAGTATATGAATTTGAGCAAGTGCTAGGATCCTGTTATAAATATAGAGATGATGGGCAGTGCCGCTATCTGAAATTGTGGGGGTCAGTACAAGTCTGATAGCCAGTGCCTCTCAAACTGATGTACTCATCCCTTTTTCCCATATTCCATAACAAGCCTTTACATTACATACATATTGTAGTCAAATACTTAAATTTGTTTCCCCTTATTAAATGAATATATTTGATATATAGGTATACCCCGTTTAACTTTACCCCTTTTAGAGCTGATTTAGAGCTCGCTTTTTCCTGTAATTCCCGATTTGCGCTAAACCCAGCTACAGAGCTGTTTTTCGCTGTCGCTCCTCTGTTAGCATTGGCCCACCCTATAATGCAGTTTTTTCCTTGTAGGACCCCGTTTAACACTCAGATCTGCTCCACAGCATTAAAAGAGACATAGCAGCAGAAAGGAGAAAGGAAGAGAATTGACCAGAAAGCTTCAGAAAGAGACCCATTCCTACCTCAACCATTCAGAGACAAGGTACAGAATATCTTTCATGTTCCCTTGTTTCTCATCATGTGTTTGTTAAATGTCCAATAAAATCTACAGTAATTGTACTGTTTTTGTACTGTTTTACAGAACATGAGTGAGCGCAAAGAAGATCAGCCCAAATTGAAATATCAAAGCATTTGTCTGAATGTGAAGATGCAGGTGTTGGACAACTTGAAAAAAGGAGAAAGCCAAGTGGACATTGGAGCAGATTTAAAGTTGCCAACCTCCACAATCCGCACCATCCCAAAAAATAAGAAGATAATCAAGTCTTGGTGGCAACCACCAGCACTACGTCTTCTGTCAAGAAGATTACTCGGTCCAGATGCTACGCCCTGGAGGAAATGGAAAAGCAACTTTCCGTCTGGATCAATGATGAAATAGAGCGCAACATGCCTCCCAACCAGGCCATCATTATGGGGAAGGCCAGAAGCATCTACGGTCATATCCAAAGACAAACACCAGAAGTGACCGAAAGCTACACTTAACAATTAGCAAAATGCTTTATTAAAGAGAAATACAATAATTCAGCCTGTAATATATTACATTTTGTATGCAATTTTGTTGTTGACATTTTGGTTTAATCTGATAAGGTTCTAGAGTTGAAAAGAGACTTTGATTGCAAAGGAAGTTCTATCTAGACCAGGGGTGGGAAAGTTCAGCCCTGGAGGGCCACCCACAAGCCTGTATTTGATGATATCCTTTCTGTACACAGGTGAGTCAAATCAGGATGACTGAATAAGTTATTGACTAACCTGAGCACAGCAGGGATATCATCAAATTCAGGCATGTATGTGGCCCTTCAGGACCGAACTTGCCCACCCCTAATCTAGACAATGGAAATCTGACATCTATAGGTGCTGGAGCCGTCAGTAGCAGTAGTGGAAACCTCATTAATTCACAGACAGAATGATGATAATAATTTCCAAAAATACTGATTGCTCAAAAATTAGATTTTTGTTATAAGTCTAAACCTACAACATTTTCTACAAGATTATCCAATATTTAGAAAACCTTCCCCCCAAAAATGTTAAATAAAGAAGACAGAAAATAGCATCTCCTTTCTCAAGTTGATTTGGGTCTCTAAAATGATGAACCCTGTAGACGAAAACAAAACTATCACTGTAAGTTGTATAATGCCACGCTCTTATTTATGCAGCTAGTAACTTTTAAATGATGTTAATGTATTTTGTTTTAAATTATGGATTTGCAGATTTGCAGAAAAAAATCTTGGCTTTAATATATATTCTAATTAAAAATGACGATAATTATTTGACACAAGATTCTTAGGCAAGTTGAATGACAAATACTATACTGATTTACTAATTAAACAATGAATCTGACTTTAGTCACATTTGGACATTAACCCAAAATACAAATAAGTTATCAGAAAAAATAATAATATTCATACAAACAAGAACATGAGCAAGTCCTGTGGTACTATTATAATGATAGGGATGATTACAATGAAACATGCAAACAGTGGTTAAAGTATATTATGCATTTGTTAAGGTACAACATTATAGATGTGGGACTCTGCTCTGGGGACATCACATATACTTTTATACTTGTCTGTTTTATACGTTGTGTTTCTGGTTTCTCACATGCTTGTCCAGTGGTAGAGTTATTATTGGTGCAAAATACTGGGTCCCACAACTGGTTAGGGACTTCTGCTAAGAGTATTAGAGAGACTTTTAATTTATTAGGGGAGGAGAACAAAAAAACTACTTTCATAGAAAGGTAATCTCCTCGCCCTACCTATATATATAGGATTGGATATGGATTCTTATAGACCCCTATGAGCATCTAAATTCTATAGAGAAGTTGTAAGGAGGGGGCAACATTATTTTGCCCCAGGGCCCTCCATTCACTAGCTCAGCCACTGTCTATATTCTCTTGCAGGTACTAAGTTGTGTGAGAGGAGATAGTTGGTTGGCTGGTTGTAAAAAGTCCTTGGATCCAATCAAGAGCAGAAAAAAGAAATGACAGATTGGCTTATTACTTCTACAGTAGCATTTCTCTGTATTCTTAAAAGAGTTCAGTAATTGCCCAGCTAGTTATTTAAATTATGCAATAATCTTTTATAAAATTCCCATTTAAAGGACCACTGTAGTGCATTTACAAGTAAGTTCAAATGTTTGCTGGGTATAGACTATTAAAAACAGTAAACAGTTTAAAATAAATAAAAGTTAACATATTTTCTTATTTTTAATTGTGTCAGTTTTGCCTTCAAGCTGAGCTTCTTATCTACACCTACCTGAGCCAATTAGGGGGCGTGGCCAGCTCAGCCCAGAAGTAGGACTTAAAAAAAGTCTGAACCGTCAAACTCTGGTTCACACAGAGCTAATTAATGGGGGAAGAGCTATGATGGCTCATGCACTGTCATTGGGCAGGGTCTATGACAGACCTGCAGGGAGGTTACAATACAGCTGTTACCTCTGTGTAGACTGGGAGCCGTGCTAAATATGGCAAGTGATGTCTTAGCCCAGCCTGCTTCCAAGTTCCATAATAATCCAGCGCCCCAAGCAGAGCCTGCCACACTCCCAGGGAGGTGAAGAAAGGCAGCTCTGCTTGAGGTGGAAACAGACAATTTAAAAAGTAAGAAAACATGTTAAAGACATGTGTAAATTTCCTGGATTATGAGTGCATCTGATAGAGAATTAATAGTGTATGAAAACATTTTTTTGAATAAAAAATACCAAAATAAACATTTAAACACTTACCTTGAAGTTAGCAAAGTGTCTTGTAATCTCTGACAGTTAAACGTTAGTGTTAACACCCATTCCAAACCCATGATAAATTATCACTCATTTCATAATTTGTTTTGGCCAATCAGGTTAGCTGAAACATTTGATTTAAACTCTGGGGTTCCTGTTTGCGCTGCAAAGCAGCCTGTGATATTTAGTGTGGCACTATGTTAAGTGCTATGGCAGCAGCACAGTACAGACAGGAAGCAGTAGGGAGTCATATCCCAGCAGTTACATGGGGGCTGACATCAGTGTTCTCCTATTGGCTGAGAAAGAAACAGCAGGGGATTAATGGGTTACATTGATCCCCTAATGCTGCTTGCTGCTTGGGTGGGGATCAAGGGCTTAAGTAGACACCCCTCTGGGGTGTCAAAATAACAATTAGAGAGATTTTAGATATAAAAAAAACCTTTTTATGATATGTGCTGCGTACATAAAGGCTGCTTTCTGCCTATGGTTTGAAGATATATTAACCCATGAAACTTTGATATGCCTTTAACTTTTATTTTAAACTACAGGTTAATTACAGCTTAATAGTATGCATAGCAAAGCTTTACCTGCAAATACACTACAGTGGCCCTTTAATGATTTGTAATAGGATATCAAATACACTTTCAAAGATTAAGGTATCTGTCTCCAGTTGAGTGTTTGTCTCCACCCTGATAAGGTCCTCAAGGGGGACTGTATGAGGGGAGTTCTAAAGGGCTTTAAGTGAAGAACAATCAAAATGCTTGTTGCCTAAGGAATCCACTTTAGTACAAGTCTCCAGTCAACACAGAATTTAGCAGCTGCCTGATAAAGACTGCTCCCATTAACCTTATAGTTGGTGGAGATTAAAATAGTCTGAAATGTGAAAGTAAATGTAATATTGAATATTGCTTTTTAAGTAATTAAATTATGAATTTTATTAGGGATAAATGGCTAATTAAAACATCTAGCTCATGTTGTTTAGGATATTACAGTGACCCTTTAAACAGGCACTCTCACTAAACAGATTATTCATCATTCATAAATTGAGAATAATATAACATATATATTATAATTTATAATAATATGAAAAATGAACAATATAGTCCACTGATTGAGTTAAATACTGGGGTCACTAAGCTGACACTGTAACATGAAATGTAAGGGCCATTGAAGACATTTTTTACTTTGTTGCATCTGAAAGAAGGCATTTGATAATGTTGTACAGTGTTTCTCTTCCCTGAAAATGAAGCTCCAGGAGCAGAAAATACTCATTTTAATGTAACAACTGTCTCTGGGGGGGTTGTCCCTGTCAGCCAATGTGAGGTAAAATAGCTGTGAGTCATACAGTAAGTGTTGGCCAATGAGATCTAGAGTCCTACAAACTATCAGTTCACACAGAGGAATTTATCTGTGGCGTTTCAAATACATTTAAACAAGTTTTGATAAATATTTTTTCATGAAAAAAGTACTTTTTTTGTAATGTTTAGATGTTCTTTTAAATGTATCATGGTAATTTTTGCACTCCATGTCCCATTAATCTTTTCTTCTAGGTGTTCTTTTGGTGTTACTCATCCAACTGGTAAAATTGTGAAAACTAAACAAAAGAGTACATTCACACACATGTGCCATGGGATAAAAGTGCTACCAAAAATAAAAAAATATAGACCTGTAAGGACCAAAAACATACATTTACCCATCTATCGATAATCAGTGAAACTCTTGCCCCTGCAGGTCCTTTGTGGATCTGCAGTCCCCTTGTGGCCCCTGAGGCCCTTGAAAGGCCCCCAGTGGGCCTCTGTGGACCCCAGCGGCCCTCCTGTGGTCCCTGCGGATCTTCTAAGTCCCCCACGGGTCCCCGTGGCTTTCAAGTGGCCGCGGTGGGTCCTCTGTGTCCCCTGCATCTACTTATGGCCCACTGTGGTCCCCAACAGGCCCCAGGCGCACCCCGTACCTCCTGAAGGCACTGTAGCCCTCTGGGGTTTCTTTGTGATTCCCTGTGGCACCCACGGCCCCTGTGGACCTCTTTTGGGTTCCTTGTGGCCCCTGCAGCCCCTTACGGTCCACTGTAGCCTCTCACAGGCCCAAGGGGCCCCCTGCAGGCCATTTGGCCACCTGTGTTCCCCCTCAGCCTCCTGTGGCCCCTCGCTGACATCTGCACATGTCTCAGCCCCCTTCTGTTAAACTTACATCTCTATCAGAACTGTGCCCATTTCTTATGGTTTTATATGGGGTGGGGACAATCAGTGTAGCTGGAAGCTAAGATGATGATGTTTTAAAGTGAGTTTAATGCCGAACAGCTAAACTGGCTAACCAACTGGCTCCCACTCAACTTTTTTTTATAATTTATCAGGTGACAAGTGGTGCAGCATGCACACATTTAAATGCCATTTATTTTCTGTAGCTTTAATGCTAATTTTCTAAATGTTAAAACATTATCTTTTAATGCCAAAAAAATATGTATATTTGAAATCTGCTCATTTAAATGCATCATGGAAATTGTGAGAATTCTGTGGCCTTTAACATGACATTTTGTATAATTACAAATATACTTTCACATTACTGAAAACTTTGTTGTTGCTTGTCTAAGTAATGTAGCAATATGGCACAAGTGTCTGGCCAGACTTTACATCTCAGGTGCCCTTCTCCCCCACACACATGCTATTTGTAGGGTTAACCTAGGGGTTTATAGTGTCCTATAGAGGTCTATATAGATCCCTATTGGACTGAGGGGGTTAATTTTAGTCTCATGGGGCTCTGTATTGACCCCCATGAGAGACAGGGTTAATTAAGGGCTCATGGGGCTCTGTTTAGAGCTCCATGAGTTATAGGGGCCATTAGGGGCTCATGGGGCTCTGTTTAGTGCTCCATGAGTGATGGGTTAATTAAGGGCTTATGGGGGTCTGTATTGACCCCCATGAGTGAAAGGGTTATGGGCTTATGTGGGTCTGGATTGACCTCCATGAGTGACAGGGTTAATTAAGGGCTCATTGGGCTACTGTTTGGAGCCCCATGAGTTATAGGGGTCATTAGGGTCTCATGGGGCCGATCGAGACCCCCACTGCAAGGGTTAATATGGGGACACTTTGGGGGTCCGATGGGGACCCCCAGCATAGAGGAGGTTATTGTTAGATTCCAGGATTGGCTAATGGTGTCCCGCAGGCCCTTTAAGGAGCCACGGCCGGTAATTTGAAATTCCTAAATGCAGCAGTGGCCTGATCGATGCTGATCCCTATGGACCCCTGCAGCAAGGGCTTAATGTGGGGACACTTCAGGGGTCCCGATGGGGACCTCTAGCATTGAGGGGGGTTGATGTTAGGTGCCGCGGGGGTACTTGCAGTACGCTGTGGCCAGGATTGGTTGATAGTGTGCCGCAGGCACTTTAAGGACCCGCGGCTGAAAACTTAAAAGTTTTAAATGCAGCGAGGTCCTGATAGATGCCAATTGGGGACCCCCGCTGCAAGGGGTTAATGTGGGGAGGCTGCAGGGGTCACGATTGGGACCCTTGCAGCATGAGGATATGTTTAGGAAGCAGGGGGGAGCAACAGACGCCGGTGTAGGGCTGCTCCGAGGCAGCAAATATAGGCTTTAGTATCTCTTGGGGGAACTTTTTTGTGCCCGTAGGGATTCTCCCGAGATGCGAGGTTCACCCCATAGATTTATATGTGCGTGTTACTACGTAGCTGTCCCAGAGCCTATTCGCAGACGTTTTTGGGTGTCATCTCGCAAAGGAGGCTGAGAGTGACATATTGTGGAATCAGTCCTCACAAACAGCAAAAAAATGTCTTTTGCTGGGACCGAGGGAACTACGAGGGCAAATTTAATGAGGCTGTAAATCAGTTCCCATTTTTTTTTATTAAAGGGACATGGAATGTTTCTGGATTTCAATAGGATATATATAATATACCTATGTATCTATTTTCACTACAGTATATATATAATATACCTATGTATCTATTTACTTTTATGTACTTTATTTTGTTAAGAAGTGCTTTAAAGATCTGTTTTTTCTGCCTAAAATTATCCAATTTGTGTCTACCTGGGTCTGCCCTCGGTAGGTCTTGCAGCTCATGAAGACACAGACTGCAAACTGCAGTGTTTCAAATGACTTAAGTAACCTCTGTCAAGCAACATGTTGCAAAATGTTGTCACTGATTGGTTACTATGAGTCACTGCACACAGTATACATAGAAGTACAGTGTCTTCATGAGCCGCAGAGGAGAGAAACCAGTTAGTAACTTTTTGTAAGATTTTAGGCAGTTACTTCCTAATAAAATACAGTCCATAAAAGTAACAAGATACTGTAGATATGTATGTGATATTCCTAATGAAATCCAGAAACGTTCCATATCCCTTTAATTTTGGTATCATACTTGTCAACATTTCAAATGGCCAAAGATGGACACCTCTGTATATTTGTAATTCAAAGTACATTTGAAATGTGTTGTGTAAGCTACACCCCCAATGCACCTCTGTAGGTAGAGTGTCCTAGCCAATGAGCTGTGCGGAGTTGTGTCCTAGCAAATCAGCTGAGCACCTTTGTCTCGGTCCGAGGTAAATAGATACATTGTTGTACCTGCCTCTGATTGGCCAATACATTGTTGTACCTGCTTCTGATTGGCTACAACTAATTATGACTTTTATTCCATCAAACTGCCTGAGAACTGAAGAAACGTTGCAAACTTTAGGGTAAATTTATTAATGTTTATTTGGGGATTTTTTCCATACACTACTGATTCTCTAGGGGATGCATTCATAATCCATGTAACTTCCATATACTTGTTCCCTGTTCCTTACAGTATATTCTGTAGAATTGATACTCCAGGCTTAAATGTTATCCTGGATTTGTCCCTAATTTTGGCATTTTTCTTGAGTATGCAACATTTTCTGTTACATACTTTTATTGTACAATTTTTTCTTAAAGGTAAATTGTTTCAAACTGCTAATCCCATGTGAGAGGATAATATAACACTGGAATCAAACATGGTGCATCACATTTTTTGGAGAGTGGTATATTTTTTTTCTTATGGAATTAACTGTGTTTAAATTAAATTAACGTGGTTTCTGTTACTGATCGGAAAAGCTCTGCCATCTGTAGATACCAAAATAATATTGTTTAACATCAGAATGTTGCTAGATCCCCAGGCAGCATAATTAGAGTTAATATAATAGAGGTATTATTTTATGTCCTAATCTCAAGAACCTTAGGTATAACCTTTAATTAATCAATACTATTCCCCATGTGCATAACACCTAATCTAAAAAAACAAATGCATATTTTCAAGTGTTGTTCTTTACAATAGTGTATTTTAAATATTTCAACACTTTGGTCCTTTATCCTTTAGCTAACAGTTCTACTGTTGTTTGCGGATGGCAGAGATAGGGTTAAAGATAATAAATATATTGTAAATATTTGGTCTGTGGACTCATCAAATATAACATTTCCATCAAATATCAAATTTCCATCTCCATTCTATCAGCTGCTCCTCACAATCAGCCTCAGAATGTCACATGGAAAATCTTCAATTTGTGTCCTCTGCAAGTCGTGTTTTTTTCTTTTATTACCTCCCCCAAATTACTATGACAGGATTTAAAAACATTTTTCAGTGCTAAAACTTGCGCATTCTACTGAAAAGAAAACAAACATTTCAATAGAGATAACTTTAGTTAGGCAGATTTGGTAACCTGGAGCATGCTCTGTAGAATTAGTGGGCTACCTGTATAATACCATATAATACCATAATCCCACTTATCAAATCTGCCTATTTAATGTTATCACAGTTGAAATGTTTTGTCTTCTTTTCAGAGTTGCTCAGGACAATGAGTGAGGTGGGAGGTATACAGCAGCACCCTTTAATGAGTTAAACTGTTTTTAGATTATATTTTATGGCTAAAGCTTCGCTGCTGTTTGCACATGTATTTTTATGTTAATTCATGGTCAACTAAAAAATAAGTTTAATATGAAAAGTGCTTACACTGGTCCTTGAATGCTGTAGGGGTTTTTCCTTCCTTAAGGCTTCCTTTAGGCCACTCTGTTACCTGAAGGTCCTCCAGCTGTTACTGGACTTACTGTCCCAGCACATGTATTTATATACTCACAGTGTATTGTGATGTCATCTATTATGACACACTGATGTTCTATATACATATATTACAAGTGGGGTAGAAAGCTGAATATACTGTAACTTCCCCAGTGCATTTCTTTCTGAGATACCGAACACTACTTTAGTCACTATAAGTCTTTACTTGAAGGCACTTTACTTGAAAGGCTCCATAGGATAACAGAAAAAATCTAGAAGACCTCACTGAGAGAATTTATAATTGATCAAATCCAGCTCACTACATCCAGAATGCATATGTACAGGAAGAGATTCAGAAACTTCAAACCCTATGCAAATACACATACATAGATGCCCAAAAAACTATAGATGCTTTTTTGCACAATTTACGTGTGCAATAGCATATCCCAACCACCAGAAACAGCATAGTAATGTGTGGAACAGGAATCATGGCTGTTTGCTCGCAACCCTGATGCTGCTACAGTCCACACAAAAGCACTGCTCCGAGGCTACGTAGACTATGGTCCCTAACAAACTCCTACATCGCTCTCCCTGCCCCCACACATGCACATAAACCCCATGACAGGGAAGGGGTTAAAATATAAGTTATCAGCAGGAATTGTAAGACCACCACTGCCGATCACCCCCGACAATCATATAGAACCCCTGTGGATTCCCTCTTCCCACGCTTGAGGAAACCCCTGGAATTCCCTCCTCTCACACGGTGCTCCTCTCACACAGTGCTTTCCAGCTCACATCGATCCCCACTACGTATAACCATGGGGGACTATTGATACCCCCTTGGCATGTAAATATTAACCCAGTGCTACAGAGATCCTTTAAATGTTAACCTCTACCCCCATGGTATCTACTAACAAGCCCTATGCACTACCTAGCCATGGAGGTCCTTGCATGACCTTCTTAAGTAACTTACATTTGTATAGGGCCCTAAGTCTCCAATAAAGTAAAAGCCTACCCACCTACCCATAGGGCTTCCCCCCCCCCCACACACACACACGCACACAACTATGAAACATCTTCACAAAGAACACTTTATTACAGAGACAATTTTCTATAATGCATTAAAACAAGCTTGTTAAAAATTGTACAATATGTCTGTCTATGAAATTAAGTGACCCAAAGTTTACTCCAACTTATAGCAAAAGCTCATCTGTGCACATTCTGGTTCACTTTGTACAAGTCCAGATTGAAAGACCAATGCAGTGATTAGCATAAGGAGAAAAAATCTGATTTTTGAGGACTGTTTATGTGCAGAGGCATCAATGTTGTCACTGTTGAATCCCTTCCTGAGATGCGGATCCTAAGGACTGTGCATAAAAGCAGGCAAGCTTGCATCTACATGTCTCTTGTTAAAACTATTTATATATTTTTTTTTCTTAGAAATCGCTCACAAGGGTAAGAAGATGAAAAACCGTATGAAACTCTATTGCCACTTTTCTAAAGCATTTGAATAGTAGCAAAGGACACACTTGGACACAGGGTGAACATAATTGGTGTTCAGTTTTTTGCAAATAACCACTGTAGTTTTGGAAAGATATCACATGTTTCTAAAGTATGTAACATCTACGTCATGAGCATAAAAACATTTTAGAGAAAATCTTATATTTATCTGAATCTGCGTTTGTCATGGGGGATTCCATCTTGGACTGCTAGACTGCCTATAACTTGAGTTTGAATGATAAGCCACTGGAGCTTACTTTTCTACAGAGTTCTGTGGTCAAGTGGCTATGTAAAGTGGTGTTCTTTGAACATAACCAAATACAGATCTTATATGCATCCATGCTTCCTCCCATTCTTACCATGTTCTTAAGCCTGTTATGAGGAAACACAAAATATATATCTCCATTTAAGTATAAATGAAATCACAATTTCAAACTAGATAATGTTTTTCTTATTTTTAAATGTTCTAAAGCCTTTAACCCAGATTGAGATTCCTTTATTTATACTAAATACCATTAGCTTCCATGCCTTATTTGCAATGCTTCATACAGGCGTGTTTTGCTGGATAAAATAGGATTCCTAATCTGCAAAGAAATCTATTTATTTGAGAGAAAACATAAAACAACGATGAGAGCGAAAAAGTATATCAGAAGGAGCAGATGGTAAGTGCCATATGGATAAACTAAATGCAGAGAGAAATGTTATTTGTGAAAATAACCCATTTCTTCCAATGATCCTGACTCAAAACAATCAGTAATTAACTTGTGCTATTAGCATCCAATTTCCTCTCCCAAGGTTCTTTTCCATAATGTAGATATTTTGACTGTGTCTGCTGGGAAATTATTTTGTGTCATTGTGCGCTTCACTGTATAACGTGAAACAATACAGACACAATGAATTGCTGCCTGAAGATTGTACAATGTATCATTGGCTCCAAAGGCACAATTAGCTTGAATGACTAACCCAAGGTCAGAAAAGAACTTGTCTCCTGAACACAGAGGTTCAGGATTCAAGAAACTGGAAACTAAATATGTAAATTCACATAGTATAGGAATAGAGAAAAGAGGAATTAAAGCAAGTTGTATTCGGAAGCAAAGCTTCTGCCTTCCTTAAAGGACCACTGTGTGTTTATAACTATTGTTCTTGATGAGGACATAAACATCTCATTGATTGGTTAACCAGGCTCTGTGTGGCTGAAAATGAATGAGCAGTCCAATGCGAGAGTGGAAAATCCTGTCACATGTCGGGCAGACATGTGATAAAACTGTTGGCGATGTGCTCATGCTCATGCTTTCTTTCAGCCTCAGCAGTTACGCCTCTCCAGCTTAGCAGCCTTTGTGAATGCTGGATTGTTCAGTGTGATGGTTTCCCAGGTAGAGGTCTTGAACTCAAGCATGTCCTTAAACCTCTTATTATTGTCAGGTAGCACTTTCCTTTAGTGAGATCTCCATAAAAGAGCTATTTGGGGGTGCACTCATCTGACATTCTGACAACATGCCCCCATATGGTCTGGGTTTTCATCAGCAGTGAATGAACTGATGGCAGACTGGCTCTGGAAAGGATTTCATTATCTGACACTTGTCCTGCCATCTTGCCATCTGATCCTCAGAAGCTTGCACTGACAAGACATGTGAAAGTGACTGAGCTGTTGCACATCACTCCGGTAAACAGTCCACGTCTCACAGGCATACAGCCGAGTTGGGAGCACCGTTGATCTGTATACCTTCAGCTACATTGGTTGGCTATCCCTTGACATTCCCAAATGTTGGAGGGTAATCTGCTGATAGCAGAACTTGCTTTTGAAATTCTGCAATTCAGCAATGATTGACACTGCTCAGTAAAGGGTACTGCCCGGGTATGTGAAGTGGTCCACTACTTACAGCCTCTGTCCATTTACATTGATGGCTAGTTCTGTGTATGAAGTGTGGGGAGCTCGCTGGTGCATGATCTTCTTGATATTGATAGTGAGGCCAAAGTTGCTGCATGTAGATGAAACTTGTCCATACTGGCTTGCATTTCTGGCTCTGTATTAGCATTCAAAGCACAATCATTGGCAAAGAGAAAATCTTGCAGCACAGTTTCCTTCACCTCAAATTAAAGAGCTTCCCATGAGTTCCATACTTCAGGCCCTCTCCTACCGAAAGGCATCAGTCAGAGTGGCAAAGAATATCATGCTGAACAGTGTGGGTGTTAGAACACACCCTTGCTTGTTGCATTTGGTAACTGGGAAGGCCTCAGATGTTTCACCATATAGCCATCACTTAGCCATATCATTAGTATGAATCTGTCATAATTTCGACATGATCCTCCACAGTCTCTGGTGACTGAGACAAATGCTTTCATGAGGTCCATAAAAGTTGTGTAGAATTCTGCTCTTGACTCTCATCATGTAGTTGACAGGTGAGCAATTACACAATATAGCAGAATTAGTGCAAGAACTTTTCCTGCTGTCAAGAGCAGTGATATTTCACAGTAATGGTGCAGCAGCACAGTGACTGACTTTGTAAACTTCTGCTGTTATGGTATCTGAACCTGAGGCTTTGCCACTTGACAGCTGATTGATGGCTTTATTTATTCTCTTCCGTTGAAGCATCGATGGATTCACCATTTGGCATCCTTTCATTGATAACTGAGTTCCGGTTGAGAACTGCTTAAAGTGTTCAGCCCATGTCTGAAGGATGTGTGTCTTCTCTGTAAAGAAGTTAGTGCCATCTGAACTCAGGAGGGGAGAAATCCGGAGGACTGTGGTTCATAGAAAGTCTCAGGGCTTCACAGAACCTCTTGGAATTGTTCCTGTTTGCATACACCTGTATCTCATCTGCTTTTATGCTCAGCCTCGAGTACTCCATTCTGCAAAGTTTGTTTTCTACTGTTCTGCTAGCATTGATGAAGGCGGGCTTCTTTGCCAGTAAGAAAGGGTCATTCTGATGGGCACGATGCAGGCGGTGCTTCTCAGCAAGTAAGCTCTGGATATTCATATCACTTTCTTCAAACCAGTCTTGATTCCTGCATGTGAAGGGCCCTAATACTTCCTATGCATCTGTGTCAACTGTGTTGCAGAATCATTCCCACTCTTTCTTGTCATCACCCTGAAAATCATCCTCAACAAGCTCATTTTCTAGGTTTTTCACTGAGTTTTCAGCGATGGCACTGTTCTTCAACTTTGACACATCGATCCTTTTGAGGGTCTTATAGCCTTGTGGTCATATCTTTGGCATGCTGCAGAGCTTCATTTTGGATACTACAAGCCTGTGATCTGTCCAAGAGTCAGCACCACATAGAGCCATTGTCACCCTGACACCATGTTTGTCCTTTCTCCTGACAATGACAATAATCAATTAGATGCCAGTGCTTGAAGCATTGATGCATCTACAAAGTACTATTGTGAGTAAGGAGATGGAAGATTGTTAGTGATCAGAAGGTCATGTGCTGCACAGATTTACAGGAGTAGCAGGCCATTGCTGTTACACTTGCCTACTCCATTTCTCCTGATTATTCATTTCCAGGCTGCAGCATCACATCCGACTCTTGTGTTAAGATCACCAAACAGAATCAGCTTGACTTTATGGTGCACTGATGATAGCAGGGCATCTAATTCATCGTAGAATTGCTCCCTCACATCTGCACGGTTGGTCATTGTGGGATGTGTGCTGATCAAAGTGGCTAGTCTTCCATTTTGAAGTGGAAGCTACATTGTCATGAGTCTGTCACTCATGCCCTTAGGAGGCTGACAAGTTTCTGAACAACAATTTTTGATGGTGAAGCGACCTCCAGATTTACTTCACTAATTGCTCCTGTGGCCACTCCAAAAGAATGTATAGCCACTGCCTGATTCAAACAGTTGTCCTTAGCAAGATGAGTTTTTGCGATGCAATGTTGTAGCATGCAAGCTGATCTTAAGTTTTAAGTTTTGTTATTGTTCCACCACTTATGTGGGATTTTCACCAGCCATAGTATGCAGGCCAGGGTAAGGTGCTGCAAGCAATGTTTGGGACATTTTTTCTAGCACCCTCCTCATACTGAATAGGGCTGCTCAGTCGGTTAGTAAGGATCGACCTTTAAGCTTGAGCCGCCTGTGTGCAGGTCCACGGCTGCTGCTCATAGTGCATCCAAAGCTGCTTTTGTCCACAACGTATTATTTTTTCTTTTTCTTCTATTAATTTTGGTTTAATATCTTCAGCAGCAGTACATGTAATGGTTAAAGTTTCTGTAATTTAGAAGCAAGATGGTTAAGTCATGTATCCATAATGAAAACAAGAGAAGATCACTCTGTCTAGAAAGAAAGGTACTTTTTCTTCTTTTCGTGGACTTGCTGCTAAAAAGTTACCATTGCATATTATGTTAATTATTTTTTATATTTTAAATGTAACCAATCATATTATTATATTAGCTAAATTGTAGTAACTACTGATGAGTATAGCCAGTCATTGTCTTTTGCTCTGTAATCATATTTTTCCTTTAAATTGTAATGTAGCAGAGATGCTGTCCACGTTTATTTTCAGACAGCCTAAACTCTGTCTTTGTGCTCTCTGATCATTTACAATATCCTTTGTCATCTTGGTGAGATAATCTAAAAATGTCTTTGACTATATAGAATGGAGGATGATACCAACAGCCTTATTAAATTCCAGCCTCGTAGATATGAGGCTTCAACTTAAACCCTATGTGCTGCAAATTTGCAAGCAACATTTGAGCTACGCAGCAGGGCCGTCCATATCAACACAGAGAAAATCTACATGAGAAGTGACAGCCTGCGAGATGATCTCGCAGGCTCCCACACCTCATCAATTGCTGCGGGGTTATGTGTATTAGTGTATGCATTTTTGTTTGTTTTATGTAGTGGCGGAGGGGTTTGTGATGTTTTGTTTTTTTATGCACCTTGTTTTTTTTTTTCATGTAATTAGTAGGGTGAGGGGTTTAATAGGGTGTTAGGTAGGTAGTGTTAGGTAGGTAGGGGTTAATAGGACCCTCAGGGCACTTATTGGGTTAATAATAGGCTTCTAATTGTCCTATGAGGGTCTTCATGGACCGTTATGGGACTGAATGGGCTAACTAGAGGCTTATGGGGGGCTGTATTGACCGCATGAGTGACAGGGTTAATTAAGGGCTTATGGGGGTCTGTATTGACCCCCATGAGTTACAGGGCTAATATAGGGCTGATGAGGGTCTGTATTGACCCCCATGAGTGACAGGGTTAATTAAGGGCTTATGGGGCTCTGTATAGACCCCCATGAGTGCCAGGGTTAATTAAGGGCTTATGGGGGGTCTGTATTGACCCCCATGAGTGACAGGGTTAATTAAGAGCTTATGGGTCTCTGTATAGAGCCCCATGAGTGACAGGGTTAATTAAGGGCTTATGCGGGTCTGTATTGACCCCATGAGTGACAGGATTAATTAAGGGCTTATGGCGCTTTGTATAGAGCCCCTTGAGTGACAGGGTTAATTAAGGGCTTATGGGGGGCTGTATTGACCCCCATAAGTGACAGGGTAATTTAAGGACTTATGGGGCTCTGTATAGAGCCCCATGAGTGACAGGGTTATTTAAGGCTTATGGGGGTCTGTTTAGAGCCCCACAAGTTATGGGGTTAATCTTAGTTGCCTGGGGTTAATATTTTTTAGCGCAGGTCCTTTAAGCACCTGCGAGGTGGGAAATTAAAAATGTTAAATGCAGCGGGGTCACAATCGTGGAACCCTGCTGCAAGGGGTTAATGTGGGGGGCTGCAGGCGTCTGCATCCATGGTGATGTGTTTGGGGAGCAGGGGGGAGCATCACACGGCTGTCTCGAGTCATCTTGCAAAGCAGGCTGTGAGGCACGTATTAGGGAATCGGTCCTTGCAAACAGCAAAAAACTGCCTTTTGCGAGGACCGAGGGAACTACGAGGGCTAATTTAATAAGGGCCTAAGTGTCTAGAAGTACCTTTGCTAAGAGAGCTGTTAGAAAGCATCTTTAAAGAGGTAAAAGCTGAACATTGAAAGAGGTGTAATTAGGGGTTTATCTGATATTGTGTGGCAATAAGAAACATTTTAGTTGAGAAAGATCTCTAGAACTCAATGGAACAGTGAGGAGACGTGCAGAGCAAAGAAGATGAGCTGGGGTATAGCGAAGGGATCAGAAAAGAGACATACAAGTGCCATGAAGCAGAGTAGAGGAGTCCTCTCTCTACCATCTCATTACATTCCTACAGCAAATTCTCAAATATCGATTTCACCTTCTCTCTTCCACTCAGCAGGCAAATGTCTTAGGAAGGAACTGGGAAGTATGTAACTGTGTCCTCATCCACATTCAAGTGGTTCCTTGGTTCTCATCCTTAATCCATTCGCAGGATGAGTTCCAAACAGGTTGAGTTCCAAAGAAGTATTTCCCATAGGAATCCATGTAAATTGAAATAATCCGTTCCAGACCCCAGATTTTTCACATTTTAGTTTAAACTGATGGTCTTGTTTTTTGATACAAAACTTTAAAACTAAACAGACATACATAAAAAAACTATAATCACATCAGATCACATAGGATTTAACTTCACTTTAACTGTACTGAGAGGACTTGAGGGCCCAATGGGATAATGGCGATGTAGAGGAGGAGAAGGAGGAGAGAGGTTATTGCTTGGACTTTGATTCTTATAAGCACAGGCAAAATGTTGGTTCTTACCGGCACAGGCTACACTTTTGTTCTTGTAAACACAGGTTGCACATTGGCTCTTACAGGCACAGGCTGCAGATTTGCTCTTACAGACACAGGATGCACTGGAGCTCTTACAGACACAGGATGCACTTGGGCTCTTATAGGCACAATCTGCACAAAGGCTCTTACAGGCACAGGATGCACTTGGGCTCTTATAGGCACAGGCTTAAGATTGGCTCTTATAGGCACAGGCTGCAGATTGGCTCTTACAGGCAAAGGTTACACTTGGGCTCTCACAGACACAGACTGCATATTGGCACTTACTGGCACAGAAGGAAGATTGGCTCTTACAGACACAGGGTGCCATTGGGCTCTTACAGACACAGGATGCACTTGGGCTCTTAGAGACACAGGCTGCACATAGGCTCTTACAGACACTGGCTGCTGATTGGCATTTACAAGCACAGGCTGCACTTAGGCTCTTACCGACACAATACAGATTGGCACTTACATGCCCAGTATGCAGGTTAGGGGGTCAAGGGGGACCACAGGGGGTTATGGGGGATCACAGGGGGGGCACCAGGGGGCAGATGGGGGTCACAGGGGCTGTGGGGCCGCATGGTCTCTGTGGCAGTCTATGTCAGGTTAGGATAGGGTCAGCACTGCGAGCCTCCGAGAGCAGGCCCTCTGTGCATTGCACCGGCTGCACCGGAGGTAGCTCCGCCCGAGTCTTATCCTGCAAGTTATCTCCAGATTCCATATTGTAACTTTTTTGGGTTGTGTGGGGATAATCATTTGTGTAATTTTACAACCTTCCTACTTACTGATGAAATATGTATATTTTTATCTTCTACATTCTGTACCACTTCCCACTATTCATGCATCAAATATAGGTTTATTGTTTTAGGAAGTGTAGTGCTTCTCTATTGTGTATTAATTTTTCTTTTTGTTGTAATGTAAGAGTCACATTGTAGTATATGTCATTCCAAAGGAGGTGTGATGTTTCAAAATGGTATTATGGTGAAATTGTATTATGCGATTGATATATTTCAGGTATGGGCAAGTCTGGTCCTAGAGAGCCCCACACAGGCCTGTATCTGAGGATATCATTTCTGTGCACAGGTGAGTCCATAAGGATGACTGAAGAAGTGACTGATTTGTCTCTATGAAGCAGGAATATACTCAAATCCTGGCCTGTGTGGGGTTCTCCAGGACCTAACTTGCCCACCCCTGATGTATTTGATTAAAATTAATTTTATATATGTTTTTTTCTGATATTAAATAAAGATATAACAGTTAAAATAAAAAAACAATTTAATTACAATATCATTGTCTGCCAGGTAACTTCTAATTAAAATATAAAAATATTTTACGTAGTTGTTGTGAGCTCTTAGCCTGAAGACTATAAATAAGTCAGTAAACACATTTATAGTCATGTTAAGACTTTTTTTTAATGAATGTGAGACTACAATACCTAGAAATTAGCCAAAACAAGAAATGGCCTTTTTCTGAAATTTGTGATACCCTACACCTGACCTAGACTTTTATCAGCCCAGTATGTCTTCACTGGTTAAACTGTGGATTTGTTCAGATTGGATACCTGTGTATGATCCTTGATATTTTTTTTAACAATTATCCTCTCTGCCTGCTATATCTAGTTGTTTGTAATTCCTGTCTAGGTCCTCTAACTCGGTAACCTTGAAAATTCTCCATCATGCAGTCTTCTCAAATGTATATATACACAATGGAAATAAAAAAAGAAATACAAAATAAACATTAGAGCGCACTGAGCACCTTCTGTACTGGTGGTAGGTCTGCCCCTGTTTGAAGAGGATTAAACATACATACTGCAGCCTTTATATCATTCTTTTTAGTGGAATAAAAAACAACAATGTTTAAAATGTCTAAAGGACCACTGTATAATGAAAATATATAATTTAAATATATGTCTGGAAACGTGTGACTAAGAACATAATTAGGCAAGGAAATGTTAAAATGTTACTTTGTCATTGGAAAAAAAAGATAATACTTTTTGAAGCCTCTTGTTACAATTTCAAGGACTATAGGACTATTTGGGCCTGTTTACTGGGTCTCTACTACACCAGCCATGGTGACCAGTTAGGCCAAAGTCTATTTTAATGCCCGTAGCGACATTTTAGTGGAAGACTATATCACTTTGCTAGGGTTATAGGACCAAGTTATAGTTGTTAAACTGTTATGGATGCTGATCGGGCCTCACAGGCTTCTATGGGAAATCCACAGTTTTCATTAAGTCATCAAGTATAGTTAACTAAGCTTACAGACAGCAATTTAAATATTTTGCATCAAAAGGAAAAGATCAAATGCTGTCAAGTGCTTTGTAAGTAATATCCCCTTGACTCGTGCTTAACCACAAATTAGGAAATACTTGACCTTAGTTCCTGACGCCCCATCAGATATATAGTTGTTAGCATAAGAGTTGTTGCTAACGCTTGCGGGCTCGCGAAGCAAGGGACGCAGTTCCCCGCAAATGCGGGTCCTCGCGAAGTGAGGGGGCTGCATTTGCGGTGGTGGAGCATCCCAACATGCCCGCAAATGCGGATCCTCACGAAGCAAGGGGCCGCATTTGCGGAGGTGGAGGCTCCAACGTCGGCCCATTCCCAACACGCAAAACCGTCCGAAAACATCAGAAACACAAGAAATAAACACAACAAACACATAAAAAGCTTACTTACAGCAAGGGGGGGCATCCGGCACCTCGAAAAGTTAATATACACGTCCATTTAAGTCCAAAAAAAACGAGTTTAAACTGCCGAAAATCACCTAAGCGAGAGAAAAAATGGCAGCCGAACAAAACGAAAACGAGGCTTCAGACGTAACTATACTACAGCGACTCGCAAAATTGAAACACATACTATGCTGGACGTACCACACTGATATTAACCACCATTTTGTAAACTACTACACATAAAATGGCGGATGGAACGCAAATTGTAAGCTGGAACGCAAATAGCGCATGCGTATTGCGTTCTAACGGTCTAAGGCACTTGAAAGTTTATAAATACTGCCTACTTTCCAGAAAAATCTACATTTCTACTCAGGTGATGAACGGGAGTGACTGGATAGTTAACTGCTGCTGTTACTTGAGAAGAGAATTGTTTCCTAATTTCCTACTGTACATTGTGCATCTAAGCTATAAGTTATTACATGTTATTATCAAGACAGGACAAAAAAAAAAAACAACTTTAACTTTGAAAATGTGATTCATGTATAGTGACATGTGACATGCACATTTATGTGTATAGCCCCTACAACAAACTAATCTTAACCCAACTAATTAAACAAGTATATTTAAATCACATTACAAAAAAAAAACTTGAACTATTAAAATATGATTCATGTATACTGATATGTGACACGCACAAAAAAACTAAAAAATTAACTATGAAAATGTCATTCATGTATAGTGACATGTGACACGCACATTTATGTGTATAGCCCCTACAACAAACTAATCTTAACCCAAACTAATTAAACAAGTGTATTTGAAAGACATAAAAAAAAAAAAAAACTTTAACTATTAAAATATGATTCATGTATAGTGATATGTGACACGCACATATATGTGTATCATGTATAGTGACATGTCACACACACATTTATGTGTGTAGGCACGAAAACAAACTAATGTTAATTGAAACTAATTAAAGAAGTATATTTAAATGACATTAATTTATTGTAATTCAATATGTAACCTAAAGCTCAATCTTTCTCCTTTTTTTTACTATTCAAACAGACTCTGCATCAACAGCGTCACTCAAGAATTTGCACCTTGCACTGTGAACCACAATCCCTTTTAAAAAACACAAAAGAAGAGGTAAGATAGAAAAATAAATTACATGCTGAAAAACACCATGCTTTCCTAAATCAAAAATAAGAAATATACAATTAACCATTTCACGTTCTTTTTCAAACAGAGACTACAAGAAGACCGGCGGATTAAGATTGGCAGGAGGGGACTCTCTGTCATTTGACACTTCAATCAAGGTAAAGTATAACAAGTACAAAAAATAAAGGAACTATATATGTTTAATGGCCGCCAATATAACAAATGCAGCAACCAAAAAGTGGTGAACACAAAATAGGATAATGCTAAAAATCAATATAACAAATGCAGGAACCAAAAAGTGGTGAACACAAAATAGGATAATGCTAAAAACATAGCCATAATATCAATAATAGAAAAAACATTCATTTGCACTGTAGAAAAACATTAAAGCTTCATAAAAAAGACTAATTATGCAAATCAAGTATGCAACATATGGTAGACACAAAATAGGATTGTACCAAAAATCACACTAACAGATAGCAAAGTAAATTAATATTCTTCTTTAATGTTTGAGAACCTATAAGCCTTACAAAGAAGCCTAAATAAGCATACCAAAAGTGGTAGACACAAAATAGGATTGTACCAAAAATCACACTAACAAGTAGCAAAGTAAATTAGTATTCTTCTTTAATGTTTAAGAACCTATAAGCCTTACAAAGACGCCTAAATAAGCATAGCAAAAGTGGTAGACACAAAATAGGATTATACCAAAAATCACACAAACACATAGCAAAGTAAATTAATATTCTTATTTACTGTTTACCAAGCTATAAGCCTTAGAAAGAAGTATAAATTAGTATAGCAAAAGTGGTGGACACAAAACAGGGTAATGCTAAAAACATTGCAATCATATCCAAAATAAGAAAAACATTAATAATTACAGTATAAAAAAAGGATAACTGGAATATACAAATACATTTAAAATATTTTTAAAAGCTTGCACTATAAACAGCATAGCAGAAAAATTCACCATAACAGATACCAAAATAATGAAATTTGTTATTCATTACAAAGACATTAAAATCAAATAACATTTTCATTTTTATTTTACAGCAGACATTGCGTGAAGACCATCGGACGAGGACTTTCAACAGAGGACCAGACCATCAGACGAGGACTTTCAACAGAGGACCAGACCATCGGACGAGGACTTTCAACAGAGGACCACACCATCGGACGAGGACTTTCAACAGAGGACCAGACCATCGGACGAGGACTTTCAACAGAGGACCAGACCATCGCACAAGGACTTTCAACAGAGGACCAGACCATAGGACGAGGACTTTCAACAGAGGACCAGACTATCGGACGAAGACTTTCAACAGAGGACCAACAAAGATTCTGATTGAAATCACACTTCAACCAAGGTACAGTATAACAAGTAAAAAATGAGAAAACTAAATAAACATGTTTGCTCTGCATCCATGTCAACAGAAAAAAAAAACAAGAACAATCACTAACTATGGCCCTTATTCAATTGCAATTTTGCCAATTCAATAGAGGTCTAAATAAGCACATCACACATTTTTTTAAATAAGTTTTTAGTTGGTAAACATCTATCCACAAACAAGGTTTTCACTAACTAAAAACTTATTTAAAAAAAAAATATGTTATCTGCTTATTTAGAGCACTATTGAATTGGCCAAATCGCAATTGAATGAGGGCCTATAACTTTTACCAAAATATAACTGACACATTTCTGATTTACCTCTTATTTGTCTGTTATGGACAATAATTAGAGATGTCCCGAATAGTTCGCGGGCGAACTGTTCCCGGCGAACATAGCATGTTCGCGTTCGCGGCGAACTGCGAACATATGCGAGATTCGACCCGCCCCCTATACTTTATCATTGAGCAAACTTTGACCCTGCATGTCACAGTCAGCAGACACATTCCAGCCAATCAGCAGCATACACTCCCTTCCAGAGCCTTCTAACTCATGGACAGCAGCCATTTTGGAATCATAACTAACTTGCAGTCTTACTGGGAGGAGGCTGAGTGTAGGTGATACTGCATGAATAGGGAACACCATAGCTAGGCTACTGTACACAGTGTGCAATACAGTCCTGAAGGAATCTTTTGATCTCTGCTGCAAGGACACCCCTGTGACTCTCCCCCCTTATCATCATCCTCCCCTCACCTTAGCACCCAACCCTAACACCCCTCACAATTATCCCTAAAACCGCTCACCCTTACACCTATCCCTACCACCCCTCACCCTAACCCTAACACCCCTCACACTTATCCCTAACACCCATCACCCTAACCCTAACAACCCTCACACTAATCCCTAACACCCATCACCCTAACACCTAACCCCCTCACCCTTATCCCTAACACCCCTAACCCTAACACCCCTCACACTTATCCCTAACCCTAACACCTAACCCTAACACCCCTTACACTTATCCCTAACACCCCTCACCCTAACACCTATCCCTAACACCCCTCACCCTAACCCTAACACCCCTCACACTTATCCCTAACACCTAACCCTAACACCCCTCACACTTATCCCTAACACCCCTCACCCTAACCCTAACACCCCTCACCCTAACCCTAACACCCCTCACACTTATCCCTAACACCCCTCACCCTAACACCCCTCACACTTAGCCCTAACACCCCTCACCCTAACACTTAACCCCCTCACCCTTATCCCTAACACCCCTTACCCTAACACCCCTCACACTTATCCCTGTGTCCCTGAGACACAGGGGAGGATGATGAGGGAGGGGGGAAACAGACACAGGGGAGGATGATGATGGAGGTGGGAGGATGTTGAGGGAGGGGGTATGAGACACAGGGGAGGGTGAAGAGGAAGGGGGCAAAGAGAGAAAGGGGAGGATGATGAGGGAGGGGGGAAGAGACACAGGGGAGGATGATGAGGGAGGGGGTAAAGAGATACAGGGGAGGATGATGAGGGAGGTGGGAGGATGATGAGGGAGGGGGGATGAGACACAGGGGAGGGTGATGAGGAAGGGGGGAAAGAGACACAGGGGAGGATGATGAGGGAGGGGGGGAGAGACACAGGGGAGGATAATGAGGGAGGGGGTAAAGAGATACAGGGGAGGATGATGAGGGAGGTGGGAGGATGATGAGGGAGGGGGGATGAGACACAGGGGAGGGTGATGAGGAAGGGGGCAAAGAGACACAGGGGAGGATGATGAGGGAGGGGGAAGAGACACAGGGGAGGATGATGAGGGAGGGGGTAAAGAGATACAGGGGAGGATGATGAGGATGATATAACTCCTGCAAGTGCACAGTGCCACTCATATCTGTTGTCTCAGTAGCTTGCACGCATAGTACCAATCTGTCAAAACCTGTAATGATGAATGAGGTCTAGAGTAGCCTGGTTTTCTTATCCTCTACAGGTTGAGACATAATGTTTGGGTGACTCCAGACCAACACATACAAGCAGCACACAAATTCAAAGCCGCCATCCTCCTCCTGGTCCAGCATCATCAGCCACATCAACCACTGCTGTCCTCCTTGCCCCCTCTCAACCATCCCCCACTCTGTCTCTCGCCTTGAACAGTTCCTGCTCCTCTGCCCATAGTCAGGTGCCTGTAAAGGACATGTTTGAGCGTAAGAAGCTAATGTCACAAAGTGCCCCAAATTTGAAGTAATACGACCAACCAAGCATCTTTTTCCATCTCCCGGTCCCAAAAATCCAGGCCTTATACACGTGCCCTGATAGGTGACGTAACAAGTATTAAACTGATAAGAGTAGTACTTACAAACACGCCACTCCTATCTGGTGGCACCTTTGATTGCACGTGCCGTGCCCCAAAATTGAAGTGATACGACCAACAAAGCAACTTTTTCCATCTCCCGGTTCTAAAAATCCAGGCCTTATACATGCCCCCTGATAGGTGCAGTAACAGGTACTAAACTGATAAGAGTAGTACTACTTAACACACCTTATAATAATGCAGAGAGAGGCAACGCAGTGAGAGGAGTCTGAAGAAGAGGAGTCAGAGGAGGAAGGTGGCTTTGAGGAGGTGGAAGACCAAACACAGCAGGCGTCCCAGGGGGCTTGTTGTCACCTTTCGGGGACCCTTGGTGGCTGGGTGGAGGAAGAGACATTCAATGACATCAGTGAGGACAAGGAACGGGACATGGCTAGCTTGGTATCCAACCTTGTGCAAATGGGGAGTTTGCGGTTGTGCAAATGGACTGTTTGCGGTTGTTTGCGGTGCATTAAACGGGGAGTTTGGTCTGTCACTGTGAAGCGGGCCTAACCCTTACACTACCTGATCGATACAACATCATACCTGATGTTTTAAAGCATGTTATTCCAAAAAAAATTAGGAATGTTAGGTGATTTATGCCCTTTATGGCTTAAAACCAGACTCTGCATCAACTATGTAATTTTCCGTAGGAGTTTTGCCATGGATCCCCCTCTGGCATGCCACAGTGCAGGTGTTAGTCCCATTGAAACAACTTTCCCATCACTATTGTGGCCAGAAAGAGTCCCTGTGGGTTTTAAAATCCGCCTGCCCATTGAAGTCTATGGCGGTTTGCCGGGTTCGCCGGTTCGCGAACATTTGCGGCGGTTCGCGTTCGCGGTTCGCGAACAAATTTTTTTATGTTCGCCCATATCACTAACAATAATGTTTAACAGTAAATCCAAACTTCAATCTAGCCAAAAAATAAATAAAACAGCATAGTCCACAAAAGTCTCAAAACATAGACTAAATACAATTTGCCATTTTAAATTACCAGTTGTAATGTACAATATTAAGCATAAAACCTAAACACACGCATAAAATATAATAGTACAACAAATAGTAGTAACAGCGCAAGAAAAAAAAAAAAAAATCATTGACCGAACATATAAGCTTTTAAATAAAAGATCAAAATACTATTATGACAATCCCCTGTACTAAAAATTACAAAGACTAATTTTTGCCCTCTACTATGTCTGTAAGTTAAAAGTACAATAAAAAAATAAATTTACAAAACAAAATTAAATATAATTTTATATAAATTTAAATTACCTATTAGATGTAGAAAAAGGTATAGTGTCAGTTTCTTCCCTGTGCTATTCATCTAAGGCAAAAATGACAACCTACCACACAAAGTAAGACCAAAAAAATTAAATACACTTATTTAACAATATAAAGAAACTACCACTACAATAAACTACAAGCAAATATAAACAAACTGTTGATAATAAAAAAATTACAAAACAAACTTAACATCTCAATTTAAACTAATTATAAATTATTTTCTTTTACAGATTAAAATGGCTACTAACGAGAGCAAACAAGAAAAGAAAACACGTCAAACTAGAGAAAGATAAGAGAGATGGGCCAACCAGCAGACACCAGAGGAAAAAGAAATTTGACGAGAAAAAGAACGCAAAAGACTTGCAAGCAAAAGACTATCAGCTGCAAAAATTAAAGATACGCCAAAAAATGCTATCAAGCAAATAAAGCATTTACAACCTGTTCCTCAAACATCAGATGACATTTTACCTGAAAAAATAAAAGAGATACCAATAAAAGCAACAATAAAAACAAAGCATTTAGAACCTGTTCCTGAAACATTACATGACATTTTATCTAAACCAATACAAGATATACCAAGAAAAGCCATGAAAAAAACAAAGCATTTAGAACCTGATGTTGAAATATTACATGACATTTCACCTCATGAATATCAAAGTCAAACTGCTATATGCATTGCAAATTGTCCTTTACTCAAGTCTTTAGCAGTAGAGGTTCATAGTTGTGGGGACATGACTACTCAATGTCAGTTTTGTGAGGCTTATTATTTTAAACACGAGAGACCCAGAGATGGCTAATTTATTCGTTGCTGTCAAAAAGGCAAGTTCAAACTTCCAGAAAGAAAAGAATTTCCAATCTATTTACAAAACATTATGACTGAACCTACTTTTCCAAACTACAAAAAATATAAGGCAAACATAAGATCCTACAATAGTGCCATATCCTTTGCATCTATGGGTGCAACATTAGCTGCTAATGTGCCAGGACATGGTCCTTACTGTTTTAAAGTCCAAGGGCAAATTTATCATCGAACTTCACATTTACATCCAGAGGAAGGAGAGCAAAGAAAATTTGCTCAACTATATGTCCTAGATACAATGGAAGCTGTTGACCAACGTATGCAGATGGAAGAAAATAAAAAATGCTTACCCAGTGTTTTTATAGAGCTAAATCAAATTATGGACAATAACCCCTACAGTAAAGCTTATAAAAAATTGGCAGAAGTAGAAAATGAACAACAACTTCATGCACAAAGACATCAATTACCAATGCCAAAGGTAAATATGGTGCTTAAAAGAGACAGACATACTAATAAACGTCTTTATAACTTGCCAACATCAAATGAGGTTGCAATGGTGTTTCAAAATGATGAAGGAGAACCACCATTTCAAAGAGACATTAGAATATATCCCAGAAATGAGGAGCAACCATTCATTAATATGAGTATCTTAAGTCCAAATTTAGATCCAATGACACGAAGAAGCAGGTTGGCAACCAAAATTAACATTTCCCAGTTACCCAAATGCTAAAGCCAGAATCCGAAATAGTGTTTCTATGTTTGAATTTAAAGTAGCTCAAATTGCCATTCGAAATACATTTAATCCAATTTTATGTGGTGGAAAACTAACACAACAATGGATTATTGATTCCTATTTGCAAGTTGAGGCCAATAATTTAAACTTTATAAAATATCAACAAGATAAACTACGTGTAGAACAATATTCAGGACTAATGGACTATGTTGCTGACGTGGCTACAAGCAGAGACATGACAGCTGGCAAAGCCATTATTTTACCATCTTCCTTTCAAGGATCTCCTCGAAATATGAGAGAAAGATACAATGATGCTATGGCTATTGTCACCAAATTTGGCAAACCCGATTTATTTCTTACATTTACATGTAATCCACAATGGCCAGAAATTACACAAGATTTACTTCTTGGACAAAGTGCTTCCGATAGACCAGATTTAGTAGCCAGAGTTTTTAAGATTAAATTAAATTAAATTAATTAATACGGGACATCACTTTAAGTCAGTTATTTGGCAAATGTATTGCATATGTGTATACCATTGAATTTAAAAAAAGAGGCCTTCCACATGCACATCTTCTGATAATACTTCAAGAAAAAGATAAATTAGATACTTCTGACAAAGTGGATGCAGTCATTGTTGCTGAACTACCAGATCCAGAACTATATGGTAGACTATATGAGATTGTTATTCATCGCATGATTCATGGACCCTGTGGTGATCTTAATCCACAATCACCATGTATGGAAAATAAGAAATGTTCCAAAGATTTTCCAAAAGATTATAGAGACAAAACCTATGCCAATTGTGATGGCTATCCACTTTATAAAAGAAGAGAAGGAGATAGTGCCATTATTCGTGGAAAAAAAGTTGACAATAGATATGTAGTACCCTACAATCCACATTTACTCATTAAGTATAACGCCCACATCAATGTAGAAGCCTGCACTTCCATCAAATCCATTAAATATGTCAACAAATATATTTACAAAAGCTATGATGAAGCTACTGTATTCGTCAAAAGTGCAGACAACCATGAAAGTAGTGAGTTAGTACATGATGAACTTGCATCTCATGTAGATGCTCGCTATGTCAGTGCGCCAGAAGCTATGTGGCAGCTTTTAAAATTTGAAATGCATGATAGATCACATGCAGTATTTAGATTAGCAGTACATTTGCCACAAAGACATTTAGTGTATTTCCATGCTGGAAATGAAAGTAATGCATTAGCCCAAAGGGAAGATCGTCACACTACACTAACTGCATGGTTTGAATTAAATTCCACAGATTCACAAGCAACACAATTCTTATATATTGAAATGCCATATCACTATGTTTTTGTGAATGGATTAGGGAAACTGAGAAAAAGCAGAGGCAATAAAATAATCCCACGAATTTACACAGTCAGTCCAAGAGATGTTGAACGTTTTTGCTTACGGATATTACGTTTAAATGTTCCTGGAGCACAAAGTTTTGAACACTTAAGAACTGTTAATGACATAGTATATGAATCCTTCCATTTAGCTGCAAGACATAGAAACTTACTAGCTGATGATACAGAATGAGAAAGATGTTTAGAAGAAGCAGAACAATGTCAAATCCCACGGCAGATGAGAGAACAATTTGCATTTATTTGTATCTTCTCAAATGCTCCAAATGCATTAGCTTTGTGGGAGACATTTAAAAGTAATATGGCTGAAGACTTTATGCGACGATACAATGAACCCATTGCACACTTAAAAGCGTTAATGGAAATCCAAGAAGTATTTTTAACCCATGGATTAAGTTGTGCAAGTTTTAATTTGCCTGATCCAGGTCTTATATATGACATAATCTTTGAAGACTATGACACTCAACTACAAGTAGAAAGAACAGAAGAAAGACTTGCAACTTTAAATACGTTACAATTGCAAGCATTTAATGCCATTAAAAATGCAATAGATAATGACATGTTGACAGAGAGTTATTTCTATCTTGATGGACCTGTTGGATCAGGAAAAACGTATCTATATAATTTATTAATGAGTTCTGTACGAGCACAAGGTCAAATAGCACTGGCGTTTGCCACTACTGGAATTGCTGCACTTTTGTTAGAAGAACTGTAGGAAGAACTGTACATAGTGGCTTTAAACTGCCAGTGCCTATTTTAGAAACTTCTGTGTCAGATATTTGCATGACATCATTACAAGCAAAGAAAGTGAAAAAATGTAAATTAATTAAATTAGATGAGGCCACAATGATGTCATGCTATGCCCTCCAATGTATTGACCATTTGCTTAGTGAAGTCATGGATAATACTTTTCCATTTGGTGGAAAGGTAATGTTGTTAGGTGGCAATTTTAGACAAACATTACCTGTCGTTGTACATGGAAATCGAACTGACATTATCGAAACCTGTATAAAGTCAAGCACACTATGGAAACATTTTACCCATCTTCAACTGCAACAAAATATGAGATCAGAAGGCCAAACTGATTTCAATCATTGACTTATTAAAATTGGAGAAGGAAGAACAGAAAAAATACCACATTACCAGACGACACTGTAGAGTTAGAGATACCACCTCATATGATTTGTCACCAAGATATTATATCGGCTATATTTGAAGGTAGCATAAATAACAAGGAATATTCGGAGCTTGCCAACCAAGTCATACTAACGTGTAAAAATAAGGATGCATTAATCCTCAATAATGAAATCTTTAAAAAAAATAATGCACCACAAAGAAATTATCACAGTGCTGATTCTGTACTTGCTGATGACAATGAAAGTCAGGCTAACTTTTCATACCAAGAATAGATTTAGCACCAAGTGAAAGTAGTCTCCCTTTTATACTTCAAAGAAGACAATTTCCCATTATTATAGCATTTGCCATGACCATTAATAAATCACAAGGTCAAACGTTCAAATCTGTGGGTATTTTCTTGGAAGAACCAGTATTTGCACATGGTCAATTGTACGTTGCGTTGTCAAGGTGCAAAAATCAACAGGGTATTAAAGTTTACATTGAAAAGAATGAAAGTCAAGGTGATTTATTAGAAGATGGACGTATTTAACTAAAAACATTGTCTACTATGAAGTACTATAACTTTTCATTAAAGAAATAAAACACATGCAAAACAAATTTAAAAGCATTGAAAAATACAAAACAATAAACAATTCAGTCATAATTAATGTAAGTACTGTTTATGGAGGATTCGCCTCACAAAACACTTGCCTTGCATTATTTTTACAAATTATGTTAAAATGTTAATTAACTATGTTACTGTTTCTAATGTTACAAGTTTGAAAAAAATATACTTTCAAGTTCTTTACTTCAACATATTACAAAGTTCATGTTAAGAGCTCAGCCACATTTTAAGTCAGAATGTAAATATTGTCTGTTATGTTAAGATTACTCCCTGGATTAATATTTATCGCCAGTTCATGGGGTCAGGAAGGAATTAATTTAATTGGGTACGTTTCAAGGAGGGTTTTTACTGTTTGGCTTCCTCTGCATTCAATGTATATTGAAGATAGCAATTATTCAGATAGAAAATGCATGTTAAAAAACTATTACCTCAAGTTTACAATACTGATTAGTTTAAAGTTCAACTATTTTTACATTCAAATGTTAATACTTTTAATACAAAATTATGTTAAAAGATTAATTCACTATGTTACTGTTTATAATGTTCAAAGTTGCAAAAATGTTTTTTTCAAGTTCCTTAGTTACACAGATAAGAAAGTTCAAGTTTCAAAAAATATTATATCAAGTTTCTTACTTAAATATATTACAAAGTTCTTGTTAAAATTGGGTACGTTTCAACAAGGGTTTTTACTGTTTGCCTTCCTCTGGATTCAATGTATATTGAAGTTAAAAATTCTTCAGATAGAAATTGCATGTTAAAAAAACATTACCTCAAGTTTACAATAGTGATTAGTTTAAAGTTCAACTGTTTTTACATTCAACTGTTAATACTTTTAATACAAAATTATGTTAAAAAATTAATTCACTATGTTACTGTTTATAATGTTCCAAGTTCAAAAAAAAAAAAATCAAGTTCCAAAGTTACACAGATAATAAAGTTCAAGTTGCAAAAAATATACTTTCAAGTTTCTTACTTATATATATTACAAAGTTCATGTTAAAAAGTTGGTACGTTTCAACAAGGGTTTTTACTGTTTGCCTTCCTCTGGATTCAATGTATATTGAAGTTAACAATTCTTCAGATACAAATTGCATGTTAAAAAAACATTACCTCAAATTTACAAAACTGATTAAAGTTCAACTGTTCTTACATTCAAATGTTAATACTTTTAATACTAAATGCTTTAAGAATTATTGTTCACCAACAGAACATTTTACAAAACTAAACATGTTTAATATCACAATACTTACAAGTATCAAATATGTAGATTAATAACTAAACAACTTTCCAAACATACACATCTCATTGCCGTCATTTTTTGACGGGCAAGTCGCTAGTCACATATTTAGTTGTGAGCAATACGGGTTGTTGCTAACACTTGCAGGCTCGCATAGCGAGCCCGCCTCTTGCGGGCTTGCATTGCAAGCCCGTTGCAACTGCGGCCCGCGCGAAGTGAGGGCAGCAGTTGATGTCAAGGAGTGCTGAAGGTGCTCCTTGCGCTGCTGGAGATGAGCACCATAGGCGCTCATTCCTAGGACCCCGTACGACTAAGGCAGGGAACTCCGAAGGTGCTCACTTCGCTGGTGGAGATGAACGTCATAGGCGCTCATCCCTATGACCCCGTACAACGTAGGCAGGGATCGACTAAGGCACGCACTGCGCTGGTGGAGATGAGCGCCGTGGGTGCTTATCCCTACCACCCCATACAACTTAGGCAGGGAGCGCCAAAGGTGATCATTGCACCGGTGGCGCTCATCCCTACGACCCGCAGAACTACACATCAACAAAAATCTCAATTACACCATTCACAATGCGAGACCCATAGCAAATTGAAAAAATAAAACGGGGAAATATTACGGCCCGTAACACTTGCAAAAAGGAAAGCGACACTTACCAAAGAAATAATACGACCCCCGGCACTAAGAGAAAAAAAAAATCCGAGCTCAAAAAAATACGAAGTTACCGGCTGCACCGCGGACATACAAAAACAACAATAACAACACCTAAATTACAAAAAAACTAAATAAAAAAACACTCACATCACAGGGGGACAGGCACGACGTAGGGGAGTCAGGTTGCGTGACAATTTAACCACAATTTGCCCAGTTTCCACTCACAAAAATGGCCTAAGCCAGAGAAAAAATGGTGGCCGAAAAAACCCAAACTGAGGCTACAAGACCCCTAAACACGCAAAACACCACCAAGCACAAAGGACTTTTACACAGACACATACGAGATACAAAATACACTATTAGGAGGGACGGAAAATGCTCCAGACCTGCGTAACACATACACACTCGCCGCCATTTTACAACACTACCTTAAAACGAATAACATTACCAATCTAAAATAACGCATTACACAACTAAACAAAAGGTTTAGCCTCGCGGACGCAGCCTAGTTACACTTCACACTTGCCACATTGCTGATACTTTCTCCTCAGATCACCAACAGTCAAAATGTACATTGTATGCTGCAGGAAAAACAACAGCGATTGTTAGCTCTTCAGCATATTGATTCCTGGATATATTCATTACAAATAGGTAAAGTATATTAATTTATTATTTAATTAATTAATTACGGTAATTATTATAAAAAATATATATTTATATAAAAAAAATAAAGTGCAGAGGACACACTTGCTTTGCCAAAGGCACGCAGCGTGGGGCTTGCAATGTGCACCGAAGGTGTTCAGAGGAGCAAAAGTACACAAGGCGCCTTTCATGCTCATTGTGAGCCACGGGATGAGCGCCAAAGGAGCTCAGAGGACTAAAAGCCTTACAATGTGTGCCAAACAGCATTACCTGCCTTACTATTTTATTGTCGTCATTTTTTGACGGCCAAGTTGCTAGTTCAATATAATAAAGAGCCAAAATTGTTAAAAATGTCATGGAAGTCCTGGTCGGTCACTAAAAGTGAAAAAACCTGGAGCCCCCCCAATTAGAGAATTAAAATGTGTTAGATTGTACCTGCTTAGGGTAACTAATATTTTAATGTATCATCTGTAAAAACTGTATAAAAGAGTGAACCAACTAATAATGATTATGCTCTGTTTGGGACGCATATACATGGTTTGTTTCATTTAGAGGGTATAAGTTTACTTTTATTTTCTCTAACCAAGAAATCACTTTTGCAACTTGTCCTGGATCCCGGTAACTTGTCCTTAGAATCTGCAACTGTCCTAGCATCCAGCTAAGCCGTCCTGTGTGAGGGGAGACAGAACCTAGTCAACTTGTGGGTAGGATTGGTCTAGCAACCTTCAAGCATGTTGTAAAACCACTATTGGACCCTGTAGGCACCATCATTCTTTGGTAAAAGTGCATGTGGGAGGGGTATTTACATTTCTGGAGGGAAGTGTTTAAATCAATTGATGCAAGCTGCCTATTTTGGGGTCTGTGTGGAGGAAGGGGTGGCATAAATTTCAATCAAATTATTAACAAATACTCACCTTTATATCTTCTCTCAGATACATGTGAATTGTATCTTTTAGAAGCACGTTACCACTTAACTGAGATCCATTGTAGTGTACTCTGTGAAAATGTATAGGTGGAAAATATCCAAATATGAGTATAGTATTTATAATTCTTAAATAACTGCAGAGAGACTAAACAGATAGTAACCAACATGAAACACTGATACCAAAGAGTAATTTAAAAAGGAACACTTAGCTCTGCTCCAAAAGTACATCTGTACTCAAATAAACACTGAAGGCTGCAACCTGTGAATGCTACATTAAGGGCTCAGGACATATTGCAGCCTTAGACACCACAACCTCCTCCTGCCACAAAGAGAATTTCAGCTATAGCTCAGTTTCCTTTGAAGTGTAAAAATGACCCACAGGTCTCTTTAATGTACACACACAATGTGAAATTGACTTATGTTTTCTCCCAAGCGTTCCATTGACTTTGGAAGATTAATTTCTAATTTGGTGGCTGGAGATAACAAATGAGCTTTGGCACGGGGTCTGTTCTATGACTGAAAATTCATTTTGCCACCTTGTCACGTTCTACATTCCATATGCATGAACCAATATCTATCAAGGAGGCCAGCTTGCAAAGTGTAGCAATGCCATAGAGAAGTTAATTAATAAGTATTCCTTATCCAGTTCTGCACCAAATGTCATATATCCGCATAGAGTTTTATTAAAAGAAAATTGACATTCGAAATTCTTGAAAGAAAATTTACACTGGAAATCCTTAAAATATGAGAGAGACAGAGACGGAGAGACAGAGAGAGATAGATTTTGTTACTTCAGTTAGTATTGTGTTAAAAAAAAGACATTAAGATTTATTTAATTGGTATTTTTACAATTTGATTTAAGCAACATTGTTAACATCCTGAAGAAGCAAACTGTTTGTATTGTGACACAAAAGTTAGTTAAAGAAAAAAAACAGACATTTGTTGGTTGTGTATGTATTCAACCCCTGTAATCAATATTTGCTATAACCACAATTGGCTGCAATTCCAACGTTGAGTCTTTTGAGGTAAGTCTATACCAGCTTTGTACATCTGGATACTGAATTATTTGCCATATCCTTTCTTGGGAAAATTGCTCAAGCTCTGTCAGGTTTGAGGTTGATTATTGGTGAACAGCAATTTTTAAGTCTTGCCAAAGAATCTCAATCAGATTGAGGTCTGAGCTTTGACTGGACCATTTAAGCCATTCAAGTTCTTCAATTTAAATCACTCCAATGCCGCTTTGGCTGTGTGTCTAATGTAATTTTACTCACCTCAGACCCCATCTCAGTTCTCCTGCAAACTCAAACAGATTTTCCTATGCAATTACACTGTATTTGTCTTCATTCATCTTGCCCACCATCCTGACCAGTTCCTCAATCCCTGCACATGAAAAGTATCCCCACATCATGAAGCTTCCACCACCATGCTACTGCTAAAATGTTTAATTTGGGTCTCATCATTCCAGTTAACCATTTTCCACATAAATGCTGTATCTCCCCATTTAGCAAACTCTAAATTAAATTAACCAATTAACCAAAAGGTCAAACTTGGTAAATTAATAGTTTTTTTTCTAGGACTGGCTTTCTTCTGAGCACATTTACTTGTTGCTTTTCTGACTAATACCTTCCTTATACAGTCACTGAGTTTTGGTGGATGATCTTCCATAGGCACAGTTGTGCCATATCCTTTACATTTTGGATAAAATGTAACTGTAGCTCAGGGGATGTGCAAGTTTTGAAACATTCTTTATAACCCATTCTTGCTGGTGCATCTCCAGAACTTTATCCCTGGTTTAGGTAGATCCTTGAATTTATGGTGCTCTTTGATTAGACATACTCTCCAACAAATTCCAGAAACAAGCATATTAATTCTGAGATCATATGATACTCCAGTTGCATAAAGTTGTATTCCATATAACTAATTGCGTGACTTCTAAAGGCAATTGGTTACACTGGACCGTATTTAGAAAAGTTACAGCAAAGGGGGTAAATGTTTCAGTTTTGGATCTGTAAATAATTTTAAAAATGATGTAGATCAGAGACATAGAATACCAATTAAATCTGTTTTAATTCCAGATTGCACAAAGCGGTAGGGGAGTACTTATGCAAGCCACAGTAAGCATTACCTCCTCTTTTTTCTCTTGAATCAATCTTGTTTACAGCTCTTGCATCAATTCCTCTCCTGGATTTCCCAACTTTTCCTGTACCTGTATCCCATCCATTCCTTGCCTCTAGCCCTATCCTTTCCACTTCTTTATCCCCCATCTCCCCAAAACCTCTCATCCCTGTTGCACTACCAATAACAAAACACTGCAACCTCCCAGACAAAACATTGAGGAACTGTATGACATATCTGCACTGTGCTCTAGTAATCATGTTGGTACATTACACACATATATAAATATTATTATCCTTTATTTGTAATGCTCCAACATATTCCGTAGCACTGAATATCTTCTCTAATAGTAATAAATAATGAAAAGCACACAACTCCATCAGTTCTGGGTACATTTTTAAAATAACCGTTATAACAGCAGTTCAAATAAACTTTATATTCAGTGGCAGCTTTAAGCAAAGTAAATGCTACAGTATGGCAAACATATTAGTAAAAAGTAAAATCGGGTAAAATATAATTTTTTGTTGAAGTCATCCTTGACTTTGTTTTCTGCTAAAACATTTCAGAGCTATGTTTTTACTTTAAAAGCTTTGATAACATTTACTGCAAACCATTTCATGTGTAAGAATAAAGCAAAAGCAGGAAACTATTTATAGGAACACTTTTCTTTGTTTTTCTAAAGAACCTCTTTTAGACACTGCAAAGACAAGTAAAGAATAATGACAAAATTACTTGTTGGTTTTTTTTTCTTGTTCCAAGGTTGCTGGGTAGTTTTTTTTCTTGCTTGTTTTAAAAAAATAATGCTAAAAACACATTATCATCAAAATGTATGCATAACGTGCTCATGGTGTTTTATATGAGGAATACTGGACTGAGATGTTCTAAGCTATACATATGAAGTGAGGCAGAGAGAAAATAATCCTTAATGGAACACTGCTGAGACAAATAGATGTGTATGTATGTAAGAGCTGTGAGTATTTGTTGTAAGAAGAGCACTATATATATATAACTTCTGACACTTCAGCTGTTATCCATTTCCACCTCTGCCATCCCCTTCTTCATGTGCCTTTAATCGTTCCCAGCATCAGAGTATTCTCTAAGGAATCCTTTCTTCTCGTGATATGGCTATATTAGTGATTAAGTTAAAGTAAGGATATTACTAAGTGCACTAAAGCACAATGATTTTGATCAAAAAATATATTACAGTATTCCTTTTATTAAGTAGATATTGACATGCCTTGCATCTTTTACACTTCTTTAATCCTTTCCTGCTTAGCCATGTTTCTCTGGTTTTATTTTCAGAAAACTGATTGTGTACCAGCTAGTCTCCAATAGTTTTGCCTCTTCTATACGTTTTGGATGTTTGCGGTGATATAAACTTTTTTATTATTAGATCTTGAAGGAGCAAATACCAATACTTGTTCAGTATGGACTTCATTTTTGCATGATCACTTCCAAATTTCATTATGCATCTCACTAGTTCCTCCTTCTTGGTTTCCACCGGTTTATATAAGATCTCTATCCTCTGAGTATTGGCAGCCTTTTGGTATGCCCTTTTAAGGACTCGGTTAGGATAACCTCTATCACGAAAACGTTGTTTCAGATTGTCAGCTTGTAGTTTAAATTCTTGCAAAAATGTGCAGTTTCTTCTAAGTCTTAGATATTGCCCAACTGGAATTACCCTTCTTAAGGGTTTTGGATCTTGACTGGTCCAATTTAGCAGCATGTTTGTTGCAGTGGATTTTCTAAAAATAGTAGTGTTTATATCACCTGTTTCATCTTTAGTAATCTTCAAATTCAATAACAAAAAAAGTGGGCAATAGTAAAATGTAAACTTTATTGGTTGGAAAAACCGACGATTAAAACTTTAAAAAGGGAAAGAATAAAAACTGTACAAATACCTTTGAACAGAAAAACTGCAAACCTAATGACCACTGGACAACTGTCACTCATTAAGTGGGGTTTGAGCAGTATTATAAATGAGACACAGAGAGTGTCTATGTATAAGCTTGTAGTACTATGCAACAAAAGGTGTAAATCATTAGAATAGTGGGCCAAACCTTCCTAAATTACCTTGTGCTATAACTATATATCTCTCCCCAGTAACGGCTGTGAAACCTAGTATAACAACATAAGGAAGATATAGGTAGCTTGGTAGTATGCTTCTAAACAACAGATTTCTTTGCATACAAAAAATCCTCAGTTTGGCTCTTAGATCACCAGGTACTTCATTGCCTCTTATTAGGGTACAATGCCCCTATTATTTGAATGATATAGGTATAAATCAACCATTCAAACAATATGGCTCTTAAATGTCCAGATATTGCATTACCTCTTGTTAGAGTATCACACCACACCTATTTTGGTGGTGTAAGCATAATTTGGGCCATTCTGAACAAGCTCACTCTCTGTATACTCGCATATAGTATAACAGCGTCTCCCTGTGCTGGGGAGATTCGCGCTGCCTAGTTGCGTCGTGCGTAATAACCTCACGTTACGCTAGCCTAGAATCTGTTGTTTAGAAGCATACTACCAAGCTACCTATATCTTCCTTATGTTGTTATACTAGGTTTCACAACCGTTACTGGGGAGAGATATATAGTTATAGCACAAGGCAATTTAGGAAGGTTTGGCCCACTATTCTAATGATTTACACCTTTTGTTGCATAGTACTACAGGCTTATACATAGACACTCTCTGTGTCTCATTTATAATACTGCTCAAACCCCACTTAATGAGTGACAGTTGTCCAGTGGTCATTAGGTTTGCAGTTTTTCTGTTCAAAGGTATTTGTACAGTTTTTATTCTTTCCCTTTTTAAAGTTTTAATCGTCGGTTTTTCCAACCAATAAAGTTTACATTTTACTATTGCCCACTTTTTTTGTTATATATATTTAGAGTGTTATGCACTAATGGGCTTTATTCCCTAAAGATTTTTTCTGCATCTTCAAATTCAAGAAATTTAGTTCACTTTTGTTATATTCATACGTGAATTGAAGATTGAGATTATTAATATTGAGAGTCTGTATAAATTCCTGGAGTAATCTTTCAGTGCCTGTCCGGTTCTAATGTGGGTCTGCCTTTGACGGCCACCATTTTCTAGCTTGCGTTCCACGCTGGAACGCAGTATTGACGCATCTAGCGTTTCAATAACTTTATTCACATCGCCACTGAGCGTTCCACGTTGAAACACAGCGGCCATTACTTTTTCGGATAGGGGATCAATTTCTCCTTTTTCTAACTACCCAGAATGGTCCTGTCTCGGGGACATGATGTGGGCAAGCCAATCAGATTATGGCAGGTAGTTAAGCTAATGGGAAACCCGTGAAAAGGGACCTATTAACTCCCTATAAATAGTGCCAGGCAAACAAAGTAAATTATGCCCTGAGGAAGCCAGTTATTGGTGAAACCGGTTGGCAAGCTGTATATCACATACACTGGGATGGAATAGTGGCTTATTTGAAGTTCTAAGATTATCTACTTCTCATATTTTTTGGATCACCTCTACTCTGCAATTGATAGGTGGATAATGAAGATAGTGACCTATTAAGGCACAAACACCAACTCTGCACCTCCGTGCTAGGTGCTGTGGGTAAGAGGGGCATTGCACAACCCCCATTTCTTCTCTTCTCACCACGTTACATTATTGCATTTTGTATCTGATCATTATTAACTTAATTCTTATTGATACATTTAAGGAATTCTTCTAATATCCATACCCAGTGATATATGTGATTGTTTTTATAAGCATTTATATGCATTCATTTTTTTAAACTTAAATTGCATTTTTTGATGTGTTACTTAAAGCATATCCGAGGATTTGCATGTGCATAAATGAGTATTGCTTACATACATAAGTTCCCCTAGACTATACAAAATTTTTTGATACTTTCTTTTTTTCCCTAAGTGATTTAGTCTCACTATAAGCTATCATAGATCTCATGTGTTATTTTCTCCTATATTTAAAGTGCTCTAGTCTCACTACAAGCTATTGTAGGTCACATGTGCCACTTAGACTTATATGTAGGATATAATCGGACCAATATTGATTGCTCTGATTGGGGGTTTTCAGTACACATCCATTTGCATATATATTTTTAAACAACTTTATTTTTTTGCGTCGTGGTTTGTTGATTTAATAAAAGGAATACTGTAATATATTTTGTTTATATTAGTGATTAACCTGTTCTCTGCCATCAGAGGGGTATATATATATATATATATATATATATATATATATATTGTGCTGAAGTGCCACCAGAGGTCAGAACAGAGCTCTTCAAGACTTCTCCCCAGGAGTGAGAGAGTTAACAACCTGCTCAAAAGGCAGGGGTGTGGCTGCAATCTAGGCCTGCTGCTACCTCCAGTTGGAGAATTGTTTGGAAGCATGGAGCCTGGGCAGAGGCAGAGCAAACCTGGGACAGCTTTGTGTGGCCAGAGAGAGGTCAGGGAGACATGGAAAGCCATTGAGGCTGTCTTAAGTGTACAGCCAGCACAACTGAGAGATGCAACACTGAGAAGAGTGTCCAGTGTGACCAGAGAGGTGAAAGAGACACAGCTCCTTTGCAGATGGATTGCAGACCCTGAAGGGAGTGGACTCTAAAACAGATAAGTGTACAGGCCTATGTTGCTGTCTGTTCCCCCCTGGCCTGTGTCTCTTTCCTTCTCCCCCTGTGTCTGTTCCCCCCTTCCTCGTGTCTCCATTTCCCTCCCTTGTGTATCTTCCCCCCTGCACTCTCTCCCCTGTGTCTCTTCCCCTCCTCTCACTCCCCTGTGTCTATTCCCCCTCCTCGTTCTGTGCCTCTTCCTCCCTTTCTATCTCTTCCCCCCTCTCCCTCTGTGTCTCTTCCCCCCTCACCCTCTGTGTCTCTCCCTACTCTGTGTCTTCCACCCCTCTCCCTCTGTGCCTCTTCCACCACCTCTCTGTGTCTCTCCCCCCTGTGTCTCTCCACCCCTTCCTCTGTGTCTCCCCCCTCTGTGCCTCTTTCCCCCCTCTCTCTGTACCTCTTCACCCCTTTCCCTCTGTGTCTCTTTCCCCCTCACCCTTTGTATCTCTCCCCCCTCTGTGTCTCTTCTCCCTCTCCCTCTTCCCCCCTCTCCCTCTGTGCCTCTTCCCCCCTCTCCCACTGTGCCTGTTCCCCCCTGGCCTGTGTCTCTTTCCCCCTTCCCCCTGTGTCTTTTCCCCCTTCCTCGTGTCTCTTCCCCCCCATTTCCATCCCATGTGTATCTTCCCCCTGATCTCCCTTCCCTGTGTTTCTTCCCCCTGTTCTCCCTCCCCTGTGTTTCTTCCCCCTGTTCTCCCTCCCCTGTGTTTCTTTCCCCTCCTCTCACTCCCCTGTGTCTCTTTCCCACCTCTCCCTCGCATGTCTCCTTCCACCTCCCCTGTGTCCCTTTCCCCCCATGTCTCTTCCCCCCCTCCTTCTGTGTCTCTCCCCTCTCCCTCTGTATCTCTCCCCCCTCGGTCTGTGTCTCTCCCCCCTCCCTCTGTGTCTCTCCCCCTCCCTCTATGTCTCTTCACCCTCCCTCTGTGCCTCTTCCCCCTCTCTGTGTGTCTCTTCTCCCCCTCTCCCTCTTCCCCTCTCTCCCTCTGTCTCTTCCCCCCTCCCCCTCTGTCTCTTCCCCCCTCCCCCTCTGTCTCTTCCCCCCTCTCCACCTGTGTCTCTCCCCCCCTCTGTGTCTCTCCTACCCTCTCCCTCTGTGCCTCTTCCACCCTCTCCCTCTGTGCCTCTTCCCCCTCTTCTTCTGTGTCTCTTCCCCACTCTCCCTCTGTGCCTCTTCCCCACTCTCCCTCTGTGCCTCTTCCCCACTCTCCCTCTGTGCCTCTTCCCCACTCTCCCTCTGTGCATCTTCCCCACTCCCTCTGTGTTTCTTCCCTTTCCCGCTCTTCTCTCCTTATGTGCGGCGCATGCGAAATGCGCATCTCAGGGCGCGCATTGAGCATACGCGTCTCACGCCGCACTGTGCGCATGCGCGGCTCGCAGCCTTTGCGATCGGATCATTGTCCAGTTGTGATTCGTCGCAAGCGTGACGACGAATCGCAGTTTGACAATTATAATATGTGATATATATATATATATATATATATATATATATATATATACCGTATATATATGTAATAAGGTAAAAGATTTTAAGATTTTTTTATGTAAAAAGTAATTACACTGAAAAAGGAGAATTTTTTTATACTTAAACTATATCAGCAAACAGCTGTGTCTATGTAAATGGTTGCTTTATGGCAAGGTAGCTCCAATAATAAAACTCACCTCAAATAAGTTTGTAAAATTGGGCTGAATTTATCTCAAGGTGACCAGTGCACATTACAAAAACTATAATTATAAAACAAATTGCACTTCTTTTGTACAAGTGAATAAACACTTTCCAATTTCTATATAATTTTGGACCGGTTTCACCTGTTTGGATGGGCCTCAACCAGGTGAAGAGATACATTTGCTTTCATTGCTTCAAACTAGCAATTGGGATGAGGCTGTCTTGGCCTGGCCCACACAAACAGAGCACTGGCTAATTACCACAGATGCTATTCAATGAGAACAAACAGGATCCGTGTCAATGAGCCATGCTGTAAGGGAAAAATCTAGCCTTTTATAACAGAACTAGAGAAGTCTTGGGTCAATGCCTACATTATGCAAACACGTTCCCATCCCTTCCTACCATATAAAACTCTACATTGGAAATAGATAATAGTTGGGAGAAAAGTAACATTTTCTGTTTATGTAGAGCACAAGCCAGCAGTCGAAATGGTAATTGGCCACAGATGTTAAACAGCTTATGTCCACTAATTAGCATCAAGCGATTTCATTTTCTACCTGCAAATGTGCATCAGCTGAGGGAGGAAAATAACATGTGCATGACTGGATTGTTTTTATATTAGTAATTTCGTGGGGAAGTAAAGAATTCTGTGTTTTTTGTACGGACTGAGGTTCTTTGGGCCAGAACTGAACCATCTGTGGTATTTACTGTGGAATTGTGTGCTCTGACTCAGAGGAAATATAGGGTGGCCAGATACCTCCTACTCGAGCCAAGCAGCCTGTTCCTCATAACAGCTTAATCTAAAGCCCTGGTGCATAAAATGGCTGCCGCTTGGCCTTGGGCTAGAAGGACAGCTTTGACCAGCCCAGGATTTTGCTTCAGGGCATGGAGTTTTAAATGCACAAATTATCCAAATCTGTCTGCCATGAACACACAACTTTTTTATTTTATCCGCACTATAATTGACAAATCTCTCTTTATCGTTCTAATCAGCAAGTAAATGTATTGATTCACTGGGAGAATTTCAAAACATTCCACTGATTTCAATGTTTTTACTATATGGTATTTTGCATAACAAAACTTTATTATGGAAAAATTGTTTTTGTATTTTGAACTTTTTAAACTTTTCTAAGCAATTATTTTTTTACTGCAGGCTTCCATTTTCTTCACTGAGTCTGCCTATTGCGGCTTCTGTCTCAACAGGTAGGGTCCTTGAAAACAAATAAGCTTCCCATTAGATCTAATGGGAGCACTGGCAAACTGTATCTCCCACATTCTTATTCTGCAGATGTAAACCTTTTGTGTATTCAAACTCTCCTACCACCTCAGGAAGTAGATCACTGGAAACTAAAATGGAAGATTCTACAGCAGCGTGATTGCATATAAAAGTATTTAGAGGGTGATGAGAACTACACAAAGTTAATGGAGGGCCCCTAGAGCAGAACCATCCAGGCTGGTGGTGGCTGTGGTGTTCCCATGTCGTGGGGGAACCGAGTGCCGCCAGAGGGAAATCTGTGGCAGCCTTGCAAGAGGGTTCAGGTAGCTCGGCCCCCTCTGTTCAGAGCGGGCACCATTTTGACTCACTCTGCAGCATCGTGAAGCACTGGTTCCGGAGCATAACAGAAGAAGTTAACAAAGAAGGATGTATAGAGTTACATGCACATACATTACTGATTATACAGCATATAGCAGCTTAGGGCAGCAGTAGGGAGTGTGTGTTTGTCTTCATTTAATCATTATTCATTGTCTTTGAGTATGGATGCAGTAGAGATGTCAGGATTAGAGCCCATCCTAGCAGAGGTGTGATCAAGAGCCATCAGCCATGGAGTAAAATGGTTGTAAGACCGTCTTGGCTGTGGGAAGGCTGCTGCAGCAACTGCAGCAGGCTCTGGCCTGTGAGACGAACCCCCCCTTATCCGCAGGGGAGAAGTCTATATTGTCTGTTTACCCTAAGGGCATTGGGAGAGGAATTCCTCCCTAGCCGCAACCGTGCTGATGGCAGTGGTTTCAGGCAAGCTAGTAGGGCCCAGAAAAAAAAAACACGGTGCTGTGGTGGGGGTTCACTATCCATACAGGCCCCGCCGAGCGAACCTAGGGTTCAGAAGAACCAGAGCGGTAAAAGGAAAACAAGTGCCTCAATCTACACCAGAGTTAGCAGTGTGTGGGAGTGGTGATTCTATGCCAATTTTGAATTCACAGGGCATGCCGCCATCCCAGTTATCACAGCACAGGAGGAGAAATAATAAGGTTGAAGGAGAGATGGCTATTAGCATGGGGCAAGGGGGAGGAATTCAGGAGACACAGAGATCACCCCATAAGAACAAGGAGACCAACTGCAAGGTATAATCCCCTTTCTTTTGCTACACCCAGAATGAAAAAAAATCAGGCTGCCTACCCCCTCCCCCCCGTGCCCAAGGCATCAACAGTTGGTTATGCAGTGGATAACCAGACACTTACCGGGGTCAGCAGAGGACTTACAGGGATAACAGACTCGGACAATAGAGCCTTTTGGGAGGTTAGAGCTGACAGTCTTTTGACCAGGCAGTCTTTACCAATGTCCCACTATGACTCATCACTGGAGGAGAGCGGAACGGATGATGGGTACAGCAGCCAGGGACAGCATTCTCATGATTATTTTTTCCTTGACAGATCGTCCAGGGGCAGATCTCGCTCCCATAGCCGGAGGCCACGCCACCGCTGCTAGACGGACTCTGGTTCGGAAAGGGAAACATGCTCAAGGAGCAGCAAAAGCAGGTGGACAAGGTCTCAGTGCAGAAGCAGTCCTGCCAAACAGAGGCCACGACAGGAGCCTGCCAGTCAGGATACGGGTGAGATACTCACTTTGGGTGGCTACACCCGTAGTGGCAAAAACACAGAGACACATACATTTTTGGCTGGGTTAAAGGGATTCTTGAGGTCTTATGATGTACATCTGAGCAATGAGGGCTTAGGCGAGTGGGTGTCCAGTTTAGCAGGACATGCCTGAGGAAGATAAGTTAGTCAAAGTCAGGCAGGTTCTGGTCCAAACGCCCGGTGCAGTCACGGTAACCATCAGCTCAGTCAGATCGATGATGTTATGCAGCTTGGACAGCTTGGGCGCTGACCTACCTATAGAAGTAAAGGAACAAATATAGAAGAGAGAATTTGTTGAAATATTTTCATTGCTACCCTCGTCTCAATTCATGGATACCCACGACAGAGGATCAGCCAATGACGAGGTAGAGGACAGGCGAAAAGGTTTTTAGGAGGATTGCCAAGACCTTCAAGAATTGGCTGCAGGCATTCTCTATCCTGACGTGCGTCATTGGTGAGAAGTTCCCCGGCCAGTATTCAGCATTATTCATGTACCTAGACGAGATACAGGGCGCTCATCGCACATATGGCGGTATGGCATGGTGGAGGTATGACGAAAACTTCCACCAGTGCATGGCCACTAGACCAGGTATGTCATGGAGCGACAAGGCCATTACGCATTGGTTAAATGAAATGACCCCCATGCAAGCAGTTGTGCACTCTCGTGGCAGGGCCTGCAGGCCCAGACTTCTTGCCACGTCAGGTGGTGTGGGCAAATGGGTGTGCTACTCTTTCAACGAGGGAGTTTGCAAGTGGGCACCTAATAGTAGATTTAGCCACATCTGTTCAAGCTGTGGAGATGACCACTCGGTACTCAGATGCGGAAGAGCAAAGGAAGCTTGCAGGAACGGTGAGCCCCCTGCAAAAGGGCAGGACGCTGGAATCGCTAGACGCAATGCTGCCATGGCTAAAACGCTACTGTAGAGTACCAGGAAAAGTACATGCAGCAAAGTTGCTGATTGACGGTTTTTGCATTGGTTTTGTGATTCCCTCTAGGGTGAATCAATCATTCATCTTACAGCCCGCAAACCTCAAATCAGTGGCAGAGTTTGGTAGAGGAAAAAATTGCAAAAGAAGTCAAGTTGGGCAGGATGGCAGGCCCGTTTGCCGAAGCTCCCTGTTTAAGAATATCTCCATTAGGTGTGGTGCCAAAGAAGGAAATAGGAAAATTTTCGGCTTATACATCACCTGTCCTATCCAAACGGTCAATCAGTAAACAACAGGATAGATAAGGAGCTGTCGTCAGTTTCCTATGCGTCGTTTGACTCAGCGACTGAGATTGTTCGGTGGGCTGGCATTGGTGCTCTGTTAGCCAAGGTGGACATAGAGGCTGCATTCCGTTTGCTTCCAGTTCACCCGTCAAGTGGCTGTTTGGTTGCCGTCTAGAGAACAGGTACTTTGTGGACCTATGCCTTCCTATGGGCTGTTCAGTATCGTGTGCCTATTTAGATACTTTTAGCTTTTTTCTGCAATGGGTGTCAATCAAGGAGTCAGGATATCACAGCTTAGTCCATTACCTAGATTACTTCTTGTTCGTGGGCCCGGAGGGTCAAGAAGTGTGTGGTCACTTACTGGACACATTCTCTAGGGTGGTGAGGTCCTTTGGAGTTCCTCTAGCAAACCAGAATACGGAGGGTCCCATCACCTGCCTTAGCTTCCTGGCCACAATGATTAATTTGCTGACAATGGAGTGCAGTTTGCCAGATGACAAAGTCGAGGGTTTAAAAGGGATCTGAAGGCCCTCGCGGGTGCTAGAAGGGTTTCCCTCCGTCGGCTGCAATCAGTACTTGGAAAATGTTAGCCACGGTTGTTATAAAGCGAGGGCATCACTTTGCGAGCATTTTGCCATCCATGAGAGAGGACGTGGCAGTATGTTTGTCATTTTTGGAGACCTTCAACGGTAGGGTGATCATTCAACCACGTAGGCAGTACAACGTTGGCCTAGCATTATTCACGGACACGTTGGGCTCGCATGGATTAGGGGCATTCCTACGCGGAAAGTGGTGTGCAACAGCATGGCCGAAAGAATGGGTTGACGCTGGTCTAACCAAGAACCTAGCTTTCTTGAAGCTTTTTCCCACTGTGATCTCAGTTCGGTTATGGGGACAGGATCTAAAAGACAGGCGCTTTGTCTTCTTTTCCGACATGTCTGTAGTGCACGCAATTAGTGCACGTCATTGTCCATTCCCGTCATTAGTTTGCTACGGCATTTAGTTTTAGCATGTTTACAATGCACATATGATTTAGAGCAAGACGTGTTCCATGCATCAAAAACGGGATAGCTGATGCTCTGTCTCGTTTTCAGTGGAAGCGGTTAAGCCGGCTGGGCCCCGAAGCAGCAGCAACTGGAGAGCAGTTCTCACATGCACTATGGGAGCTTGGACCAGAGAGGTAGTGACTCTAATCAGAAGTTCATTGGCACCATCAACGTGGTCGGCATACAAGAAGATTTGGTTTAAGTGGGTCGACTTGGTGGCCGCAGCAGGCGGCGAGGAGTCTGAGGAGCAGAGATAGGGGACATCAAATAAAATTCCTCCATTCTCTGAATAGAAAAGATATCAGAGCAAATCCCTCACAGGCTCCAGTATAGCAATCAGTGCTTAAAGGGACATTGAAAGCAAGTTTTTCTTTGTTGCATTTGGAAGCTGGTATTTGATAATGTCCACTGCATGTTTTCTTTTTTCATGTGATGCTTTGAAAGCAGAATAAAAATTATTCCAATGTGTAATTGATATGCCTATGAAATATACAGATGTACGTATGTTCTGTGCACTTTCTGTTAGTTGGAGTTTAAACAGGTTTTATGTAACATTTTTGCATGCAAAACACAACTTTGGTAATGTTTAAAGTGTGTTATTTTAAATGAATAAAAAAAAAGAATTGTATTTTATGTCCCTTTAAAGACTACAGTATGGACGAAGAATTAGGGTTTGAGAAAAGAAAATGTTCCCTAAAATGTTTGAATTCTCCTGTCCGACTGTTGGTGACCATATGGACACATCTGTCTGTGTTTCTGGTTATGCTTATGCATATGGTTTTCAAGGCAAAGATACTGGAGTAGGTTGCCAGTTCCTTCTCCGGTGCCCCAAGATTTGTCTGACCTGTCTGCTATGATTTGCCCATCTTGGATGACCCTACATGGTACAGCTCACAGCTTCATTGAAGAAAAGGTAGTTATCCAGAAGGGGGTTCCTTGTTTACATTGCTGCTAATGCTATTAGGTTGATAAGATTTTTTAAACTTGCACAGTGAAATAAAGTCTGAAAAAGCTGAGTGTACCAGTCTATGATCCCCTTTAAAATCAAATTAAGCTATAAGAAAATAAGCAGAAAACCATTATTTGCACATATCATATTCTGCATTGACAGGTACTGTGTAAGCTGCTGCTTTGATAGAATAAGCTGCTATAATGATTTTTAATGAAAAAACACTGAAGAATTAAATGTGTATCAAATAATGACATTTCAGTTGCAAGCTGTCAGGATTGTCAGGTACTGATATCATCTTTGCAAAGTAGACTAGTTTTTATTATACAAAAGTCATTCTCTCCAGGATGTTTTTGTTTGAATTAAGCCAGGTCCTAAACATGACAGCCTGAGATACATATTTGAAGATAGCTGCAATCCTCCATTCAGATGTCCCTGTCTTCAGCATTTTCAATTAAAACAAATATTTTCAGTGGCGCCTGGGGGAGCTGGAATGAATAAAGATGTGCTCTGATTTTATTTTTCTGACAAAGGATACACACATTTGAAAAGCTAATAAGTTTACAGGAGAAGATGAGATTAGATGAGTGGAAGCATAAATAAACTGAGCATAATGTGTTTTATGTATGGCGATTAAAGCACCTCAAACTATTAATATATAGAGCCATGCTATGGACATAAGCAACTATAACCAAGACAAAGGAAAAAATTAAAATAGAATATACAAGAGGCATAACCAACCACAAGATGACAATACATTGCATAAATAATTTCACAACATACATTGTCTGAAGAGAAACTCCTTTTCTGCTACTAAAATGATCTGGGGTGATTAATTAACAACAGGAAATGGGTAAATATATCTGTGTAGGATCAATTTAGGATTAATTGCACTTTCGGTAAAATCACACAGAGCAGGAATCACTTCACACATAGAATATATATATATACTAGCGTATTGCCCGTCAAAAAATGACGGCAATGAGATGTGTATGTTTTAAAAGTTGTTTAGTTATTAATATACATATGGAATTGTAAGGTAGCTAATGTTGTTTTCTGTGTACTACTGAAATATAGAATACAAATTAATAAATGAATTTACGTATTTTTATGCATTGTGTTGAAGAGCTGGCAATCTGTGTTCATGTTGCTGCAGCGTTAGTGGTGTGGAGGTGCTGTGTAAGTGTGATTAACGTGTGCAGTGTAATAGTGTGCGTGCGCAAGCCGAAACCGTTAACGTAGCTGTGTACTTTTGCATTATCCTAAAATGGCGGATAATGTGTGGTATTTAGTCTTAGCGGATTATCATTACGTGTTTTCCGTGGTTATAGTTTGTCCGCCATTTTTTCTGCCGCGCTCATTGCCAAAGTACTACGGTTTAACGGCTCGCCTCGCCTGCGGCGCTCATCGCTAAGCCCGCTAAAGTACTATGGTTTAACAGTAAATATGGTCAAACGGTCAAATGACGGTTAAATGTTGTGAAGTTTGTTTGCCACACAACATGACGCTATATTTGTCCCTTTTTTTTTCCCTTAAAATAAATTAAAAACATTTTTTTTAATTTTTATTTTTGTAGCTTTCAACTTATATTTCATCAAATGTGTTGTTTTAGGCGGTAAATCCGATGTTGTGCGAGACAAAGGCGTTAAATCTGTGTTAATGCGTAAATCTGTAATTGCGTTTCGTAAAATGTACTCGCTACTGTCTTTTTACTCATTGCGCTGTTAATCCGCATCCTTTATCTCGTTGTTTTTCAAACACATACGTCTGTGGCTGTGTTTTACGCAGTTCGTAGTAGTAAAGCCTCGTTTTCATTTTTTTCGGAGGCCATTTTTTTCTCTCTTAGCCAATTTTCGATCTTTGTAACTCGGCTAAATCGATGTAAATTGGAGTTCCAACTCACTTCCAGACGTCCTGCCTGGTTCCCCATGCTGTAAGTGACCTTTATTTTATTTTTTAGTGTGTATTTAGTGTTTTTTTTTATTGTTTTGGTTCCGCCGCTTATCTCGTAATTTTTTTCATCTCTGATTTTTTTTCTAAGTGCACCTGCGGCGCTCATTGCCAAAGTGCTACGGTTTAACATAACGGCTCGCCTCGCTATGCGAGGCTCGCCTGCAATGAGCGCCAGCGGCGCTCATTGCCAAAGTGCTGTGATTTAACGGCTCGCCTCGCTGCATGTGGCTCGTCAGGCGATGAGCGCCTGCGGTGCTCATAGCTAAGTCGTACGCACTACGCAACGCAGCGTGACGACGAATCGTAGTTAGACAATTATGATTAGTTATATATATATATAGTATCTCACAAAAGTGAGTACACATTTTTGTAAATATTTTAATATATCTTTTCATGTGACAACACTGAAGAAATGACACTCTGCTACAATGTAAAGTAGTAATGAACAGCCTGTCCCCTCAAAATAACTCAACAAACAGCCATTAATGTCTAAACCATTGACAACAAAAGTGAGTACACCCCTAAGTGGAAATGTCCATATTGGGCCCAAAACATCAATACTTTGTGTGGCCACCATTATTTTCCAACCCTCATGCGCATGGAGTTCCCCAGAGCTACACAGATTGCCACTGGAGTCCTCTTCCACTCCTCCATGATGACATCATGGAGCTGGTGGATGTTAGAGACCTTGCACTCCCACACCTTCTGTCTGAGGATGCCCCACAGATGCTCAATAGGGTTTAGATCTGGTCACATGCTTTGCCAGTCCATCACCTGTACCTTCAGCTTCTTTAGAAAGGCAGTGGAGGTGTGTTTGGGGTCGTTATCATGTTGGAATATTGCCCTTCGGCCCAGTCTCCGAAGGTAGGAGATCATGCTCTGCTTCAGCATGTCACAGTACATTTTGGCATTCATGGTTCCCTCAATGAACTGTAGCTCCCTAGTGCCGGCAGCACTCATGCAGCCCCAGACCATGACACTCCCACCACCAAAAGTATACATTGACAGTGCCTTGCAAAAGAATTCACCCCCCTTGGCATTTTTCGTGTTTTGTTGCCTCACAACCTGGAATTAACATGGATTGTTTGAGGATTTGCATCATTTAATTTACAGAACATGTCCACAACTTTGAAGATGTTTTTGTTTTTTTTATTGTAAAGCAAACAACAAATAGGACAAAATAACAGAAAAAGTCAATGTGCATAACTATTCACAGCTCCAAGTCGCTTTGGATAAGTCTCTGTGAGCTTACACATCTTAACACTGGGATTTTTGCCTATGCCTCCTTGCAAAACTGCTCTAGCGTCTGACCACAGAATTTCTATTGGATTGAAGTCTGGGCTTTGACTAGGCCATTCCAACACATTTAAATGTCACCCTTAAACCACTCAAGTGTTGCTTTAACAGTGTGTTTGGGGGTCACTGCTGGAAGGTGAACCTCTGTCCTAGCCTCAAATCACGCACAGAGTGGTACAGGTTTTGCTCAAGAACATCCCTGTATTTAGCACCATCCATCTTTCCCTCAACTCTGACCAGTTTCCCAGTCCCGGATGCTAAAAAACATGGATGGTGTTATTTGGATGATGTGATGTGTTGGGTTTGTGCCAGACATAGCGTTTTCTTTGATAGCCGAAAAGTTCAATTTTAGTCTCATCAGACCAGAGCACCTTCCTCCATACATTTTGGGAGTCTCCCACATGCCTTTTCGCAAACTCAAAATGTGCCATTTTGTTTTTTGCTGAAAGTAATTGCTTTCTTCTGGCCACTCTGCCATAAAGCCCAACTCTATGGACCGTACGGCTTATTGTCGTCCTATGTACAGATACTACAGTCTCTGCTGTGAAAATCTGCAGCTCCTCCAGGGTTACCTTAGGTCTCTGTGCTGCCTCTCTGATTAATGCCCTCCTTGCCCAGTCCTTGAGTTTTGGTGGGCGGCCGTCTCCTGGCAGGTTTGCTGTTGTGCCATGTTCTTACTATTTGGTTATGATAGATTTGATGGTGCTCCTGGGGATCATCAAAGATTTGGATATTTTTTTATAATCTAACCCTGACTTGTAATTTTCAACAACATTGTTCCTTACTTGTTTAGAGAGTTCTTGGTCTTCATGGCAGTCTTTGGTTAGTGGTGCCTCTTGCTTAGGTGTTGCATCCTCTGGGGCCTTTCAAAAAAGGTGTGTATATGAAATGACAGATCATGTAACCCTTAGATTGCACACAGGTGGACGTCATTTCACTAATTATGTGACTTTTGAAGGTAATTGGTTGCATCAGAGCTTTTTATGGGCTTCATAACAAAAGGGGGTGAATACATATGCACATGCCAATTTTCTGTTTTCTATTTCTAAAAAATAGTTTTATGTATATATTTTTCTCATTTCACTTCACCAACTTAGACTATTGTGCTCTGATCCATCACATAAAATTCAGATTAACAAAACATTGAACTTAAGGCTGTAATGTAACAAAATAGGTAAACAGTCAAGGGGGGTGAATACTTTTGCAAGGCACTGTATACTGAGGAAAGGTAGTTGAAATAATCCCTAAATGACAGATAAACGGATAAGGCACAAAGAGCACAAAAACACAGATATGAGATGAAACCCTCAGTTTGAACATAAAAAGCAATGCAGAGAGAGTGGAGGCAGCATCTGACATCAGCAGGTAAATGCATATAGAGGGGATTTGACACAACATATTATAGAAAACATACAGTATATAGACATATGTGTATATATGTTTGGTCTGGGCCTGCATGAGTGCTGCCGGCACTGGGGAGCTACAGTTCACTGAGAGAACCATGAATGCCAACATGTACTGTGACATACTGAAGCAGAGCATGATCCCCTCCCTTCGGAGACTGGGCCGTAGGGCAGTACTCCAACATGATAACGACCCCAAACACACCTCCAAGACGACCACTGCCTTGCTAAAGAAGCTGAAGGTACAGGTGATGGACTGGCCAAGCATGTCACCAGACCTAAACCCTATTGAGCATCTGTGAGCCATCCTCAAATGGAAGGTGAGGGAGTGAAAGGTGTCTAACATCCACCAGCTCCATGATGTCATTATGGAGGAGTGGAAGAGGAATCCGGTGGCAACCTGTGAAGATCTGGTGAACTCCATGCCTATGAGGGTTAAGGCAGTGATGAAAAATAATGTTGGCCACACAAAATATTGACACTTTGGGCCCAATTTGGACATTTCCCCTTAGGGGTGTACTCACTTTTGTTGCCAACGGTTTAGACATTAATAGCTGTGTGCTGAGTTATTTTGAGAGGACAGCAAATTTACACTGTTATACAGGCTGTACACTTACTACTTTACATTGTTAGCAGTGTCATTTCTTCAGTGTTGTCACATGAAAATATATAATAAAATATTTACAAATATGTGAGGGGTGTACTCACTTTTGTGAGATACTGTATATACAATAGACCCAAGGTACTCAACAAACTCAAAACTCATCTTTTTTAGTACTCAACATAGCTGACTGAGAAAAAAAATGGCTCGGAACTCAATGCTTGTTCAGACTACGCTGCATCCTGTCTCACCACGAATAAAGAAAGTACTGTGGCACAGTGTATCATGCCTACAAGAGCCCAAGAGAAGTCTGTGCACCTACAAAAGCCCAAGAGCAGCATGTGCCTACATGAATCAAAGGGTAGCATGTGACTACAAGAATCACAGTGTAGCTTGTGCTTTCAAGAACCAAAGTGCAGCCTGTGCTTATAAGAACCAAAGTGCAGCGTATGCTTCAATAACCAAAGAGTAGCCTGTGCTTTCAAAAACCCAATTGTAGCTTGTGCTTACAAGAACCAAAGTGTAGCATGTGCCTATAATTATCAAAGTGTCAAGCAATAACCTCTCTCCTCTTTCTCCTCCTCTACATCGCAACCATCCCATTGGGCCCTCAAGTCAGGACAGTTAAAGTGAAGTTAAATTCTATGTTATTTGATGTAACTATTGTTACATTATTATTGTTACATTACATTATTATTTTTTATTATTTATGTTTGTTTAGTTTTAAGGTTTTGTATCAAGAAACAAGACCATCAGTTCATAATAGAATGTAAAATTTCTGGGGTCCGGAACAGATTACCCCTATGGGAAATGCTTGCTTAGTACTCAACCTTTTTATACTCGACCTGCCGTCTAGAACGGTTTAAAGTTTGAGTACCAAGGCAACATTGTGTGTATATGTATATATATATATATATAATATAATATATAATGAGTTGGCACCGAAAGGTGGTCCAGGGGAGAGGTGGGGGGGCTCCTGTGTGGGGCTTTTTTTTTTTTTGCACTGGGGCCCCCCATTCACTAGCTACGCCACCAGTTGGATTAAATTACTCCATTTTTAAGTATCATCACCCTTGTACTATATCACTGTTCTAGTTGTTTTTATTGAGAGATTTGAATATATAACTACTTTTAGGTGGATCCTGTTCACATTACAGCCATTTTCTTTTAAAGCTGATTGCTCTACAAGTTGCTGAATGTAGCCCCATCCCATATTCCCGCCCTATGTCCCACAAAGCCTTCTCCTTCCCTGCACATTGTTTCCTACAGCAGGGTTTACCAAAGCAGCTCTGCTGACTGGATCCAGAGCTATCCATATATACACTGGTCTCTGCAAAAGTTTTTTTATATGTAGTTTGGTTTCTCTATTTTCCAGATTGAAGAGATAGGCTATCATTCTCTCTCTCTCTACTTTTCTATCTCTATCGTCTGTACATAGTGCTCAGTACCTCCTTTATCAATTAGTTGACAAATATAGGTAACCAGAATTCGATAGAACTCTCTTATATTATTTCCTGACGTGACATAAATTATACTGTGATTTATTCCATGTGCCCATCATGTTGGAGGTTATACAAAAACTGAACTACAAATTATCAAGCATAGAAACAAAGAAAATTAGGACAAGCTGCTACTTTTAAGCACTGCATCTTTCATATATTCCACGGCCTCCCACATTGGGCTTCTTTTTTATTATATAGAGCCAGCTCTTTCTGTCAAACGTGCCAGAATTAGGTCAATAGATGCAAAACAACCCAGAGAATGAATGGCATTAGGAGAAGGCCTCCTGCTATCACTGACATGTGGAGACAATTATAATTTGGTTGATTCATTGAACATGAAAATCACTAGAGGATTCATGAAAATGTTATTGTAGCCTTTGATAGAAGATGCAGAGCGTCTTCTCTTATTAGGAATATAATTCTAAAAGTTCACACAACAGTTAAACTAATAGGCACAGAAGATAATAACCCATCATGTATTCATTTTTCATAGATATAAGTGGAAATTTGTATAACAGAAAATGACTAATATTGTAAGGACCAGATTTACTAAGCCATGTTAAGTCAGTGACATTTACCCAAGGTAAGAATGGACTTTATTTTACAGAAGTAATGAGCAATTTACTGAGATAATGAGATGGAAAAATAAAGTCCATTCTAAAGCTTATTAGTATTCAGGTAGCATAATGTTGTATCAAGAAGAAACTGTTTTGTTACATAAAACTGTGTGAAGTACAGCATATTCATTGTCTGTGTGTTTATTTAGTTGTTTCTACAGATAGATAGATAGATAGATAGATAGATAGATAGATAGATAGATAGATAGATAGATAGATTTTTGATCTTCACACTCCTATTACTACTCTTCCTGTCCCCTTCCTAGATCCCAAATCAAAGGTTTATATGGTATATATGAAGTTATGGTCAAGTAGTGTAAGGTTCACTTACAGACAGAAATGTTTCTTACATACGGATAATTCTGTACATACACACTCTTTATCCCATGTAAGTCCCCAACTTACCCGGTTTCATACTTTATACATTGATTCATCCCATGTACAGAATAATGTACTGTAGAAGCACTTCTTTAAATGAGGCTGAAAAAAACAGTACAATCAATAAGTTCAAAATATGAACCAGGTATACCTAAATTGTATTATAAGTTTACTTCAAATTATGTTTGTTATGTGCATGTAGATGTGCATATACATAAAGAGATAATATAGATGTCAATAATTGCATTGCATAATTAAACTACATTTAAGCATTATTAAACTTACAATGATACCTTCAAAATTAACAGTGTAAACACTGGACCAATACATTATATAAATACTGTATATGCAGTATAATTTATTTATTCAGATTTCAACACACACACTTATATAATTTGCCTGAAGCTCTCATTTAGCTTTTTGTGGTTACATTATATATATAAAAAAAATTATATTACAATATTTGTGTGTGTGTAGTGGAGAATGTGGGAGTGAAGGGCACCCAAACAATTTTGCATGGATGTACTTCATATGTAAACCCGGCTTCATTCCAGCTCAGCAATCAAAACAATTTTTGCTGAGTTCTTTGTTCAAATTCTGTAAAATTTTGATTTTTACTGATATACTGATATGTATAAAGTGAAATATAAATATTACAGTAAAATCAAAAAATCTGTCAGTTTTTTCTTTGTGTGCTTAGTAAGTTCTTTGATTACAAGAGTATAATTGAAGGTGTATATTTTGAAAGCATTTAAGAAATACGTATTCATAAAGTGAGTGTAGGCATGTAAGACGCAGCACTACCAAAATATATATTTTTCTCAAAACTGTATAAGAATCTCATGCAGTCAGTACTGTTGAATAATGATTCACTCCTTAAAGTCTGGGCTAATGTTAAAGGACCACTGTAGTGCATTAAGAAGTAAAGCTTATGTTTGTTTGTAATAATTTGTGTTCAACAAACAGAATGCACTGTAAAATACAGAAAATTTTATATTTTTTCTTATATTTCCCTCTCAGTTTTCTCCACAAGCAGAGATGCTTATCTCCACTTACCTGTGTCTATCAGGGGCGTGAACAGCTCTGTCTGGAAGCTGGTGTAAAGAAAAGGCTGACCAGTCACACTGTAGTTTAGACTGACCATACTCGTTAAGGGGGTGGGGCTATGAGGACTTATGTACTTTTACTGGGAAGGGCCTGTGAGGGAGCTAGAAGCAGGTTACAATGCAGCTCTGGGTAAATCATGGGGGAGGAGCTAATTATGCCATAGGGCAGAGCCAGTGACATCATAGCCAAGCATTCTTCCAAGTACCATGTTTATCCAGCACTTAGGCAGAGCTGACCACCAGCCCCAGGGAAGTGGAAAAGGGCACCTCTGCTTGAGGCGAAAACAGACAATTTAAAAAGAAAGAAAAACTCAGAAGTTTTATTTATTTTAAACTATATACGTGTTTTAATAGTATATGTCCAACAAACATACATATGTAACTAGTCCTTTAATCAAAAATCCCCTTTAATATTCAAAGTGTGTGTTAGGACCAAACAAACTATTGACGCATTCAGTGACAAGAAGGGAAGCAGTACAGCGGGGGGGATTAGAAGAGGCACCAGAGCTCTGAGTAATCCATGTTATGGAAATATTTGTTACATGGAATTACAGAGAATCAGTGCCTCAAGCAGGGGTAGTCAAATATTTGTCCCCAAATTTAGCAAGATCTGAATGTATTCATGAAAATTCGGTAAAGGACTAGAATTATTATTTTCTATTAATGCACATATAAATATCCTAATGTTCTGGACTTCTTGCACAGGAAGATTACATAAGAAAAGTAATTTAGGGAAAGAAAATAATTTAATTTATATTTAAGCATTCATTTATATATTTATTTATTATGTATTTAAGCATTTGGAAGTTTCAGTGTGGATGTATGAAAAATGTAATAATGCAGTGGAGGTCCAGAAGAAATGGGATGGAGGTCCTGATTTGGAACAATGCCGCCTATTTATTACCCCTCATCTAAGGCTTTTATATCTGTCCATTGCAGCTGAAGACTACTGAATAATAATTATTATTTGATAGTATGCAGTAAAGTGGAAGCCATTGTTTTTTATGTGGAGGTTTTATCAATGTTGAGATATTGGGCTACTCCATTGATTACAGATTTCCTTCTTAATACTTAAAATGTGTTTTTAATTGATTTGTTATAAGACATTTGTTACAACAATTGTGTAGTTCATTACAGTATTATTGCACACTCTGACATATTGTTATCAATGATCTGAGTGCAATCAATACACTTGTATCCATCACTAAAGTTTAGAGTGGGAATCTTCAACTGTATGCTAAGTCTGGGCATTGCTTGATCACTTCTTACACGATTCCAGAGTGTTGTTTTTTTTTTTTTTACTTCTGCCCATGTACAGACTGCTTGATTACTGCTCTGCTGCCCTAACCTCACACATTTTAATTGTGACTCAGTATGAACTCAGCCTTTCTATCTTCCAAATTTAAATCTGTGCACTCAGCCTTGTCCTTAGAATATGTCCTGTTTTGTTTTAATCACCTAACATCCAGATCCCTGCGTTGTGGTAAATCTTATTCTCTTTGCCACAGTTAAACAGGTATTTTCCCCAAACAGCTACATACGTTGTTTCACCATAACCCCCTTTCCATGCCCCCAATTCAATAATCAACCACTTCATAATCCCCCTATATTCCAACCCTTATGTGTTGTCTATGTCACATACTGTTAACAAATCTTATAATACCCATGTAATCAGAGAACCTCGTCCGTATCAAATTCCTTCCTCATACATTGCTCTGTAATAATTCCAGGTCAGCATACCTCTCCTGTGCTATATTCACCAGGTCAGTACTCCATCACTAGTAGCAAAGCATTCTCCAATTCTTCCTATATTATTATATGGAGCCTATGCACTGAACCGTGAAAAAAGGATTTCTGAATAATTCTAAACTTGTTTTCATTCAGTGATACATTAAGCCAGGTTGCCCATCATAGAGGGCTGACAAAAGTATAGTTGTAGATTAAACCATAAGAAAGAGGAAGGGGTAGCATATATGTATTATGTTCACTGTGTAGTATATCTTCCATTCTAGATAGGTAGATCTGTTGTTACAATTATTCATATATGAAATTTCGATTTTTAGTGATTTAAACAGAAACAGTATTCCTAATTATGGAATCACTAGCGACTTGCCCATCAAAAAATGACGGCAATAAGATTGCAAGGCAGGTAATGTTGTTTGTGAACGAAATTAATTTTGTTGGTGTTCCAAGATCCTTCAGCGCTCATTGTGAACCTCGGGCTGAGTGCCTTTGGCGCTCATTGCGAGGCTCTTGGTTGTTTGTGTGCTATGAGCAGTTGCTATGAGCTGGCAATCTGTTTTCATGTTGCTGCAGCATCAGTGCTGTGGAGCTGCTGTGTAAGTGTCATGAATGTGTGCAGTGTGTAGTGTAAATAGTGTGCTTGCGCGGGTCAAATCCGTTAGGGTAGCTGTGGGTAAACTTTTTATGTGTTTGTTGTGTGTATTTCTTGTGTTTCTAATGTTTTTTGGGTTGCGCGGGTTGCGACCTTGTTTTCGGATCTCGTACGTCTTTTTTGGAAAATCCGTAGGTGTTTGGTGGTGTTTTGCGTCTTTAGAGTCCTGTAGCCTCGTTTTCGTTTTTTTTCGGAGGCCATTTTTTCTCTCGCTTAGGTGATTTTTGGGTGTCTAAACTCTTTTATTTCGAGTGCAATTGAGGTGTAACTTCAGTTTTCGAGGTCCTGGCTGCCTCCCCTTGCTGTAGGTAAGCTTTTTATGTATTTGTTGTGTGTATTTATTGTGTTTTTCATGTGCGCGGGTTTCGGGCGGTAAGGTCGTATTTTTTCGAGGTCGTAATGGGTCATAACGCGAAACTCATATGATAAGCCTGCTAAATATGACATTTTCTTAAAAAATGTGTTTATGCACAATATTTTTGTACACACAATATATGTGTAGTAGGATAACTAGTAGTATAATTGCTAGTTGTTCCATCTGTACTGCAATTACAAGTCATATAAATAATATTGTTTATTATAAAAAGTTAATAAGGGCCTCATCTGCTGACTCTTATCAGGAAATCTTAATCTAAATATTTTTTGGGGGGAATCCATTTTGTTTTTAAATGGCAGCTTTCCTTTTGCACAGGGTGCCCAAAGAACCAAGGTGTTCTAGTTTAATTAAACCACAGGCATCCTCAGTGCCCTCTGGTTAAGGTTACAGGATGTTCTCTCGATGCAAATAGATTAAACCAGTGTTAGTACAAAAAAAAAGACCTTCTGGTTATTAGCTAAAGATATTTCCGTAACAGAAGGCCTCTTCTGCACTTCTTGGCAAGAAACTGACCATAATTTAAAAATTATTTTATGCTCATGTCTTTTACATCTGCTGATGCTATTCATTTCTTACATACTTCACATACATTCTTTTATCGAAACCAAGTGGTATTTTATAGTTCAAGAAAGAAAAATGTCATCTCTTCCCTGGGAACCATGCTGTCTCCACAGAGGAAGTGGTTTCCTGAGGGCTAACACTGGAGTCAGAGCAGGCGCCGCAGCTCGGCGCCATGATCAGCCACAGTTAAGTCCAGTGCAGGCCCTCGCTCCTACCTCCAGTGCTGTTCCCAGCAATATCTCTCCAAAGCAGGACTTCTGAATGTGGCGCTCCTTCCTGGGAGAAGGGAGGAACGCTGGGACACATAGACGCTGGCGTGAGTGGAGTGCTGGATCAAGGAAGGCAGATAAGTAAACACGCTGCTCCATAGTGTTGTTTCAGGATCCACGGATGTGGCGGATGCATGACCTATGTACATATGCTTGTACTAAGAAGAGAAATGGACTATAAAAAGGTCTGAATTGTGCTCTAATTAAAGAGCAATTTTAGTGCCAAGCAGATGGCCTATGTTTTAAGACGAGTACAGAGAGGGTATCTGACAAGTTTCTAGCACAAAACCACAAGAGCTGAAACTCTAAAGTTTGTGGATTAAGGTTGCACTCTGCTTTTTAAATACTAGCTGAGGAAACTCCCTCAGCTTATAACAGCCTTTTAGCAAGGGAAAAGTTTATGAAGACTAACCAGAGGATATCATGGAACTTATATTGGGAGAAGCCAGTAACTTGAATTATTTTTATATTGGAAAATCCTAAGGATAACTCTACATAACAGCAAAACATCTATATCTGTTGTCTTCTCCTCTTGTATATTGTTTTAAAGCTGTCTGAGGAAAACTCTCATTAAAGCCTATAAGGGTTGTCTGCATAAATCAGTTGAAGACTTTTCTGACGTATTCTAAAGAAGTCAGAGCAAAAAAACAACTTAAAACACTATATGAGATACCCACATAAAAGACAACGTTGTGGAGCCTTTGTGAACAAAGAGGACTAAGCTTTCTGGTCAGAACATTGCTGTGTCAAATGCAACTAGAGTTTAAGATTTTCTATTTAGAGTCAGAAGCTTATCAGGAGGACCTATCTTCGTATAATATTTGTTAAGCAGGAGAGTTTCCAGAAGAACTAATTACCTAATTTTTGATCACACAAGCTGCTAATACTAAGAGGTGCCTTCGAGTCGCTTATTGAAGATGAGTCATTTACAAATGGCATTTTTGCAAACAATGCCTCTGTTTTTCCTGAATTATACTTCACTATATAGACTCTCAAAAACTTTTTGTCTTTTTCTCCATTTGTAAGAGAGTTTATTTTAAGTACTTTTTCTAATAGGGTTGTGTATACCTATAGATTATATATAGCAGATATTTTTGAAGGATGCACCTTGGATTTATACCCTTACAAAGGGCAATTGTTTAAATGTATTATCTTCATTATGTTTTATGGTTAAGACTCTAAGTAGAGGACTAACTTCATAACTTTTCTTCATACAGAAGTAAGGTAAATATTTAAAAACAGTACATAAACGTACAATTAAATATTGTTTAAGGTATAGAGTTTACACAAGCTTTATTTTTTGTGCTTATAATAAATAAAAGACATATAAAGGTTTTGATAGAAAATAAAATATCTTTAAATATGAAGAAAGAACAGGCTACCCTCAAAGGTAAAGGCAGGAAAAAAGAGGAAACAATGTAATGAAGATCTGTTTTTAAAAAAAAATCCCCTATAGAAACAGAAACAAGGAGAAGTTTTAATAGCTCTCAGTTGCATCTGGAAGATTCTTTCTTAGCTGATTTAGAGGCAGGGGAATTTGAACCTAAGATTGAAATACCTATGGAGGCAGGTGCGATAGAGCAAGAACCTTTAACACTAGCATCTATGAAGAAACTTCTTCAGGAATTTCAAATGTCGTTGAGAAATTAGATTCTTATCAAAGTTACTAATAACGCTTAGGCTATTGATACAGTTTCTGGCAAGTTCTTGAATTAGAAAAAAAGGTTCCCTTGTTGGAGACAAGTATTGAGCAATTAGACAACAAAGTGAAACAACTTTGTCCAGGTTAGAGAGGAGTGGTCTGCCTGTGTTAAACTTGCATAAAGGTTTGTGAGTGGTCCGGGGCTGTTTGCAACTGGAATTTACTTATTGCAAGTAAAGTGTGATTATTTGCTGTGTGCACTAATTTTGTCCAAGTGAGTAGGCAGAAGTTAATATAAACAGGGGAAGGGGTGAACTTGTGAGCTTGCGAACACTTATAGTTTAAGTGCAGATCTAGTAAAAGTGTAGTAGTTTAAATAAAGGGAGGGAGTGCAGTTCTAGTAAAAGAAGGGAGTTCAAAGAAAAGTGGGGGCAGACTTATAGTGCAAAAAAGGGAAATGTGTATATATATATATATATATATATATATATATATATATGGTTTTATAAAGCTTTATACAAATATATTATTTTTTTATTATTACATAGTTACATAGTTACATAGTATTTGAGGTTGAATAAAGATAGTCCATCAAGTTCAACCTTTTGAGATATTTTCTGATCTTTTTGATATGTGGACCATTTGTTAATAATTGTTGATTGATCCTGAGGAATGCAAACAGAACCCCCCCCACCCCAATTGTCTCATAAGGGGGGGAAAAAGCAAAATTACTTCCTGACCCCAGAGACTGGTGATCAAAGAAAGACTGTTAGTCCATCAAGTTCAACCTTTTTAGATATCTTCTGATCCTTTTAATATGTGGACAATTTATTAATAGTTGTTAGTTGACCCAGAGGAATGCAAACAGAAAAAAAAAGCCATTAAAAGCCAATTGCCTCATAAGGGGGAAAAAAAGCAAAACTCCTTCCTGACCCCAGAGACTGGCGATCAAATTTCTCCCTGGATCAATATTCCTTCGCTAGTTATCTAGGTTAGCCTTGAATGCCCTCTTTATTCAAAATATATCTAACCCCTTTTTAAAGTTATCTATCGGATTTGCTGTCACCACCTCCTTTGGTAGAGAATTCCACAGTTTAACAACCCTAACTGGGAAGAGCCCTTTTCTTTCTTTAAGGTGAAATATTTTTTCCTCTAACCTAAAGGGATGTCCTCTTGTCAGTTGAAATTCTCTTGGTACCTTATATTGACCCTGGATGTATTTAAATAAGGTAATCATATCCCCTCGTAGATGCCTTTTTTCTAGGGAAAATAAGTTTAAATTGGTTAGTCTTTCTTCATAACTTAGCCCCTCCATTCCCCTTATTAGTTTTCTTGCCCTTCTCTGTATCTTTTCCAGCTATAAAATATCATTTTTATGAAGTGGTGCCCAAAATGTTACTCCATATTCCAAATGAGGGCGTACTAGAGGTTTGTACAGTGACAGAATTATATATGCTTCCCTTGCTTCTATACCCTTCCTAATACATGCTAATATTGTACTTGCCTTTGCAGCTGCTGCTTTGCATTGAGAACTATTACCTAGGTGGTTGTCCACAAGCACTCCCAAATCCCTTTCAATATCAGATACCCCTAGGTTTGCTCCATTAAGATTATAAATTGCGTGGCTATTTTTCCTTCCCAAATGCAAAACCTTACATTTATTTGTACTAAATCTCATCTGCCATTTAGCCGCCCATTTCTCTAATTTAAGCAAATCCCTTTGTAGGGAAAGTACATCATTATCTGATTTAATTACCTTACATAACTTGGGTCATCAGCAAAAATGGAGACATTACTCTCGACTCCTAGTTTTACGTCATTAATAAATATATTAAAAAGGAGAGGAGCTAATACTGAACCTTGAGGAACCCCACTTTCCCCATTAGTCCAATCAGAGTATGTTCCATTTGCAACAACCCTTTGCTTCCTGTCCTTTAGCCAGCTCTCCATCCATAAGCAGATATTTACTGCAATTCCTGTATCCCTTAGTTTGCTCAAAAGTCTCCCATGCGGCACTGTATCAAAAGCCTTTGCAAAATCCACAAAGACTACATCCACTGAGTTGCCCTGTTTCAAGTTCCTACTAACCTACTCATAGAAACTAATTAGATTGGTCTGAAATGACCTATCCTTCATAAGCCTGTGTTGACTGCTACATATGATCTTGTTCAAATAGACATATTCCTGTATTATCCCTTATTAACCCTTCTAAAAGCTTCCCAACTACAGACGTGAGGCTCACTGATCTATAATTCCCTGGATTTGCTCTTGCTCCCTTCTTAAATATAGGTATCACCTCTGCTTTTCTTCAGTCATCTGGTAGCGACCCTGTGGTGAGCGAGTCTTGAAAAATTAGATATAATGGTTTGGCTATTACAGAACCCAGTTCCCTCAGTACCCTCGGATGTATTTCATCAGGGCCCGGGGCTTTTTTAACATTTATTTTCTCCAATCTCTTTTGGATTTCTTCATGCGCTAACCAATTGTTTAGTGATGGTAGTGTAGCCCTATTATGTTGCAGTGTCCCAACCACTGGTACCTCCCTTTTATATACAGAAGAAAATTACCTATTTAGCTCATCTGCTTTTTCCTGGTCAATAAATATCAGACGGCCTGTGTCACATTGTAATGTTTCTATAGCTTCCTTCCTCGCCTTCTTCCCATTAAGATATAAAAAAAATATTTTAGGGTTAGTCTTACTCTTCTTTGCAACTGACTTCTCATTTTCTATTTTAGCCAGTCTAATAACCCTTCTGCAAGCCTTGTTGATTTCCTTATAGTCACATAAAGCTGCCTCTGTTCCCTCCTTCTTGTATAATTTAAATGCATGTTTTTTTTGTTTTTTTTTCCTTATCATAATCTTTAAGTCATTGTTAAGCCACATGGGATGTGATTTACTCCTATTCATATTATTTCCACATGGTACATGCTGATGTGTTTATTTATATTTAGTAAGGATTTGAATGTTGTCCAAGTTATGTTGTCCAAGTTATTTATTAAAGTTAGCCCTTTTAAAATTTAGAGTTTGTGTTGGCCCCTTACAACTCTGTTTTTTTTATTCAATTTCAAATGGGACTGTGTTGTGATCACTATTCCCCAAGGGTTCACATATTTTAACATTTGATATTATATCAATATTACTTGTAATGACTAAAATCTCCAATTATTAGAACTTGCCCGTGCTTAGCTGCATTTCCAATCTGTAACAATAATTGCAGTTCTTCACTTTCAATTATATTTGGGGGTTTATAGCATACTCCCACCAATATGCGTATAGAATTAGCTCCTCCAATATTTAAATCAACCCACAAAAATTCAATGTTGCCTCTAGTTCCACTATAAATATCTTCTCTGACTACAGGTTTAAAACTAGGCTTTACATATAGTCAAATCCCTCCTCCTCTACTACCCCTATCTTTCCTACATAAGTTATAACCATCCAAATTAACTGTCCAGTCATGAGATTCATCCCACCGTGTTTCAGTAATGTCTATTAAGTCCCCTTTTTCTTGTACCGCTAATAATTCTAGCTCGCCCATTTTCCCAAGCAAATTTCTTGCATTAGTAATAGTACACTTTATCTTGCTATGGCTCTGCTGTTGTGAAGTGCTTGCCACTGTATTTGAGTCACCTAGTAATACCTCCCTACTGTCTATTGTAACCCTCCCCCTTCTCCTCCCCCATGGGTAGATAATTCATCCCTTTCACCAGATCCCAACAATCGAACAGTTTGCTGTCTCCTGAGATACTACCTGTGCCACGTGCTAGCCCAGGGAGACAGAAGGAGCTTAGGGAGGATAATGCTTGGCTAAAAATATGGTACACTAAGGAGGGGTTTGGGTTTTTAGAGCACTGGGCTGACTTCTCCCTTGGGTACAATCCCTAGCATGGGTTGCATCTTAATAATGAGGGAGCTTTTGTGCTAGGGGATAGGATGGTAGAAAGGCTTGAAGAGTTTTTAAACTAGTAGGTGGGGGGCTAGGGATGAATTAAAACTGGTAGGTGGGGGGATAAGGGATGAATGAACTACTTATGGGGGAGGAGATGGGGGAGGGTTAGTATAGTCAATATCGAGGTATTACTAAGTAACTCAAGTACAGAAGCAGGCACCTCAAAACGACAAACTCATAACATAAGATGTATGCTTGCTAATGCCAGAAGCTTGCCAGGAAAATATGAGAGTTAGAATTATTGGCAATTAATAAAAAATGGGATTTAATAGGCATTACCGAAACATGGTGGGATGAATCTCATGACTGTTAAACTGGATGGTTATAACTTATGAAAGATAGGGGCAATGGTAAAAGAGGAGGAGGGATTTTTCTGTATATTAAGCCTGAATTTAAGCCTATAGTCAGAGAAGATATTTTTGCTGGAACTAGCGGTAATATTGAATGTTTGTGGGTAAAGTTAAATAGCGGAGCAGTAAATTCTAGAAGAATATTAGTTGGAGTATGCTATAAACCCCCAAATATAACTGAAAGTGAGGAAATACAATTATTGTTACAGATAAAAAAAACTGGATACATGAGACCAGCAGTTCAGCTAAAGGGAGCAGATTCTTGAGTACACTCAGGGATCATTGTCTGGCCAATACAAGAGCCTACTAGAAATGAGGCTATCTTGGATTTAGTTATCACAAATAATATCGATATGGTATCAAATGTTGAAACAAGGCAACCTTTGGCAAACAGTGATCACAACACAGTGTCATTTGAGATTGAATTAAAAAAACTGTACGGGGCCGACAAAAACTCTTAATTTTAAAAGGGCAGAGTTTAACGGTCTAAGGGCAGCAATACAAAGTATAGACTTGGACAGAGAACTGGCAGGTAAAAATACTGAACATAAATAGACATCATTTAAATCCTTACTAAATATACATACTTTTCACCATATACCATGTGGGAATAAAGTAAAATGGTTAAATCACAACCCATGTTGCTTAGCAATGATTTAAAGATCAAGATACGGAGTAAAAAACAGGCATTTAAATTATACAAACAAGAGTGGACAGAGACTATTTTACGTGAGTACAAGGAAATCAACAAGGCTTGCAAAAGGTCAATTAGAATGGCTAAAATAGAAAAGGAAAAATTAGTTGCAAAAGATAGTAAGACTAACCCTAAAATATTTTTTTACTATATTAATGGAAAGAAGGCTAGGAAGAAAGCTATAAGAGCATTACAATGTGACACATGCCGTCTGGAAATTAGTGACAGGGAAAAGGCAGATGAGCTAAATAGGTTCTTTTTTTCGGTATACACAAGGGAGGTAGCAGTGGTTGGGATACCGAAACATAATGGGGCTACACTACCATTGCCGAATAATTGGTTAACGCAGGAAGAAATCCAAAAGAGGTTGGAAAAAATAAAGGTTAATAAAGCCCCAGGTCATGATAGAATATATCCAAGGAGGGAACTGGGTTCTGTAATAGCCAAACCATTATATTTAATGGTTCAAGATTCATTCAACACTGGGTCGCTACCAGAAGACTGGCGAAAAGTAGAGATAATACCTATATTTATGAAGGGAGCAAGAGCAAATCCGGGGAATTATAGACCAGTGAGTCTCACTTCTGTAGTGGGAAAGCTTTTAGAAGGGTTAATAAGGGATAATATTAAGGGATAATATACAATAATATGTCTATTTGAACAGGATTATAAGTAGGAGTCAACATGGATTTATAAGGGATAGGTCATGTCAAACAAATCTAGTTAGTTTCTATGAGGAGGTTAGTAGGAACCTGTATCAAGGCAACTCAGTAGATGTAGTCTTTTTGGATTTTGCAAAGGCTTTTGATACAGGGCAGACTAAGAGATACAGGAATTGCAGTAAATATCTGCTAATGGATCGAGAGCTGGCTTAAAGACAGGAAGCAAAGGGTTGTGGTAAATGGAACTAATGTGGTAAGTGGGGTTCCTCAGGGTTCAGTACTAGCTACTCTCCTTTTTAACATATTTATTAATGACTTAGTGGTGGGACTGGAAAGTAGAGTCTCCATTTTTGCTGATGAACGAAGCTGTGCAAGGTAATTAAATCAAATAATGATGTACTTTCCCTCCAAAGGGATTTACATAAATTAGAGGAATGGGCATCTAAATGGCAGATGAGATTTAATATGAATAAATATAAAGTTATGCATCAAATAAAATATTAGCATGTATTAAGAAGGGTATAGAAGCAAGAGAAGCAAATATAATTATGACACTCTAAAAATCCCTAGTACGCCCTAATTTGGAATATGAAGTACAATTTTGGGCACAACTTCATAAAAATGACATTTTAGAGCTGGAAGAGGTACAGAGAAGGGCTACAAAACTAATAAGGGGAATGGAGGGGCTAAGTTATGAAGAAAGACTAACTAAATTAAACTTATTTTCTCTAGAAAAAAGGTGTCTAAGAAGAGATATGATTACCTTATATAAATATATCCAGGGTCAGTATAAAGATGTGTCAAGTGAGCTTTTTGTGCCAAGAGGTTTTCAATTGACAAGAGGACATCCTTTGAGGTTAGAAGTAAAAAGATTCCACCTTAAAGAAAGAAAAGGGTTCTTCACAGTAAGGGTGGTTAATCTGTGGTATTCTCTACCAAAGGAGTTGGTGACAGCGGATTCGATAGATAACTTTAAAAGGGGACTGGATTTATTTCTAATTAAAAAGGGCATTCAGGGTTATCCTGGATAATTAGAGAGAGAGTAATGATCCAGGGAGGAATCTGATCGCCGGTATCTGGGGTCATGAAGGAATTTGAGACAATTAGCTTTTTTTTCTGTTTGCCTTCCTCTGGATCAATTAATTAACAACTAATCCACATACTGCAATGTAACTATGTAACTATGTAACTAAGTTACTTTAAAAAGAGCTACATAGCCTAAGTTTTAAATGTCTTAAATTAGAAGATCGTCCATGTGATGTCATAGTAAAATTGCAATTGTTTGCTTTCAAAGAAGTCATACTTAAAATTAACAGAGATTTAAATCAGTTTGAGGTCCCTTATGAAAATCTAAAGATTTCCCCTTATATCTCTGGTGAAGTCTTACAAAAAAGGAAGGTATACAGATAATTTACTAAAAAAATTCCTATAGATGGGGATTCCTGGTCAAGATTATAATCAAAAGAAAAGACCAGAGAATAATATAGTAAAATCTCTGGAAGAAGCAGAGAGGCTTCTGGTAAATGGAATTCAGATGGCAATCTAAAACCATCTCTGGATTGAGTTCCAATAGATAAATACCTTAGTGACTGAACACCACTGTAACTGCCTTAATGTTTTAATTATCCCTTTTGGCTATGTTTTCAAGTTGCTATTGTGGGTGATAGAATAGAGATATGAATACACATTAGAGTAAAACAAATACTGGATAACTTTTAAAAAAACACTTTACAATTAAGACCCCAATTGAGAATTGTTAATCTTTTTCTACACAACGGCAATGTGTTTAAATTCACTTTTAGATTAAGGTTCCCATTTCTGAGAGAGAATAACAGGTGGTTTTATAAAATGGTTTGTTTATACTGATTTTTTGTTTAGTTTTTGAGAGAATTGTCACTTAAGCGACATTGACAAATTCACTTATTTATTATCAACCAAATAAGGGCAAAGTTGTTTCACTCATTTATTTAATTTAAATTACTTATTTTTGTTATGTATTATGTTGGGATAATTTACTAGAATTAGATATTGCACCAAACTATATATATATATAGATTTTTTTGCACTCCGGTAATATTTCACACTATAATTATATAGAGCCTTATTGGAAATTTACTAGATCTCTTTTTGCCCCTATCCAGATTGTCTCCATTGTATGAGTTTATTTTTGAATATTGTCTAAAATGTAAACCATTGCATGTTGAATCCAGCTTTTGCATCTTTATTAGATAAGGATGATGTAACCTTTTCCAAGGTTCAAGAAAACAAAGTAAAGTGAGCAGCAGCAAAACAGGTCAGCTCCTACAAACAAGGATTAAAAAGATTATAAAATACTGAAAAAACTTGCTCTAAATTATGTTATTTATAGGAGCCTGCTACTTCTGGGCATTTTCACAGAAAATCAGACCCAGGTTCCCATCTTGGAGACTTTCCAGGCTAGAAGGCACACTGCCCTGGGAGAACACACCCTGTAATGGGTAGAGTTATTTCTCAGCTCTACATGACTGCCTGAGCACTGAGACAGAGAAAACATCTCAACAAGCAGGAGGTGTCCTGATATTTTGATCTTTGACCATCCTGGAGACAGACCCAAGGGCTAGGAGGTGAGTAAACAACATTTAATACACTTGGTAAAACAGTTGTACTCCCTCCTAGACCCACAGTGATTTTGCTATGCCGAACTGGCTTTTCCATAAATAACTCTGCTAATATGCAATGCTTGGACTGTGAAAACAAACACATATATTTTGCAAGTGTGATGTAGCTATGTTTTTTTAACCCACACTACAACCCACAACAGCTAAATAGTATAAGGGTCCAAGAAGGGATGCAGTGATTCCAGACCCCAAAAAGGACAGGTGCTGGAAGGCTCTTGAGTAGCTCTTAAACTATTGTACATAGAGACGTTTGGCAAAACAAGACTTGCAAACCCAATGATCAGTCACTATGTTATATTCCTATGTGGACATATTATTACTGGAGCTGCCATAACACCTGTTGGGAAAACCCCTAAAGTTAATAATTTGTATTTCTTGTTTGCTTCTGGGAGAACTGGCAGGGGGACCATCTGCAGAGACAGGGGTGGCATGCCCAGAGTGATATAAACAGAGAATTAACCATAATAACCTTTCAGCTGTAGTTTCATGAAACTTGCATAAGTGGCGTCATCTTGTGGACAAATTCAAAATCTGCAAACTCCGACTATAAGCAAGGAAAAGGTGCTATATTGCCATATTGTGGGCCTACAAAACAATTGCAACCTGAAAAGAAATAGCAAAGGCAAGCTCAAAACCTGTCTGGGATTTATTTATACAGGACTTTTACCTGCATAGCAGAGTGCCTTATCGTGTTTCAAACAGTTAAAACAAACACTTTTTACAAAAAAGCAGATATTGTCTGATTGAAAGCAGAAGCTGCTCAACATAGCCTGCTTTATTTTTTGATGCGAGAAGATAAGATTATGCCCACTATGTAAGCGCACGCCATACCCCAGTTATGGTGGCACAATCTAGAACAAAGTGACTTACCTAAAGAATACAGCTAGATCTCATGTTTAAAGCCCATAAAAAAGGAATGGCTTGTATCTCAACAAGAAGGGCTGCTAAATCTATACAGGACTTTTGTACAACAAAAACAGGCGCACAGTTTCCCCGACAACCTCCTGTGACACCTGAACATTTACCAACATATACTATGGAGCCTCCAGCACCCAGAACAAAGGCGGATATACAAGATTTAAAAGATCTGATTTCTTCATTTATAATGGAAATTACAGGGGAAATCAAGAAAGTGGCCGCCGAACTCACTGCAGAAATAAAAGCTGTTGATTCCAAGGTGACTAAGCTGGAAGCAAAAAATGATAACCTATTGGAGGCGCATATCCAACTAGAGAATAAAGTGTCTGCTTTAAGAGATGAACAACGCCAACTTCAAAATGCGCAAGAAGATCTGGAAAATCGTTCCCGACGTCAAAATGTCAGAATGCAAAATTTATCAGAAACAATCACAGATCTCCCAAACTATATGATGGATCTCTGCAAAACTTTGCTACCAAATTTGGAAGAAGACACCTTCAGACTAGATCGCATTCATAGAGCGCAGGCGGGACGTCCTGCCTCTGGAGAAAGACCTAGGGATGTGATTACGCTATTACACAACCAAGGATCTTTTTATGAAGACAGCAAGACCCGGCATTCCAGAGATTGCAGGTGGCCAACCTAGCATTTATGCTGATCTTTCCCCGACCACCTTGTATAAAAGGAAACTATTCAAATCTCTGTTGGAGATTGTTTTAACCCAGGGATGGAGATATACTTGGGGATTTCCCTTTAAGTTGAACATTCTGAGGGATGGGAGAACATATCCAGTTTTTGATATGGAGGAGGACACAGTGTTGCTTACGTCCTGGAACATTAAGTTACCAGATCAGTTGGGAATTGCCCAACGCCCAAATACTAGACTTTACCGACGCTTCAGGCCGCAACAGAGATCCTAAGTCTATAACAACTTTCTATACTTTTGTATGTGGGGGAGATTTATTCTAGTACAGGGTACCATTAATGAACATAAACTTTCACTGTTAAACTGTTAAATGTATATGCCCCGAATGCTGGGCAATCAGCATTTTTTCGTAGAGTGTCAGAGCTTATGGCTGACTGACAGCAACCATTATGGTATGCTTGGTGCGTGGAGAATGGTTCATCCTACTGATAGGGAGTTTACTCACTACTCAGCTAGGCATGACTCACACTCCTGTATTGATTATGTTTTTATTCAGCAACACTTAGCCCCAAATTTGCTGAATGCAGAAATCCGACCTATTGCATGGTCTGATCACGACATAACAATAATATATACAGCCATCAGGGAAAACTTGAATATAAAGGGAGTTAGAATGAGGGAGACAGAACATAAACTGAGCTTATTTGCGGATGATGTTGTGCTAACTGTTACTGAGCCTCTGACCAGTCTCCCTAAATCTATTTTATGCTTTTGGACTTTTTGCCGGCATTTCTGGCTTTAAAATTAATATGAGTAAGAGCGAAGCGTTAAATGTTTCTTTACCAAAGCATTTAGAATTACAATTATCATGGAAATTCTCCCCTTAAATGGGTTCCACACCATCTTAAATACTTAGGGGTTTATATCCCTAGACAATCGGGCCCAACGTATTCAGAAAATGTCCCCGCACTCTCATGGCTAGGGAGGATCCCCGCTATTAAAATTAATATCTTGCCCAAGCTTCTGTATCTTTTTCGCACTATTCAAATGGCTGTTCGCACCAAGGGATCGTAAAAGGCCTAGAATAAATAAGAAGGCCATGATGGCATCTAAAGCTAAAGGAGGGTTGGCTGTGCCGGATTTACTCAAGTATTATAAAACTGCCAGATTAGCCCAAATCACCAAGTGGTTTGGTAAGGGACACTTACCAGTGTGGGTGGAGATAGAGAAAGATATATTTGAAGAAAGTGGCCTTCATCTTAGACAAGTATTATGGCTTTTCCTACATTTTAAATTGGGTAATTCTTCCCTTCCCAAATGCATGGTTCAGTCTTTGGCAGATCTGACTCTGACGAACAAGAGAACTCTGCATGTAGAAGCAGGTTCTTGGCTTACCCCACTGTGGTTATTTCAGAAGTCAGCATCAATAAATAGAATTTCACAGTTTAAATGATCAGTTTACGATTGCTGCTGATCTGTTAAAGGAAAATCGACAATGGTCCCCTAGAGACCTACATCATTTGCCATTAAAGGATTGGCTTAACTTATCCCAGATACATATTAATATTTCTGGGGTAATAACACTTAATTCTTCTGCTAACAAAAATGTTGTTTTAACCCGGTATCTGCTAATGACGCGGCGCGCATGTGACCTCACATGCGTGCCGGCTCCGGGTCAAGGAGCGGAGGCCGGAGCACAAGCAGGTAAGTGAGGGGAGAGAGGGGGTGTATTTAGGGGGGTTTAGGTGGAGGAGGGGGGTTTATGAGGAGGAGAGGGGGTGAGGTTGAGGCAGGTTGAGGGGGGAGGTTGAGGGGGGTTGAGGCTGAGGAGGTGGGTTGGGGTTGAGGGGGGTTTAGGTGGAGGAGGGGGGTTGAGGGGGGTTTAGGTGGAGGAGGGGGGTTGAGGGGGGTTTATGCTGAGGAGGGGGGTTGAGGAGGCGGGTTGGGGTTGAGGAAGGTTGAGGGGGGCTGGGCTTGAGGGGGGTTGAGGTTGAGGAGGGAGGTTGAGGATGGGGGGTTGAGGATGGATGAGGATGGGGGGTTGAGGAGGGGGTTTGAGGAGGGGGTTGAGGATGAGGATAGAGGTTGAGGAGGGGGTTGAGGATGAGGAGGGAGGATGAGGATGAGGAGGAGGGGTTGAGGAGGGGGGTTGAGGCAAGAGGATGATGATGGGGGAGTTGAGGAGAGAGGATGAGGATGGGGGTTGAGGATGGGGGTTGAGGAGGGAGGTTGAGGAGGGGGTTGAGGAGGAGGAGAGAGGTTGAGGAGGGAGGTTGAGGATGATGAGGGAGGATGAGGAGGGAGGTTGAGGTTGAGAAGGGAGGTTGAGGATGAGGAGGGAGGTTGAGGATGAGGAGGGAGGTTGAGGAGTGGGGTTGAGGAGGGTGATAAGGGAGGGGGAAGAGACACAGGGAAGGGAGAGGTTGGAAGAGACAAAGGGAAGGGAGAGGGGAGAAGAGAAACAGGGAAGGGAGAGGGGAGAAGAGACACGGAGAGAGAGGGGGACACAGAGAGCACAAGAGGGACACAGGGGGCATCACATTTCCCACCCTCGGCTTATACTCGAGTCACGCCCACGTGACAAAACGTGCGTCAGGGTTGCGTCTGACATCAGACGCCTATACTGTGAATAGGTAGCGCTTCCAGCTTAGCTTCGAGATTTAGGAGTTCATAGTCACTGTTCTTGTGCCCTAACTTTCAGTACATGGGAGAGCCTGGTACTGCATAGGAGGAATCTGTGTAATGGCGAACGCATTTAATGAATTAAAAACTATTAGACTTTTAATACATAACATAAATGCGGTACGCGGAAATGGGGGCTATAAGAAACGCCATAGATATAATAGAGGGATGGAAGTGTGGGGAATCTAGCTAAAGATCTATCTCCCTACAAAACCTCTAGATTAAAACAACCTCCAATAGTAAATCACTATAACAACTGGAATTATTATAAGAAATACCAGATAAATAAATACAGTTTAAATAACTGATATAGAGATTCTAAGGGCATCTTGATTATATAACAACATCTAGAGTGCTAGATATGTAAACAACTGAATTGTATAAGGTGAAATATATATCTAAAGAATTTTAAGTTGTCAGGACACCAAGATATAAATATAACATCTCCAATATTGATAAAGAGAGATATATGCTTAAAGTCTGGAAGCCAAACCTAACATAAGTCAAACACTTAGTAAGATAAGATATGAGGAAATAAGATAATTTATTGATCCCTCAAAGATTAAGAATTTACTTATCATAAGTGTAAAAAGATAAGGGATTCAATCAGGGGCGGCCCGTCCATTGGGGCTTCAGGGCAAACGCCCCCCCCAAATATTTTCTTCACCCTGCAATAAAAAAACACAACAATGTATTAGTATAACCCAAAAACAATTAAATATAAGGTGTACATCATCATTCAAGTCTCAATACAGTATTAAAATGAAGTAAAGTTAGTAAAGGGACACTGTCACTTTAAGATAACCCTTGCGCTACATTAACTAATGCTGTGTATCTATATTATAGCCCCCTGCACCCTGTGTGATCATATTACACTAGTACACTAACCTTTAGACTCTTCTCTTCTCTTCAATGAGTCCTGGCCTGGCCCCCTGACCGTTAATGCATGCCGCCCACCATCACAGTGACGATATGCATGGGCGGTCATAAATGTATCAATTAATGACTGACAGTCTTCCATCATTGACCAATCAATGATGGAAGGCTGTACAGTTACTAAGAGAACAATCTAAACCCACCCAGACCGTTAGCCCTGAGCGCCCGCCAGCAAATAGGGCCTCGAGTTTACATTTTGATTGACTGATATAGTCAATAAAACCACCAGTTGCCTGTCCCTTCCCCCTTTCTGTTTCCTGACCCTGCTCACGCTGAGACTGAGAGACCTCCCTGGCTGAATCTACTCACATCTGCTCTGCTGCCTGCCTAACAGTAAGTCTACCTGGCACCTGCCCTGCCCCTGGCCAAACCAAACCCCTAGTAGCCCCTAATAAAAGTTAGGGGTGACCAGTTACCCCACTATGCCTGCCTGGCCTGCCACCTACCCAGCCACCCACCAACTACCACCGACGACCCTAGGCCTGCAATGCCTGGTGCCACCCCCAGCCATCACCCCCATGTGGCCTGTGCCACCCCCGATCAGGCCTGCCCTATGCGATGCCATCATGCCACCGCCCGATTACCCCGATCACGGGATCGGGGTAGTCGGGTGGTGAGCGGGGTGGCACAGGCCCACATGGGGGTGATCGGATCACCCCCTTGATGAGGCCTGTGCCACCCCTGATCACCTCCATGTCGCCGCCCTATGCCACCTCCGAGGCCCGATCACCACCACCCCGATGCGGCCTATGCTATGACACCGCCCGATTACCCCGATCGCGGTGATCGGGGTATTCGGGCGGTGAGCGGGGTTGACCAGGCCACATGGGGGTGGATGTTCACCCCCATGAGGCCTGTGCCACCCCTGATCGTGGCCTACGCGGTCACCGACCGACCGATGGGAGTCTGAGCGTGACCGACCCCACCCTGATCCAACTACCTACCTAGCACCCCCCCCCCCCCCTATTTTTATTCCATTTTTAGAAGTAACGGGCATGTATATGTGCCTGTCACTTTTAAAGATAAAATAAAAATAAGGGAAGGGAAAAACAATACAGTAAACACACAGTAACACATTATTATTACAAAAATAAACAGCTTTAAACAAACATTAATAAAAATAAAATAAACAACAGCACATACTTACCTGTCAAATTGACCCCTCCAGCGTTGGCCTTCTGTCCTCTGGATATAGTCATGAAAATAATCCAATGTTGATTGAAGCCCATGTCAAATAATCCAATGTTGATTGAAGCCACTGGTCAAATAAATAATCCAATGTTGATTGAAGCCACTGGTCAAATAAATAATCCAATGTTGATTGAAGCCACTGGTCAAATAATCCAATGTTGATTGAAGCCACTGGTCAAATAATCCAATCTTGATTGAAGCCATTGTCCATCCATCCATTCTGGCCCATTGAAAGAGGCCTCCACCAAAAAAAACCTGACGCTCTAAAAAAAAAAAAAACAACAAACTAACAGAGCTCCTCCTACAAGGAGCCCCACCCGCGATTAATTGATTTTTTCCCACGGTCTGCTTTATATACTAATTTTTGAAGGACTCTGATTGGCTGAAATTTTTGATTGACATCGATTTCAACCAATGAGAGTCTTTAAAAAATTAGCAAATCATCAAGCAGGTATGGAAGCCTGTAAGGGTAAAAAAGGTTAGTGTGAACTTGTTTGACCCTGTATGTGTTATACATATTACAGGGTTATTTTATGTGATATACATGTTACAGGATAATATCCTGTAACATGTATAGCCAAAAAATAGCACTGTAATATGTATAAAAAATAATGTGTAATAGAAATGCATGAACAATATAATATAACAAGTAATAAAGAACACCAATTAATCAAATAATAAATATCAATTAATATATATTGTTTTATGTATATGTTTATGTATATTTATGTGTATTTTTTATGCGTATATATATATATTTGTATATATTTATATATATATATAATATATATATATATATATATATATATATATATAATATATATATATATATATATATATATATATTGATAGATATATTGATTGATATATATATATATATATATATTTATTTGTTGTGATATATTGATATCGTATGATATATATATATATATATATTTTTTTTTTTTTTTTTTTTTTTTACAATTTGGTCCTATATGGTCCCAATTTGTTATTTAGGGTTTTTAAGGTGCGGTTGGGGCCTATATGGTCCCAATTTGTTATTTAGGGTTTTTAAGGTGCGGTTGGGGCCTATATGGTCCCACTTTGTTATTTAAGGTTTTTAAGGTGCGGTTGGGGCCTATATGGTCAAAATTGGTTATTTAAGGTTTTTAAGGTGCGGTTGGGGCCTATTTGGTCCCAATTTGTTATTTAGGGTTTTTAAGGTGCGTTGGGGACTATTTGGTCCCAATTTGTTATTTAGGGTTTTTAAGGTGCGGTTGGGGCCTATTTGGTCCCAATTTGTTATTTAGGGTTTTTAAGGTGCGGTTGGGGCCTATTTGGTCCCAATTTGTTATTTAGGGTTTTTAAGGTGCGGTTGGGGCCTATATGGTCACACTTGGTCTTTCAAGGTTTTAAAAGTTAAGGTTTGGGTCTTGAACGTTCTAATGTTTTTTTTGTTGTTTTCTATCACTTCCCAGGTGCAAACTATCTGTGGAAGCAGATTTGTTTGGACTCGTTGGTTGACTTACTGGACGTGAATACCCCGAGAAGGAGAGTCAACTGTAGGTGAGTATATGGTCACACTTGGAATTTGAAGGTTTTTAAGGTGCGTTTGGGGCCTATATGGTCACACTTGCTCTTTTAAGGTTTTAAAAGTTACGGTTTGGGTCTTAAACGCTCTAATGTTTTTTTTGTTGTTTTCTATCACCCCCCAGGTGCAAACTATCTGTGGAAGCAGATTTGTTTGGACTCGTTGGTTGACTTACTGGACGTGAATACCCCAAGAAGGAGAGTCATCTGTAGGTGAGTATCATTGCCTTTAATTTTCTGTCCATGCGTATAGGTGCAAATTTGATGTTGATGTAGTCTTGTCACATGAGGGTTTGCAATCTGTAATGTATACCAATGAAATCAACACACTGTTATTTTAAAGTAATTTTGTGACATAATATAAATTAATATACCGTGATCTCTTTCTTCTATTGGTATCAGAAATGAATACTATTGACTCTCTACTTGTGAAGCCTTTCGGCACCCTAACCTATGAGGAGAAGGTGGAAGTAAAACGGTTAGGATCTGACCAACCAGAGATAAATCTGCAGCAAATCGCAAGAGATAGAGGGAAGCAATATATCCGTAATTTCAATACTGAATGGTACAAGAAGAACGACTGGCTTTCTGGAAGCGTTTCTAGGAAGTCCGTATATTGTTTTCCATGCATCCTATGCTTGGACCAAAACTGGAGTGACTGACGTCAAACATCTAGCTGATAAATTGGCGAAACACAAAAGTTCTAAAGCTCACTTGGATAACAGGATCAAGTTTGAGATGCTTGGACAGGCGAACATTGCTGTTCAACTGGACCAAGGATACCAAGTCAGCATTCAAAAACACAATGAAGAAGTGGCTAAGAACCGGTACATCCTTTCCAAGATAATTGATTGTGTTCGCTTTTGTGGCGCTTTTGAACTGGCATTAAGAGGACACGACGAGAGTGAAACATCGCTAAATCCAGGAGTGTTTCGAGGCCTGGTGGATTTGGTTGGCAGTATCGATAGTGCAATGGAACAGCATTTGAAGACTGCAACTGTGTTTAAGGGCACGTCCAAAACCGTGCAGAATGAGCTACTGGACTGCATGCATTAAGTTATTAAGGAAGTGATTCACCAAGAGCTTAAGGAAGCCCAGTTTGTGGCAATCCAAGCGGATGAAACAACCGATATTTCCGCTAGGACACAGTGCGTTGTAGTCTATCGCTACATTGACAAGAAGCATCAAGTGGTGGAAAGATTTGATGGCTTCACGGAAATGAAATCAACGGATGCAGACTCGATTGCTGCTGTTGTGCTGGAAACACTGAATACTGTTCTCCCAGAGCCAGAAGACAAGATGAAACTCATAGCTCAAAGCTACGATGGTGCCAGTGTGATGCGTGGAGATCAAGGAGGAGTTCAAAGAAAAATAAAAGACGTGTACCCGAACGCACACTACGTCCATTGCTATGCTCACCAACTGAACCTAATAATGGAGAAAGCAGTTTCAAGGATTGGAAGAGTTCGAGTTTTTTTTTTCCAACATAGGCGGCATACCATCTTTTTTTTCACGCTCTCCAAAAAGGACTGGAGTTCTGGATGAGGTAGTTGGTAGAAGACTTCCAAGAGGTGCACCGACACGATGGAACTTCAACGTCATCTACGAGAACAGAGATGCGCTACTTGAGTGTTTCCAGACAATTGAAGCATGTCTAAACTTTGATCCAACATCTATACGTGAAGCCGCAGGTTTCATTGGAATGCTGGAAGACAGGGAGTTCCTTTACTTCCTTAAATTATTTCATTTAATAATGCCACATGTTGACATCCTCTATAGTCAGCTTCAGAAGCGAGAAACGGATACTGTTTATATCAAAAAAGTCACAGAAGACTTTGTCTCCAGCATCCAGAAAATCCGTAATTCTGTTGAAGAGATAGAAGCAAGTTTGCCGAGCGATGTAACAGTCAACAGACGGAGTGCGGAGATCTCAACCTTGAGACAACTTTCAAGAGAGGTATGTGACATAGTGGTGGTTCATGCAAAAGAACGTTTTTCATTTTCAAATCACCTAGTCAGTGCCAAACTTGTTCAAAGTGACTTGTATAAAACCCATGACACTTGCTTTCCAACCCAAGCTCTGGAAGACACCGCGCAAGCATATCCAATACTGAAGAAGGAACAATTACGCACTGAGCTGTCACTTCTGTATGGGAAGACAGATTTTCATACTTGTACAAGTGCTGTTGCTCTGCACAAACTTTTCCATCAATTTAATCTGCAGAATGATTTCACAGAGACAGTAAAATTATTAAGAATCCTGATTACAACACCGATGACCACTGCAGAATCAGAAAGATGCTTCTCCACATTGAAGAGGATAAAAACCTTTTTAAGAAGCACCATGTCCCTGGAGCGGTTGAATGCATTGGCGATGCTCTCAATGGAAAAGCAACTGATTTCCGAGATCCCAGACTTCAATGAAAAAACCATTGAGAAGTTTTCTTCTTTGAAAGATCGCCGTGCAAAATTAAAATACAAGACATTGAAGCAAAGAAGAATGCATACCCCCAAGGTGTGCAAAGATAAACTGCGTTAAGCAGCACCACCTCACACTACCAAACATAACTAGTGGTAAGTAAAGTGTGAACGGTGTGTGGGTGTGCATATGGAAGGAGCTATGAAAGGTGTGTGAATGGTCAGTAACAATTGTTGAAGCCTTGGCGTGGTTTGAAGGAATTGGAGGCACTTCCAAGGGTAGCTGTCACTTGTGTACGGGAAGCAAGAATTCCATGTCTGTACAAGTGCTGTTGCTCTGCAGCAACTTTAGCATCAATTTAATCTACATAATTTAACAGAGTGAGTGAAGCTATAAGGAATCCTGCTTACAACAACGAAGACTACTAAAGAACCAGAAAGATGCTTCTCCACATTGAAGAGGATCAAAAAAGTAATTAAAAAGCACCATGGCCCTATAGCGGTTAAATGCATTGGTTTGAAGGAATTGGAGGCACCTTCTAGGGTACGTAAAGTTCTCAGAAATGGCACCACCGAACTACCAAAAATAACTAGTGGTAAGTAAAGTATGAATGGTGTGTGGGTGTGCATATTGAAGGAGCTATGAAAGGTGTGTGAATGGTCAGTAACAATTGTTGAAGCCTTGGCGTGGCGTTACTGCTCATATGGTTATCCATATGCTAATTCAACGTGTTTGTTTGACATTGATTATTGTGTTGTCTAAACAGAAGTTAAATGTTGTTGTTTTCTTGAATCCCAAGATCCACTGGTTTGGGCCTATGCAGTGCTGATTGGTCTTCTAAGGTATGTTTGAGGCCTATATGGTTCCACTTGGTCTTCTAAGGTATGTTTGGGGCCTATATAGTTCCACTTGGTCTTCTAAGGTATGTTTGGGGCCTATATAGTTCCACTTGGTCTTCTAAGGTATGTTTGGGGCCTATGGTCACACTTGGTCTTCTAAGGTATGTTTGGGGCCTATGGTCACACTTGGTCTTCTAAGGTATGTTTGAGGCCTATATGGTCACACTTGGTCTTCTAAGGTATGTTTGGGGCCTATATAGTTCCACTTGGTCTTCTAAGGTATGTTTGGGGCCTATGGTCACACTTGGTCTTCTAAGGTATGTTTGAGGCCTATATGGTCACACTTGGTCTTCTAAGGTATGTTTGGGGCCTATATAGTTCCACTTGGTCTTCTAAGGTATGTTTGGGGCCTATAGTCACACTTGGTCTTCTATGTTATGTTTGAGGCCTATATGGTCACACTTGGTCTTCTAAGGTATGTTTGGGGCCTATATAGTTCCACTTGGTCTTCTAAGGTATGTTTGGGGCCTATGGTCACACTTGGTCTTCTAAGGTATGTTTGAGGCCTATATGGTTCCACTTGGTCTTCTAAGGCATGTTTGAGGCCTATATGGTTCCACTTGGTCTTCTAAGGTATGTTTGGGGCCTATATGGTTCCACTTGGTCGTTTAATGTTTTTTAAGTATGGTTTTGTTCTTGAATGGTCTGATTGATTTGCTTGTTTTCTTTCAACCCCAGGTGCAAACCCTATGTGGCTGCAGATTTGTTTCTACTCGTTGGTCAACTTAATGAACGTGAATACCCTGAGAAGAAGACCCGACTAATGGTAGGTGTCACTCCTTTAATTTTTCTGTTAATACGTATTTGTGCAATTATGATATTGCTGTAGTCTTGTCACATGAGTTTTTTCAATCTATATTGTATACCAATGCATTTAACACATTGTTACTTTACTTCTTGACATTTCTGCATTGCTGATCATGTATTTCAATGGGCTTTACAAGTATAAGGTCATTGGGCGGGGCTTATAAAGGTCATTATGACGTCAGGGGAGGAGTTATAAAAAACGGGTGTGGTTTGAAAAGGGGGAGTGGCTATGTTTCGCCCTGTCGCCCCTCCAACTTGAAAAGTCACCAGCCGCCACTGGATTCAATATTATTAAATAGTTTTTATTCGACATTGTCTCCTAAGAATATAAATAAAACTTTATTATTTTTGTTTTCTCTAATTCTTTATTGAATATATGTAAAATAGGTGTTATGCACCAAGAGAAAGAAGCTTTACTTCCCAGTGATAACATATTCTCTTATAAGCTATCAGCCTTTACAGTTGTACTTTAACACGTCCATATGCATGTAATAAGCTTTCAGCTTAACTTAAAACAGAAATAACAAAATGTCAAATTTAGGTTTAAAAGGTTATATGTATGTGTTGTCATTTATTAAGTGTTCTGTGTTATGTTACTAATGTGTTATGGAATTAACCTTGTATTCTTAATAAAAAATATATTTAAAAAAAAAAGAAAACAAAGTAAAATATATATTTTTTTATATAATTGTGCCCCCATGACAGGGCTCTCTCAGGTAGAAAAATAATTTAGGCCACTAATACGCTGAGTTAGCCTATCTGCTCTCTAGCTCTGGTCAGTTTTCCCTCTAACTGTACCAGTTCTGATATTCAACTTGACAGGTATGACTACAATACTACTGTTAAGAAGGATTACGTATGGTAGTACAATGACTGTGAAATGTAATATGTACTGGTATGTTGAAATGTTTGTTTTTTGATGGTTTTGTCTGATGGATTTGGACTTGGTCAGGGGCCTTGTCCTGCCAGGTAGGAAAATGAAGCTTCTGACATTTTGTAAAATTGGCTGTAATCCAGTTAGTTTTTTTAAGGACAATGGCTATAGATCTCAAAATTTGATCCCGAGTATGGCCTCTTCAACAAATAAAATATTAACTTATAATATCAACGGCTTAAATACTCCCTTCTAGAGAAATGCGCTGTTGAACTTTTTCCATAAAGAAAAAGCCAATGTAGTCTGTCTTCAAGAGACACATTGGCAAAAAGATAAACAACCTAGTTTACTGGCCTAAAAGCATTCACAAGAGGACTTTTGATATCCTTGGCAGCAAATAAATGAATAAAGAAAGGGGTTTATCCCTTAGAGAACTTTATTTAAAGCTATATAAACTGGAAATTGTAAATAAATCTTTGCCTTCCTTAGAAACTTCAAAGGAATTAGCTAAAATCCAAGCTCAAATAAGGAAAATTCTGCAGTTGCTGGTAGATAGAAATATTTGGTTACTGCAGCAAAAACACTACCACCTTGGTAACAAAACAAGCAACATTTTAGCAAACCAAGTTAGGAGTAAGTCCTCTATAAATCGAATTTCAGAAATGTATGATACAGATTGAACTTTAAAAAGTAAACCACCCCCCGGCGTGGCCTGCAATGGACCTGAACGGACGCACTTGCTTGGAGCTCTGCATATTTAGGCTGTAAAAGTGCCTAAAAAGAGAGGAAATCTTCCTCCAACTAACCCAAATCACCTATTAATAGACCCACATTTCCCTCCTGTGGATAGCGGCACCCCAACCCCAAGAATTGGGGCAAAGGAGCCAGAGGACCTAAACTGAGGCCTATACTTCCATGAGGGGCCTCTCTACTACCTCCGCAGAGTACTCACCCTGTGGCTGCACTGGAGCCGTGGGTGACACTGGGCGACGGAGCAGCGAGGTCCCTACCTAGAAATAGGAAGGCTGGAAGTGGATAGCTTCCCAATAGCAGAGGGGACCTTGTGAGCTGCACTGGAGAGGCTCCCAAGATAATGCCCGTTATGAGGTGGGAGAGAGAAGATAGCAGCTGCTTCTGAACCCTGAGCTGTGCCCCTGGACTGGCTGAAACACATGACTGACTGCATCTGTCGGCCTTCCTTGGAGGAGGGGGGAGTTACGCCCTGTCACGAGCTGGCAGTCACAGGGCAGATGCTGGGGGCTTCAGACTAGTAGAGCCCCAGCACAAGCTGGTGGAGCCTAGGGCCCAGGGAAAAGTGCATCACTGCCACATCTATGAAACCTCCCCAACAGCAATATTTTACAAGGAGGTCTGAACCCCCAAAATGAAAGGCACAGAGACATAAAATACAAGACACTTGTTTGAATAGGGCAATAAATAAGCAAAGACCTAAAAGAACAACACAGTGATACTTGACTTATGACTTTCCCTACACAGCAAGGGAGTGGTGGACCTGGGTGTACCCCCACAGGACTCCTTTATCTTTTTTACCTGCATGGCAGGGTGGTTTATTGTAGCTCCTTATTTATGAATAACAAAGTGCTTGCACTGAACTATAAATCTACTTAATCCCCTGCAGGGAGTCTGGGCAAATCAGGGTGCGGTCCACTCAAACTGGCATGTAACAGCATAACAACCTGGATTGCACTGTTATGGGAGGGACTATTTACAAACTTGCTAGTTACATCCCAGCAGAGCACTGCCACCATCTAGTGGCCAAGCTAGAAGCTCTATGGACACCAGATAGAAGTGATAACTACTGGTGTTTTTCAGCTTGACGCCAGCAATACTATTCTTGTTAACTAACTGAGCATCTTCAATCCAGACTGTAAATAAACCCACAGATATCACTACTGAAATACAAGTATAACTTCACCCCCCATCCTGTAAACGACTGATCAACAGCACAGAGACTGAAATTCAGTAACTGAGCAAATCTGGAAATTTCCAGGTCAATTGTATACCAAGCAATATAACACCGCCAACTAGTGGAAATATATTACCACATATAATATGAGCGATGTCTCCCAAAGTTTAACCTGGCTTTGCAGGGGGGCTGCACTGACTTGACTAAAATATTGATGGAATAAGCATATACATCTAGAACATGCTAGTTAAAAGGATGTAACTCAGCAGAAGCGACAGCCTATTAAACCCAATCCCTTTCCACAACTGATTCCCTCAATAACTGCCGGTTCCTTAACACTGCAAACATGAAGAAAGGGAAAAATAAGAGAGGTGTGCAAGCTAAGCTTATCATTATGGACCATTTTGGACCTCCAGAAGCAAGCATTACCCCGTCTCACGCTTCTCATTCAGAACCATCTGATAATTCAGATTCTGAGGGGCAACCGGTGGCCCTGTCCCAGCAATATATGCATCTATCAGCCGTATCAATGTCAATGATTGTGGAAATGTGTATAGCCCGCTTAACAAAAACTGTAGAGTCCCTCAAAAAGGACATTAGTAGTGATGTCGCGAACATCAAATTTTCGGTTCGCGAACCGAGGACGCGAATTTCATCAAATGTTCGCGAACGGACGAACATTGGCGAACCGCCATAGACTTCAATGGGCAGGTGAATTTCAAAACCCACAGGGACTCTTTCTGGCCACAATAGTGATGGGAAAGTTGTTTCAAGGGGACTAACACCTGGACTGTGGCATGCAGAGTCTGGTTTTAAGCCATAAAGGGCATAAATTACCTAACATTAGTAAATTGTTTGGAATAACGTGCTTTAAAACATCAGGTATGATGTTGCATCAAACAGGTAGTGTAAGGGTTAGGCCCGCTTCACAGTGACAGACCAAACTCCCCGTTTAATGCACCGCAAACAACCGCAAACAGTCCCTTTGCACAACCGCAAACTCCCCATTTGCACAAGGTTCGATACCAAGCTAGCCATGTCCCGTTCCTTGTCCTCACTGATGTCATTGAAGGTCTCTTCCTCCACCCAGCCACCAAGGGTCCCCGAAAGGTGATAACAAGCCCCCTGGGACACCTGCTGTGTTTGTTTGGTCTTCCACCTCCTCAAAGCCACCTTCCTCCTCTGACTCCTCTTCTTCAGACTCCTCTCTCTGCGTTGCCTCTGTCTGCGTTATTATAAGGTGTGTACTGTTAAGTAGTACTATTCCTATTGGTTTAATCCCTGTTACATCCACTATTAGGGGACGTGTACAGTATATGGCATGGATAATTGGAACAGGGAGATGGAAAAAGATGCTTGGTCGGACCTCCTACTTCGAATCTCGGGCACTGCACGTGCAATGTAATGTGCCACCAGATAGGAGTGGTGTATTAAGTTGTACTATTCATTCCTATCAGTTTAATACCTGTTACGTCACCTATCAGGGGACGTGTATATGGCATGCATTTTTGGAACAGGGAGATGGAAAAAGATGCTTGGTCGGTCCTCCCACTTCAAATTTGGGGCACTGCGCGTGCAATCTAAGGTGCCACCAGATAGGAGTGGTGTATTAAGTTGTACTATTCATTCCTATTAGTTTAATACCTGTTACGTCACCTATCAGGGGACGTGTATATGGCATGGATTTTTGGAACAGGGAGATTGAAAAAGATGCTTGGTCGGTCCTCCCACTTCAAATTTGGGGCACTGCGCGTGCAATCTAAGGTGCCACCAGATAGGAGTGGTGTATTAAGTTGTACTATTCATTCCTATCAGTTTAATACCTGTTACATCACCTATCAGGGGACGTGTATATGGCATGGATTTTTGGAACAGGGAGATGGAAAAAGATGCTTGGTCGGTCCTCCCACTTCAAATTTGGGGCACTGCGCGTGCAATGTAATGTGCCACCAGATAGGAGTGGTGTATTAAGTTGTACTATTCATTCCTATCAGTTTAATACCTGTTACGTCACCTATCAGGGGACGTGTATATGGCATGGATTTTTAGAACAGGGAGATGGAAAAAGATGCTTGGTCGGTCCTCCCACTTCAAATTTGGGGCACTGCGCGTGCAATCTAAGAATCTAAGAATTTTTCTTGAAATGGTCGTATGCTATATAAGCTTGTTTTTTGTTGAACTTTTATAATATGTCATGCTGTTTTTATCTATGTCTTCACTAATAAAAAAGACAGATAAAAAAATATATATATTATCCCCCGAGCTGGTGTTATTTCATATATTTTCACCAGATATTAGTCACAAGTTCAAGGGAATAAATGTGCACAATTTAATGATAGCCAAATGGCTTATTACTGTAAACTGGAAGAAAGGTACACTTCCCTCCTGGAGTGAAATTGCCTTTATACTGGATAGGGAAATTGAATTGGATTATTCCTACATAAGTGGATCCTTGAACAAAGTTAACAAACAAAAATGGAAAATATGGGATAGTTATAGTAAAGGAAAAATTAAGCGCTGAACAAATATTGAAGTTATAACTCCTCTTTCCGGCTGGTTTGGCTTCTCCCAACTTCTAATCCATCTATGTATGTATATATGTAGTGATGATTGATGTATGTTGTACATTTTGCATTTTTGTATGCATTTATGTATGTTACTTCATTTATAAACGTAATAAACAAAAGGGAAAAAACAAAAGCAGAATTGAATAGGATTATTCAGGATGGAATTTGTTGCCTCATTTATATATAAATGTCATTAATGTCTTGCCCCATTGGATATCATATTGACAACCAGATCAAATAATTAAATATTAATGACGGATGAAAATATTGAGCCTCAGGCTTATGATGATTTATACAAGTATAATCTGCAATTTTGCATTTAATTTGCGAGGTGCTTATGTCATATATTTCAGAATCGGAAATGATCCCTTTATAGTTAAATTACTGATTTTCCAACATAAATAAATGATATGTTCCTTTATAACAGAAAAAAAAAGAAAGAAAGAAGAATTTTGAATCAGAAAATTGTGATACTCACAAAATTGTGATTTGAAGATGGAGGGTGAATGACTGACTGAGTATAAACATATTCCACTAGAAAAGAACTGGGGACAAAACTTCCCTTGATGTATATACAGTTATCATGAGAGTTACTGAAGTGTAATCTATTTAGGTTCATAGAACAGACAGACTAGAGATAAGCATATTGGTTCTCATCTGTCATCAAAATCTATGTTTCTAGATATCTTTACACAGGAGTGGTTCTGTCTTGCTCACAGCAGTTAATCATAGCAACTATTCCTGGATATACCTATCTATTTAAGTCCTGAACAGGTGTCTAACAGGGCAATTATTATAAAGTTAATCACTGATGTACAGTGGTCATTAACATTAATAACGGTAGATGAGTGGTCACAGTCCAGCTTTACAAAATATTATCTAGATTTATTAAACTATCAGGTTTTATGTCATGTTTAAAATAATGCTAAATGCTACAGTATTATGTGGAGCTTATCATGCCAGTCTCACAATATTACATAGGAGATACCGGTAGGAGAAGATACTCAGCTTTGCTTGAGCAAAAAACTCAGTTTAAGAGCTAAAAAAAATGGTAACCTTTATTTATGTTAAACTGCATACAGTTTTAATAGCCTATACCCAGCAAATAATATATGAGCATTACTTTCCTTTCATGTGCCGAACTGCCACCTCTAGTGGCTACATCTTGCTGTTTGTTATACAGTGTAGTGCATCAAATGGTCTAATGTCTTTGTATCTTGTAATTTATTCTTTCATCAAATGTATTTTACTAACTCTACATTGTTATACACATCTAAATTGTGCCACAAATAATAATAATCTTTTTTCTTTAAGACGTCTTACTATCTGGGAAACAAAATGCACATGTATACATTATATTACTATAAATTCAGTGATACACACTAGATTTCTTTATTATTATAAAGAGCTAACTCTTTCTGTCAAAAGTGCCAGAATTAGGTCAATACATGCAAAATAACCCAGAGAATGAATGGCATTAAGAGAAGGCCTCCTGCTATCACTGACATGTGGAGACAATTATAATTTACTTGATTCATTGAACATGAAAATCACTGGAGGGTTCAGGAAATGTTATCCCTGGATTTCAGGGAGGAAAATGAAAAATATATTTATATTAAGATATATAAATATTCACATAATATTTGTATGCATACAATATATAATAATATATGATCTAGTAGCATAATTGCTAGTTGTTCCATCTGTACTGAAATTACAAGTCATATAAATAATGTTGTTTATTATACAAATGTAATAAGGACCTTGTCTGCTGACTAGTATCAGGAAATCTTGCTCTAAGAAATAATTTTTGTTGGATTCCATTTTGTTTTTGAGTGGCAGTTTTCTCATTGCAAATGGTGCCCAAAGAACCAAGGTGTTCCAATTTAATTAAACCGCAGGTATCCTCAGGGCCCTCAGCATGAGGTAACAGGATGTTCTGTGGATGCGAATAGATTATACCAGCGTTAGTACAAAAAAAGACCTTCTGGTTATTAGCTAAAGATATTTCCGTAACAGAAGGCATCTTCTGCACTTCTTGGCAAGAAACTGGCCATCATTTCACTAACCCTTTAGTGTCAAAGGGTGCTATGACAGATGTAGCAGTGACACTGGAGGGCTTCTTAAAGGATTATCCACATAGAAATATGGTAGGAAATCTTAACATTATTCAGTCATCTGCACTTGTTTCAGTCTTTTCTCACAGACGGAGATAGGTTAAGTAACGTAAAAGTGAAGCATTTATAAGTACAAATAATGCATCACTTTATGTGTACAAAGTCTAAAAAATTTTCTAATATATGTTTGGCCCTATATGTATATATTTAAAGGGTCACTGTAGATTTGGAAAAACTTCAGATGTCTATGAAATTTGTAACAAATGAGCAATTTTGTAGCAGTTGTGTAACCGTGGGCATAAAAACATTTTTAGGCAAAATCTTTTTTTTAGTAGACACTGCTTCTATCTGAAGAATGTCATGTGTGTGTCTTCCACACTGGTTTTTGTTGTCTCCATTTTTTTTATTATCTATTTAATAGTGTTAGAGGGGGAGGGCATTTCTTTATTTGTTGGTGGGTTTAATAAGATTTCAACAATGAACATCTTCCCCTCCCTCCATTGGCTCAGTAGATGCAGCTTCCAAGAAAACTTGCAAGCCTTACATGTCCTTCTCTGTAACTGCTTGTGTGTTCCTTGATAAGGAAGTATAACTGTCATAGCAGCTTTGTTGTGCTCCAGATTTGCTAAAATGAAGATGTTCTTTGAAAATGATTTTATGCCCATGGCTTACATAGCTGCTAATATTATTAGTTTGCTGCATACTTCCCAAACATATGAAATTTGTACTAATCTACAGTGGTCCTTGATTGCAAAGTACAACCATTCAAAAGTGAGTGGAATCATAAAATAGAAGCATTTAAAAAATGTATTGTCCAGATTAATAAAGTTTTTTCTCTTTTGCTCTGCCTATCTGTCTGCCCATCTATGTATTTGTCTACTTTTTCTCAGCGCAAAATGTTGTACCTCTAGTTTGCATACCCTTCCCCACATATTAATATCCATCTGTTATACTTGTCTATCCTTTACACATGTATTTGAATTGACAGCACAACTTGAAAATGTAATATGCAAATGAATAAAACATTCACTAAACGGTGAGAGGTTTGAAAGGAGATAGCAGGGCCAGTTTTGACAGTAAGGTTTTCCTACACTCTCACTATTAATTTTGTGTGCTGTCTTCATTTCCATCCACAGCTATGTCCCGTCACTAAGTCATGAGCTGACAGTGAGCCTCACTAATCCTCTGTACCAGCTTTTGCTAACAAAGTGCTCACTACTGTTCTGGTTACCACATAAGAGCTTTATATGTTTTACATTATAAAGGAACTCTTGACATTACTGTTAGCATAATAAATTAAGAAATAATATTACCTGCAAGACTTATCACATATATAGTTGTAAGCATACTAGTCGTTGCTAATGCTTGCGGGCTCGCGCAGCGAGCCCGCAAGAACTGCGTCCCTCGCAAAGCGAGGGACGCAGTTCCCTGCAAATGCGGGTACTCACGAAGCGAGGGACGCAGTTCCCCGCAAATGCGGGTCCTCGCGAAGCGAGGGACGCAGTTCCCCGCAAATGCGGGTCCTCGCGAAGCGAGGGGCCGCATTTGTGGTGGTGGAGCATCCCATCGTCCCCGCAAATGCGGATCCTCGTGAAGCATAGCGAGGCGAGCCGTTAAACACACCTCGGAACCAACCTTAACGTAACAAACACCCACAGGCACGAAAAATTACGGAACTGCGCGCACCTAAAAACAGTCAAAACACACCAAATACTCACACAAAAAAACATAAAAAGCTTACCCATAGCAAGGGGGGGCACCCAGGACCTCTGAAAGTGAAGTTACACCTCTATTTAAATCCAAATTCCCGAGTTCAGACACACGAAAATCCCCTAAGCGAGAGAAAAAATGGCCGCCGAAAAAAACGAAAACGAGGCTCACCTCGGAAACCTGCATTAACCTCAGAACCAACCTTAACGTAACAAACACCCACATGCATGAAAAATGGCGGAACTGCGCGCACCTAAAAACAGTCAAAACACACCAAATACTCACAAAAACAACATAAAAAGCTTACCCATAGCAAGGGGGGCACCCAGGACCTCTGAAAGTGTAGTTACACCTCCATTGAAGTCCAAATTCCCGAGTTCAGACACACGAAAATCCCCTAAGCGAGAGAAAAAATGGCCGCCGAAAAAAACAAAAACGAGGCTCACCTCGGAAACCTGCATTAACCTCAGAACCAACCTTAACGTAAAAATGGCCGCCGAAAAAAATGAAAACGAGGCTCAAAGACCCAGGACCGCCCAGCCACCTACAACTTACCCAAGAAAGGATCCGAGATAAGCTCGGAAACCCGGATTAACCGCAGGGGATCCGAGATAAGCTCCGAGCCCTGCATTAACCCCACATTAACCATTGCAGTGGGGGTCCCGATTGCACGCGATCGGGGACCCCCGCTGCAATCAAAATTCAAAATTCCCTTAAAGGACCTGTTGTAAAATAAAAAAAATATACACTTTCACCCTCTCAATTATGGGGGTCAATACAGACCCCCATAAAACCTCATTAACCCTGTCACTCATGGGGGTCAATAGAGACCCCCATGAGTGACAGGCTTAATGAAGGGCTTATGGGGGTCTCTATTGACCTTCATTAACCCTGTCACTCATGGGGGTCAATACAGACCCCCAAAAGCCTCTATTTAACCCCATCAGTCCCATAAGGGTATATTAACACCATTATGGGCCTGTTACAACACTTCATTAACCACATAAGTGCCATGATGGTCCTCAAGGACCATCATGACACTAAGTATAAACACTATACTGCACTATACCACCCCCAATAAAACATTAAAGACCAACTAAACACCCTCTATACTAACCTATTAACATCTACACTACCTACCCGCTATTAACCCCCACCACTCTAATTACAGAAAATAAAAAAGCCTAAAGTCACACAAAAAAAATCTACATTACACGAAATAAAAAACCTAAGTCACAAAAAAAAAGGAACATTACAGAAAAAAAAAAAAACACATTACAACCCCCCCCCCCTCCACACTACAGAAAAAAAATAAATACACACCTGAAAAGGAAATACATATAATACAAATACATACAATACAAATACATACAATTACAATACAATACACCCCTATCTAATATACATCACACAATCTATCTAAATAAATAGCATAATCTAATATACATGCTATCTATATAATAATACATCCCCAATCTATCTAAATAAATACCACAATCTATCTACAATACATCCTATGCTATCTATATAAAATGCATACCTCTAGCTAACATACAATAAATGCTATCTTTATATTAACTAATCTAAGTCTAAGCTAAAATAAAATAATTAAGACCACTTACCTTTGCAAATGTCCATTGGGATCAGCCACCTACGAAAAAAAAAATAATTAGTGCAACACGTTTACAGTTATATAATAAACATTCTATACATTCTATACATTCTAAATATTCTACTCACCTTTCCGGCATGTCCCGTCCTTATTCTTTACATCCTTCTCACGCTCGGCACCTGTTAAAAAAACACAACATTAATAGACATACATAAAAATAAAAGAAACATAATCTACATTCTACTTACCTCCCTGCGATGTCTCCGGCCTCCTCCGGATCCTCTTCTGCCACGCCCTGTAAAAAAAAATATATATACTGACATCCGCACTCCCGGACATCCCCAACGCTAATGAGGCTCCAGGAGACTTTTCCGGAAGAAAACAAGCAATGGCGCCTTCTGATTGGTTAAAAACGATGTCTATCAAATTCACCCAATTAGGAGGCGCCAATGTGTGAACCAATCACAAACGGATACACCTTAAAATACCACTCTGATTGGATAATGCACCTGTCAATCTTTATTTAAACCAATCACAAGGTGCAGATGCCTTCAGCCAATCACAATGGAATACACCCCCACAGGGTGATTGGTTGGAGCCTCTGCGCATTCTGATTTGTTGCACTGACAATAGCCAATGACAATGGAATACACCCTCACGTACTGATTGGTGAAGGATTTGCGCATTCTCATTGGCTATTGTTAATATCAATCAATATACAGCCAATGGGAAGGCGCAGATGTCTTCACCAATCAGTACGTGGGGGTATATTCCATTGTGATTGGCTGATGCCAATAAAGCCTTAGGATTGGTTCACAAAAAGATGGACAGGTGTGTTATCCAATCACCGTTGTATTTTGGGGTGTATACTTTTTTCATTTGTTCACAAATGGGGTCTTCTCACTGGCTGAATTTGATAGACAGCCTTTTCAGCCAATCAGAAGCCGCCATTGCCAATTTTATTCTGGAACACTCCATAGGAAGGTCATTAGCGTCGGAGACATCCGCCAGGGCAGATGTGTGTTGCTTTTTTTTTTTTTTCTTCATGTGCGGATGCTTCTGGAGAAGACGAGGAGGCCGGAGACATCGCGGAAAGGTAAGTATAATGTAGATTGTGTTTATTTAAATTTGGTTTATGTTTACTAATGTAATGTTTTTTTTACAGGAGTATCACGGACAAGACGCAAAGATGGACGACGGAACATGGAGGACGTGACATGCTGGGATGTGACATGCTGGAACGGGACATGCTGGAAAGGTGAGAATAATATTTAGAATATTTAGAATGTTTAGAATGTTTAGGTATTTCATGTAAACGTGTTGTATTAATTTTTTTTATCTTTTTTACCGTAGGTTGCTGATCCGAAGAAACATCTCAAAGGTAAGTGGTCTTAATTATTTGATTGTAGCTTACAATTAGGGTAGCTATATATATATATATAGATAGCATGTATTGTATATTAGATAGATAGGGGGATGTATTATTAGATACTATTGTATATTAGATAGTGGGATGTATATTACATTATATAGTGGCATGTATATTAGATAGTGGCATGTATATTAGATAGTGGTGTATTGTATTTAATTGAATTGTGTTGTATTGTATTTAATTTAATTGTGTTGTATTGTATTTTATTGAATTGTGTTGTATTGTATTTTATTTAATTGTGTTGTATTGTATTATATGTATGTATTATATGTATTTCATTTTCAGGTGTGTATTTTTAAAAAAAAAATTGTAGTGAGGGGGGGTTGTAATGTATTTTGTTATTTTCTGTAATGTTCCTTTTTTTATTTTTTGTGACTTATGTTTTTTTTTGTTCTGTAATGTACATTTTCTATTTTTGGTGATTTTAGTTTTTATTATTTTATGTAATGTAGATTTCTACTTTTTGAGGAATTTAGTTACTTGAGGCACACAGTACACTCACATTGTGTGACAAACAGCATTTCAACATTTTCTTTTATTGACGGTAATTTTTTGAGGGGCAAGTCGCTAGTATTAAAATATACGTATATTATTGAATCAGTGAGTTACTGTAATTTACAGTAATTGCTGTGTACACTCGTGTTATCATAAGTTTACTCTCAAGATCATTATAATGGAACACACATGTGGTAATATTGTAACTGAATGGGACTTTCATACTTTATAATGGTACAATGGTCAGTGAAAGCCGGAGCTTTTGAAACCTCTTTGGGTTTCACTCAAGGAAAGGTGTGTGAGACCACGGCAACCCTCACCTTGTCAGCAACCCTTTGATTCATCCAGGTAAATTAGCAAAATTGTAGATATGATTCCCTTAAAAATTGCTTCTTACAAGTGAATTCAAGAGATCGTTGTAATGCATTTACTTGTAAAGCTCATGTTTGTTTGTTGGCCATGGACTATCAAAAACAATACGCAGTTTAAAATAAATAAAAGTTAATATTTGTCTTACTTTTAATTGTGTTGCTTTTCCCCAAGCAGAGTTACTTATCTCCACCCACCTGTGCCTTTCAGAGGGGGTGGTGAGCTCTACCTAGAAGCTGGACTAAACAAAGTCTGACCAGTCAGATTCTGATTGAGCATGCTCAACACAGTAGGGTGGGCTCTGATGGTATATGCACTGTCACTGGCAGGGCCTATGAGGGAGTTACAAGCAGGTTACATTACAACTGTTATTTCTATGTAGGTCATGGGGATGGGACCACTGATGTCATAGCCCAGCCTGCTTCCAAAGTCCATGATGATCAAGCCCCCATAGAGGTGGAGAAAGGCAGCTCTGCTTGAGGACAAAAAAGGCAATTAAAAAAAAAAAGCTTTTAGCTCTGCCTAGATAGAAATCCAAGTCGTTGCCAGAGGTCTTCCAGGTAAGTAATTACAGAAACATTTAACTGAAATTAAATTTAAATTGTGGTTTAAAAATCACACTTTAAATATAATCTTACATTGTCATGTCACTGTCATCTTAACAGTTACATTAGGAGACACCTGTTTTTCATTTGGCATAGCACAGTTTGGTAACAGATACTTAATACTTGAAACAGAATTTTTCAGAACAAAAATGATAGTTTTGGAGAAATTGAAACATTGTTTACAAGAATGAGTCAACAATCAAAAAGTATCTAAAGGTTTAGCAAAATACCAACAGCCTTATTAAATTGCGATTCGGTATTTAAGCACAAAGCATATTTTTTTACAGAAGTTTTTAGTTAGTGAAGACCTTGCTTTTGGATAGAAGTTCACTAACTAAAAACTTCTGTAAAAAAATATGCTTTGTGCTTAAATAGAGCCCTTTTAAATTGACCGAATCACAATTTAATAAGGCTGCAAATGTTTTGTTATGTATTTAAAAAGCATGCTTTACCATTATGTAAAAAAACTATTGGCTGTAGTCCTATAATATTTTTTTATACTGAAGCACAGCTCCACTATACCTCAACTTGGAAGATTTGTCGGAAATTGTTTTCATTTTGTTCAGTCAATCAGAATCTGCAATTTTTTATAACAATTATGCTCAATCATTCAGGCAACTAGTGTACAGATGGCCGGTGTTTAGTGCTCATATAAATCTTGAATCAGTCACACTAATTTTTACTTACTGGAGATGGGTGCAGCCATGGCTGGATTTCCCAATAGGCCAATAAGGTTAGGGCTTATGGAGGCAGGAAAGCACTGTGTGAGGTGGTCAGACAGCAAATCGTGATTATCCATATTGTGAACACTGGGTCATTTAGATTGGTCCACTAGGTCATGTGATATAACTTCTATTACTGGAGTAAGCATGACATGGATGGATCCTCTAGCTGAGCTGTGTTTACATTAGAAGATGCATTAAGGAGAATCACACACAGTGATGCACCAGACGGATGGGAGATGGTAGGAGCCAACATTGCAGTAGCCTAAAGGTAAGCCAAGACAAACCGAAATGAGTTATTATTCATATTACATATAGCAATTTCCATATACAACTATGCCTTGTGTAACTCTGTAGATCGGTTCCAAGCAGTAGGAGTGCTAAGCGACACAGCTCTAAAACGGGCAGTTTAACATGTGGAAGATAGGTGAACTCATGAAAAACCACATAATTTCAACTGAAATTAAAACGTTTTTCCTTTTATATTAACTCCAAAGAAACAGCAAACATAACACTAACACAAATTGAACATTAGCAGAAATAAAAACTTAAAATTATTGATGTTGAGGCTTCTGGGTCATCCTGTATTCTGTTTTCTTAGGAGGAAAAAAAACAGTGTAATAGCGAATCAGAGCGTGAAAAAGGACCCAGTGGGTAAAAACTTTGTTATAGCAGGGGTTTAGCATTAAAAGAGGTCTGGCAGAATAAACAGCTCTATAGCGAATCAGCTCTAAACGGGGTAACTTTAAGCGTGGTATACCTGTATACTTTTAAAGAGCCATAGTATGTTTAATCATTACAATGTCCCTTACATTGCTCTTTGTAGTGTACTGTACATGTTTTTTTAAATGCATGGCAGAAAATGTAGGGCTTAACTGTCCTTTTAGTATTATATGAATCAAGTAACCATCTATGATAAAAATTTGCAATGTTCACCTCCAGTTAAATTAGCAGTCTTTTATTGGAGTAAGTGACTCATTCTGTCTGTGCTGTAAGAATGCTCATCCTAATGATTCTGTGTAGATGGATGCAAATGAGCACATTAAGAAAACTGACCATGAGTGGTATTTTCATCAGCTTCATGGATTCATAATTGACATTAAATCACAGCAGCAAATGTACTAGCTTTAGCAGATAAAAAAACATTACTGAAATCATTTCTTGAGTTAAAGAAATCTTGTCCTCAAGAGAAGCTCTCATGGGGCTAGATCAGGGGTCTCCAAACTCGGTCCTGGAGGACCGCACGCAGGCCTGGATTTGAGGATTTCCTTTCTGTGCACAGGTGAGTCAATCATGATGTCTGAAGAAGCAATAGTCTCACCTGCTTGCAGCAAGGATATCCACAAATCCAGGCCTGGGTGCAGCCCTCCAGGACCGAGTTTGGAGACCCCTGGGCTAGATGGAGTCATGCGTACAGTGTTGGAAAATCTCTACATTCATATATTATCTTATTGGGAAGAAGTATTCATTTTTTACATCTCTAAGTGTTTCACTGTTTAGTACATACATCACGTAAACCAACTCACAATCTTCCATATTAGGGACATTTGCTTTACTTCTAAGGCATATATATATGTGACTGATACTGAGAAAAATAACCTTTACAGTCAATGAAGGAAAAGCACTACTTCCTCACTCATCCTACCCAGCTTTATTTAATAAGCAATCTGGCCAGAGCAGATTATTATGTATACAGTAGATTCAAGAGTGGATACAAACACTCTAAACACCTATCATCAAATTGCAGCAATTTCAAAAAGGAAAACACATTTTTCAAATGCAGTTCAGCCCTTTATGTGATGGTGCAGTGTACATTTAGGGTCCCTTTAAAAAATAACAGGGCTTCACTATGAAGTGTACAGTATGTGTGTCATATTTTCTTAGCATTCCTAAAACTGTGATTGTCCTTTAGCTAGAACATTATAGACTACAAGTATCACTAGCACACCACTACCCAGAATCCGTAGCAGCAGAAAACACACATTATATTGAGTAAGTATGTTAGGAGCAGGTTTTCTGACCTGCTGAGATTGATATATTTGACATGGTCTAAAAATATATTTATTTTTTATATACTTTCCTTTACTTGTTACACTGTTATGTCTCAATAAAGAGAAGTTATTAGTTTTGATGAACAAGCTACAGAGAGGTGAGCTGAATCATGTGTGGGAAGTTCTGAATTTAATCCAGTCTTTGTGGGGACTTTATATATTATTAGAGAAGGTCATGTCTCAAGGAAAACTGCCAGAAAAGCAGCTCAATAAAGTGAATTTACACACCAGAGGAACAAATGCAATGAGACACATAACAGCAGATGAACATTAAAATGAGCAAGCACAACAAAAGAGATTATCTGTGGCAGAAGGGACTAGGAATTGACAATGCAAAAGCCAGGGAGACTTGCAAATGTTTATCAGTGTCAGAAAACATTAAGAAAAAGTAACAGAAGATTCTTCACATGCTTTGCCTAATGTCTACGCCAGCTAGTTTTCACATTTTTATTTTGTGGGGTGTACAAATATTAAACATCCTATTCCAGCATTTGTTCTGGTTCTGGACTGCTGATCTCCCACACCTTATTAATCTTTTCAAAATAAGCTATTTTTTATACTCACAGGTACCAACGTCTGTTCTGCAGCTGTAAAGACAATGCAGTATAAGCCCTCAGAGGAAGCTTCACATTAGGGATATGTCAGATCACTATATAAAGACTGTGTTGAAGTTTATGCATTTATTATAAAGATAATATATGCTATGTTGATAGCTCAATAGACAACAAGGCTGCCAGACATTGTAGAACAGTGTTTTATTGGCATCTGCCCAGACCCAGTTGAGAAAAAAGCCAACAGCTCAGAATATATAATTAGAATGCTTTATTTACATAGTGCTATAGGCTTTCCATCGCCCGCCTGGTCACTTCATTTTGACTTTTAGATGGGTGCTCTATCATGTGCTGTACGCATGATCGACTCCACAAGCAATGTATGCACATGTGCTTGTAGAAGGTAATGCTTTATTATAGAGATTTCCATTATCTATAAAAGCCTCTTTGCTTCAGACCAATGGCCATATTATACAATTCTGGTGCTTTAATAGTTATTGTGTTACACAAGAAAAGACAGAACAAAATAGCTCAATTTAGCTGAAATATCCCAGAAGAGAGAGAGAAAAAAAATGTTTGAGCATGTTTTGTATCCAGTTCTTTAGCCTTTCATTATAAAGGCCTGTTCATTTGGGAGTAAGCAAAGCAAAGTAAAACTAAAATGCATTCAATAAAATATCCAGGATACATTGTGCTATTGATTTTATGAATAAATGTGGGTACCCGTGACTGTCTATCACTATGACAATGATCTGATCAGAGTTAAACTTGAATATGGAAAATCAGTGTAGGCTTCTGTAGAAATGGAGAAGAAATGTTCCAGCTGATGTTGCTTTTTATACAACTGGTTTCCAATTAATATCATGTGACAGAATATAGTTTCCTGGATATGTAATTGCAGAGTGTCCTGCTGGTTAGACCTCTGCGTTAGATCAAGGACAACATCTTCTTCATCACCTGACCAGTAGCTCAGCAGCAGTAAATATTGGTAGTTGATGGCATGACCAGGAACTCAGCAGCATTATAATAAAAGTTTGCAACAAAGCACCTATAATCACCCAGCAGCAAATACATGACAATATGCTCACTTCTTAACAGAAAGGCACATAGGCTTTATTAAGAAAAACTGGAGAGATTTAAACATTGAAGAACAATGGTGGCCTGGTAACACACACAAGAGATAGGAGGTGTTATTTAACCAATAAGCAAGCCTGAAATGTAGGATGGATTTCTCCAGGTTCTAAGGGATGTCTACTTCAAGTTGTATAATGTCATCTCCAAATGATATCTTATCCAAGTGATGTCTTCTCCAAATTATGTCATTTCTTACCAAGGTGCTTTAAGATAGGCACCAACTGATATCTACGCCAAGTGATACCTACTCCAAATTATCAATGTCTATTCAGAGTGCTGAAAGATAGGGACCAACTGCTATCTACTCCAAATGATGTTAGGTCTACTCAAAGTGATGTCAATTCTGATTTAAGTGATGTCAAATCCAAATGATGAAAAATGTACTGTTGCATATATTTTGAGAGATACATTTAAAAGAATACCATAGGATATGTGAGTACATAATAGGTAATAGATAATTATAAATAATATTGAAAAATGATAGAAGAGCTTTGATTTTTTTTAATTTATGAAAGACAAAACCATTTTTGTTTTCTAATCTGTATAAATGATTTATGTTTGCTCTCTCGTTTTAAAGTATAAAAAATATAATTCACATGCTAAACTTGCAATTGGATCTCATAATTTTATATTCTTCTATAGCCCTGATTTATCATGCAGTGACATTTTTTTGATACTTTGATATATCACTCCCTTAACAAAATATAGGATCTATAGACAGAAGATTGCATTATTTATCACTCGTGATTATGCTTCCTTTTTGTGTTACAAATGTAACGAGAATTTAGATTATATATACACAAATTCATAAATATGCTTACAAGATACAGCCTAGACAGAAATATAACCTAAACCTAAAAGGGACATGGAAAGGGAAATCATCAAAGTACTGTCAATTAAGTGAATTTTTTTAATTGGAGCATATTTCACATTTTAAAATAGCTTTTTATAACCCTTGCGAGTGCTCACAGTGACACAAATCCTTATGTGTAACCTCAATCTCCCACAGCACCAGCTAAACCCCTACCAAGAGCTGTTATGTGATATGTAACAGCTCTCACTATATTTAAAGCTATACCCTACCTTACCCCATGTTACCTAACTTTAACCCTAGGCCATGGTGGTTTCTATGGACCTCTATCGCATTTACCTCTACCCTCTGTAGTTTTTATTTATTCTTTTCTTCTGCTTATTGTTTTTTATTTATTTAGCCTAGAGTAGATAATTTAGAGGGTCACTGTTAGGAACTATGGGTGGATAGAGTAGTTAGATAAGGATCTCCATGGTAATAGGAGATTAATGTTAGGTTACCATAGAGGTCAATAGGGATAACATGTGGGTCCATAGGGACACCCATGGTAAAACCCCCATGTAGGATAGGATTTAGTACCATGGGTTAGCATAAGGACCCGCCTGGTGGAGGATTCATATTAAGTACCATTGGGTCTCTTTTCATTTTTTCAGAATGAAATGCAACAGAAGGCTGTTTCAGTCAAATCCATGAACACTTTAGAACAGTGTCAGGCAACTTATTTCACTTTAAGAAACTCTTGCAGTTTTTAAAATGGCTTTACAGTGGTTTAACTCTTTTTATTGTTAAGAAAAGTAAAGTAATGAAAGAAGTTAAATGGTAATAGAGGTTCAGGTAATAAGGAGAAGTATTTAGGAGTGCAGGTGGGATTTTTTTGCTAGTTTTAAAGAGATAAAATGGGATATGTATTGTTGAAGATGGGCATGCTCTCCAATTAATGAAAGAGGTTGGAGTCTCATTGGAGATGCCTTAGGGGGCCACCTTTTGCCCACCACTGCTGTAGAAGTATGTCTCTACACAACTACTATCTACAACAGCATTAGATTTCCACTAATATTTTTGCTAACGAGGCCCACAGCTCCATCTCAGCAGTGCCTCCGAACATGCAAGCGATCAAAGCAAAGGTAATTGCTTCCTTTTCTATATCAAGTATTATTGGAGCATAAATCCAGTTGCATCCCAGTAAATTATATATCTTTCATGTAAAAGTCATCCAATTTGTCACACTAGGTTCCAATATTGAATGAGAACATAAAATGGCTAGTTAGTTGGAACATCAATGACATAATTATACTAGGAAATCTTCTTAAGATTGCAATGTGTCATCTTCTATCATGCCATAGGCTAGCTTAGACCTAGTAAAACCATTACATGGAGCAATGAATCATCACTAAAACAGGTGACTATTATCCCATGTCACAACTTAGATGCAGAAACCTAAAGTCTTAACTTATATTATATAACATTGCATGAGAAAGCTCCCTACATTTCCAAAGTGTCAATACCTGCTTCTTCAATGGGCATTGTTAAGAACCTGGTTCAAACCTACCCCAGCAGGACTGTGTAGTTCTTGTTACCTCTGGCACAAAAGATGGCTTCAGGATAGGACACAAATATGTATAGAGGATGATGCAGGCAGGATTCTAGTGGTTTCAGAACTGGATTACTGTCCATTCAGAATGCAGGCACACAGTAAATAGCCCCACAAATTGTTTATGTGAAAACAATAACTGATTTATTTTAATTCAAATCCCACATATTTATACCCTGTATCTAGTTATGAGCAGCCAATGCCAAGAATGTGCATTCTTGATTAGCCAATCAAGAAATGCCAATATGTGAGATGGAACATTTAGTAACCACCAATCAGGCCAAGGTACATTCTCAGTTTCCTTGGGAACACATGTGCACATGTCCAACAGAACATCCCAGGTGCACAGCCCCACCTGCTCTGCAACAGTCAGTTTAACAGGTCATTTTTACCCCTTCTGGAATAACCACATACCATATAAGATGTCTAGCCCAATCCAACATCAACTTAGTCAGTCCAGGCATAGATACAGTGCATTGATCTTCAGTCTCTAGGGGCTTTCACTATGACAACTTCTTCCTCTTAGTGTGACAGGGGAAGACATCCTGGTGGATATCTTTTCAACTATACTGTTGGTTACCTGTCCTCTTGGCGTGACAGTCCATCTGCATTTTGGTGAAGTTTATCCCTACGATTTTGTACAGTGAAATTGAGAGTTTGCAAGGATAAACTTAAGTGGAGTTATGAAAAGATTGCGATAATTACTGAAAAGTTAAACATACAGTAATATATAACATTACATCTATTTTAGTTGTTTTGGTCAGTAATATTGATACGTAAAAATAGTATGCATGGGAACAAAGCTAAAATGTTCCTTATTTTCTGACACATTGTTAATTGCAGAATCGGATTTGATTCAACAAGAGCTTCACGTTTACACTCTGCTTTACTAAATTTCAGGGTGTAAATCCGAGCAGAAATAGCAAATATCATGCATACACTGTTTTAGATTAAAACCAATTAAGCAAAAGATATTGTAGGCCACTTTGTAGAGACTGGTACGAATAAAAGTTCAAGTGTACAAAAAAGCTTCAGTTCATAAACAAAATATGGTACCAGAATACTGAGAAATCTCCAAGCATTTCCCCAAAAAACTGCTAGCAGATTAATTGCATTAATCCCTTTCTTGTAAGTAAAAAAATGCATTTTGTATAGTAACTATAAAAAAGGACTGAGGAGATTTCCAGGTTTCAAATGAAGTTGTGAAAAAAGTTTAAAAGCAAAAGATCTGATAGAACACCAAACTCCCAAAAGCACTTCTTGAGCCAGCATTTCAGGATGGGGTTTATGTCTGTTCTGTGATTGTCAGGTGAGTTGAGGGACGAACGTCCAACCACATCATACACAGAAGACAACATTTTAATGGTGTTATGCTGAATGACCACCTGCTGGGAGCAGGCTGGTACTGGGATCTCAGGTGGGCTGTTCTCAGGACTTAAATATCCCTGTTACTCTTTTTGCATGGCAGTAACCGGACAATGTTTATGTGTTAACAAGAGCTGTTTCAGCTGGCCTACCTCCTTTTTCAACATGGAAACCTTGTTCTGAAGCAGCATGTTTTTCTGGGTAAGTTCCTCTGCTTTCTTTTCCAGTGACATCACCCAGACCTTCCTCTTCTGTCTGCATCGTGCGGCAGCTGCTCGGTTCCTTTCCAGAAATGTTTGACACTTCTCATGTGGATCTTCATCCACTACCCGCCTGCAATGACCTCCTGTGGGCTGAGGAGGTTGTATTGTCTCAGTGGGTGCATTTGCTGTGCTGCTGGAGAAAGCTGTGCTTGTCCGCCAGTGTGTAGAGGAGGATGTGGAGATATCTGATGCTGTGGTGGATACAGGTGAAGGTGTGAGTGTCCATGATGGTAGGGATGTGCTTGTTGGTGCTGCGGCTGACAGTGGCGATGATGTGCCCGGATGCTGGTGCTGCTGATGAGGGTACCGGTGATGCTGTGGAAGGTTTTGATGCTGATAGGGGTGTGAATGCATATGATGACGTGGAGTCTGGTCCTGTCTGGAGTTCATCATTTCCATCATGTGGCCTATTGTGTCCATATTCCCATTTGATATGGCTCCAGGATCATGAGTTAAAGCTGTCTCTTAAGTTCTGGATATTCCATCTGATCCTGTTTCTCAGTGATAGCAATCTCTTTCCTGGCTGTTTGCGCTCTGGTCACACAGTGCACATACCAACTCTTGTGTGTATCTTAGGTAATTTCCCAATAATACTTCTGCAGGCAGGCCTTGCATTACGTCCACCTCCCTGATCCCTTTCCCAGTTCCTTAATCTTAATGCACACGGGCAACTGGGATGGGAAACATGTCCTCTCCTGCCACCATCACCATCCTCTGTTTTGGTAAAAGCGCAGCATGTGGTACGAGGTCAGTCTGGATCAAAGTAACTGTAGCCCCTGTGTCTCTCAACCCAGTGACCTTCCACCCCTACACCCAAACCAGATGAAAATGTTGTCCCCTAGTGACCTTCTGATCCTTTTGGAGGGTATAGATGTCGGCATGCCATTCTGCTGCTTCTGGCGCGGCCTGAGCTGCACTGGAGTGCCCTGTAGCCAGGTCCCACTCTCCCAAAAAGTGTACCGGTCTGGCAGCTGTCTCCTCTCTCCTTGGTTGAATGTTGAGGCAATCACTGTGTAAATGCACAGGCTGGTGACACCCATAACACTCCCCTCTTGAGCCTCTGAACCCTGCATATGTTCCATTGGTTGTAGTGGAGCGAGAGATCATTGCATGGTGGGTTCTGGTGAGGTGTTCGAAACAGAGCGAGTCACCCCTGCCCTGGGAAAAGTGTCTCCCACTGCTGGAGCTCTCCCCTTTGTAAGCACAGGTGGAACCCTATGGTAAACCACTTCTCATCTGGTATCCACAACTTTGTCTGCCATCTGGGCTGCCAACCATCCAGTAGTGGACTTTTGGTCTTGGAGCCATGCCGGCAACCCTGAGGGGCAGATTTACAACAATTGCTCCATTAAGACCACATCCTCTGCAGTGGTGGCTCCTTTTTCTTTCCACCAGTCACTACAAGCATGCCTCATGCAACATATCACCTCAGCATAGGTGTCCCCTGGCCCCTTGCTTTCACTCCTACACACTTTCATAAAGGTTTCATGGGTAATGGCATATCTGGATAGCAATGCTTGTCGCGCCTGCAGGTAGTCTCTGGCCTGATCTCTTGGCATGGCTTTGTATGCTTCACTGGCTCTCCCAGTAAGTCTGCTGACCAACAATTTGATCCATTCTCTGGGATGTATTTCATGCAGATCAAACTCCTGGAGAAAGCCATCTATAGTATCCTTATCTTAAGAAAAGTACTTAAAACTCTGGTAAGCCACTTTCAATTTTCTGCAGGCGTATAGGAAGCCTGCCTAGGTTCCTCCCTCCTCTCACACAACACCTCCTTGCTGATGTGTTCTCTAAGAGCCATCACCTATTCTTTAGTGATGTCCTCAGGCAAAGAAACTCTCCATCTTTGAAACCTCTTGAAGACTTCCTCCTTCTCAGTCACAGATAGCCTAGAACTGGCTTCTGGAGTTGGGGTCCCCAGTAGTGTGCTTACCCCTTCCTCCAGACTTCCTTCCACTAGGTGGATCATCCTGGATCAGCTTCTCGATTATTATCTCCTTAGTCATCCCTGCTGTCTTACAAGATCCTCTGCTCCTGAATATGTCTCTTATCTCTGCCACAGGCATCTCTTCATAAGCTGCCATCTTTCTGTACTTTATACAGACATTCCCACTGCTGCCAACCAATTGTCAACACCTGCTTCTTCAATGTGGCTTGATAAGAACGTGGTTCAAACCTACCCCAGCAGGACTGTGCAGTTCTTGTTACACCAAAATCCAGCTGTGGAACTACCTTTCAGTGATAGCCAAAGGGAGGGAATTCAAGTATACCCAGGACAATGCATGTTGTTATCCTGAATATTTTTGAATGTTCACTATTCATTCACTTACTTGACAGAACAATGTTAAATTCATCTAATTACTTGACAGAACATGTCTTAAAGCTTAAAGCATATCACCAAATACTCAACACTATTCCCCCCCCCCCCACCCTTTATTGTGCTTCATTCCTCCACCAACTTGTACTTGTCTTTGTATCTGTAGGACATCTCTTGGGTTACAGCTGTGAAATTCCTTGTCTTGTAGTGTTTGATTATCCCTTTTTTTTAGCTTCAAATTTTCCTTAAAACACATATGTTTAGAGAAGCCAAACACTCCACTAAAACAAACTTCCTAGTTAGCTTATGAAACATAGCACACAGGCAATTCTCGCAGCGGATCCAACCAGTTGGCTAAACCACTGTCTATTATTTGTCTCTCGTTACCTTCTTTCTCACTTTTTTACTCTTTCGCAGAGATTGTAAGCTCTTTGGAGTAAGGATCTCCGTTCTTCAATTGTAATTACACTACTTTAATGTGTGTTTGTGTTCACTCCCCAAATAGTTTATGATTTAAATACAACATAATTTAACTAATCAAGGTTAAAAGATTGACAGAATCCCTCCATGGTACAGAGAAAAGAAAAAAAAACACACACACACACACAAATACACAAATGTACTATTTTGTTTTTACTATGTTTTAAACATTAAGAGCAAAAATGATAAAATAATGCTAATGTCTCCTGGTATAATATACATTATTTTAATATGTGCTCTTAAAAACATCCATACTGTCTAGCTATGTTGGGATATCTTTCACTGACACGGTATTCTGGTGAATAACTTATCCAGACTGTAGAAGGCTCTTCATCTGATGTGTCAGCCTGATGCAGACAATAAAGAAAGGAATAATTACTGACACATTGAGTTATATTAATGCTCATGCAGTCTTGTAGTCACAAAGCCTTGTTGGCCTTGTACATTCAGGAATTACAATATGTATGGAGATCTTTGATGTTGGTCGATAAAAGTTTTCACAAACCTGGAAAAAAAAACTTTATCCAACTACAAAAGATTATGAAATCAAAGTCTCCTGCTGTCCGAGTGAAGTGACATAGAAATCAAACTCGTATTGCAGGAGAAAGCATTGCTCTTGTGGGTGCAGCAAGGAGAAAATCTAAATTTATTTTCAACTTTTAGGAAAACGTTCAACTTATTTTTAACCCCTGCTTCTGAAATCGGAAATTGCAAATTAATTTTTACTCTATATTCCCAAGAATTAAAGCTGAGTAATTAGACACATGTAAAAATGTAAACAGAGAAAAAATGCATATGAGTACCATCTAGTCTACCCAAGCTGTCTCTAAAATAAAATAACGCTTTATTTTATTGATTAACAGAGTAGCTTTACCCATTGTTTAATGATTTCATCATGTAGGAGAATACAGAATAAATGTTACAAGACCAATTGCCCCAAAAGTAGGCTTCCCCATTTTCACAATTTTGACACTTTGTAGAATTTACTAAGTCTTTCAAGTACATTTCACGCTATCTGAATTACTTTGTTTTATTGCCTCTGGGGAAAAAGGCCCTGTCACATTATCTCAGCTCCTCTCACCTCAACCCTGAGTGCCTGTCCCATAACTATTTTACATAACCTATCACATGCCTCCTGTAATGATATCCAAACTTGCTGAAATTTACTTGGAGATCTTTCCAAGTACCCACATTGTAAAAAAGCCTGTGGGTATTTTCAACCAGGGTTCCCTGGTGGTCCAGTGGTTAGGATTCAGTGCTTTCACCACTGCAACCTGGGCAGGTTGGGCCTGGTCAGTACCTGGCAACCCACTCCAGTATCTCTGCCATGAATTTCAAGTGGATCAGCATGGTGTGTTGCAGTCCATGAGGTCACGGAGAGTGGGACATGACTGAGCAACTCAAACAAACAAAACAAACTTTCAACCTCCTGTAAAAACAGAAATTTCTATGAAAAGCCTGAATGTTTCAAATCTGCTGCAATCAACAAGTTAACACCTTAATTGTGTCAGATTTGAGGCTTGATTTCTCAAATCTGAAACAATTAAGGGGTTAACACCGCTAGCCCTGATAAGCCTGAGGATCCCCAGGTTCCCCTCTCAATATCCGCCACCCTATATGAGCCCAGGTATTCCTCTTTTCTACCTACTACATTCTATGAGCCCAGGATACCAAATAGATTCTAGAAGCTGTGAGATCCCCAAGTAAAGTATAACCACAGCAGTTGTTCTAGACCCCTGTAGCACCTGATATTAATTAACCCCCATATTATGGAGTCCTCAGTGGAACCCATGGCACCTAATATAAACCTCCATACCACTGGGATCCTCAATGAACCAACATGGCAAAAAATATTAAACCTATATCATGGTGGTCATAGTCCATAACACTAAATACACTAAATAAAAAAATACTACTGAAAATAAAATAAAAAATCTTAATTAATAAAACCTGTAAGTAGACAAAAAATACGTTACCTAGCTGTTGACTCCCTCCAGCGAACCCCTTGTCCTCTTCAGCCCTGGATAATCAGGCACATTCATGTTGATAGAAGAATCTGTCCTCTTCTGTCTTGCTTGAAGCCCTCAGTCCTCATCTTCGACCAGTGGAAATGGACCTTAATTGTGTCGTATTTGAGGCTTGGTTTTGGATCACAGGATTCCTCTTCAATACCTGCCACGCTATATGAGCACAGGTATACCTCTTTCCTACCTACTACATTCTATGAGCCCAGCATACCAACTAGACTCTAGAAACCATGGGATCCCCAAGTGAAGTATAACCACAGCAGCCTTCCCCAAGTAAAGTATAACCACAGCAGCCTTCCCAAGTAAAGTATAACCACAAAACAATAATAATATATGAACGAAGGTTGGGGGAGGCCGGGAGGGGGTAGGAAAGAGGGTGGGATATGATATTTTGTGGACACTCTCCATAATGCAGATCGGGGGTAAGTCTTATCTTTTTCTTGTTTTAGTTCAAGCCTGCCTAACTTTAGAGTCGATATGTCCCAGCAGGATGCCCATTTTTTATATTTTCCACTGAAATCGTAATCATCATGTATGTGTATTGTATTTTTCTCTTAACTTCTTCAAATGTGAAAATGTTTGTTTTCCAAATTTTTGCTATTGCATTTGTATAGGCTAAGAAAATCAGTTTTTTTAGGAATTGTGATTTTTTCAAGAGTTTGGGAATGGGAAGTCTTAGTAATGCTTCCTCTGTTATTTTTGGAATATGAAATCCCCACAGTTTGTCTACAGTAGAGTATATTTCTTCCCATATATGAGCGATTTTAGGGCATGCCTATAACGCATGTCTCAGTATACCTGTTTCGTTGCAGCCTCTAAAACATTTACCATCCAGGGGTGGATTTGAGATTCATAGTCTTGCTGGAGTGAAATACCATCTTAAAAGAGTTTCAAAGGCATTCTCTCTTAGAACTATATTTAGGGAGGAGCTTGATGCATTTTTTTAAAACGTAATCCTGTTGCACTTCATCAAGGGTTTTTATTCAGTTCTTTTTCCCATGATATTTTGTTGGGTAATTTCACTGCTCTAACCTGGTCGTTTCTGAATAACATTTTGTTGACTGCTCCATTGCCTTATATACAAGTATTGCAGATTCCGGTTGGCTAAAATCTGAAGAATATTTGAATTACTCTCACCCCATATCTGATTGGTTAAAAGTCTATTTAATCATAATTCATGGATTTCAATTCATGTGGGAGGGAAGACTCTCCTGGTTGAGAGATCTCCTGGCGCATAGAAGTTATGAAGGTGGAATCACAGAAGATTCCTGTGCTCATAGACAGTAGAGGGAAGGATGATTGAATCCCCAGGCTCATAGATGGTAGCAGGCAGGAAGGGGTAATCCTGGGGGGTCCCTGGGCTCATAGAGGGTATGCATTAGTTTTTATTATTTAGCCCCTTCTCTGAAATAGGAAGCATTGCTGTTGGAAACTACTGAGATTCAGACTCGTAGTCTCGAGCAAGCAGGCTGTGAGCACACATTAGAGCAAGAGAGCTCCGGGCAAACCTCCCTGGATAAGACTGATTTTTACGGGATTTATTATTCCGTAAGCTCCAGTACTTAGTTTCTTAAAACTCCTGTAGTTGTGAGTCAGCCCTCATTTCTACAAAGGCTATGGAATGTAGGCCTAAGTGGTCATTATCCCAGTGAAAAGTCTACTTACTACTTGCCAGTTCAGCTGTACATCTTCCATTCTATTTAATTTTTCTATGGGGCATTACCAAAAAAGCAAAGAGAAAGATGAGGTCATATAGATAGAATTACTAAGCTTCCCAGGAGCTGCAAAGTACTTGACTAAGACTGAGATAAACAGTCATTAAAGGGACCATAAAGTAATTCATTTTTGCCATATATATAAAACAGAGTGTTTTATCTATTAGAAAAGCTAATGGAGTGTATGAAGTCCTTCTTGTGTATGACACAACAAATATACATTTGTAAGACTTATGTGGTAAATGTCCCATCTCCCTCTAACCTCTAAAAGAGGGTGGGTCCCAAATAATCCTGCAATATTGTCAGAGATATTAGCAAAGTGGCTGACAAGAAACTGATACACAAAAAAATAAAAACTATCCAAAACTACCGTGACTTTTTCAAACTGTGGGAGAATGGAGAAGTGTACTGGGATAAGGAAAATTTGAGGATTTCAGGTACTGTTTTTTCATACAGTTTTTTTCATATGTTTTTTAATGCATAACATAATGGTGTGAGTTTTTCGTACCTTTTGCTTTAAATACAAAAGGTGAATTGATACAATCAGATTTATATTCAGACAACACTGTGTATGCTAATTCCAGATATGATCCATGTGTATTCCCACTCACTCCATTATCAGAAGCAATATCCTACAAACTTCCTAAGAACAGACAGCTAGAGATATGTTGGCCACAGGCAAAAAATATACATTAGCCATGGGTGGCATGTAATAGATTAGAAGGCAATTTATAGCAGCTCACCTTGTGAAAAGCCTTTAGAGGTATGTTCTCATTATACAAATCCTTTGTTCCCGTTTTTTATATTGAAGCTTTCATGGAGGTTAAGATGATAAATGTAGCCTAAAATAATTGATATTACAATACAATATGTAAATCCTCCAATGATCTGATGCTTTACTTTAGAAAACAATATACAAACACAAATTGCAGAAGAATAGATATTAAAAAAAAAACATCAAATCAAATAAACAAACAGAAGCAAATCGGCTATCAACAATAAACTAACAAAAAGCAGCAGTGTGGATAAAAAATAAACTAAAAGCACAATTATATGAAAAATAAGCAAAAGAAATATCAGCAGAAATAACTGCATAAAAACTATGACATAGCAGCAGATCTGATAAAACAGAATAAACAACCAAGAACTTCATTGGAAGAAATAACAACTTAAAAAAAAATACAAGAAAGGGTTTGCCTACCAAAATGAACACAATACTTATGTGCAGGTCCTGATTGTCTGAGTACAGCTATTTTTATTTTATCAAATTAAGATACTGTGCCAGGTATTATTTTAAACTTCATATTGCATATTTTTAAGTAAAAAGAAACCTCTGTAGTGATTGTTATTTTAATTATTTATACAAAGTCAAGAGTCATGGTAAATCTTCATTTACAGTATCAGAAGGAGTTGAGGATCATGTTTCCGAGAGCTAACAATCTAGAATATGCATACGTAACTAATTTATAATAAATCGCCTGAGTACAAGAGTACAAACATATTTTGGAACATGAAATCAGAGTCCAGAATCCATATTTTTCATAGTTCCATATATAAATATTTATATATACTGGCACTTACAAGTGCACAGGATGGGAGTTTACACAGTAAAGAAGATCCACAGAAAGTACACAATCTATTACTTATTTAATAACATGGAGGCTTCAGGATATATATATATATTGACTATATAATAATGCAGCAGAAGTCTGGATGGAATGTTCTTGTTCTAGATACAGGTCCACAAACATTTATTACCACAAAATAGATTAAAGCAAATACTGTATTTATCGGCATATAACACGCACCGGCGTATAACACGCACCTCATTTTAAGAAGGGAATTTCAGGGGGAAAAAAAAAATTCAAATAAAGAACTTTGAAGCAAAATCCTCAACCTCAACCTCCCTCCTCATCCTCAACCCCCTCCTCAACCCCCCTCCTCATCCTCCCTCCTCAACCTCAACCCCCCTCCTTAACCTCCCTCCTCAATCTCAACCCCCCTCCTCAACCTCCCTCCTCATCCTCAACCCCCCTCCTCATCATCAACCCCCCTCCTCATCCTCAACCCCCTCCTCAACCCCCCTATCCTCAACACCCTCCTTAACCTCCCTCCTCAAACCCCCTCCTCAACCCCCCCATCCTTATACCCCCTCAACCCCCCTCCTCAACCCCCCCATCCTCATCCTCCCTCCACAACCCCCCTATCCTCAACCCCTCCTCAACCTCAACCCCCCTCCTCAACCTCCCTCCTCATTCTAAACCCCCCCTGCTCATTCTAACCCCCCCTCATCAACCGAAACCTCCCTTCTCCTCAACCTAACCCCCCACTCATCAACCGAAACCCCCCTTCTCTTCAACCTAAACCCCCCTCCTCCTCAACCTAAACCCCCCTTACTTACCTGCTTCTGCTCCAGCCTCCGCTCCGCTCCTTGACCCGGTGACGTCACATGTGCGCCAGCGTGCCACGTCATTAGCATATACCGGGTGCCACCCGGTATATGCTAATGACGTGGTGCGCTGGCGCACATGTGACGTCACCGGGTCAAGGAGCGGAGGCCGGAGCTGAAGCAGGTAAGTGAGGGGGAAGTATTTAGGGGGGTTTAGGTTGAGGAGGAGGGGGGTTTAGGTTGAGGAGGGGGGCTTAGAATGCGGAGGGGGTTTAGAGTGAGGAGGGAGGTTGAGGATGAGGAGGGGGGAGGGAATATCGGCGTATAACACGCACCTATCATTTGCCCCCTATTTTCAGGGAGAAAAAGTGCCTGTTATACGCCGATAAATACGGTAATCTAAAAAGTATATATTCAAAATATGGAATATTATTATATTATCTAAATAAGCAATATAATGCTTCTATGATAATATTCACACGCCCCTGATGATTGGGATGTGATAGTCCTTTGAAACGTGAGTCGGGTATTGATGATGTCATCGTTAAGCGCCAAAACACTGCACATGGAAGAAGCAGCAAACAAAAACTGAATTTAGTTTTACTCCAATTGCAAAATAGTTAAGCGACTTAATAGCCCAAAACGAACAAAACAAAGATATGATAAAGAAGAGTTATTGGTAATAGTAATGGATGAGTCATTTCATCCATGATGTAATAAGATACTATAGCAACAAATATAGGGATTTTTTTTTTAATATATTAACATCATAGATTGTCTTTTCAACTCATTATTAGTAGTCAATCTAAGTGAGAATTGACATATCACAGTAGCATTGGTACTTACAAATACACATTACAAGTAGTAGTTGTATCTAAAGTGGAAGCACAGTAGAGAAGGTAATGCATCAACATATACCTTAAATAAGTTATCACTACTGTATATAGCACATTAGCACTTGGCACTTTGTGAATTTGACTCATGAGAGAAAAGCAGTTGATCTTCTAGCAGTAGTCCAAAAGAGAAGAAAAGCATTCTCAGAAAAAGTTTAAATTTATAATTTCTCATTTAGCATATATATATTAGGAATTTTAAGTAACCAGGAGTATTAACAATTGCTTGGAATCTGCTGAAAAAGAAGTGTTGTTGGTAATAGTATGGATACGTTATTTCATCCATGAGGTAATATATACTATAGCAATCAATATAAGGAATTGTTCCAATATATTTACAACATAGATTGTCTTTTCAACTTATTATCAGCAGTCAATTAATATATTACTGAGCACTAGCACTTTATCATAATAAAGTTTAACAGGGTAATATATTGTTGGTATATAGTAGTGGATGCAAAAATAAATCCATTAGATATTTATTTATTATTTAAGTCGATGTATAGCACTATGGCACTAGGACTTTGAAGTGTGAATTGATATATTACAGTAGCACTAGCACTTTAAAGTATAAATACATAAATTACAAGCGACTTGCCCATCAAAAATTATGGCATGATGGATTTTTTTAATCAAAATTCCCTTTCCTGCCTCCCCTGTGTCTCTTTCCCATTCTCTCCCTCCTGTGTCTCTTCTCTCCCTCCAGTCTCTCTTCCCCCCCTCCCTCTCCTGTCTCTCTTCGCCCCCTCTCTCCCTCTCCCTCTTTGCCCCCTGTGAAGATTCCAGATAGGGGCACTATTCAGCTCCAACACTTCCTGCCTTTTAGATACAGGAATTGCCCTTAATATGCTGGCAATCTTCGTTGAAGAAATGGGCCTCTTGGTGACCAGCAGCCATATTAATCCTTCTTAAAGAAATACATCATAGTCTATGAATTTCAGAAGCATGGCTTTTAATATGGACTCTCTCACTTAGTCAGTGCACAGTTTTCTGTCTGTTGCATTAATCAGAGTACAGGTGAGAGTGCGTGTGGCGTGGTCTGTGTAGTTATATCTGGGTGCATTTGTGTGAGGTCTGGTTTGAATCCGCTCTGTTAGTCAGTGCACAGTTTTCTGTCTGTTGCATTAATCAGAGTACAGGTGAGAGTGGGTGTGGCTTGGTCTGTGTAGTTATATCTGGGTGCATTTGTGTGAGGTCTGGTTTGAATCCGCTCTGTTAGTCAGTGCACAGTTTTCTGTCTGTTGCATTAATCAGAGTACAGGTGAGAGTGGGTGTGGCTTGGTCTGTGTAGTTATATCTGGGTGCATTTGTGCGAGGTCTGGTTTGAATCCGCTCTGTTAGTCAGTGCAGAGTTTTCTGTCCTGTTGCAGTAATCAGTGTACAGGTGAGAGTGCGTGTGGCGTGGTCTGTGTAGTTATATCTGGGTGCATTTGTGTGAGGTCTGGTTTGAATCCGCTCTGTTAGTCAGTGCACAGTTTTCTGTCTGTTGCATTAATCAGAGTACAGGTGAGAGTGCGTGTGGCGTGGTCTGTGTAGTTATATCTGGGTGCATTTGTGTGAGATCTGGTTTGAATCCGCTCTGTTAGTCAGTGCACAGTTTTCTGTCTGTTGCATTAATCAGTGTACAGGTGAGAGTGCGTGTGGCGTGGTCTGTGTAGTTATATCTGGGTGCATTTGTGTGAGGTCTGGTTTAAATCCGCTCTGTTAGTCAGTGCACAGTTTTCTGTCTGTTGCATTAATCAGTGTACAGGTGAGAGTGCGTGTGGCGTGGTCTGTGTAGTTATATCTGGGTGCATTTGTGTGAGGTCTGGTTTGAATTTGCTCTAAGTCAGTGCACAGTTTTCTGTCTGTTGCATTAATCAGTCTACAGGTGAGAGTGGGTGTGGCTTGGCCTGTGTAAGTTATATCTGGGTGCATTTGTGTGAGGTCTGGTTTGAATTTGCTCTAAGTCAGTGCACAGTTTTCTGTCTGTTGCATTAATCAGAATACAGGTGAGAGTGGGTGTGGCTTGGTCTGTGTAGTTATATCTGGGTGCATTTGTGCGAGGTCTGGTTTGAATCCGCACTGTTAGTCAGTGCACAGTTTTCTGTCTGTTGCATTAATCAGAGTACAGGTGAGAGTGGGTGTGGCTTGGCCTGTGTAAGTTATATCTGTGTGTATTTTGTTGTTTTCTGTTTTCTCACTGTATTTTTGTAACTGATCATCATGAGTCAGTCCAGTGGAAACCTCACTCAGTGTACATCCTGCCATATGTATGCACTACTGGAACAGATGATCCAGGGTCCATACCTCTGTGACAGTTGTGAGCATGTTGCCTCTTTGGAAGCTCAAATTGAAGATCTGGAGAGGAGAATTGCAGCACTTAGTGATATTGCTCCACTGGAAAGGGAGTTGGTGCTCACGGAGCACAGTTTAGCTGGGCCTAGTATGGAGGGAGGAGCTGGGGCTAGTGAGGATGGCCAGGGAGGTAGCTGGGTTACAGTTAGAAGGGGAATCAGGGGGAACAGGAGGAGGCAGGCCAGTTCTGAGTTGGCAAACACCAACAGATTTGCCAGATTGAGTGAAACTGTTGGGGATGTCCATTCAGGAATGGCAATGCCAGATAGAGCTGTTCCCTCTAACAGCTGGGAGAACAGTTCTACTGGAGGAGAGGGAGGGCAGAATAGGCAGAGCAACAGACATGTTTTGGTGGTAGGGGACTCTATTATTAGGAAGGTAGACAGGGTAATTTGTCACCCAGATCCCAGCAATCGAACAGTTTGCTGTCTCCAGTGACTCAATGACAAAGTTAGTGGAAGATGGAGCGTCCTAAAGAATGATTTTAGAGAATTAGGGAATAAGCTTAAAGCAAGGACCTCCAAGGTAGTATTTTCTGAGATACTACCAGTGCCACGTGCTAGCCCAGGGAGGCAGAAAGAGCTTAGGGAGGTTAATGCGTGGCTAAAAAAGTGGTGCAGTACAGAGGGTTTTGGGTTTTTAGAGCACTGGGCTGACTTCTCACTTGGGTACAATCTCTATAGCAGGGATGGATTGCACCTTAATGATGAGGGCGCTTTTGTGCTAGGGGATAGGATGGTAGAACGGCTGGGGGAGTTTTTAAACTTGTAGGTGGGGTGGAGGGACTATATAGAAGCATTGGGGTAAATAGGGTAGAGAGGGAAAGGGATGAATTAGTAACCCATGAGGGAGGAGAAGGGGGAGGGTTACAATAGAAAGTAGGGAGGTATTAATAGGGGCCTCAAATACAGTGGCAGGCACTTCACAACAGCAGAGCCATAGCAACATAAAGTGTATGATTGCTAACGCAAGAAGTTTGCCTGGGAAAATGGATGAGCTAGAAATATTAGCAGTACAAGAAAAATGGGGCTTAATAGGCATTACTGAAACATGGTGGGATGAATCTCATGACTGGACTGTTAATCTGGATGGTTATAACCTATTTAGGAAAGATAGGGGAAATGGTAAAAGAGGAGGAGGGATCTGTCTTTATGTTAAGCCTGAATTTAAGCCTATAGTCAGAGAAGATATTTATGCTGGCACTAACGGCATCATTGAATCCTTGTGGGTTGATCTAAATAGTGGAGGAGCTAATTCAAAACGCATATTGGTGGGAGTATGCTATAAACCCCCAAATATAGCTGAAAGTGATGAAATACAATTATTGTTACAGATTGGAAATGCAGCTAAGCATGGGCAAGTTCTAATAATGGGAGACTTTAATTACCCTGATATAAACTGGATAAACGAGACCAGCAGCTCAGCTAAGGGGAGCAGGTTCTTGAGTACACTCAGGGATCATTATCTAGCCCAGGTAATACAAGAACCTACTAGAAATGGGGCCATCTTGGATTTAGTCATCACAAGTAATATTGATATAATATCAAATGTAAAAATAGGGGAACCCTTGGGGAACAGTGATCACAACACAGTCTAATTTGAGATTGAATACAAAAAACAGAGTTGTAAGGGGCCAACAAAAACTCTAAATTTTAAAAGGGCTAACTTTAATGGGCTACGGGCAGCAATACAACATATAGACTGGGACAAAGAACTTACAGGCAAGAATACTGAAAATAAATGGACAACATTCAAATCCTTACTAAGTAAACATACTCATCAGCATGTACCATGTGGAAATAAAATGAATAGGAGTAAATCACATCCCATGTGGCTTAACAATGACTTAAAGATCATGATGAGGAAAAAGAAACATGCATTTAAATTATACAAGAAGGAGGGAACAGAGGCAGCTTTATGTGACTATAAGGAAATCAACAAGTCTTGCAAAAGGGCTATTAGACTGGCTAAAATAGAAAAAGAGAAGTCAGTTGCAATGGAAAGTAAGACTAACCCTAAAATATTTTTTAAATATATTAATGGGAAGAAGGCCAGGAAGGAATCGATAGGACCATTACAATGTGACACAGGCCATCTGATAATTAGTGACCAGGAAAAGGCAGATGAGCTAAATAGGTTCTTTTCGTCGGTTTACACAAGGGAGGTACCAGTGGTTGGGACACTGCAACATAATGGGGCTACACTACCTTTACTAAATAATTGGTTAACGCAGGAAGAAATACAAAAGAGGTTGGAGAAAATAAATGTTAATAAAGCCCCAGGTCCTGATGGAATACATCCAAGGGTACTGAGGGAGCTGGGGTCTGTAATAGCCAAACCATTATATCTAATCTTTCAAGACTCACTCACTACAGGGTCTCTACAAGATGACTCGAGAAAAGCAGAGGTGATACCTATATTTAAGAAGGGATCTAGAGCAAATCCGGGGAATTATAGACCAGTGAGCCTCACTTCTGTAGTTGGGAAGCTTTTAGAAGGGTTAATAAGGGACAGAATACAAGAATATGTCTATTTGAACAGGATCATAGGTAGCAGTCAACATGGATTTATGAAGGAAAGGTCGTGTCAGACCAATCTAATTAGTTTTTATGAGGAGGTTAGTAGGAACTTGGATCAGGGCAACTCAGTGGATATAGTCTTTTTAGATTTTTCAAAGGCATTTGATACAGTGCCACATGGAAGACTAGTGAGCAAACTAAGGGATACAGGAATTGCAGTAAATATCTGCTCATGGATTGAGAGCTGGCTAAAAGACAGGAAGCAAAGGGTTGTTGTAAATGGAACATACTCAGATTGGACTAATCTGGTAAGTGGAGTTCCTCAAGGTTCAGTATTAGGTCCTCTCCTTTTTAACATATTTATTAATGACGTTGAGGTAGGACTCGAATGTAGTGTCTCCATTTTTGCTGATGACACCAAGTTGTGCAAGGTAATAAAATCAGATAATGATGTACTTTCCCTACAAAGGGATTTGCATAAATTAGAGAAATGGGCGGCTAAATGGCAGATGAGATTTAATATAAATAAATGTAAGGTTATGCATTTGGGAAGGAACAATAGCCAAGCAATCTATAATCTTAATGGAGCAAATCTAGGGGTATCAGATATTGAAAGGGATTTGGGAGTACTAGTGGACAACCACCTAGGTAACAGCGCTCAAAGCCAAGCAGCGGCTGCAAAGGCAAATAAAATATTAGCATGTATTAGGAAGGGTATAGAAGCCAGGGAAGAAGATATAATTCTGCCACTATACAAATCTCTAGTACGCCCTCATTTGGAATATGGAGTACAATTTTGGGCACCACCTTATAAAAAAGACATTTTAGAGCTGGAAAAAGTACAGAGAAGGGCTACAAAACTAATAAGGGGAATGGAGGGGCTAAGTTATGAAGAAAGACTAACAAAATTAAACTTATTTTCGCTAGAAAAAAGGCGTCTAAGAGGAGATATGATTACCTTATATAAATACATCCAGGGTCAATATAAGGCTTTGTCAAGTGAACTTTTTGTAGCAAGAGATTATCAACTGACAAGAGGACATCCTTTGAGGTTAGAGGAAAAAAGATTTCACCTTAAACAAAGAAAAGGGTTCTTCACAGTTAGGGTGGTTAAACTGTGGAATTCTCTACCAAAGGAGGTGGTGACAGCGAATTCGATAGACAACTTCAAAAAGGGGTTAGATATATTTTTGAATAAAGAGGGCATTCAAGGCTATCCTAGATAACTAGCAAGGAATATTGATCCAGGGAGAAATTTGATCGCCAGTTTCTGGGGTCAGGAAGGAATTTTGCTTTTTTTTCCCCTTATGAGACAATTGGCAAAGTTTCAATGTTTTTTTTTTTTCTGTTTGCCTTCCTCTGGATCAATTAACAATTAACAATAATAATAAATAGTCCACATTAAAAAGATCAATAGAGATCTAAAAAGGTTGAACTTGATGGACTAACTCTTTATTCATCCTCCAATACTATACTATTAATAATTATTTAATCAATAATTTAATTAATAACTAATCCGCATATTGCAGATCAGAGGAGATCTTAACAGGTTGAACTTGATGGACTGAAAGTCTTTTTTCAACCTTAATTACTATGGCCCTCATTCAATTGCAATGTGGCCAATTGAATAGGGCTCTAAATAAGCACATTGCATATTTTTTTTAAAGAAGTTTTTAGTTATTGAAAACCTTGTTTTTGGATAGATGCTTACTAACTAAAAACTTCTTTAAAAAAAATATGTTATGTGCCTATTTAGACCCCTATTCAATTGGCCGAATTGCAATTGAATGAGGGGCTAAGTAACTATGTAACTATGTAACTTCATTTCGAAACAGCAACTGACTAACAGACAAAAGTATTACCCTCCCCCAGTTACATCACAGTGGGCTGAACACATTCAAATCCCCCGCCCAGATATGCATCTCCCAATAATATCAGTAGACAAATGGGGGCTTGGCTTGCCCACCGTTGGGGGTGGAACACTGGGCCTATCCCACATGGCCTCAGAGCGGCAAATTGAAAAAAGGACTGTAATTAACCTCTTGCAGTGCCATCTTGTGGACAACAAATGGAATTACTTTCAGTTTGCAGTGATAGAATATCTTCACAGAAATATATCCCACTACCAAGTACATTATTACAGTAAAAGCACAATACACACAATATCATAGAAAATCCAGCTGTACTGCGGGCCTCGCAAGGAGTAAAAGTTGTGCGAGTTTTGCCATGAGCGCCTATGGCAAATCTCCACCCCTAAAATGAGCACCACCAGGCACGTACGAGTTAGCCAGGAACGTAGACAATACAAAATATACCATTACAACGGACGGAAAATGCTCGCAAGCCAAGTAACACATAGAAAAAAGCCACCATTTTACAACACTAACTTGCAGATAATAAAATTATGATTCTAAAATGGCGCTTTACACGCCTACTCAAACGGTTTGGCCTCACGCACGCATCCTATTTACACTGCACACTTGGCACATTGCTGACATTTTCTTTTCAGGTGATCAACAGTCCAACTGTACATTTTCTGATGCAGGAAAATCCAAAGAGATCGTTAGCTCTTCAGGATATTGATTGCTGCATATTAAATATAAATAGGTAAATTAATAAAAATTAAATTAGTATATTAATTTATTCATTCATATTAATTTATGGATTCACTGTACTAAAAAAATTGTACACTGTACTTATATATCTGTCTTCACGATCAGCGCCAAAGGTGATCGTTGCAAAGAAGGAAACTTGAAGTACACAAGTGGAGAGGCGCTCAGCGCGGGGCTTGCAATGAGCGCCAAAGGTCCTCAGAGGAACAAAAGCCTTACATTGTGTGGCAAACAGCATTGCCATGCCTTCAAATGTTATTGCTGTCATGTTGATGGGCAAGTCTCTAGTAAACTATATAAAAGAGTAATACAATTTTGGCTAACAACTGTGAGTTTGAGAATTGAGAATAATAACTAATTTTTAATCACTCAAATTTTTAAAATATATCAAGTTTTAAATGTTTAAAATTAAAGATTAATTGTATTGTCAATTGTGAAAAAATTAAATACCAAAATTAAGGTGTTTCTTTTTTTCATTTAGATGTACTGACTTTTTCAGGAAATCTAAAGAGAATTGTAAATATTAATTTGTGGTGCAGATTTAAAGACCGCAAAAAGGTGTTCTTGTTTTTGTTTTCTTATGCCCTACTGAGGGCTAACAGGAGTAACAAAGAAAATCCAATTAGTAAATATCACCTTAGGTCCAAGAGATATTTGTGAAAAACGTTGAAATCATTATAGCCTATGATAATATTCACAAACAGCAGTTAATTTTCAAATGTGAGTATTCACTATTTGTACATGATGGTAAGACACAGAGTTTAAATTATTACACTTAAAACATTGGGGCATTTACTAAAGAATCGCGAGTGCGCACGTGGGTGCGATAGCGTGCAGTAACCTGAGATCCAGCATCTCAGGACGTTGTATAATGTACAAATGGATTTTTCTGCCTAATAAAAGCTCAGCATTGACAAATGGCTTGTTTAATGGGTGTGTTAAAGGTGCCATACTGTGACAATTAAATTCACCAGATTTATTAAAGACAGAGGGCCTCATTAAATTCCAATATGAATATTGCAACAATTACAGAGCAATTAAATTGAACAAGCCCACAATTACAGGGCTAAATCCTAAACCGTAAACCATAAACCTGTATGTAGCATTTCAGGGCATGATCATGATCAATTAAGTAAGCCTGTAAATTACAATTTAGACACAGCCAATAGTAAATGAGACGGTCATCATAACATCAGTAAAACATGACGTTTAAACCACAATCAATTAGTGTTTAGAAGTCCGATTTGCGATCAGACTCGCAATCCAGAAATGTTGCAATATACAACCGCAGGGATTTTCAGCCTGTAGCTCACAAACTGATTGTGGGTAGCTGGAAGAGGGTGATTTAATAGCAGTGACTTTTGTGGGCTACATTACGTGCTTCAGTAACTACAATTTGGACAATTTAATGAGGCCTAAATTTTGTTTTTAACTATCCATTAAGCTGATATTCAACCCCATGATAGCAGTATATTTTTTTAGTTACATAAAATTAAATTATCAATATGCTGCCATTAACATATTACATACACAGCTAAATATAACTGGCAAGTTAGGACAACACACACAATAAATAATTATCAATCTCTTGGTTTATGGAATTAGTAAAACAGCAATAGAAATTATAAATAATACGGATTTCTTTATATATATTTATATTTATTTATTTTTTATTTATTGTGTCTTTGCCAACCAAAATTCCGTTTGATGACGCATGTATGGATTCTAAACACATTTGCATATAGCATAGTGCTTTTTCAAAGCATGCACGTGCTCATCTATTTGTAATATGAAAGTGGATGAGTATGGACTGGATTCATAATGCGACATTATGCATTACTGTGCATAACCCCCTAAACACATAGCAGATCTAATTATAATACTTGGGAATTAGTAAATCACATGTACATGTGATTCAAGATAATGCAAGGTGTGCTGTGGTAGATCACAGATTAACATGCATCTTCTTAGTAAATTTCCCCAATGGAAAGGTTTCAATATTACCAGACAACTCTTATTATCTTATTGTACCTACATGAGCACTTATTAAACGCTCTCAAATAGTTGGATTTCTTATATATTTGCATTTTGTTTATTTCTTGTTTTTATCATCTTTCTCACTCTACCTGCTTACCCATTTTGCATACAGTTCCTACATGACATGAAACAGGGGCCAACACTGAGAAAGCACAAACTCAAATATTAGCACTGTGCCAATAAAAATATAAAATAATGGCACATGTGATGTAATGGACCAGGGTTTCTCAGCTCTTTAGTGACTATAACAGGCCCAAATGTAAGGCTACTCAGCTTATATACAGGGGAGTTAATCAATGGCGCCATCATTTTTATTAATCTCCTGTGTTCAAACACAAACAATATCTTCCCTGTTAATGGTCATTATGGACCAGTTTAATACACAGAGAACTAAAAAAAAATTAGTTCATAAGAGAATTGTAAAATGCTATTATGGCAATAATAATTTGACGCCACTTTATAAGAAGAACACAGACACATTAGTGATATAAAAAGCTCCAACTTTAATAATCCACCATAGTAAAAGCATAAAAATTATCCCTTTGTGCAATTTATTCGAGTCATAGCCTGTGTTTTCTTGTAATCTCTGCAAATAAGTCGACAGCTGTTTTGCAATCACAGCCGTTTTGTCATCCCTCTCATCAGCTGTACAAAAGGATCTTTTTTTCCACTGTAATGTTGTCCTTATGACAGATTAGTTAAAATGGATTTTTTCTACAAATTAGTGTGCCCTGAAAAATATTTTCTGTTTTGTTAAGTGGCACCAAAGAGGACGCTTAAGATGCAGCAACTACAGGAAGCGTCGGACTAGACCCAATAACACCTCAAAAGATAATATTTTGTTTGCAAATTTTTTTTCAAATTTGTGAAATGTAACAAACTAAAAACAAAAGTTAGCAGTTGTTTTAGTATTAATCATGACAGTATTTTTGGAGAAAAACATTTTTTAACAATTTATTTGGATCTGCGGGCATGTACATTTATTGTAGGTCAATGGGAGGGTGAAAGGGTGGGGGAAGAGGAAAGAATGAGATGGGGTTTATATCATCGGAGCTAACTGCAAGCCCTGCTTCAGCAGATATGTAAATGCTCCACTCACATATGTAACCTTCTCTAGAATATCATGGTTGCCTCCAGTGTCCAGCAAATGCATTAAAATTATAGCAGCTTTATGATATTTTCCCTGCCTGATAATGCTTGTATTTATTTTAATCATAAACAGTTCCCTTAATGCCTAGAGTTATAATAAAAGGTAATGCAGGACGACAGTACATTGAACTACATGCAAACCAAGACCAGGGGACCAATTGTAGATTGTAGACTGTAAGTTTACAAGTTTTCAATCTTGCTAAGTGCTTTGGGGAAAGTACTCTGAATGTTTGATTTTAAGCTCAGAGACAGGGTCCTCCATTCTTTTGCAATGTGTTAATATTGTTTTTGACTTACAAATTAAGGAAATAATAATAATAAATGTATTAGAGAATCAAGTGTTATAAAATTCTAGGAGAGCCTTTCCAGTTCTATGTTATCCTATTAGCAATATGTATTAACATTTGATATTTCCAGGAGTTCCCCAATACTTTAACATTTGGTACATATGGCCCCAGAAGTAACAGAAAGGGGTGAAGACTATATTTTGCATAATAGTCAATAATTCTAAGGTCCCCGACAGTGGTGTATGATCCGGAATAATTCTGGGGGGAAACAGCCCATTGTATACACAGGCCATAAAATAGCTTTGATATATATATATCCTACACCCATGGTCCCTGTACCTGTTTGCTACTTCCCTGGTCATCGCGTCCTGTAACCTCACGTTCACCCTCATTTCCGGGTAATCAGTTAGTTTAATATATCATCCCAAAACAACACTTCAATCCTGAAACCACTTGAGCATTATTCCAAAAGAGTTATGCAAACTGATGTAGTGTATCATTGTTAGATGATCAGTGTTTTTCTGAAAAGGATCATGGGACAGAGATAGAGACTGGAGACCCTTCCTTATATTGGGATTCATTTAGCAGTAGAGTGGACTGTATACAAACAGGGGTTGGGATTTATTGCAAGAGTCAAGATTGAGGTCACTGCTTGAAGGTCGTGGCTGGTGGTAAGAAAAGATTATACAACCACCAGGCACAAGGTGGTAGCTGTCAAAATATAGTAAATGTATTGCTCTATTTTCTATATTTTTTTGTGAATTCCAAGGAGAGAGAAAAAAGCATTACAAAGTAATGTAATGCACTTTCATTTTCAATTCTCCCTATACATTACATGGTACGATAAGACTCCAGAATTCTCATATTTGACCATTTTCCCCACAACTGTCCACTTTTTTGAGTCTTTCCCAATTCTGACCTTTACATTTTGTAATTTTGTGGTTGGTTAAATAATGTACTCCTGTCCTCTGTATTCTTTAGTACCTCATTCTTAAAAAATTTCATATAACCAGACATAAAACATGTTGTAACAATAGAATGGAGCCTTAGTATGTGCCATGACCAATCAATGGTTCCATGGAAATATTCTGAACAGTTTATGGCTCTAAAGAGGGGAATGAAAAGTATATAAAAATGATCAGACCTGTCTTTTAAGAGGTTATTCATATGGAAACAATACAGCCAGACCCCAAGAGCATAATTTGCAATTATTAACAATAATCACCCATAAGAATGAGATAACAGACTATGCTTTGTAAATGGGATAGAAAAGCTGGTTAACAGGTAAAAATTGCAAATTGCAAAATGCAATTATTCTTAACAACGTTCAATTAATAAAGTCCTAAATGGTTTTAAATAGCTGTTTAATGGGTTTAGTACATGCATTATTTAAAACCTCTGCTGTGGTTTGGGCAGAGGTGATAGGGGCATTGAAAATACATAACAATGATCATAAATATAAGGTGTTTTATTAAATACCAAGTCATAGTTTACTTATTATTTGTGTTAAACTGTAAAATTATTAAAATAACTTAATAGAATGCAGCTTTGCAGCACTGTCATGATTTAACTCTGAGAAATTCTGATTTGAAAGTCTCAGATACAGCCAATTAGTGTAGAGGGAGCAAAAATTTCTCCAGAAAGCTCCATAACTCTGCTGATGTAGTGCTTGATGCAGCCTAATTACAGTCTGTCAGAAGAAAGTCTTAATAAAGCACTGTAATTATATCTATATTAATAAAATCCCTGTTAGGCCAGTTACAGAAAGTTAGGAATCATTACTATGTTTCCCTTTGCTCTAGGGGACTTAAGTGTTGGTCTCACTCATTTGTCCCACCATCAAAATTGTGTCATTGGGCAGTTTCTGACTGGTCCACACAGTCATGTGACGCTGCCTCCTGTACCATAATTTACCACTTATAACCACGTGGACCAATAAAAAGCTGCTGGCAGTATCGTGACATGTTCAGTGGAATGGGAGGAGTCAGATTGGTTCTGATGGTAGCACCCTAGTAATAACTCATAACTTTATATAATTGGGCTAAGGGATTATGCTAGATATAATTAGTAATTTTAAAAGGGCCATGAAATCTACAGATACATTGTTCTTTTAACATTATTGCAAATGTCGTTTGCAGAGACATTAAGCTCATATTTGATTCAAAAATATTTTTGTAATGTTTAATGGCAATTATTTTCATTGCATGTTAGACTAATATGTGAGTTCCATGTCTTTTTTTCTCCAGCGTTCTGTATTTGTTTCTCCAGAAATAAGAAGGTTAAATCTTCCACGTGTATTACGGCACTGCCCCATTCCTTTACCATCAGCCTCGAGTATCCACAATTTCCACAATGGCTCTCATTCCGCGCTGTATCGGTTTTCATATTAGTTTATCCTTAATGCGATTCGGTGGACAATAGAGCTCTGATTTGTTCATCCCAGCTGTGAAAGAAATCCTGTTTCAGAAATCAGAACATCTATGAATAAATTTGATATGCTTATTTGGACTCCAGACCCGATCAAAATAATTGTATTGTTAGAGAACAGGTGGAGTGGAAAGGATCACGCCTGCCTCTTGCATGCCTGATAACCTCAGTGGTTTGAAATTTTTAGGAAACATTGTTAAGTGCCTTGAATGAGAAAAAACTTGTGTACAGAGGACAGCAGCGGAATACATAAATACATCTTCTTAAATGGGAGTTAGTCACTTTATAAATGCATTTTACTAAGAAATGCCTGCCAAAAAGCTGCTTTGTTAATTTTCCCCAATCTTCCATTACCAGAGGACTTGGCAAAACATGATCTGTAAGTGGTGCAGTTCAAGTTAAAAAGTAAGCAGACTGCAGAGATATCAAGCTTTTTAAGTCACTGTATTTAAAGAATAGATTTTTTTTTTTGGTGAATAATAAATCACAAAATTGAATTTTCTTTATAATGCAAATATTATTACATGCATAGCAGAAAATATGGTGGAACTAATAGATTTCTCTATAGTGAAATATTTTTAAATCATTGAATCTCTTGCGTCCAGGGCGCAACTTTCTCAGATGCCTACAAGCATGTTTTTGCTGATAGAAACATATATTTGACTGCAGTTTGGAAACGAAAGACCAATCTAGTCTGCCCATTCTATCTGCCTAAAAAATATGTCTAATCAATGCTAAAGAGAAGGTTTAGTTTATCCTGGGCATGCTTGAATTTTTTTCATGGGAGTAATGCCTTTCACTGTGTCCACTGGAAAGCTGTCCCCCTTATCTGTTACCATTTCTGCACTTATCTGCTACACTTCCTTTACCTTTTCACGATTCATATGTCATACCTGTAAACCTAACCCATATATATATATATATATATATATATATATATATATATATTTATATATATATATATATATATATTTATATATATATATCACAAAATGTATCACATCTTTTTTTAAAGGGCCACTGTAGTCCACAAAATTCTAGGATGTACATTTAAAAAAAGTGTATTTTGCATGAAAAATATGTGTTCTATAATGTAGATGCATTCCATAAGATTACATATGATGTTGTTATATCAGAGAAGATCTGATAATATGTCACAGTTTTTTTTCTTCAAATGAAGGTCCCAGAGAACACAATCTTATTCAAAAGTTTAACTGCTCTTAGGGGCCTGGCCTCTGTCAGCCAATGAGATCTACTTAATTAGTTTGAATTAAGTTTAAACAGGTTTTGCTTATTATCTTTTTATGCAAAAAAATATTTTTGTAATATTTTAAAACATGTTTTTAAATGCATGAAATAACAGTTGTGCTCCATGCCCCTTTAAATGCATGATAGAACATTTTGAACTGAAGTGGCCCTTTAAGGTATGACTACAGTCCTATGTTGAAAACATCCTTTTGATAATGGATAAAATGCTTGGAGGATCTACCTGCTACAATGGAAATATGGCAATAAAAACATCAGTCTTTTCAATAAAACTAATGGAAATGTCATTTATTTACAAGAAAGCAGCTGAAAGAAGCAGCTCAGAAAATAAAACAGTAAATTATAATTGCAGTTAATTATTTAAGTATTTTGTCCCTTTAATAAGTTTGGTCATTTAAAAGGCCACATAGAAAGAATTGAACTACAGTGGTCCTTTAAAGTGCATATTTTGCAGGTATAAATGTAAAGGTACAATTAACATATAATAATTAAGATAACAAAATAATGCTATAAAAGGAACTGAAGGCCAAATGCTTTGCATTTTTAATTTTTTATCCAATTATCTTTACTGTGGGACTCTATTTTCTCTTGTTCATTCTGCCTTCTACTTTCTCAGGAAGCTATGACTTTGCAAACTAATAAGCTTTCCAATACTACCGCTGAAAGCACAGCAAGCTGTAGCTGTCACATTCCCATTTTGTAAACACAAACTGCCTGCACATTCAAAGTCTCCTTAGATACCTAGTGCATCTCATGCCATCGTTTGATTTATGATGCACTAGTTGCTATGGGAAAAACAGCCATTTCCATGTGTCATTGGATTCTGGTGAGAATCAAGCCTGTGTCTGTAAGAGCCCAAATGCATCCTGTCTGTGCCTGTAAGTGCCAATATACATCCCATGCCTGTAAATGCCAATCTGCATCCTGCGCCTGTAAGAGCCCAAGAGCAGCCTGTATCTATAAGTGCCAATCTGCAGCCTGTCTGTATCTGTAAGTGCCAATCTGCAATCTGTGTCTGTAAGAGCCCAAGTACAGCCTGCCTGTGCCTGTAAGAGTAAATCTGCATCTTGTATCTGTAAGTGCCAATCTGCAGCCTGTCTACGCTTGTAAGTGCCAATATGCAGTCAGTGCCTATAAGAGTCAATCAGCATCATGTGACTGTGCCAATCTACATCCTGTGCCTGTAAGTGCTAATCTGCATCCTGTGCCTGTAAATGCCAATTTGCAGCCTTTGTCTGTAAGAGCCAATGTGCTTGCTGTGTCTGTAAGAGCCCAAGTGCATCTTGTATGTGTCTGTAAGTGCCAATATGCATCCTGTGCCTGTAAGAGCCAATGTGCAGTCTGTGCTAACAAGGACCAAAGTGTAGCCTGTACCTATAACAACCAAAGTCCCAAGAAATAACCTCTCTCCTCCTTCTCCTCCTCTAAATCGCCACCATCCCATTGGACCCTCAAGTCCTCTCAGTACAGTTAAAGTGAAGTTAAATTATCTGTTATTTGATGTAATTATTGCTTTTTTATTATTATTTATGTTTGTTTAGTTTTAAGGTTTTATTTCACAAACAAGACCATCAGTTTAAACTTAAATAGGGAAAATCTGGTGTATATATATATATATATATATATATATATATATATACACACACACACACACACATATTGAATAGTGAAACAGTCATGAATCTAGAGTAATCTAGGTTAACAATGAGTATTGCAGTATACTGTGATACCATTTGTATTGGACGAACGCCTTTACATTTTTATATATATATATATATATATATATTGTAACAGAATCATTGATGGAGTATACGTGGGAGAGAGACTGAGCAGAGCCCTGTGTCCACTAAGGAAAGAAAGGGTTAACACAGCAGGCTAATCAAGCAGGCCAGCTGGGTTCCACCTTTAAAGGTATGATTAGCACCCAGCTGAGAGGGAGAGCTCAGTCTGAGCTGGAGAGAGGACGCCAGAGCCTGCTGTGGAAATCCCCTGCTACAAGGGAGACTTGATATCCCGTAAGCTTTTGTTTGGACTTTTGTTTTGTGTGAACTTTATCTTGCATAGTGAGGGAACTACAGCCAAGAGTAGAAGTCAGTGCTTCTATTAGAAGCTAGGATTTTGTTTTGCACCATTTATGTTGTTTTGCTACACTCAAATAAATACTGCTGATATTTTAAAAAGGGCTCCTGAGTACTCCATTGTGGTGCCGGATACAAGGGCACATACCCTGAGTGTGACAGCAGCGTTATCACATATGGTGGCAGTGGTGGGATCTGAACAATGGAGGAACTAGTGAAGGCATTAATACAAACCACTGCATGCCAGCAGGAGACTACTCAGCAGTTACTGAGACAGCAGGCCCAGGCAGCACAAGTCCTGGCGGAACAACAGGCCCAAGCTGCAGAAGACCAAAAGCTGCAACGGGAAACAAACCAAATCTTGCTTGCCCAGCTACAGCACCTGATACCTGCAAAACCTACAGTATTCAAAGGTGGCCTAATCACCCAAATGCTCAAACCTCTAACTGCATGAGAAGGTCGGGAACCGGACAAAGACACCTGTACCCGGAAGTGAAAAAGAGTCTGCTTCAAAGCAAAGCAGAAGGGGTGATTCCTGAAGAACCCTGGCAAAGAGGCAGCCCCGCAAGCAAGGATACGTGTTTTTTTTGCGGAGAACCAGGACACATAGCGGCTTACTGTCCAAGTAAGGAGAAAGTCCATAGCACTGTAACGTAATTAACCTGGTGGGGGTGACAGAAAAGGCTCATCAGTTTACCAAACCCATAAAGGTTAACGGTAAAGAAACGACAGCCCTAGTAGACTCAGGAAGTGCTGTGACTCTTTTCTCAGGAAAACTCATAAGACACAGTGAAATAAAAACCTCAAGACGAGTGGGCATTAAATGCGTACATGGTACCGTCAATCTCTACCCTACCAGCACTGCAACACTGGAGATACAGGGGAGGAAGGTAGTAATCACTGCACCCGTCGTAGCTACCCTGCCTTATCCGGTAGTACTAGGCAGAGACGTTCCCCACTTCAAAGATCTTCTTCCTACTGACCGATGGGAAAGCAGAAAAGAACCTGTGGAGAGTGTCCAAACTGCTAACAATTCCGTATGTCCACATCTATCATGCTTAGAGGATGGCTTATTCTCCAGACCCGGGAGAGGCCGAAAAACAAAACGGGAGCGGCAAAGAGCAAAAAGGATGCTTTAGCCGCAGAAGAAGCTTTAGCCGCAAGCCGAGATAAGGAAAGACGAGGGGCACACAGAACGGGTCCTACAGCTCATAATGATGAAAAAGAGGAGGAAACAGAAGAACCTGGAGAGGAAGAGCTGACTCCACAGCAGTGCTTCCAGGACAATAATAATTTTGCACGAGACCAGGCTTCGGACCCAATTTTGCAAAATGTACGAAATTAACTATCAGAAGTAAACGGTGTACCTGTGCCTGACAGGCAAAGGAGACAAGGACCTTATTTCATTTTACGAAATGATCTGTTGTACAGAATTGTTCCCTCAGGGACAGAGACACTGGAGCAGCTCCTAGTCCCTAGAGCACATAGAAGGAAAGTCCTTGACCTGGCTCATCGTAACCTCATTGGGGGACACCTTGGAAAAGATAAAACACTGGGAAGAATCCTGAAACGATTTTTCTGGCCTGGTATACATGCTGAGGTAGCCCAGTATTGTGCATCCTGCCCAGAATGCCAGATAACTGCCCCTTTACCTAACCTAAGGGCCCCATTGATACCCTTGGCCATAATCGAAGAGCCTTTTGAGAGGATTGCAATGGACCTGGTTGGCACTCTCGAAAAATCAGCCAGAGGACACCAGTTCATACTGGACTATGCCACAAGATATCCAGAAGCGATACCACTACGCACAGCAACCTCTAAAAATATATCTAAAGAGCTCATACTGCTGTATTCTAGGGTGGGGATACCCAAGGAAATCTTGACTGACCAAGGGACACCCTTTGTGTCCTACAGGTGAAAACACTAAGAACCTCGGTTTACCATCCTCAGACGGATGGATTGGTCGAGCAGTTTAATAAAACCTTGAAGAACATGCTCAGAAAGGTTGTAGCCCGAGACGGGAAAGATTGGGACTTACTGCTACCCTATTTGCTCTTTGCAGTTAAAGAGGTCCCACAAGCCTCCACAGGGTTTTCCCCTTTCCAACTCCTCTATTGTCGCCATCCCAGAGGCATACTGGATGTGAGGAATTGACTCTGCTGGGATTCGAACCCTGGTTTCCATGTTGCTAAACCTCTTCCCTACCGGTACACCAGCCTGCCTCTTGCAGATTTGCCTGAGATCTGATACCTTGACTCTAAAAGCAATGAAATCAGTGACAACTCTCTTTAGCTGTGTCTGGTCAGCTGTCTGATTCTTGGCCTATATAAGGCACTTCCTGTCTCTGTATCCTTGCCAGAATTTTGTGTGATTCCTGATCACTTCAATAAAGCTTGTTCCTGTTTCACCTAGAAGTTGCTGAACTGGATTATTGCTGACCTTGGCTGCTGGTCTCCACAACCTTGTGATTCCTACATCATTACACTGGACATACTACGAGAAGAATGGGAAGAACAAACCGTGCCTGGTGAGAATATCATAGAGTTTATCAGGAAAATGAGGGAAAGAATCTCTCAAGTTGGCCCCCTGGTACGAGAGCACATGGAAAAAGCCCAACAACATCAGCGAACATATTGCAACCGCACAGCACAGGTGAGGAAGTTCCAACCGGGAGACAGAGTACTAGTTCTTGTACCCACGGCCGAAAGCAAACTACTGGCCAGATGGCAAGGCCCGTACGAAATTATGGAGGCCATAGGAGATGTGGATTATAAAGTGAGGCAACCAGAGCGACGAAGAACAGAGCAAATATACACGTAAACCTGCTAAAGCCTTGGAGAGAGCTGATAGTAGAGGTAAATATTGCTTGTCTTGATGAAGAGTTGGATGATGTCAGAGAAACTATTCCGAGCACAGAGGCAATGCAAGTAGAAGCATTTGTGTCACAGGATCTGTCCCCTGAACAGAAGGAGGAAACGTACATAGTTATAAACCGAAACAGGGATGTATTCTCTACACAACCAGGTCGCACCACCGCTATTTACCACATCATCATCACTAAGCCTGGGATCAGGGTAAGGATGAAACCCTATCGAATACCCAAGGCTAAACGAGAAGAAATAAGAGCAGAAGTAAAAAAGATGCTAGATATTGGGGTTATTGAAGATTTCCAAAGTGAATGGTGTAGTCCTATTGTGATGGTCCCAAAACCTGACGGCACCATCAGATTCTGCAGCGACTTCCGCAAATTTAACTCGGTATCTGAGTTTGACGCCTATTTCATACCTAGAGTGGATGAGTTGATAGAGCGGCTTGGGAAAGCAAGATTTTTAACGACCCTGGACTTGACAAAAGGATATTGGCAAATTCCGTTGACACAAGCAGCAAAAGAAAAAACTGCCTTTTCGACCCCAGATGGGCTCTTCCAATATAAAGTACTACCATTTGGACTCCATGGAGCTCCAGACACCTTCCAGAGACTGATGGACAGGTTATTACGTGAACATTCGGAATATGCTGCTGCATATTTAGATGACATAGTAATCTATACCACAGATTGGGAGACACATCTTCCAAAGTTGGAGTCTGTGTTAGAAACCCTAAGACGCGTAAACCTTACAGTGAACCCTGTGAAAGGTGCCATAGGACTTAGTGAAGCCAAATATAAGGGTTACACTGTTGGACGAGGAATGGTCAAGCCGCATCTCAACAAAGTGGAAGCAATCCAAAACTGGCCTCGCCCACTGAGAAAGAAGCAAGTAAGGGCCTTTTGGGAATCATGGGCTATTACAGGAGGTTTATCCCACATTTCTCCACAAGAGCCACCCCGCTGACAGAACTCACCAAGAATAAGGCACCTGACGTAGTCAAGTGGAACAAGGCCACTGAGGAAGCTTTCAAGGACCTAAAGACTACACTGTGTCAAGGTCCCGTTTTAATAGCCCCTGATTTCGAAAAGGAATTTATCCTACAAACAGATGCTTCAGGAGTAGGACTGGGGGCCGTATTGTCACAGGAGGTGAATGGTGAAGAACATCCCGTCTTGTTCCTTAGCCGCAAGTTGATGCCACGGGAACAGAAATATTCTGTGGTAGAGCAAGAATGCCTGGCCAAAAAATGGGCCACGGAAGCCATCCGGTATTATCGATTGGGAAGAAGGTTCACCTTGGTGTCGGACCATGCCCCTTTACAGTGGATGCACCAGAACAAGGAAAAAAATAGCCGCGTGACTAGATGGTTCCTGTCCCTCCAACCCTTCGACTTCCGTGTTCTTCATAGAGCTGGCAGCCTTCATGGCAATGCAGATGCCCTATCCCGCATACACTGCCTCACGGCTTTGGCCGCTCAACTCCATAGTATCGAGCTGGGGACGGGGATATGTAACAGAATCATTGATGGAGTATACGTGGGAGAGAGACTGAGCAGAGCCCTGTGTCCACTAAGGGAAGAAAGGGTTAACACAGCAGGCTAATCAAGCAGGCCAGCTGGGTTCCACATTTAAAGGTATGATAAGCACCCAGCTGAGAGGGCGAGCTCAGTCTGAGCTGGACAGAGGATGCCAGAGCCTGCTGTGGAAATCCCCTGCTACAATGGGAGACTTGATATCCTGTAAGCTTTTGTTTGGACTTTTGTTTTGTGTGAACTTTATCTTGCATAGTGAGGGAACTACAGCCAAGAGTAAAGTCAGTGCTTCTATTAGAAGCTAGGATTTAGTTTTGCACCATTTATGTTGTTTTGCTACACTCAAATAAATAATAAATACTGCTGTTATTTTAAAAAAGGGCTCCTGAGTACTCCATTGTGGTGCCAGATCCAAGGGCACGAACCCTGAGTGTGACAGCAGCGTTATCACAATATATATATATATATATATATATATATATATATATATATATATATATTGTGACAAGGATGGCCGTTTGCCACAGGAATCCTTTATGACAAAAGGTTCAGCAATACAGATCTTGAATGCAGAAGACTTGTTTATTAAGAAGGCTCATAAACAAGGATTAGAAAAAATGAAAATTTAAATCTACATATACGTTTCTTACTAAATGTGCAGGAACACCCTGACTATCCCCGTGCAGCTTCTCTGCTCCGGAGAAATTATAATTCATGAAGAAAACACTCAGTCTCTTATAGTGCCACCTTGTGGCCAGGATACAAATAATCTCTTATAGTGCCACCTTGTGGCCAGGATACAAATAGTCTCTTATAGTGCCACCTTCTGGCCAGGATACAAATATTCTTCTTCTAGTTGATGTAGTGCCACCTTGTGGCCAGGAAACAAACAATCTCTGTTTTATTAGAAGTCTTTACTCTGTAGACCGTCGTCTTTAAACTTCATACCATAGGGTGGGGTTCTGGCCTTTACTACTCTCCAGATACCCCAACCTCCAGGGACCCTTAGCACCCTCTTCTGGTGGAGGCTACAAATCTGTTTAACGACACAGACTTCTCCCTGGGGTTATCAGACTCTGCAATGGTACCTTTAAATCCAGGATTTTCACAATTAGCCTGCAGGGCTGGCTTTGCTCCAACAGCAGCTTTACCTTGTTATCTGTGTGAGCAAACTTTCACACAAGCTTCTCTTATAGCAGTCCAAACAGCTAATAACGTTCTCTTGTTAGCTGCAACTCCCAGACTCCTCACTGGCATAGACCTGGTCTCCTTTTTAGGCTACTCTGCCTGGGAATCCTCCTCAGTCTGTCATTCACTTACTTGGTGCTTTTGTAGCTTCACCTCCTGACGGTGTAGTTGCTCTGACCGCTCTGTTAGTCCAACAACTTCAAGACAGCACACACTTCTTTCTGTCATCCAAATCTGGTGGCCACAGTAAAACAAGATTTCCTCCAGGTTTGTTTTCCAAAGTTCAAATGATAGATCCACACAGGATCAGCCAGCAAGCTCCTCTCTTGTGGCTTGCTCTGGCTGCTAGCAGCAGCAGTACACAACTTAGGCCAGAGCCAAATCAGCCACCCATTTCCATGTCTGCTTTCCAGGCTTTAAAGAGAAACTGCACCTGCACCAATTAGTAGGTCTTCAGGAGTTAACTCCGTCACTCCTGTCAAGAACTCTTTACTCTTCTTTACTTGGCACCATCCTCTAGGGGACAAACGATCACAATATATATATATTTGTGTATGTGAATTTTTGCCTCCTAATTATGTTTTAATGGCTTTACTGGTTCTTATAGGCTGCATGTATGAGAGAGGTGTTCATATTTCTACAGGAGATATTTTTGCAGTTGTCCTTGCCAGCTGTCTAATTCTGAGATACAAATTAACAACTTCCCTCTCCCTCCTCCCTCACCTTCCTTCCACTGTTCAGCAAATACTCTAAGTACATGCCCTCATTTGACATGTTAAAGGCATGACTGAAGAAGCAATTGTCTCACCTGGGTGCCACAGGGATATCCTCAAACACAAGCCTGCGTGTGGCCCACCAGGACCGAACTTGGACACCCCTGCTATATACAATCAAAGCCTGCAAAAATTAAGATTTTCTTTAAAAACACAGCTGATAACATTGTTAGTTTGTTATATATTGCAAAGCAAAGTGACATTTTCTCTAGAGTACAGTGTTCCTTTAAGATGACACCATTCTCAGTAATAATATTATTCTATATTAAATAACGTAGACAGGCCCATAATTTCAAATCATGTTAATTCTTACATAAGAGACAGCGCGCTCATTTTTTATAAGGCCTCATCGTTATTTATATTCATACTGCATTGGAACAGCCCAGAAAAGATTCAGTAACTCAATTACAAAAGAGAAAAAAAATAATACTGAGCAAAAATTCCATAAGCACTGTATGAATATCTCAACAGAAAAAAAAGACGTGTCTCAAATATTTCTGCAAATTACTGCAAATGAAGTTGGTACATGCAGCATCTGCGATAACAATGTTTAAACATTTATTTGCTTGTCAAGCGATACATTGCAGGTCCCGGCAGTGGTGAAGGGGATATGCTCTGGAGCTCTCGCAGGACTCGCTAATCCATCAAACTCCATTGAACCACTTTATTGATAAGAGAGATTCCCAGCGCTTCCTAGATATCACTTCAACAATCTCTACTTATTGAAGGGGAGATAATAAAGTGTCTTGTTTTGCCTTTCTGCTGGGATATGAAACATTTCCTTCCAAAAGCAAGGAACATCATTTAAGTGGCGGAGATCCAAAGCACAGATGTCTTATATCAATGACATTTACAACCCAGGGACAAAACGGGAGAGATAAAATCTCTTTTATTCACCCACCTTTCAAGACGCTAACCCCCTCTAGGCTAAAAGCGAAGCTCGGTGGAGCTGAGACAAGCTGTCCTTGTCAGATAGGAATTCAGGTAAACACTTCTTGCCTTAGGGGTGACACACATGTCCTATGGATCTTTGTTATCTGAGGACGGGAGTGATTCTGTTGTGCAGTGCTTAGCTCCCGAGCTTTGCTTACTATCCGTCCACTGTCTGCTAATGGTGACGGCTGTATACACAATATAACAATAAGACAAGTAATCAAGGACAGGGTACCATACAATACACCCAGCATTTTGCTTGGAGAATGCACTATACAGCAGTGAGACACACTGCATACTCATAGTGATTTACATAGTACCATAAAAAGGCATTTGGTCCATCAATTTCATCCTTTCTAGATCTCCTTTGATCCTTTTAATTAGGGAATTAATTGATCCAGAGGGAGGCAAACAAAAAACTCCAAAGAAACACTGCCAATTGTGTCATAAGGGGAAAAAATGCTTCCTGCCCCTAATGCAAATGGATTACTTTCTGAATCAATACTCATCCTCTCTACTTATCCTAAATCCCCCTTTATAAAGTTATCTATTGAATAGTTACACAGTCTGCCCTTTCTGTGAAGAACCCTTTTCTTTCTTTAAAGGGACTCTGTCACCCCAAGTGGAAGTTGATTTCATTTTAGAGATTACAAAAAAATGGTTATGCATTGTACCAGCATTTTTTTCTGTACAATACATTTCTTAGAATGTATTTTTTGGCTCATGTATGCCAATGTGTGGCTCTGTATGCTAATCTGCAGCTCAGATAAGGGTGAGAGAGGGGTTTAACTACCAGATAACATTGGGGGTCTTTATTTTGCCCACTGAAGAGACAGAAAAGCAGATTTAATCCTGAGTAACATATCAATGCATCTAATATATATGGGTTTATTCATTTTAGAATAAAATGGATAACATAACATATAGCCAGAATGTCATACTCTTTGGGAATAACTGAAAAAATACCACTTTGATGTCGAATCTTTTTTCTTCTAACCTCAAGGGATGTCTTCTTACCATTTAAAAACCTTCCTCAAATAATTTACTATTGTTGTTGTTTTGTTGTTCAGTCACGTTCAACTCTATGAACTGCAGCACAGCAGGTACATCTCTCACTCCATCAAGTTCATGTTCATTGCTTCAGTGATCTCATCTATCCATCTCCGCCTCTGTCATCCCCTTTTTCTTGTGCCTTCAATCTTTCCCAGCATCAGAGTATTTTCTAGGGAATCCTGCCATCTCATTATATGGCCAAAATATTTGAGCTTCAGCCTCATGATCATATCTTCTAGTAAACAATTTGTCTTGATTTCCTGTAGTACTGATTTATTGGATCTTCTTGCAGCCCAAGGGACTCTCAGCAGTCTTCTCCAACACCACTATTCAAAGGCATCAAGTCTATGGCGCTCAGACTTCTTTATGGCCCAATTCTCACATCCGTCTGTTACTACTCGAAATACCATAGTTCGAACTATGTATATCTTTGTTGATAGTTTAATATCTTTACTTTGCTACCTTTACTATTATCTTTACTATGTGTAGTTTTTTGTTCCCACCACACACCTCTCTCTCCAACCTGGAATGAAGCAGCTCTAGATCTCTGCATTGAGCTGCTACTGACTGGAAGGTTAGTGTAGGGGTTTAAAAACATGCTTGAAGGCAGTGTTCCTATCGGTTAGTATACCTTTAACAAATGCAAATTAGCACTAAAACAACAGACAGATTGATAGAAAACACTTATCAGGACAGAGGAGCAGAAAAAAAACACTATCTATGTTTAATGTCATTTTTCTACACTGTAGATCAATTATTTTACATACAATTTTTTTGTAATGTTTAAAAGTTAATCTTTTACATGCATGATATAATTTTTTTAACTAAAGAGCTCAACTGAAGATCATCTATACAACAATCTGGAGGAGCATCGCGGTCCTTCCACACCAAGAGAATAAAAAAACTCAAGCACAGAGCAAACTAACAAAATAAAATATGTTTGGCGGCAATTAAATTCAGTATTTCATTACCACTCCTGTTGCTGTGAGAGGTGTGAGACATACATCTCACATGTCTTGTGATAATTGTAAACTGATTTATCATTGAATCTGTTTGCTCTTTAGTAAAAAAAAAATGATTATAAATATATATATTTATATACATATACAAATATATATATATATATATATATATATTGTTGTTCCGTTCTCCAGTCGTGTCCTACTCTCGGTGACCCTATGGACGCAGCATGCCAGGCACATTGTTATATATCTCTGGTTGTGCTTGTCCATATGGTTTTCTTGGCAAAGATACTGGAGTGGGTTGTCAGTTCCTTCACCAGTGGACAGCAATTTGTCTGACCTCTCTTCTATGACCTGCCCATCTTGGGTGACCCTACATAGGCTTCATTGAGGTACACAAGCCCCTTCACCACAAAAATGTAGAGATCAAGAAGGGGATATATATACAAATATACATAAATATAATTTCAGTGTCTCATTATGAGCAATACATAATGTCAAAAGTAATAAAGACAAACACAAAATTATGTTAACGAGTATTATATATAAATATGTAAGAATATCCCTTATAAATAAATAAACAAGGATTTAAAAAGCCTTATGTGTTTAAGACAGTATACCACATAAAACCAAGTACAAAAAACATATACCCAGAACTCAGAACATGGGATGATGATTTCATCAAAGTTACATACAGCAATGATCCATAAATTCACTAGATAACAACTTATTTTGCAGAAAAAAGAGACACAGGGGAAGGAGATGGGTGAGAACGGGCGAAAGAGACGCAGGGGGGGAAGAGACACAGGGGAAGGAGAGGGGAGAAAGAGACACAGGGAAGGGAGAGGGGGCAAAGAGACACAGGAGAGGGGGAAGAGACACATGGGCGGGAATGGGGGGAGAGACACAGGGGAGGGAGGGGGAAAAGCGACACAGGGGAGGGAGAGGGGGAGAAAGAGACACAGGGGAGGGAGAGGGGGGATGAGACACAGGGGAGGGGGGAAGAGACACACGGGGGAGGGGGAAAATGACACAGGGGAGGGGGGGAGACACATGGGAGGGAGAGGGGAGAAAGATACACAGGGGAGAGGGGGGATGATACACAGGGGAGAGGGGGGATGATACACAAGGGAGGGAGGGGGGAAGAGACACAGGGGAGGGAGACGGGGGAGAGACAGGGGGGGGGAGAACTTATATTATTCCATCATTTGTGACGGGCAATTGACTAGTGATCACATATTATTGATAATTTTGTCATTATATTAATAATTAGTCATTTATAATCTTTTGTGTGACATTATTACTGAATTACCTTTCCTTACTTGTTTATGTATTTGAAGACAATATCAACCTGTAGGCATATTAGGGAAAGATCTGATTTATGTATCTTGATAGAATCAATGCTTGTGTCCATTAAGACCCACACAGCAGAGGTCTCACCTCCTTATGTTTTATACATGAGCACATCTATTTTATTTAGTGCATTTTCTACCAAATACCCAAAACTATTTGCTTCTTTTTTTTTATTTAAGAATTTATTTTAGCAGATAAAAAGAACTGTAATTCTATGTAGATTAAATATAAATGGGAATCTAATATAAATAGGAATCTAATATAAATGGGAATCTAAAATGAAGAGTCATAAATCGCATGTATTCACTGAACACTTTTTACACAATGCATCTGAATAAGCTATTTATTCTTAAAGGAAACCCTAACAACATGTTTGTTTCTTCTTAAAGTGCATTAAAACTGGCTTTGTATTATATTAGTGATTTTGTACAGTGAATAATTGTTCAGCATTGTGTGTGCTGTGCTATTATGCTAGTGTTTGGCTCAATATGCTCATTTTCAGCTTTTTGGGATTGATAATGAGGGGGAAGGAGATGTACGATGTATTTGCTTGATTATGTGTGTTTTGCTAATTAGCACACTACATTTCCTAATTAGTAATTGTGAGTCACACATTTGTATAATAATGCAGAGCAAGCAATGGTAAATATTTTAGCAATGATTTACTTTAGAAAAATTGCGAGTATCATGTATAGCCTTTTTTCATGTTGTTTTGATAATCAATTATAATAGTCAAACTGCGAGTTGTCGCCACGCTTTGCAAGCACGTAAAGGGAGCTTGAAAGAACTTGCGAAGTGCATTTGCGGAGGGGGACATAAACTGCAATGAACCGAAGGCTCATTGCAGGCCGCAAATGCGGAGGTGGAGGCTCTACAGCGCCTCACTTGCGGTTAAAAACAACCCAGAAAAGTGGGACTTTGAAACAAAACAACCACGCCCTGGGACTTAGAAAAATTTAAAAAAACCCGCAATGAGGAATTATGGACTTAAACAAAAAAAATTACGACCCGCGGGACGTAGAAAAATCTAAAATACCAGGTCCCAAAAATACGAAGTTAACGGCCGAAACGCGTACATCAAAAAAGAACAAAAACGCTTAAAAATAAAAACAAAACATAACAAAAAAATCACACACAGCACGGGGGGACAGCCAGGATGTCTGTGGGGAGGTTACACGCAAATTATAGTCAAAATCGGCTAAGCAAGAAAAAAAATGGCGGACGAAAAAATTATAATGAGGCTACACGACCCTGAAGCGCAGAAAACACCAACAACAACGTACGAAGATTTTGGAATTATCATCGGATAATACTGACATATTGCTTCATTTAAATGAATGCTGGCATTTTTTATTAATTTCAAAGCCACAGATTCAAGCCATCATGTATTTAGACATCTCTAATCTTTAGTATATATGCCCCAATAGTTTTCTTGTTTAAGTAAAATGCAAGCTAAGACATCTGATAATAATAATAATTATTATTATTTTTGCTTATTTATATATTTATAACATATTTCTTAGCACTGGGGTACAGTAAACCACAGTGATGACAATACGTAATTTGACAGACTGATACAAAAGGAGTTGATGATCCTGCCCTTGAGCTAACCATCATACACATGGCACATTTATATAAGTGCTTTGCAAGACTGAGAACTCTCAACTTACTGACTAAAGGATTTATGAAACAAAAGATGAAGGAAATAAATGGGAGCAACAAGGGTTTGGCAAGTAATTGAAAACAGAATAGAGGGTTAATTAGTGATTACATTTATGGGTGTAGCAGCTATGCAAAATGGAGGCGTTAGTGCAGAAGCCTTCACTATAAAGTAACACAAATCATGGGTAGGTGGGAGGGCATGTTAGAGGAGTTTAGAGGCAGAAGAGAAGGTGGCGGTGTGAGAGGCTCTAGATCTAAAGGTAAAGAAACTAATGTGTATATAACTTGGAAGTTGTTAGTTGATGAGTGCTTCTACTTAGCTGGATGGCGCCCAGTGGCACTGACTGAGCCTCTGCAGAAGTGTCCGCCTCAGTCCTATTGGGAAATAATGACCCCATCCATCATTTTGCATAATTCCTGAGCAGTGTTTTATTGCCTACTCTCTGGGGAGAGAATTAAACACATATTCTATTCTATTTAAGAGGAAACGAGCCACATATCAAATAACTGATCTGAAAATCTTGCAATACATTTAGTGTTACTAATGGAACAAAATGGCTGCTTGTCCAAGGTCACGTAACATGCCGTATTGTGCTGTCTTCTTTTACATTCAAATGCATTAACTACAGGAGTGTTTTATCTTCTCCTAAATGCTCTGGGGTTTGCAGATTGGTGTGTTAAGGAACAGTGCACTTTCATCTGTTATTGATATAATTTATGACGTGCCTCCGGTGGTGAAATTAATTTGCTAAGAATGAACCCCTGGGGACATCACTGTGGAGTGACCTTTGGGTTATAGCCTCTCATATCCAATCTTCAGAGCACTGTGTAACCTCTTCAGGGCAAGAGTTGTATTCTAAGGGATTAGGCAAAATCTAGTTATAATTATACAACTAGATTATACAGCACCCAGCATAGAAAGACCCCAATGTGTTCCAGAAAGCTGCCAGTACTCTGTTCTGATATAGTAAAGGGATAGCCTTTATCCCTATGTGCCGGGACTGATTCATAATGGCCATAAATCACAGTTATGCTCACCCAGGTAGTAAGAGTCTTGTAGGAATAGAAGCAGAGGAAATTGTACTGACCTACAGCAGTAACATCACTATCAGAGAAAACACACAAACAACTGTGTTTAGGAGAATCTATATTATTTAACTCCTGGTGAGCATTATGTTTACTTACTTTATTATCAGTTCTTAGTAATTATCACAAATTAAACAAGTATTGTCTATTTCAAGGCACCTGTTAGAGAAGAATCAGTAGTGTATAAAAAATACTAGAATAAACATTAACAATCTCACCCTGATGTTTGCTAAATATCTTTTATTTACAAGCAGTTGATTATGTGAGTTAACACCCCTGGAAATTCCTGCTAAAATTAGCATACAATTCATAATTCATTTTGGCCAACCACAGGCAGCTAATCCATTGTATCGATCTGTATAGCCAGTTTGTGAACCAAAGTATCATGGATCGCATGGTCTTGTAAGGAGGAGCCCATAGATTACTGTGCAAATCTCTGCAATTAATAAAGGGTTAACATTTTTACCCAAATACACAGCCTTATTAAATTGCAATTCGGTAAATTTAAAAGGGCTCTATATAAGCACACAGCATATTTTTTTTACAGAAGTTTTTAGTTAGTAAAGACCTTGCTTTTGGATAGAAGTTTACTAATTAAAAACTTCTGTAAAAAAATATGTGTGCTTAATTAGAGCTCTTTTAAATTTACTGAATCGCAATTTAATAAGGCTGACAGTGTTTCTAGTGGTAGGTACACCATTGCCTATGTAAGCAGCTCTGGGGGTATGGAAAACAAGTCTTACTTTTAAATAAAATAAATCTGTGTGTGTATAGAATGACTCAATGTAATGTGTGTGTGTCTGATATAAGCAGCATGTGTTAGATTTGAAAAACGGAAAAACAGGGAAATTTAGATATACCTTTAAACAACAACCTCATCCAATTCATCAAGGTGTATTGTACCAAAACTAGAGCTCTCCAGAAAAGGTGAAGGGCAGATTAAAGTCCCAAGCAAGGTTAAGGTTTCCAAAATAATACGGTTATGAGACCATCATCTTCTCTTTGAAGGACCACTATAGCTTCACTCAAGTAACATACTATTTTTTCCTCCCCAAACGTATACATACTTAACGCCATCCATTAAGGCAGAAATATGCCTCTGAAAATGATTCAAGCATCATATTATTAGAGAAAGAGATGAGAAATATCAGATTTTGTCTCATATATAGATTCCACAAAATGCAGGAGTGAAAGAGAGTTAGCAGCACTAGACTCAAATGCTATAGATGTACCGTCAAATGTTATGTTCCTATAGATTTTCCTTTTCTCGAGGCAGTGATGTCAAGAATAACGCATGCACTTCCTATAATAACTAAACTGGGTATTATCAATAGACTGGGATTTGTGCATCTGTCAGTACTCCATTAGAGAGATTAGACAATCTGACTCTTCAGGCAGACACAACAGACTAATAGCAGTGCAATACTGTGCTATTTAATAGTAACTTATTGTCTGCAAGTCAAGGGAGGTGTCAATAATTGGTTCCTCCAGCCATGCAGTAATCAAATCAGCCACAATCACACTCACATATTCCTTATTTCATACACATATAAAGCATTTAAAGCCCTAAATAATAATCAAACGACTGAAATAAATACATTGCAGATCAGAGGGGATCTTAAAAGGTTGAACTTGATGGACTGAAATTACTATGTAACTATGTAACACTATTGATTGCTCTCATTAAACCACAGATTATTAAGGATGTCAGTACATATTAAAAAAAAAAATAATTATTAAAAAGTAGATACTATGAGAAAACAGAGAAAATATATGAAGCTTGATGTAACTGTGTGATAACAAAGGATGCAAGGGGACTGCTAATGTTATCAAGTTCGTAGTAGCAAAAAGGTGATCCTTTGCAAGACTGTGGAAAACTTATCTACAAACCTGATTGGATTGTCTGTTTTAGAATAATTTTCAAACCTGATTAGATTGTCTGTTTTAGAATGATTTTCTTTCCATGGTGACTAGTTTGAATTAGAGATATTAACTTAAAGGACTACAATACAATGACAAATAAATGTTTTAAAAACTTTGAGTCATTAAGTGCATAATTAACCTTGGTGGGAGATACATGCACGAGAAGATAGTTTACATTGCTTGAGAGCAATGCTTGCATTTCTTGAAGCAAGTTGACTGCTTCTCAGTCTGTGAGTGAAAAGGATTTGGTATCAATTTCAATCAGATCAAATTATGTAATAAACCCTCTTGACCTCTCCCTGTTCTCTCCACCCCTCACTCAACTGATAAAAAAAAGCACACTTTCATGATTCAGTTCTTTCAGGGAGTGATGTATCAAAGACACAATGGATTCATATATTCCAAAAACTGAGTTTTCAAAAATTCTTATGTTCTCTAAAAATACTTTTATGTATATATGTGTGTGTTTATATATATGTACTGTGTGAGTTGATGGTGGAGGGGTCCAGGAGGCGCACCGGGGCCCCCCATGCACTGGTAAAAATGTACATTTAATAGATTGTATATTATATTTGTGGATGGTTACCAAGTATAGAAAGCAGTTTAAATGCAAAAATAATAAAAATGGCTATGGGTTCACAATAAAAACAACATAAATATAAAAAGTTGGTAAAGGTTGCTTTAGGCTAAGCTCACTAATGTGAAAGTAATTTCACTAGTGAAGAGAGACATCTCAATATTTGATATACCTGTTCAGGGGTGTGCTTCTGCCTAGGCCCACAAGGCCCAGGCCAAGGGCAGAACATTTTCAGGGGGCAGCAGGCTGCCTCAGGATACTGTGTAGTACGTTAAAATATGTTGTATATGCACAGAAATGTCTGTAATTGTATTTGGTACTGTCTGACACACCATGCATATACATACACTATTTGAGATATAGAAAGGGGAAAGGAGGAGCTGTGATTGGGCATGGGGGGGAGGCATATATCTGAATGGTATAGGGCAGAATAAAACCTAAAAATGTCTGTGGACACTATGGCAAATAGGCTACATAAACTGGTGTCACCTTGACAATGAAAAAAGTTATTAATTATTAATCATATTATTATATGAGTCTACAGTTCTATTTTGCAGATATTTATGAAATATTTGCTGCAAATGCTTTACCAGCTGCCCATAACAGCACAACTGCTGCAGTGAGCATGCTCTTGTGTGACGTATGTTGTGTTTCTATGTGTTGCACTGGGCAAATGGTAAAGTGTTTATATGTAAAGGTCCCTTTCATTAAAACCAGTATACTCCTGCCAGGCATACTACTGTGACTACTTTATCCACAAATGATGCCTTTGGTTATTATTGCATGTTAGGTCAACAATAACAGTTTTCTTGTTAAATTTAGAAGGCAATATAAAATGCAATAAAATGGGTATAATTGAAATGTATAGTTTGCCAACAGAGCCATCTGCTGGAAAAATAGAGAACTCACAATATTTTGAGATATTCTGGACCTAGGATTGCTGATTTATGTAAGGTTATCTCTATATTCAGATTGAATTTGGATTGAATATATCAAAAATGCGCATCTTTGCAAAACGTTACTAATTTATAAATAAAATTAACATAATCAGGCAAAATTCAAATATTTAGAAAATGCTGACATAAAAGCATACATAAAAATGCAGATAAGCCAACGCAAACTTTACAGTGAATATGTCAGATTCACACATACTGCTAGAAGGCTAGCTAATAAATGCATACAAATAGCACAGTTCATGAAGATAATGAAACTGACATGGAAGAGTTATTTTTGTTTAAATGAATTTAAAAGAGCATGCTTTAAGCATTACCAAAGTGTATTTTGCATGAACAAATATTAAGTAAGACCTGTTAACGGAAACCAAAACACATTGGTAGACAGGTTTGACTCGTCCATCTCTGTTACTGCTCATTGGCTGAATGTGACAAGCCCCAAAATAATTATTTCAATACATTTTCTGTTTCAAGAGCATCATTTGAATAAAGAAAACATACAGTGAAACATTATCAAATATTATTTTTCAGATGCAACAAAGAAAACATTCTCCCAATGTTCCTTTAAGACCAGAGTACAAAAAAAAAAGGATAACAATGTCTGTATATATCTAAATATAAATATATTTAAACCATTAGAAAATGCTTTATAATTACTCTCCACTGTTTATGTGTAAAAATGTACCTACCCATCTCTGCACCTGTTAGCAAATTGTGATTTTGCTTCTCTGTTTTTGTTCTGGCTAGGTTTGCATCTTATGGAGTAACCTTTATTGGTCTGGTTTTAAGGTCGTATGCGAACAGTAGATTTTCATATTTTTGCCCTGTTTTCTACATGGTGTTTAAAGGACCACTGTAGATAGGAAAAAAATGTACAGGTGAACCCCAGGGTTACGGACAAGCCGACCTGTGGCATTCCATAATTCCAAACGCGTTTACTTTCGTGCATGCACATTGCACAGAAACATTTCTATAATGCCTTTCTACGGCGCCTTCCACGGTAGTAACCCCAATGCCCTGGCGGCCTTAGTGCAGGCAGGAGCTCCCATCCCTCCTGTCCACAGGGACGGATTTCACGCACTGAGCAGCTACTCTGGCAATGGTATCACGGATTGCTAATTATGAGTGGGGCGAACTCGCACCCATATTTAATTAATTTGGTTTCAGAGGGTGTAGGGTGAGAGGAGCGGACACAGATTCAATTGTGAAGGGAGAGAGACTCAAATGAGCACACTACCTGTTTGTTCATCCACTCAGCATCTCTCCAAAACTGTTGTTGCTGAATTGTTCACATGAGAAAATGTGTACCCGCACACAACTTAATAAACTGAAATTTGGGATATGCTCTGGGACTACAGTTTGTCTGAGGAGAAAAAGCTTCTTACACATGCTGATATACAGTGCCTAGCAAAAGTATTCTCCCGCCTTGACTTTTTACCTATTTTGTTTGTTAATACAGCCTTCAATTCAATGTTTTGTTAATCTGAATTTTATGTGATGGATCAGAACACAATAGTCTAAGCTGGTCAAGTGAAATGAGAAAACTATATACATAAAACTATTTTTGTATTCACCTGCTTTGTTATGAAGCCCATAAAAAGCTCTGGTGCAACCAATTACCTTCATAAGTCACATAATTAGTGAAATGATGTCCACCTGTGTGCTATCTAAGTGTCACATGATCTGTCATTGCATATACACACGTTTTTTGAAAGGCCCCAGAGGCTGCAACACCTAAGCAAGAGGCACCACTAGCCAAACACTGCCATGAAGACCAAGGAACTCTCCAAACAAGTAAGGGACAATGTTGTTGAAAAGTACAAGTCAGGGTTAAGTTATAAAAAATATCCAAATCTTTGATGATCCCCAGGAGCACCATCAAATCTATCATAACCAAATGGAAAGAACATGGCACAACAGCAAACCTGCCAAGAGACAGCCGCCCACCAAAACTCACGGACCGGGCAAGGAGGGCATTAATCAGAGAGGCAGCACAGAGACCTAAGGTAACCCTGGAGGAGCTGCAGAGTTCCACAGCAGAGACTGGAGTATCTGTACATAGGACGACAATAAGCCGTACGCTCCATAGAGTTGGGCTTTATGGCAGAGTGGCCAGAAGAAAGCCATTACTTTCTGCAAAAAACAAAATGGCATGTTCTGAGTTTGCGAAAAGGCATGTGGGAGACTCCCAAAATGTATGGAGGAAGGTGCTCTGGTCTGATGAGACTAAAATTGAATTTTTCGGCCAATCTAAGAAAACGCTATGTCTGGTGCAAACCCAACACATCACATCACCCAAAAAAAACATCCCCACAGTGAAACATGGTGGTGGCAGCATTATGCTGTGGGGATGTTTTTCTGCAGCCGGGACTGGGAAACTGGTCAGAGTTGAGGGAAAGATGGATGGTGCTAAATACAGGGATATTCTTGAGCAAAACCTGTACCACTCTGTGCATGATTTGAGGCTAGGACGGAGGTTCACCTTCCAGCAGGACAATGACCCCAAACACACTGCTAAACCAGCACTTGAGTGGTCTAAGGGGAAACATGTAAATGTGTTGGAATGGCCTTGTCATAGCCCAGACCTCAATCCAATAGAAAATCTGTGGTCAGACTTAAAGATTGCTGTTCACAAGTGCAAACCATTAAACTTGAAGTAGATGGAGCAGTTTTGCAAGGAGGAATGGGCAAAAATTCCAGTGGTAAGATGTGGCAAGCACATAGAGACTTACTAAAGCAACTTGGAGCTGTGATTGCTGCGAAAGGTGGCTCTACAAAGTATTGACTTTAGGGGGGTGAATAGTTATGCACATTGACTTTTTCTGTTATTTTGTCCAATTTGTTGTTTGCTTCACAATAAAAAAAAGTTCTTCCAAGTTGTGGGCATGTTCTGTAAATTAAATGATGTAAATCCTCAAACAATCCATGTTAATTCCAGGTTGTGAGGCAACAAAACATGAAAAATGCCAAGGGCTGAATATTTTGCAAGGCACTGTAAATAAGAGAAGTGTAGTTCCCACACCATAACATTACTAGCGACTTTCCCGTCAGAAACAACGGCAATAAAATGTTAAGCCTGACAGTGCTGTTTGCCATACAATGCGATGCTTTACCCCCACCCCCCCCCCCCCCCGCTCTAGCTTGCGTACCTTGCGATGAGCGCCTACTTTACTGGTCCCAAAAGGCTAGCCCCGCAAATAGTGGGTTCGTCGCTCGTTGCAGGCGTTGGCCAACCTGCAATTTTCAGTCCTCGCAACAATAAGTGCCTCTCCCCACTCTCTCACCCCTGTCTCCCCCCCCACCCCCCCCCCCCTCCCTGCTCTGTGAGTTTTTTTTTCCCTTATCTCCCTACTCTGTGTCTTTTTCCCCCTCTCACCCCTGTGACTCCCCCCCCCCCCCCTTGTGTCTTTTTCCTCCCTCTCCCTGCTCTGTGCTGTACAGGTCAGAAACCATTTGCAGGCTTGGGAAATTGATAAATTTCCCCAAGCCTAAAATGGTCTTCCGATTTGCGGCTTTGAAAAAAAATTATGTCTTTACAGCTGCCATTTTTGTTCTCCCGTTTTTCAGACCTAAAAAAAACGCCAATTGAATAACAAATTAGCTTTCAATCTCACTTACAGGCTCCCTGCCTCTCCCCCTGTGCTGTGTGTGAGGTTGTCAGATAATTTTGTAATCAACTGGTGTGTTTTGGTGGCCTCAGAACGGCTTCCGACTTACAGGCTTGAAAAAAAAGGCGGCTGTTAAAGCCGTAATTTTTTTCTAAGTCTTGCCTTTTTCAAAGTTGTTCGGGCCTCATGATGATTGTTAATCGTGGGCCTCGGAATGAGCGCCTTTGGTGCTCATTGTGAGCCTTTTTCTAAGTCACCAAAAGGCCTTTGCAGCTCATTTCGAGAGTTTTTCTATGTTGTGCAGAGGCCTCGCGCTGAGCACCTACGGCGTTCATTGCACATGCACAAGCCCATATTTTTTAACATTGTGTTACAGCAACTCGCATTTATGACAACTATTATATGTGATCCTCTACTTTATTCTCCCTAACGTTCTGAGCACTTTCCTAACTATCCCTATCCACTCCCAACTAAGCCTGAGGAAACAAACAGTAAACACTCCAACAAACTATATTTAGAGTACTGGCCTCTGTCTTATTTAGTCCATGGCTCCTGCTCTGTGGTCTCTGCTTGACAGCTTCCCCACTTTAGACTCTCTGGATCCTGCAGCGCCAGTACAATTCCAGCAGCCCCACTGGGTAACTCTCTCTGTCTCAGCTGCAACACTTCTCCTCTTGGAGCTGGGCTACAACTGTCTTTCAACAGGCTGTCCCAGCCTGTTCACAGCTGCAGCACATTATGATGTAATAAAGCCTTTTTGACATCTGCAGTACCAGATTGGGCAAATGCCTCTATCCAGCCTCATGCTCACACAGCCATCGTCAAAAGCTATACACAATATATATATATATATATATATATATATATATATATATATATATATATATACACACATATCACATATATAGTTGTGAGCATACGAGTCGTTGCTCACGCTTGCGGGCTCGCATAGCGAGCCCACAGCCGCTGCGGGCGAGGGCCTCGGTTGCTGGTATGGAGCGCCGAAGCAACTTACACCTTCATTTCACTCAAAATAAAAGAGTTTAGACACTAAAAAATTCTCTAAGCGAGAGAAAAAATGGCTGCCGAACAAAACGAAAACGAGGCTACAGCACTCTAAACACGCAAAACACCACAAGAAACTCGCAAAACACCACAAAAGACCTACGGATATTCCGCTAAGACGCATACCACACATTACCCGCCATTTTACGCCAATGCGGAAGTACACAACGCTAACGGTTTGGTCTCGCGCACGCACAGTATTACACTGCACACATTCAGCACACTTAAACAGCAGCTCCACACCACTAATGCTGCAGCAACATCAAAACACATTGCCAGCTCTTCAACACAATGCTTCAAAATAGGTAAAGTATATTCATTTATAAATGTATTACATATTTCATTATTACACACCAAACAGCATTAGCTACCTTACAATTTCATTGCTGTAATTTTTTGACGGGCAATTCGCTAGTATATATATAAAATTAATTTATTTTATTTATAAATGTTATTTGTATTGCGCTAACATATTACGTAGCGCTGTACAGGGGATAAGAACAGGAAATATACAATATTAAACTTCAGAAAGTGAAGGGCCCTGTTTTGAGCTTAGAATCTTTATAGAAAGTGCTTTTTCCAAAGCACCCTACAAGATTGCAAGCTCGCTACTTGAAAAGAGGGAGAGACCAGGGAAGAATAAGGGTAAGGAATAAAAAGGGTCAGGTAGGAAGTGTGAGAAGTATAGAAAGGTGAAAGGTTAGATTGTGTAATTTTGAATGACCCCTAGTAGTGTGATAATAGCCAGAAAATAGGTTAGGTGACTTTCCTCCCTCTATAAATTCAATCTAAATTGGGGTGTGTGGGTGGCTGGGGAGGGAGGGGAGTGCTTAAAGGATTTCACCAGAGTAGGAGTTAAGTTGGTGCAGATCATGGGTAGACTGAAAGGAAAGCAGTATGGGAACATGGATTTAGGGACAGATAGAATGTGTGAGAGAGAGGAGCGTGAGGGAGAGTATGAAAGAGGCATTGGAAGGCAGGGCAGGGAAGGACATGTGTGAGGGAGGGGATATAGGTAAGTTATGCTGGCAATATATGGTGGGGGGGTGGGCACATAGGAAACAGGAGACATTGCAGAGGATTGAGATAGACAGAAATAAGTATATTTGCCAATATATAATAAGCATACAGTAGTAATATTGATAAAGACAGAAGCTCTTGGGATGGGGCAAATTCCATCGTCTTGTCCATAACCTTCTATGGGGTGATGTTGCCAGGGTCTTAGGATTTCATCTGAGTAGGAGTGAAGTTGGTGCAGATCAAGGAGAGACTTCTATGGGGTGATATTTTTTACACACAGATTTTTTTCAAATTATTTGAAAATTCAGGAAAAAATATTAATACTGAAGGTCCAGCTGAAAGCACAAGCAGTTGTAGCTGTTATAACTGCACCACATCTGTAAGGGCTGTTCATCTGGGATCTGAGTTACATACAAGTTCGACTTAAAGACGTTCTCACGGAACTCCAGGAGCTTTATTTCCGTAACTCCGGGATGTAGCACATCAATCCCGGAATGTTTTACTCACTAATATTTGCGAGTTCAGTTAGAGGAGTTTTCATGTGTAGGACAAATACCTTGCGAGTAAACAGAAGGGTCGGGTTTAGTGACGTATCAGAAGTCCTGGCCCGTCTCCGTGGGTTATTCAGAATTGTTCCGCATTTTACAGGTAAACACAAGTAAGATTGAAAAACATCATAGAAAACTAAACAGTATTTTATAAACTGGCGTTTACAGTCTATAAAAGACTGTGTTTCCTGTTCAAATGTTGACTGTGCCATGCTTCTTGAGCCAAGCTACAGGTCCAGCTGCCATTTTTGTTCTCCCGTTTTTCAGACCTAAAAAAAACGCCAATTGAATAACAAATTAGCTTTCAATCTCACTTACAGGCTCCCTGCCTCTCCCCCTGTGCTGTGTGTGAGGTTGTCAGATAATTTTGTAATCAACTGGTGTGTTTTGGTGGCCTCAGAACGGCTTCCGACTTACAGGCTTGAAAAAAAAGGCGGCTGTTAAAGCCGTAATTTTTTTCTAAGTCTTGCCTTTTTCAAAGTTGTTCGGGCCTCATGATGATTGTTAATCGTGGGCCTCGGAATGAGCGCCTTTGGTGCTCATTGTGAGCCTTTTTCTAAGTCACCAAAAGGCCTTTGCAGCTCATTTCGAGAGTTTTTCTATGTTGTGCAGAGGCCTCGCGCTGAGCACCTACGGCGTTCATTGCACATGCACAAGCCCATATTTTTTAACATTGTGTTACAGCAACTCGCATTTATGACAACTATTATATGTGATCCTCTACTTTATTCTCCCTAACGTTCTGAGCACTTTCCTAACTATCCCTATCCACTCCCAACTAAGCCTGAGGAAACAAACAGTAAACACTCCAACAAACTATATTTAGAGTACTGGCCTCTGTCTTATTTAGTCCATGGCTCCTGCTCTGTGGTCTCTGCTTGACAGCTTCCCCACTTTAGACTCTCTGGATCCTGCAGCGCCAGTACAATTCCAGCAGCCCCACTGGGTAACTCTCTCTGTCTCAGCTGCAACACTTCTCCTCTTGGAGCTGGGCTACAACTGTCTTTCAACAGGCTGTCCCAGCCTGTTCACAGCTGCAGCACATTATGATGTAATAAAGCCTTTTTGACATCTGCAGTACCAGATTGGGCAAATGCCTCTATCCAGCCTCATGCTCACACAGCCATCTTCAAAAGCTATACACAATATTTATATATATATATATATATATATATATATATATACACACATATCACATATATAGTTGTGAGCATACGAGTCGTTGCTCACGCTTGCGGCCGCTGCGGGCGAGGGCCTCGGTTGCTGGTATGGAGCGCCGAAGCAACTTACACCTTCATTTCACTCAAAATAAAAGAGTTTAGACACTAAAAAATTCTCTAAGCGAGAGAAAAAATGGCTGCCGAACAAAACGAAAACGAGGCTACAGCACTCTAAACACGCAAAACACCACAAGAAACTCGCAAAACACCACAAAAGACCTACGGATATTCCGCTAAGACGCATACCACACATTACCCGCCATTTTACGCCAATGCGGAAGTACACAACGCTAACGGTTTGGTCTCGCGCACGCACAGTATTACACTGCACACATTCAGCACACTTAAACAGCAGCTCCACACCACTAATGCTGCAGCAACATCAAAACACATTGCCAGCTCTTCAACACAATGCTTCAAAATAGGTAAAGTATATTCATTTATAAATGTATTACATATTTCATTATTACACACCAAACAGCATTAGCTACCTTACAATTTCATTGCTGTAATTTTTTGACGGGCAATTCGCTAGTATATATATAAAATTAATTTATTTTATTTATAAATGTTATTTGTATTGCGCTAACATATTCCGTAGCGCTGTACAGGGGATAAGAACAGGAAATATACAATATTAAACTTCAGAAAGTGAAGGGCCCTGTTTTGAGCTTAGAATCTTTATAGAAAGTGCTTTTTCCAAAGCACCCTACAAGATTGCAAGCTCGCTACTTGAAAAGAGGGAGAGACCAGGGAAGAATAAGGGTAAGGAATAAAAAGGGTCAGGTAGGAAGTGTGAGAAGTATAGAAAGGTGAAAGGTTAGATTGTGTAATTTTGAATGACCCCTAGTAGTGTGATAATAGCCAGAAAATAGGTTAGGTGACTTTCCTCCCTCTATAAATTCAATCTAAATTGGGGTGTGTGGGTGGCTGGGGAGGGAGGGGAGTGCTTAAAGGATTTCACCAGAGTAGGAGTTAAGTTGGTGCAGATCATGGGTAGACTGAAAGGAAAGCAGTATGGGAACATGGATTTAGGGACAGATAGAATGTGTGAGAGAGAGGAGCGTGAGGGAGAGTATGAAAGAGGCATTGGAAGGCAGGGCAGGGAAGGACATGTGTGAGGGAGGGGATATAGGTAAGTTATGCTGGCAATATATGGTGGGGGGGTGGGCACATAGGAAACAGGAGACATTGCAGAGGATTGAGATAGACAGAAATAAGTATATTTGCCAATATATAATAAGCATACAGTAGTAATATTGATAAAGACAGAAGCTCTTGGGATGGGGCAAATTCCATCGTCTTGTCCATAACCTTCTATGGGGTGATGTTGCCAGGGTCTTAGGATTTCATCTGAGTAGGAGTGAAGTTGGTGCAGATCAAGGAGAGACTTCTATGGGGTGATATTTTTTACACACAGATTTTTTTCAAATTATTTGAAAATTCAGGAAAAAATATTAATACTGAAGGTCCAGCTGAAAGCACAAGCAGTTGTAGCTGTTATAACTGCACCACATCTGTAAGGGCTGTTCATCTGGGATCTGAGTTACATACAAGTTCGACTTAAAGACGTTCTCACGGAACTCCAGGAGCTTTATTTCCGTAACTCCGGGATGTAGCACATCAATCCCGGAATGTTTTACTCACTAATATTTGCGAGTTCAGTTAGAGGAGTTTTCATGTGTAGGACAAATACCTTGCGAGTAAACAGAAGGGTCGGGTTTAGTGACGTATCAGAAGTCCTGGCCCGTCTCCGTGGGTTATTCAGAATTGTTCCGCATTTTACAGGTAAACACAAGTAAGATTGAAAAACATCATAGAAAACTAAACAGTATTTTATAAACTGGCGTTTAAAGTCTATAAAAGACTATGTTTCCTGTTCAAATGTTGACTGTGCCATGCTTCTTGAGCCAAGCTACAGGTCCAGGCAAGGTGGTTACTTATATAGCGAGAGAAAGTTAAACAGAGCATTAGGGAATAGGAGTTACATTCTTTCACAAATGTTCTAAGCTAATACATTAATACAAATAAGTATAAACATTTTACATATATTTCCAGGTTAATACCTGGGTTTGTGGGAGCGGCCCTCTTTCGCTCCGCCTCTTCCTGTGGGAGGGGCATTGATCCTGTATAAGCACTTCCTGTCCTCATTCCCTTTCTCAGTTCATTCCTGAGCCCATGCCTGCAGGTTGTTTTTCTCCTATCTCTTGTTTTTCAGCTTTCCAAGCCTTGTATCGCAAGCTCCAGTTGTTTTTTTGGCATTTTTCCTACCATTATCCAAGGTAAGCTGTCAACTCCTTGAAAGCTATCCTTGGTGGATCTTGGCCCAGGACTACCAAGCTGCTTCCTTGTCCACCTCCAAGGTTCACCTTTCGCCTTTTTAAGCTTAGTTTTGGCCAGGTCCACCAAGTTTCTCGACTTTCCTATACCTTCTTGGGTGGGTTTGGACGTGAATTTGCCAAGATACGACCTTTGTCCATGTCCAAGGCTACGCTATTTAGATTTTGTTAAGTCTGCTTTTCAAATTCTGGCCCAAATCTACTAAGTTTTCCAATTTTCCTGTACCTTTTCGGGTGGGGTTGGACCTGAATCTGCCAAGTTAATTCCCTTGTCTGTGTCCAAGGATACGCTTTATGCCTCCTTTTGCAGGTTTTAGCCCAAACCTGCTAACCTTCAACCTTCCTCCGACTCTCCAAAACCAGCCTTCACAAGCTTACCTCGTACACGCTTTCCATATGAACCAAACAAGCCTTTGCAGGCTTACCTCGTTCATGCTTTCCATATGAACTAAACTAGCCTTTGCAGGCTTACCTCATTCATGCTTTCCATACAAACCAAACCAGCCTTCACAGGCTCACTTCAATCACACTTTCATAAGTCCTCATAAGTCCTAACGTTACAACTCAACTTGATCATGCTCTCGTGCCCTCTCTCACCGTCACTCGGCCCTTGGCCTTCTTAGCAGGCCAGTTAGGTCGTAGCAACAGGCCACACCTCAGCTACACGAGGAGAAGGGCCCGACCACAAAGTCCAGGTTGTTTCCCTGGGGTTGTGGGGGGGACCCTCTCCCAAATGTCTGCGAGGGCATTCCTATCGATGGAGAGCAATGGTTTGACGTGCTCGATTGTTGGGAGAGGGACCTGACCTCTAATATATTTTATAGATCTTTACTAGTCCTCACCTAACCCATACTTACCAACCCTATTCCTACTGGTAAGTGGTTAAGGGCAAATGGGCAATCCATAGACCAGATGAACTGTAAAGATTAGGTCTCCTGTTTTCAACATCCCAGTACTTAAAGTATGAGGCTAATTAAGTCATTACAAAAAATAGTGAAAGAATAAACCTTACTTATGTTGCAATATTGCTTAGTTGCCATGATGGTATATGAAGAATCCAGGAAATTGAACTTTTTTTGATGTTATAAAAATTGCAGTTACTCTAGATGATATTTAACAAGTAGGGCTTTTGCATTAACAATTAACAGCCCTATTTAATGTGAGCCCAGTAACTCCAACGTGAGGCCTGCAGAGGCTACAGGCTTGAAATTTGGCATACTTATGATGCTACTAAATTGGAAGGGGCTGTGTGCTACGAGCGAAAGACACAAAACCGGAACGCATCTGTCGCACGTTGGATGAGCAGTCGTGCTAAGATTAATTAGTCAAACCCGTAGCAATGGGTTTGACTTAGGTAATGGAAAATCCCATCATGGCTAAGGGAGGTAGCTGGGTTACAGTTTCAAGGGGAAGCAGTGGGGATCAGGAGGAGGAGGCAGGCCAGTTCTGAGTTGGCAAATACCAACAGATTTGCCAGATTGAGTGAATCTGTTCGGGATGTTCATTCAGGAATGGCAATGCCAGATAGAACTGTTCCTTCTGACAGCCGGGAGAACAGTTCTACTGGAGGAGTGGAAGTGCAGCATAGGTAGAGCAACAGACAGGTTTTGGTGGTAGGGGACTCTATTATTCCGAAGGTAGACAGGGTGATTTGTCACCCAGATCCCAGCAATCAAACAGTTTGCTGTCTCCCAGGGGCTCGGTTCGGCATGTTGAGTATCAGGTAGCTAAATTATTGGGAGGGGCTAGAAATTGACTGGTGGTCTTGATACATATTGATACCAATGACAAAGTTAGTGGAAAATGGAGTGTCCTCAAGAATGATTTTAGAGAACTAGGGAATAAGACAGGACCTCCAAGGTATTATTTTCTGAGATACTACCTGTGCCACGTGCTAGCCCAGAGAGACAGAAGGAGCTTAGGGAGGTTAATGCATGACTAAAAATGTGGTGCACTAAGGAGGGGTTTGGGTTTTTAGAGCATGAGGCTGACTTCTCACTTTGGTACAATCTCTTTAGCAGGGATGGATTGCACCTTAATCATGAGGGAGCTTTTGTGCTAGGGGATAGGATGGTAGAAAGGCAGAAGGCGTTTTTAAACTAGTAGGTGGGGGGGGGGGACTAGATGAATGTAATGGAGTAGAACGTGTAGCGAGAATAAGGGATGAATTAACTACTCATAGGGGAGGAGATGGGGGAGGGTTAGTATAGTCAATAGGGAGGTATTCCTAAGTAACTCAAGTACAGAGGCAGGCACCTCACAACTACAAAATCATAACATAAGATGTATGCTTACTAATGCCAGAAGCTTGCCAGGAAAAATGGGAGAGCTAGAATTATTAGCAATTAATGAAACATGGGATTTAATAGGCATTACCGAAACATGGAGGGAAGCATCTCATGACTGGACTGTTAATCTGGATGGTTATATCCTATTTAGGAAAGATAGGGGAAGTGGTAAAAGAGGAGTAGGGATTTGTCTGTATGTTAAGCCTGAATTTAAGCCTATAGTCAGAGAATATATTTATGGTGGAACTAGTGATAATATTGAATGTTTGTGAGTAGAGTTAAATAGCAGCAAATTCTAAAAGAATATTAGTAGGAGTATGCTAGAAACCCCCAAATATAATTGAAAGTGAGGAAATGCAATTATTGTTACAGATTGGAAATGCAGCTAAGCACAGGCAAGTTCTAATAATGGGAGATTTTAATTACCCTGAAATAAACTGGATAAATAAGACCAGCAGTTCAGCTAAGAGGAGCAGGTTCTTGAGTACACTCAGGGATCATTATCTGGCCCAGGTTATACAAGAAACTACTAGAAATGAAGCTATCTTGGACTTCGTTATCACAAATAATATCGATATGGTATCAAATGTTGAAATAGGGCAAACCTTTGGGAAACAGCGATGACAACACAGTGTCATTTGAGATTGAAGTAAAAAAAAAAAAAAACTGTAAGGGGCCAACAAAACTCTTAATTTTAAAAGGGCAGATTTTAATGGTCTATGGGCAGCAATACAACGTATAGACTGGGACAAAGAACTGTCGGGTAAAAATACTGAACATAAATGGACAACATTTAAAGCCTTACTAAATATATATACATATAAGCATATACCATGTGGGAATAAAAGTAAATGGAGTGAATCACATTCAATGTGGCTTAACAATGATTTAAAGATCAAGATACGGAGTAAAGAACAGGCATTTAAATTATACAAAATTATAAAAAAAATGTGGTGCACTAAGGAGGGGTTTGGGTTTTTAGAGCACGAGGCTGACTTCTCACTTTGGTACAATCTCTTTAGCAGGGATGGATTGCACCTTAATTATGAGGGAGCTTTTGTGCTAGGGGATAGGATGGTAGAAAGGCAGAAGGCGTTTTTAAACTAGTCGGTGGGGGGGGGGGGGACTAGATGAATGTAATGGAGTAGAACGTGTAGGGAGAATAAGGGATGAATTAACTACTCATAGGGGAGGAGATGGGGGAGGGTTAGTATAGTCAATAGGGAGGTATTCCCAAGTAACTCAAGTACAGAGGCAGGCACCTCACAACTACAAAATCATAACATAAGATGTATGCTTACTAATGCCAGAAGCTTGCCAGGAAAAATGGGAGAGCTAGAATTATTAGCAATTAATGAAACATGGGATTTAATAGGCATTACCGAAACATGGAGGGAAGCATCTCATGACTGGACTGTTAATCTGGATGGTTATATCCTATTTAGGAAAGATAGGGGCAGTGGTAAAAGAGGAGTAGGGATTTGTCTGTATGTTAAGCCTGAATTTAAGCCTATAGTCAGAGAATATATTTATGGTGGAACTAGTGATAAGATTGAATGTTTGTGAGTAGAGTTAAATAGCAGCAAATTCTAAAAGAATATTAGTAGGAGTATGCTAGAAACCCCCAAATATAATTGAAAGTGAGGAAATGCAATTATTGTTACAGATTGGAAATGCAGCTAAGCACAGGCAAGTTCTAATAATGGGAGATTTTAATTACCCTGAAATAAACTGGATAAATAAGACCAGCAGTTCAGCTAAGAGGAGCAGGTTCTTGAGTACACTCAGGGATCATTATCTGGCCCAGGTTATACAAGAAACTACTAGAAATGAAGCTATCTTGGACTTCGTTATCACAAATAATATCGATATGGTATCAAATGTTGAAATAGGGCAACCTTTGGGAAACAGCGATGACAACACAGTGTCATTTGAGATTGAAGTAAAAAAAAAAAAAACTGTAAGGGGCCAACAAAACTCTTAATTTTAAAAGGGCAGATTTTAATGGTCTATGGGCAGCAATACAACGTATAGACTGGGACAAAGAACTGTCGGGTAAAAATACTGAACATAAATGGACAACATTTAAAGCCTTACTAAATAAATATACATATAAGCATATACCATGTGGGAATAAAAGTAAATGGAGTGAATCACATTCAATGTGGCTTAACAATGATTTAAAGATCAAGATACGGAGTAAAGAACAGGCATTTAAATTATACAAAATTATAAAAAAAATGGTTTCATAATTGGCTGAAATATGATCGGATCGACAGTGTTTTCAGCCAATCAGAAGGCGCCATTTGAAATTTTCAGCTGAGCATGCACGAGAACCCTCATTTGCGTCGGGGAGCTACTCCAAGCAGGAGCTCCGTAAATTTTTAAACCGGCAGATTTTTTGGGGAGGGCCCTGCTGGCACAGACTACAAGGAGGACAGGGGTATCACGGAAAGGTAAGTGTACTATTTCAAATTAATTTGATTCTATGTTGTGTTTATTTATTTCTTAATTTTAATGGTTCTTTTTTTCCTTGGGGTGCCGGACCAGTGGACATTTATGAAGGGCCGTTGCCTAGGGACGAAGCACAGAAGACCCTCGTCGCCGGAGGGGCATTTGGGCAAGGTACGGTGGATATAAAAAGTCTACACACCCCTGTTAAAATGTCAGGTTTCTGTGCTGTAAAAAAAAATGAGACAAAGATAAATCATTTCAGAACTTTTTCCACCTTTAATGTGACCTATAAACTGTACAACTCAATTGAAAAACAAACTGAAATCTTTTAGGTAGAGGTAAGAAAAAATATAAAAATAAAATAATATGGTTGCATAAGTATGCACACCCTGAAACTAATACTGAAGCACCTTTTGATTTTATTACAGCACTCAGTCTTTTTGGGTATGAGTCTATCAGCATGACACATTTTGACTTGGCAAGATTTGCCCACTCTTCGTTGCAAAAACACTCCAAATCTGTCAGATTGCGAGGGCATCTCCTGTGCACAGCCCTCTTCAGATCACGCCACAGATTTTCAATCGGATTCAGGTCTGGGCTCTGGCTGCGTCATTCTAAAACTTTAATCTTCTTCTGGTGAAGCCATTCCTTTGTTGATTTGGATGTATGGTTTGGGTCGTTGTCATGCTGAAAGATGAAGTTCCTCTTCATTTTCAGCTTTCTAGCAGAAGCCTGAAGGTTTTGTGCCAATATTGACTGTTATTTGGAACTGTTCATAATTCCTTCTATCTTAACTAAGGCCCCAGTTCCAGCTGAAGAAAAACAGCCACAAAGCATGATGCTGCCACCACCATGCTTCACTGTGGGTATGGTGTTCTTTTGGTGATGTGCAGTGTTGTTTTTGCGCCAAACATATCTTTTGGAATTATGGCCAAAAAGTTCAACCTTGGTTTCATCAGACCATAACACCTTTTCCCACATGCTTTTGTGAGACTTCAGATGTGTTTTTGCAAAATGTAGCCTGGCTTGGATGTTTTTCTTCGTAAGAAAAGGCTTTCGTCTTGCCACTCTACCCCATAGCCCAGACATTTGAAGAATACGGGAAATTGTTGTCACATGTACCACACAAAATTTAGGGGTTTTAATTGTATGTTATTGTATGTTATTTGGGGTTTTAATTGTATGTATTTAGGAGTTTTAATTGTATGTATTAAGGGGTTTTCATTTAACTGTAATATAGATTTTCCTATTTTCAGTAATTTTGACTTTTTTACTTAACTGTAATGTAGGTTTTATTATTTTCAATACTTTAGGCTTTTTATTTTACTATAATATAGGCTTTTTATTTTCTGTAAATTATGTTCTTTATTTTGTTTAATGTTACATTTTTAATTCTATGTAATGTTTTTTTTTGGTAATGTAGTTTTTTTTTCTCTTCAGTAATTTAGTTTTTATTGTTTTGTTTAATTAGTGGGGTAATAGGGATATTATTAGGGGGTTAGGTATCTAGTGTAGGGGTTAATAGTGTAGAGGGGGGTTAATAGGGTAGAGGGGTTTAATAATGTAGAAGGCGTTGATATCGTAGAGGGGGGCTTAATAGTGTAGAGGGCGTTAATAGGGAAAAGGGGTGTTAATGGTGTAGTGTTTAGACTGTGTCATGAGAGTCCTGGAGAACCCTTATGGCACTTATAGTGCTATTGTAGGGGTTAATAGTGTCCTATAGGGGGTCTATATAGACCATTATTGGATTAGTGGGGGTTAATTGGTGTCCCATAAGGGTCTGTATAGACCCTTATGGGACTAATGGGAGTTAAGTATTGTCCCATAAAGGTCTGTATAGACCCTTAAGGAGGATAATTAGTGTCCCATAAGGGTCTGTATAGACCAATGGTGGCGAACCTATGGCACGACTCTCCTCGAGATCCGCAGGGGGAGAGGCAAGGGGAAGGTAAGAGTTATGGGGCAGGGGAGAGACAAGCGGTAGGGGAGAGACAAGGGAGAGGGGGAGAGAGAAGAGGGTTGAGACAAGGGGAGGGAGAAGGGGGGAGACAAGAGTGGAGGGAGAGACAATGGTGTAGGGAGCCAATGGGGAGTTGGACAGATAAGGGAGAAGGGGAGAGACAATGGAGAAGGGGGAGACAAGGGGAAGTGGAGAGACAAGAGGGGAAAGAGAAGGGTGGGGGAGACAAGGGAGAAGGGGAGAGAGAAGGGGGAAGACAGTGGAGAATGGGAAAGAGAAGTGTGGGAGAGAGATAGAAGGGTGTGGGAGACAAGGGAGAATGGGAGAGACAAGGTTGGGAGAAACAAGAGGGTAAAGAGAGCAGGGTGGGAGAGACCAGGGGGAGAGACAAGGGTAATAGGAGACACAAGGGGAAGGGGAGAGACAAGGGGGAGGGGAGAGACAAGGGGGAGAGAGAGTGAATGGTGCGAGAGACAATAGTGAAGTACAAGGAGAGACAAGGGTGGGGGTAGAGACAAGGGTGAAGGAGATACAAGGGTGGGGGAGAGATAAGCAGAGAAAGAGGGAGGGAGGAAGAAAGGAGAGCAGAGAGAAGGGAGGATGGAGAGAAAGAAAATAGGGAGAGGCAGAAGGGAAAGGAAGAAGTAAGAGAGTGAGATGGGAGAGAAGGTAGAGGCACATGAGAGGAAGGGAGAGGAGAGAGAAAGGAAGAGGGAGATGCAAAAGGGAGAGGTAGAGAAGGGAGAGTGAGAGAAGGGAGGAGTGAGAGAGAGGGGAGAGGCAAAAGGGAGAGGTAGAGAATGGAAAGAAAGGAGGAGGGAGAGACACAGGGAAGGAAAGAGACAAGGGGGGGTAGAGGCAAGGGAGAAAACAGAGACAATTGTGAGCGGTACAAGAGAGGAGAAATAAGGGTGGGAGAGAGAGAAGGATGGAGGGAAGAGACAAGGGAGAAGGGGAGATACAGGGGTGGTGGGAGACAAGGAGGAAGGGGAGAGACAAGGGTGTATGATCCAAGGGGGGGGGGGGGAGACCAGGGAGAAAGGAAGAGACAAGGCTGGAGGGAGAGACAAGGGGGAGGGGAGAGACAAGAGGCGAGAGAGGAGGGTGGGGGGAGAGGGAAAAATGGGGGAAGAGACAAGGGGGAAGGGGAGATACAAGGGTGGGGGAGAGACAAGGGGGAAGGGGAGAGAGAGAAGGGTGTAAGAGACAAGGGGGAGTGAGAAAGTGAGAGACAAGAGTGGAGGGAGAGACAATGATGTGGGGAGACAAGAGGGAGTGGTAGTCAAGAGAGAAGGGGAGAGACAAGGGAGAAGGGGGCGACAAGGGGAAGCGGGCATATGCATTAAGGGAGCAATGTATAAAATTGCTATTTTTGGATTGAAAGAGTGAGGTGCATTGTATTCTCATTTGCATGGCCCTGCCTTTTAGACATGTGAATGGGCTTATTAATGTAATATTAATTTCCTCTCTCTAAAAATGTATATATATATATATACATACAGTGTAGGGGGGGGGGGGGGGGGAAGTATTTGATCCCCTTCGGATTTTTTTTGTCCATGACAAAGAAATGATCAGTCTATAATTTTATCAAAAATGATGGGAATACAATTGTAAGGCTGGCAATGCTGTTTGCCACATAATGTGAGGCTTTTGCTCCTCTGAGCACCATTTGCGTGGCACGCACTAACTGCCATTTGTTTTATTTTCAACGTTCTGCGTTCCTGTCGTTGTTCGTCTAAGACTCAGTATTCAGGTTTAATTGCTGTGTTGGCACTTAGAGGAAAAAAAAAGTTGGCATGTATTGCGGTTTGGGCACTCTGGCTCAAAAAGGTTCGCCATCACGGGTATAGACCCTTATGGGACTGAGGGGGTTAAGTATTGTCTCATAAGGGTCTGTATAGTCCCTTATCGGACTAATGGGGTTTCATTAGTGTCCCACAAGGGTATATATAGACCCTTATGGGACTAACAGGGTTTAATTAGTGTCCCATAAAAGGTATGTACAGACCCTTATGGGAATGAGTAAGTTCATTAGAGGCTCATGGGGGTCTGTAAAGATCCTTATGGGACTAATGGGAGTTAAGTAATGTCCCATAAGGGTCTGTATAGACCCTTAAGGAGGATAATTAGTGTCCTATAAGGGTCTGTATAGACCCTTATGGGACTGACGGGGTTAAGCATTGTCTCATAAGGGTCTGTACAAACCCTTGTGTCCCATAAGGGTCTGTACAAACCCTTATGGGACTGAGGGGGTTCATTAGAGGCTCATGGGGGTCTGTAGGAGTGATGGGGTTAATTTTAGATGCCTGGGGGGGGGGGGGGGGTAATTTTGTAGGTATTGCGCGTCCTTTAAGGACCTATGCAGTCCTTTACGGACCTGCAAGGCGTGAAATTTTGAAGTGCAGCGTGGGACCCCACTAGAAGGGGTAATATGAGGACCCTTAGCATAGGGGGGTTCATTTTAGGTACTGGGGTGTACTTTTAGGTACAGGAGTTAAAAGCTTTACTGCCGCGGGAGTTCCAATCGAGATCCCTGCAACAGGGGTTAATATTGGGAGGCTGATTGGGACCCCTGCAGCATGGGGATGTACTTGGAGAGCAGGGGGGAGCTTTAGGGGGTCTCTTCTGCTGCTCACGCAGCAAACGTAAGGGCTTTTACAGTCTTTGCAAGTCCTCCCCTGCACTCGTTGGGCTGTGGGCTCCGTTTGCTTGTTACAGGCTAGCTCTCGGTGAACTTTGTGGGAATGCAATAGCATAATGGGAACGTAGTGGGACAGATCAAAGGATTGCGTGCTGCAATGTTCCACATTCCACAAAACGTAGGCATTTTTCGTCCGTCCTGCGTTACATAGTTACATAGTAAATAAGGTTGAAAAAAGACTTTCAGTCCATCAAGTTCAACCTGTTAATATCTCCTCTGATCTGCAATATGCGGATTAGTTATTAATTAAATTATTGATTAAATAATTATTAATAGTATAGTATTGGAGAATGAATAAAGAGTTAGTCCATCAAGTTCAACCTTTTTAGATCTCTATTGATCTTTTTAATTTGGACTATTTATTATTATTGTTAATTATTGTTAATTGATCCAGAGGAAGGCAAACATAAAAAAAAACCCCATTGAAACTTTGCCAATTGTCTCATAAGGGGAAAAAAAAGCAAAATTCCTTCCTGACCCCAGAAACTGGCGATCAAATTTCTCCCTGGATCAATATTCCTTGCTAGTTATCTAGGATAGCCTTGAATGCCCTCTTTATTCAGAAATATATCTAACCCCTTTTTGAAGTTGTCTATCGAATTCGCTGTCACCACCTCCTTTGGTAGAGAATTCCACAGTTTAACCACCCTAACTGTGAAGAACCCTTTTCTTTGTTTAAGGTGAAATCTTTTTTCCTCTAACCTCAACGGATGTCCTCTTGTCAGTTGAAAATCTCTTGCTACAAAAAGTTCACTTGACAAAGCCTTATATTGACCCTGGATGTATTTAAATAACGTAATCATATCTCCTCTTAGACGCCTTTTTTCTAGCGAAAATAAGTTTAATTTTGCTAGTCTTTCTTCATAACTTAGCCCCTCCATTCCCCTTATTAGTTTTGTAGCCCTTCTCTGTACTTTTTCCAGCTCTAAAATGTCTTTTTTGTGAGGTGGTGCCCAAAATTGTACTCCATATTCCAAATGAGGGCGTACTAGAGATTTGTATAGTGGCAGAATTATATCTTCTTCCCTGGCCTCTATACCCTTCTTAATACATGCTAATATTTTATTTGCCTTTGCAGCCGCTGCTTGGCTTTGAGCGCTGTTACCTAGGTGGTTGTCCACTAGTACTCCCAAATCCCTTTCAATATCTGATACCCCTAGATTCGCTCCATTAAGATTATAGATTGCTTGGCTATTGTTCCTTCCCAAATGCATAACCTTACATTTATTTGTATTAAATCTCATCTGCCATTTAGCCGCCCATTTCTCTAATTTATGCAAATCCTTTTGTAGGGAAAGTACATCATTATCTGATTTTATTACCTTGCACAACTTAGTGTCATCAGCAAAAATGGAGACACTACATTCGAGTCCTACTTCAATGTCATTAATAAATATGTTAAAAAGGAGAGGACCCAATACTGAGCCCTGAGGAACCCCACTTATCACATTAGACCAATCAGAGTATGTTCCATTTACAACAACCCTTTGCTTCCTGTCTTTTAGCCAGCTCTCGATCCATGAGCAGATATTTACTGCAATTCCTGTATCCCTTAGTTTGCTCACTAGTCTTCCATGTGGCACTGTATCAAATGCCTTTGAAAAATCTAAAAAGACTACATCCACTGAGTTGCCCTGATCCAAGTTCCTACTAACCTCCTCATAAAAACTAATTAGATTGGTCTGACACGACCTTTCCTTCATAAATCCATGTTGACTGCTACCTATGATCCTGTTCAAATAGACATATTCTTGTATTCTGTCCCTTATTAACCCTTCTAAAAGCTTCCCAACTACAGAAGTGAGGCTCACTGGTCTATAATTCCCCGGATTTGCTCTAGATCCCTTTTTAAATATAGGTATCACCTCTGCTTTTCTCCAGTCATCTGGTAGAGACCCTGTAGTGAGCGAGTCTTTAAAGATTAGATATAATGGTTTGGCTATTACAGAACCCAGCTCCCTCAGTACCCTTGGATGTATTCCATCAGGACCTGGGGCTTTATTAACATTTATTTTCTCCAACCTCTTTTGTATTTCTTCCTGCGTTAACCAATTATTTAGTGAAGGTAGTGTAGCCCCATTATGTTGCAGTGTCCCAACCACTGGTACCTCCCTTGTGTAAACCGACGAAAAGAACCTATTTAGCTCATCTGCCTTTTCCTGGTCACTAATTATCAGATGGCCTGTGTCACATTGTAATGGTCCTATCGATTCCTTCCTGGCCTTCTTCCCATTAATATATTTATAAAATATTTTAGGGTTAGTCTTACTTTCCATTGCAACTGACTTCTCATTTTCTATTTTAGCCAGTCTAATAGCCCTTTTGCAAGCCTTGTTGATTTCCTTATAGTCACATAAAGATGCCTCTGTTCCCTCCTTCTTGTATAATTTAAATGCATATTTCTTTTTCCTCATCATGATCTTTAAGTCATTGTTAAGCCACATGGGATGTGATTTACTCCTATTTATTTTATTTCCACATGGTACATGCTGATGAGTATGTTTATTTAGTAAGGATTTGAATGTTGTCCATTTATTTTCAGTATTCTTCCCTGTAAGTTCTTTGTCCCAGTCTATATGTTGTATTGCTGCCCGTAGCCCATTAAAGTTAGCCCTTTTAAAATTTAGAGTTTTTGTTGGCCCCTTACAACTTTGTTTTTTGTATTCAATCTCAAATGAGACTGTGTTGTGATCACTGTTCCCCAAGGGTTCCCCTATTTTTACATTTGGGAGCCTCTGCCCCTCGCAATGAGCGCCTATGGTGCTCATTGCGAGGTTCTCTCCCCTCCCTCTACCTCTCTCACTCTACTTGACGGGAGGCGCTCATTGCGAGCCTCCCCCCCCCCTACTTTATTCGCCTAGCGATGAGCACCTTTGGCGCTCATTGCAAGTCTCTCCCCCTGTCTACTTCCTCCTGTGTGTGTCCTTTCCCCCGTGTTTTTACCACCCCCACTCTCCGGCCGTCCTGCGTTCTAACATGATGGGAGCCTCTCCCCCTCTACTTTACTGGCCTTGCAATGTGCACCTTTGGTGCTCATTGTGAGCCTCTCCCCCCTCTACTTTATTAGCCTTGCGATGATCGCCTTTGGGTAGAGTCTCTGCCCCTGTCTACTTCCTCCTGTTTGTCTCATTTCCCCCCCTTCCCTTGTGTTTTTACCCCCTCCCATCTCTTCCCCCCTTCTCTCACTCCTCTATGTCTTCCTCCCTTCCGTTACCCGTGTCCCGTGCACAGGCACCCGCTCATGCACTCAACCCCAGCCGCACAATGCGCAAGCTCGGGAGTTGCACGAAGTGCAGATACAGGTAGACCTGATTCGCTATATCGCTGTTTTTTCTGCAAAGCCCCTTTTAAACACACTGATTCATTATAACACTTTTTCCTTTCTCCAAAGAAAAACAGAATCCAGGATGACCCAGAAGTTTCCACATCAATAATTTAAAGTATATTTATGCTAATGTTTAGTTTGTGTTAAGTTTGCTATTTCTTTGAAGTCCATATAAAAACAAAAGTTTAAATTTCAATTGAAAATGTGTTTTCTTTCAAGAGTTCCCCTATCTGCCGGTTTTAAAGCAGTTTTGTTAAACCCTCCTATTGCCTGGAACCTATCGACAGAATTAAACAATTTATTCCTTTAGATACATTAGGTATATTAAGTTTGAAAGTGATCAGCTTCATTAAATAGATGTGTTTTTAGTGAGGTTTTGAAGGGCTTGAGACCGGAGGAAAGTCAAGAAATTTCAAAGAAATGGGGCAACACAAGAAAAGGCCCATAGTTGGGAATGAGAGGAGGCGATATAAGAAGGTCATTAGTAAAAGAGAGTGGAGTATTTTGAAGTGACAGTAGAGATTATAAGGGTGCATTATTGTTGAGGGCTTTAAACATTAGGGTCAAGAGTTTAAGCTTTATTCTGAAGGTTATGGAGAGCCAGTAGTGACTGACAGAGGTGATGCTGACCTTGAGCGTTGGGTATGGTAGAGGAGTCTAGAAACACATTCATTGTAGATTGGAGTGGTGATAAGCAGGGGATGGAGAGGCCAGCAAGGATTGAGTTGCCGTAGTCAAGACAAGACATGATGAGAATGAATTAGAATTTTAGTTGTATCATGTGTTTGATAGTGATGTATTTTAGACATTTTTTAGTTGAAAGACAAGATTTTGTTAATGAATATATACGAGAAATGAAAGAGTGCAGGATCAAGAAGAACCCCAAGACAACAGGCTTGAGAGGATAGAGTGATAATTGCATTGTCAATAGTGAGATGTGAGGAGTGGAATGTAGTAGAGGGTAGAAAAACATGGAGCTCAGTTTTAGATAAGTTGAGTTTGAGATGGTGGGCAGACATCCAGAAGAATATGCTAGAGAGAGGCAGTTGGAATCTTGTGTAAGAATAGAGGGGAATAGATCTGGTGTAGAGAGGTAAATGTGAGTGTTATTTGCATAGAGCTATTTAAATCCAAAAGATTTTATTAAGGTTCCAAGTGAGGAAGTACAGACGGAGAAGCGGCCTAAGTCTGAACCTTGGGGTACGCCAACAGACAGAATGCAAAGTGAAGATTGGTGCCAGAAAAGGAGACGCTAAATGTTCGACCTTGAAGGTATGATGTGAGCTGTGAAAGTGCAGAGAGAGTAGTGAATTTGGATTAAAGGGTGGTTAACTGTGACCAAGGCAACAGAGAGATTTAGAACAGAGAAATTATCTTTTAACTGGGTGGTGATCAAGTCATTAGTGACTATTAGGAGAGCGTTCTCTGTGGTGTGATGGGGCCAGAAACATTATTGGAAGGTGTCAAGTGGAGAATTGGAGGAAATAAATTGAATAAGGCAATTCTAGAATGTTTAAAACATGATATAAATTACAGAGATGATGGAAACTTTACAACATGCAGGGACAAGTGTGGTAAAAAGGGGAGGAAGTAACTTATGGAACAAGATCTTGTGGACAGGTTGTAAGATGAGAGGTCAATAACAGATTGAAGACTTCATCCTCAGGTTAAGGAAGCCCACCGTGTATGTGGGCATGGGGAAGGCTGGGTGTTGTTGGCTAGTTCAGAGGAGGAGGAAGTATGTATGAGCCGGGTTGAGGAAATATGTTACAAATGTTTTCATTCTTATCTTCAGATGTGAGACAAGAGGGGAAAGATGTTCAGGAGGGTGGAGAGTGTTGAATGTTCAGAAATATTGCTTTTTGGCAAGGTTGAAACCAGAGAAGTAGCATCACAATTAAATTTGGAACGGATGAAGTCTGCTGAAGTCCCAAGATTTCCTGTATAAAAATTCAGCAATGGGGGAGCAGCTCTGGATGTAGTGTGTTTGTTTAGTGTGCCATGGTTGTAGATGTGACTGAGGCAGTTTGCGAGTGGTTATGCGGGCAAGAGTGTCAAGGGTGGAAGTCAGTCTAGTTGTAATGCAAGGTGTCAGGGCAAGCGAGGTTGGTGATGGGGCTGAAAGTTTGTGGGTCAAGTACTTGCAGGTTTCTGCAGGTGATTCTGGTCGGGAATGAAAAAAAAGGGGAGTGAGAGGAAAGTGTGGGGAGGTTGAAGGTTAGGAGGTGATGTTCAGGTAGAGGGAGAGGTACTAAAATTAAAACCTTTTTTCCCCGCACCAAAATTACTTCCTTTCATAGACATCTCTAGTTTCTTATATGTATTGACTCCAAATGCTAAAACTGGGCCCACGTATTTCATTTCTTTTTTCCCCATGCAATCTATGGAACAGGGAACACTGCTTATAAGAAACACATGTTCGCAAACTGTCCCCCAAAAAAAAACACTTTTGTTCCCCTAAAATTTGATTTTCTTTTGCATTAAAATAACTTTAACATACTTAGAAATAAAAAAGTAACATTCAAATCCAAATATCTTGAGATTTCAGCAAAATGTATGTGTGAGAGAGAGATCTTCAGTACTGTTACACAAGTGTGTTATAATGTATGTGTGAGAGAGAGATCTTCAGTACTGTTACACAAGTGTGTTATAATGTATGTGTGAGAGAGAGATCTTCAGTACTGTTACACAAGTGTGTCAAATATAGATCAATAATTGTACCAAGTAGCAGTGAGTGATCACATGTAAATTATTCTTATGAGAACATGCAGTGGCACCACTAGATAATTCTCATGTACATGCCACTGCAAATTTTGTTTCCCCAAGTCCTTATAGTTATCCACATTTAAGCATAGTTCAAAATATGTGGACCACTTTCCAATGATCTGGTCCTATTTACATCATTCTGAAGCTTAGATCAGCTGCAATGAGATTAGACTGCACCATACCAGAAAACAAATGTTTCTTCTAATTAAAACTCCCTCTCTTCTCAAAACATTTAGGGGTTTACGTTTATAGAATATGTCCGGCAAACCAGACATATTCTATAAACGTAAACTCACAATCTTCTATAGGTGTGGTCTTTGATATCAAAGAAACTGAAAATGGAATTTGCCTTTTAAAATAAGTTAGACTTGGCAAACTGTTTATCCACTTTAGAAAAAAAGAGACACTTGCAAGATATTTACTATGTACAAATGAACTTTAATACCAAAGCATAATTACCAATTTTGAGAATAATATATATATATATATATATATATATATATATATATATATATATATATATATATATATATATATATATATATATATATATATATATATATTATTCTGTGTAATGTAGAACATTAGTAACTGCATTATGCAGCATGTTCACAAATTTAGTAATCACATGCTTATTTTGCAGGAGGTAAGGAGGCAAAATTCAAAATAATACATTTTCAAAGTATTTAAGAGGAAGTTTTGCTCTCCCCCTCTATGCTCTGGTGTTTTAGAATATTTTGTTAAAAGAACCCCAGAACTCTAATAGTCACCAAATGCTCATTTGAAGAGCTTGACGTCAGAAAGCTTTTTTCCCCCTCCCAAGAAAAATGTCTATACATATAGGTCTCCAAAAGCCCTTTAACAATTCAAATTAAGGATTCTTGAATAGACTAGGTATAAAAATTGTGCACAAATAAAACATGCACTTAAAATTATAAACAAAAGAAAAACGTTATTAAAACCAGATTAAATCTCTTTTATAGTCCTTACACCTGAAGCAACTACAAAAAGGACAAATAAAATATATAAAACAATAGCATATAAATGTTCTGAAGAGTGGTCAACATGTACAATAGCTAATATTTACATTGTATGCATGAAAAGGACTTGAAATATGAACCTTATAAGGAGGCACTGCATTTTCTATGCATGGTCTGAAATACAGTATGAGCAAGGAGCTGGGACTCCTTTGATAAATTTCAATCAGCAATAACACAATTTTAAACAATAGGCTTTAAAGTTACACATTGAATATACTACAATTTTAATACATGTTTTACCTGCCAGCCTTTCTGATCCACCCACTAAGGATAGTTCTCTTTTGCAAATGGAAAAATAATTGCCAAATGCTCATTATCCCCTGGTGCTCTTAACATAATCTTGATTGCAAGCCATGTGCAAACAATGAAGACCGCATGCTCAGATCACATGATGTAATTTATCCAATAGCCTAGTTACTCCCTGGGGAGTGAGCATGCCCAGTCTGGTTTTTCCACCTGGCTTACACTGGAGAATAGTTTCAGAGCTGCATAGGAAAGTCCGCAATTATAAGCAATGATCTTTCTATTAGCAACAAATAACTGGGTCCTTTGTGGGTGGATCAAAAAGGCAGAGGGACAAGTAAGTAATTGCAAACTTTAAATCAACTGATAATATACTTGTTATTACTTGCCATTTTTAATTATAATTGGAACCTCCACTGCATTACTTTAAAAAAATTATTAATGGGATATTCACAAAAAAAAAAAAAAAAAAAAAGATACTACAAAAATTCAATGACCTGGCACATTATACAGACAGAGGTGCAGCAAAGGAGCATGTGGTTTAGAGATGAATTCACTTTGACTTCACATTCTTGCACATTTTCTCAAGTCGCCTCTATATATAAAAAAAAAAAAAAAATTATACAAATGAAGAAATTATGAATTTTTATATCATTTCACTTCTGGGACATCCCTTTGCCCATCCCAATTTGGAGAGACAAAAAATTTAAAATTACAAAAATTGGCAAATATTAGTGTGGAGTGTATACACGTTACAGATAACAGACAGCATATATTAGAAAATCAGTATTATGGTGCAAAAGTACCAAGTTTGTACTGCAATTATCAGTTTCCAATGTGGATACCAGTATGAGGTCTAGTGTGGATATCAGTTTTCTAAAGAATAATAGTTATCTTTACAAAAGTAGTGACATCAAGAAAATAAAAAAATAAAACCAAGGAGCCAAGACATCTAGAAAGATCACTGCAGCACCTAGAATTTTGCATTGGTTTTGTATGTAATACCGCTCCAAAACACAAGGTGGCACCATTATCTCCAGAGTGGTGGCATATCTTTTGCGTGCTGGAGAACAGCTCACCGTCATCAAGGCGATGAGAACTGCATCTCATATTTACAGGACCCGCTTGCTGGAGGCTGCCAAAGCTAAGGTAAGGGGCCATGTGGGACTGGCATGTGTCACTAGCAGCATATTGTATGTAATGTCACATTACATACAATATGCTCATAGTGACATGCCAGTCCCACAAGCAGGTCCAGTAAATATGAGATGCAGGCTGGAGAACAGAGCGCAGTTCTCGGCGCCCTGTTGTGCAGCGTGCGAATGTCGGCGTGCCCCACAGAGTAGCTACAAAACCCCTTCTCCCCTCTCCAAAGTATGTACAGCACAGTGGGAGCTGAATGTTGCAGCCCCCTTTTCATTCTGCTGCCTGTTTGTAACCACTAATTACTCCCATCAATTATATTATGCGAACCATGTAGCGGATTTTGACATTTCCTATCCACCCCTGGTAGAAACGAGGGATAGCATTGGACTGGGGGGTGAATCTGTAGAGATAACTTCACATGTCGTTTTTTTAAACTGTTTAAGGAAAATGTGTCTGACCAGTATGAAAGAGAGTATCAAGGATTAGTCATACAAGACCCCTTTAAGAGTAGTATTATTGGGTAGTTCAGTCTTCATTGTCAGACTGATCCATAGACATAGCAGTTGTCATTGGTCCCTATGACAATTGTCTGGAGAGGAAAGTGTGATGCCCCCAACCCCTTCCTAAATAGTGCTGTAGTCACTTATTCCTCCCCACGATCTCCTTCCCAGTCCCTAATAACCCCATAGCCCGGAAATGTGAAAAACTGACTGTACATCTTGCTAACAAATAGTCTGATGGCATTCTCTGGCTGTGGACAGGAAATTCAAATAGGATAAATGAGTTAACTATCCTATTTTATGTAATGAAACTTGCAATCGTTTAACAGTTTAACCTTAATTGTTTAAAACAAACAAAAAACATGCTTCACTAACAAGGGTATCCATAGAGATTTACAAGAAAGGGATTTTCCGTAAAGGCTACAAAAATCAGGGACATAATTTGGGAACACTGAGGTTAAAGTAGCATCATAGTCTATTAAAATGTGGATAAACAAACATATCCTTCATATAAAAACAATAAAATAAGCTCCGCAGAGGTAAGAATAAAGCACTTATGGTCTGTTAAGTCCATTAACAGGAGTTTAAATGTCAGCAGAATTTTACTTACGGAAAGCAATTTAATGTTTTCAAACGACTGCTGGTCCAGGTTACTTATATCCATATTAGCCACTTCATCAGCAGTTAGACGAATATTCTGTGTGATTAGGGGGGGAAATAAAAACCAAGCATTAGATATAGAGGAAGTGTCATGGCTAAAGTAAAAGACATGATGGACTATAGGAATAGTACATTTATGTTGCCGGTGTTTCTCAACACCCATTAGACTATAGCTATAATTGTTTGGTTGAACACAGTACCATATGAAATCCTAAAGCATGAAAAATAAACTATTTTTTTTTTAATAGGAGACATGAAAATGGCTAATAATGTGAAATAAATTAAGAGCAAAAACGGTGCACTCTTTCCATGTAAGGTAGGCTTACCTTTCCATCCCCTACAGGTACATTGATAAATAGCTCATCCATGCAGGCTAGAGGACTGCCGTTAGCAGAGAAAGTATAGACCGGTTCCTGCACGCTTGGTGTACGAAGTGCTGGGGTTTTAAACAACCTGGAACAATCAAAAATAAAAATAAATACCAGACACACTTCTGTACAAACGTTTGTTCTAGTAAGTTATCCAATTAACTGATTTGTTTAAGTATTACTCATCATTTCTTCAAGGCTGTTCCTTTTTATACCTTTATCTTTTCCCACTATAATCCAACTAACATTCCAATGTCTTATCAAACTTCTCTCTGGTCCACAGTTTTTTCCTTTATCGGCTAATGCTTTTGGGTCTCAAATTCCCACTACACAGAAAAATATTTGTTAACAATAGTTTGTCACTTTCACCTTTACAAAAATGTGTACCAATATTATTAGAGTATTTATAATGCACCAGCATTGTATGTAGCACTAAACTATTTTAGAATCATTTTTCCTTCATAGTTTTAAATGTAGGAGGAATAGATGTAATAATGCACTTCTATAGTTTGTATTTATGACAAAACATAAGAAGCAGTTTCCCTTTGAATAAGGGATCTGTGTGTCGTTCATTCGTGACCTCATTGACGGCAACATACCATGCTGATCCACTTGGTATACATGGCAGAGATACTGGAGTGGGTTGCCAGTTCCTTCTCCAGTGGGCCACAGCATACAGCTCCTGGTATTCCTAGGTGGTCTCCCATCCAAGTACTGACCAGGCCCAACCATTCATGGCTTCATGGTGGTGTGACCTCTTGGTTTCCTGACTGCAAGCGACCCCAGGTTGCAGCAGTGAAAGCATTGAATTCTAACCACTGGACCACCAATGAATAAAGTTACCTGGTATCAAATTTCGGTGTAACCACTGGAGTGTATCCTAGAACAGAGGTATCGGCTGTTCTTTTGGTGGCTGGGGTTACACGGGCTCTCTTACTGGTCCTAAAAACATAATAAAATGAAAACTAAGCATACAACAGACTAATTCATGAGAGATATATGAAAAAATCCATACATAGAAATACTTAAAGATAAAAAGGTAATATTGTTATATTGATTTTATTTCAGTATGGAGAGATTTTGAAGTATCACCGAAGTGTCACGTTTCTAGTATGCAGTTTTAAATAAAATTTACAGACTGGATTTTTATTTTATTTTTGTAAATACATAGATAAAAAAAAATAAAAATTTAATTTAGTAAAAGAATAGCTGCTCGCAGTAAACAAAAAAAAAAAAAAAAAAAAACCTCTATATATTTGATTTTCTTAATGGTCTGTCCCCTAGCGTTTGTTCCACAATGTTTTGGCAGCTTTTCAACAGAATTGAAGAAATATCTTACTTGCACCCAAGGCCCCATTCAGGTCACAGGCAAAGATGACAGTAAAGAAAAATTTAATTTTGAAAAAAACAAAACTAAAAAAAAGACGAAAGGAATCAAAGCTTGTGTTTTTTTTTTTTTGTGCAAGATCCTGCCCATTATGAAGTTCCACGAGAGAGTCTATTCCAGCCAAGTAATCCTTCCTCAAATTATGAGTTTAATTTATATGAGTCTTTATCAACCACTTAATAAAATCGCTTACCTCTTAGAGATAGATGTGTTTGCAGCAGACACTCTGGTTTTCCTTGTAACAGGAGCTTTCCTTGTGACCTGAAGAAAAACAAGGAAGTTTTTTGCTTCACTGAACACAAAATAAGATATTGAACAGTTATTTTTCATTTTATTTTACAGAGAATTTTGTGCTGGGATCTGCAGCGTTTGTCCTCCGGCTGCAAAAGGTAGTGCCGAAGAGATGGTCAGTGAGCTGTACTCAATATGTAAACAAAGTAGGGGTATAGTAGTGTTCTTATTAAAGACACTAAACTTGTCTTGAAGCCTTGGAAAAGGGACTTTAACAACATAAATGTGGAGGGTGCATTTCTATTGCCTAATACAGTAGCTTGCAGCAACAGTCACCAAATCAATCATTTAAGTTTCCCTTATGCATAGTAAGCTTTGAAAGTCACACCTAGTGAATCAGTAGTGCAAGCACTTACAGTTTTTGCCCTGAGAACACTTCTCTCTGGGATATTTTCCATTTCATCTGCAAGCTCTTTCTTTCGTTTCTTCACTATAATAAGAAAAGGGTTAAAAACAATGAGATACGTTTAAAATAAATTTGTCCTATTTACGATTTGAAGTTAAAAAACGAACACCATTTGCTTGTTGTAAGTGGCACGTGAGAGAGTGAGTGTGTTTTCACTACTTGCCTTACTAGAATACCCGAATATACAAGGGTAAGCTTCTTGGGTCTGCCTGTTCCCCATTACCAAGAGCCAGTCTTATTCCAATTGGCTATTAAAAAGAGACATGGAATGATTCTGAATTTCACTAGTAATATAATATCTTAACTTTTGTGAACTTTATTTTTATTAAGAGCTGCTTAAAAGTTCTGCATTTTCTACCTAAAATATTACAAATACTTGCCAATTGGTTTCTCCTATCTGCAGCTCATGAAGATCAAGACGCTGCACAACCTATACTTAAAAGTACACTTAGTAACCAATCAGTTGCAAAATGCTGTTTTTTTAGTTTTTAATCAGTTCCCAATAAGATACATTTCACAAAAGTAAAGATATAGATTATATTCCTAGTGAAATCCAGAATCTATCCTTGTATCCTTGTTCCTTTAACTGTTCTTAGAATCTCCTTGCTATACAGTTTTCCTAGAAAAATCATAGTAATGGACTTTATAAAGTAGTTTGTACACAGTTTAGCTACATTTATTTGCAGTATAAGGACACTTCAGCGTTAATTCTGTTCTAAATTGCCTTTAGTGTACTCAGTTTAGTGCTGCACCAAGTATCGTTATAAATAAGAATACAGACCTTTCTTAGCAGACTTGAATGGTGTTTGAGAAACACATGAAGTGATCTGATGTATTTCTTCACTGTCCAGATTCACCTGAAAAAGAGACAGACTGTGAGATATCTATAGTAGGTCACCATACATCAAGTGAAATAAACCTCTCTCAAATGCGGATGGTGCAAATCAGTTTTGGAAGTCCTCAGCACATGGCCTGGACAGTTTAGCAACAACTGAAATGTAATACAAAAAATCAATTCTTAGATTGAGGTACAGCTCAAGCTTTAGTTGCAGAACCAGAGAAGGTTTTATAATCCTACCAACAGATGTATATCTACAAAAAACGCAAAATACTTTAGAGAAGTAATGTGTGAACGTAAAATATATTTTTTATGACTGGATTACTACAAATTTAGGAACTGTACTTGGAGAGCTGGGCAAGTTTCCTGGATTATTCATTTTTGCACTCTATAGGCAAAAAGCATCCTTCATATATGCAGCACATTTCATAAAACATTTTATTTTTATTAATATCTAAAAATCCCTTTATTGATTATGTGGACACCCCAAGCGTGTCTACAAAGGCCCCTGATCCTCACCCAATCAGCATGCAGAATTAGTGGACCTGCTGTGTCTTCCTCAGACAATAGGAGAGCAGTGATGTCATCCCCAAGTCATTGCTGGGATATGACCCTCCCGGCTGCCATAGCGCCTTCTAATATGGAACACACTACATATCCCAGGCTGCTTTGAAGCACAAACAGGGACCCCAGTGTTTGTTTCAACTGCATCTGCTTTCTCCTGATTGGTCAAAACGAATTATGATGCTAATTTAGCCTGGGTTTGGAGGGGGTGTTCACAAGACATTTTGCTAACTACAAGATAAATGTTTATTTTGTAGTTTTTTTCCATGCAAAAATAAAAAATGTTTTCATACATTGTTAATTCTCCTCTATCAGATGCACTCATAATCCAGGAAACAAATATGCCTGTGTAAACCATAAAAGTATATTTTTTTGCGAAAATTGCATTTTTTTATACAATTTTTTTTATGGAGTATAGGAATCCTTTTTATGCTTGTTACATCAACTTCTCAATTAGTGAAGAGCAGGGAGGGGGAAGGATGGAAAAGAGCTATTGTACAAATAATTGGGTAAGACTGAAATAGATGTACCCCTTTTGCACTGGTCCTTTAATTATACATAAAAGCTAGAATTATCTACCATTGCCACAGTACAAGATCCATGCATGAGTGGGTTAGCATCAACTTTTTGATTAGCCTTTTGTAAAGCTTAACATTTTCAACTTTCAAGTTCAATTATCTAACACAATTTTCTTTTTATAAAAACAATTTGTAATTATTTGTGTACTTTTAATTTCTGGAATAACGGAGAACTCTGCTGTGTCACTTAAAGCACAGATGCACACAAAAGGATTATTAAACTCACATGGCATTTGTCTGGTAAAGTACTGAAAAAAGATTTCATATCCTGATTCAACCTAAAAAAGGGGCATGGACTAACTTTTTTAAGCATTTAAAAAAGGGTTTCAAACATAACGGTGGTTTCTTTTTTTTGCATGAAAAAGAATATTAAGTAAAACTTCATTGAAACCAACAGGAAGTGCACAGAGCATACTTTAGTCTGTAGATCTCATTGGCTAACATATGGCAAGCCCGCAAGGAGCAGATGTTTTTGGGCTCCGAGACCTTTATTTGGGGAAAACAACCCACCACCATTATCAAATACCCTCATTCTTATGTAACAAAGAAAATAATTATATTAAACTGCTCACGTCTAGAGGCATGGTACTGCACACAACACTTCTGAGTTCATGTTGGATCATGATAGCTATTCCAGCGACCACAAGCCCACTTTACTTGACTAGCTGCCTCCCTCCTGTGACGAGGGTGGATCACATGAGCATTTAATTTAAAATAAAAACTAGAAACATTTTATAAAATAAATGAACTTGAATATACGGACTACCTATGCTGTATTATAGTAGTGTCTCTAATTCACACTCCTGCACACATGGTGACTTCCACACTCATAAGTCATAACATAAATGCTACACTTTACATATAGGAGATGTAGGTTATTGTGTTGAACATGTGAAAATAATGTTTCGTGGAGAGAAAGAAAAAAGGGGTATCTACCCAGCATTTATGCTAGCAATTTTACTGATGATGAAAGTTTGCATTAACTTTGGAAAGGCTGTGGTGAAGGTTAACATCATTACAGGAAGAAACTCCTTACAAAGCATGCATTTATGGTATGGTACTTACCATAGCAGCTTCTTCTAAAGCTCTCTCACTTCCACCCTTTGCTGTGGACACAAAATATTATCATCAGTATAAAAATGGTAAAGACAGAACCTGCATTGGGTGGTGAACAAAATATCAAAAAACCTTCCTGGCTCCTAAGTTTTAAAGAGGCAGAAAGGAATCCCTTCATAGAGATGCATTATACTGTGGAAAAATATCTAGGAGTCTGCAGTACAAATTTAAGAACCTGGGCTCCCAGGATGTTTCACCCCTGCCTATAGAGATGAGTGCAATCTGAAGATATTATTAACTTTATGGGTATCAGATTGAATATAGACATCTCATGGAAATATACATTTACATATTTTGCTGGGTGTAACATGACTTAGTGTTAAATTACTGGCGTTTCATTAATAGAAGTAATACTGCTAGGTGAACATACTATCGCTATTAAAAATACATACATAATTATAATTCAAATAGATCAGATTAAGGATATTGCAGGGTTATGGATTAGATGTGAATAAAACTTTACTTACCAAAGAATTTTAACCAACACATCTCTCTTATTGCGACCGGTTGCTTGAGGATTTCAATATTATACAGGCTATCTACTTCTTTCAGATTGTTCACAACATTTGTTTTTAGCTGCTCCACTATTGACTTGACTGGAAAGAAAAGATGCAGTTTATTTAACATAGCACTGGCAGAAGGATGATTGTATTTTCAAATTACCACTGACAAACCACTAAAATGCAAAGTGAGTTTCTGATTTCGACCTTACACAATTATGTGTACACAAGGGAAGACAACTTTAAAAGTTCTCAGTAGTAATGTTACCTATTTTATACTTGGATAAAGTAAAAGGATAAATTATATTTGCATTTCTCAGATTAAATTCTTGCTTTTGGAAATAAGGATGGAAGAGATGATCTAGAAGATATCAGACCAAGTTGTCTCACATGTACGTTTGTAACATTATTTACTTGCAGTGTTTAAACAAAAATATGCGAACGACTAAACTCTAGTTTAAACACACTCTGGTTATTAGATTATTTTCTTCCGCTGCAGTAGTGCCATCCTTTGATGAGACGATTGTGCAAGACTTTGTATTTTCATAATTTTACACTCTGCACCAATGCAACCAAACTGTAGCAACTCAAGTACAGAAAGTGAACTGCGTGTCTAGGGGGAAGCAAGACTTTGCGCCTATACAAAAAGTCATAATATTTTCAGTAGCTACAATATTTAAAATATGTAGCCAACCTTTAAAGTTAGCAGGTTTTTTGTTGACCATCAAGCAGTCGCCACTGGCAAAACATTGCCTGGGCAAGACACGGATAATCTTATTGGACAGCTGAACTACTTTGCTCATGACCAAAGGGACAGTAGAGTAGATGCGTTATAAGCACAAGCTATGTGTTATGTGCTCAATACTATAGGTGGAGCAAGAACACTTATTTTCTCCTATTATGAGGTTGACTGTCCACATGTATTGTACCTTCACTGTCGAAATCCTTCAGGAAAGAAGCCAGCTTTTCATTTTTCACTGTATGATTTTTTCGCCTGGAGTTTTTCTTCCTTCCTGGTGCCATGATAAATGGAAATTCTTAAAAAACTGTAGAAAAAAAAATATTTTTAAATTAAACAAGTTTACTTAAAAAACAATAAGTTATAAAATCTCACTTGTGGTGAGAATATGGTGCAACATTGACTTTGTCTTATTTTCCATAAAATGGAGGTAAACTTTTTTGTTGAAAAGGAGAATAGAAGGAAGAAAACAACTTAATACTTCTATTATGTTTATTTGTAACGCACCAACATATTCCATAGCGCTGTACAGGGCTTAAGTACATGTCAAAAACAAAACACCTTATAAAGAATGGAGGGCCCTGTTTTTTAGCTTAAAATCAAATTTACATAGTGCTGGTTTCCAAGGCACTGACACACGTTTGAAAACTCACAATCTAAAGGGTGTACTAGACCAAAGGATTAAAGGCTGCAAAAGGATAGTCTACTAAATGTTCAACATTCAATTATCATACTGATCTTATATAGAGGTCAAAAGTCTGAGGGGTCCAGCAACACATAGGCACTGGCTCCAGAATACTACCTGTTCCTTGGATGCCAACTATGTTCAGGGATATGGCATGGCATATCAGAAAGAATATGACATGGATAAGATACTTGAATCAGAATACAGTAATTAGAGTTGTCAAAAACACTAATAGGTACCCACTTCAATTGAAAAGCCCAATATGTGCCCCAAATGAGGATAAAACTTTATTTGCTAAACCCAAAGCAAATGGCGTAAACTGTATACAGAGTCGATATACCACAACATTGTGAGTGTGATGACCAAATTGTCATATCAATAGAAAATAATGGAACTAGACATGATAGCTTTAAAATCAGGGCTTGCCAAATCAAAGGAGCCAGTGGTCCTAAAATGTTGCTTCTGGCTCCTATTTTATTGCTTATACATATGTTCCTATACTCCCTTTCCTTGTTTCTAAGAAATATTTATCTTGCCCATAAGTTTTGTAAAACCACTGCCTTAAATTTCTAAGTATGATGAAGCAGCCCCTTTTGTCTAGCATGTTCACACATTTAGCCTTGAAGGCTTAGAATTGAATCAAGAAGTGACCGTTACACTGTGCCATTTCTTGATCAATAGCGTCCATAACAGACAGTAACATCACATATTATAATTGTGGAACTATGAGATGTTGTCACGATTTGCGTGGTGAGTACGACTTAGGTGATGAGCGCCAAAGGCACTCATCACCTGCGAGACTCGTGTAGTGAGGCGAGCAGTTAAAGCACTAAAAAACTTACAGGACTTGTGCAATGAGCACCAAAGGCACTCATTGCCTGCGAGCCTGGCAAAGCGAGGCAATGAAACACGCAGAACTTAGCCAGAAAGGAGCGCCAAAGGTGCTCCTGCAAGCCTCGCAAAGCACGCAGGCCTTAGCCTCCAAACACTTAGGAAACGCGGTATCGCCTTAGGCTGCAAGCAGTTGACGAACGTGGGACGAAGTAAGTGGCGAACCGCACAAAGCAAAAACACGAAAAATATAACAAAAACATCGCACACAGCAAGGACGTCTGGGAGTGAGGTGGAACGTGAGACCAGTTTTATGAATGGATCAAAAAACACAAGCACACCCAAAAGACATTACACTACAATAACTATAAAAAGAACAGCATATTTATTTTGGTACTTCAACCATTATAATCTCAAAGGGGAAGTATGTGCAATGTATAGCTGCAGTGATGATAGGGCATATACTGAATCAGCCAGTGCAGTCAGTATGAATGCTGTAAAAGCTAATACTGCTGAATATAAAAATGAACTGTAAGGCAGGAAGCAGAGCTCAATTAAAACACTTTATTTCATTGTTCAGTAATCTGTGTATAGCAGTGTATATTGTGTACAAATAAATGATAGCTGCGAATTATGGCCGCTCCCTGTCTCATCCTAGGATAACAGGCCTCATGTTGATGGGGTCGTAATATTTTGCAACAAATAAAAAGAACCCCCACTCGAGGTGACAGTGGGTACAAGTGTCCACCTCTCCCCGCACCCGGGTGTCACATTTATCTCTGTGCAGGTCACCGGTCCCCACACTCACCTCCTTCCCGCCGATCACCTCACAGGACACTGAGCTCTACAGATTCAAACTCAACCGCCGTCTACTGAGAGCCAATGGGAGACCTGCCACGTGATCAGCTCCGACCAAGCGCTGGTCGGTATTCTAAACTGTGGACCAGTAGAATAAGGGAAGGCGGGGCAATAGCTATGGACACATTTTTTTGAAGGCATCGTTGTCTCAAATGTCAACAGAAATAACACGATAGATAGATAGATAGATAGATAGATAGATAGATAGATAGATAGATAGATAGAAGATAGATAGAAGATAGATAATACAAGATTGTGCAATAAATATTGTAATACAGTATGTATAACATCTGATCGGTTGTCTATTTTTAATCATAGCCACATAAAGGAACACAATGCACAGTGTTAACGTAGAAGAAAATAATTTACGCACCTAAACTGGAGTTTTACCAAAATATGGCATCTTATCCTCCTTTCTGAAGTCCAGTAACAAACATGGCCGCCGCTGCCTTCCACAGGATTAGTCAGTACCATCGTCATATAGGAGGATTTAGTTCGAAACAATATATTACTTCTCGTGTAACTGTTTATTTCAGATGAAAAGGAGATATGACATAAACATCAAAAATACTATTCGCTGGTGTTATCACTTGGAGACACTATAGTAAAGACAACACAAAATGCCCCCTTCCCGTGAGGTGAGTTGGACTATTCCCAATTGTGCTCGGGCAGGAACTCCGCGCATGCGCTGTTTTTCGCGTGATCCAGGCGTCTGGTTGCCAAGGTAACGTAAACAGAGGCCTTGGATACAGACACTCAGAGCCTGGCAGTGTGCTCCTGACCAGACTGCTTGCTGCTGCTGCCAACATGATCCCCCCGGCCGACTCCCTGCTCAGATATGACAACCCCGTGCTGATCAGCAGGAATACGGACAGGAAGTCACCGAAAGTGAGGAGATGTCTGATAGTATAAAGTGCTAAGTGTGCTGGGTTAGATACTAGGGGCATAGGGCACACAGAACTGGCCAGGCATCTGTGTAACACTGACTAGTTAAGTGTCAGGGCTATAGGTCATAACTGAATATGGGTTTATATGTTTATACTGCTCTACTGATATGGGATCATGACACCTGGATGTGAAGGATCATCATTGAGCCATGCATGTGCTATGTATGTGTCATGTATAACAGGGACACAGACCACACACACTTATTATATTTCAGTCAAGGCTTTAGTTGTATAATATATGTGATGGGTAAAGGACATACCCTTTCTGGATCACTACCTTGTTATGATTAAGGGGCTTGTGTACCTCAATGAATCTATGTGCTATAACATGTAGGCATAGCAGAGAGGTCAGACATATTGTGGTTTACTGGAGAAGGAATTGGCAACCCACTTCAGTAACTTTGCCAAGATAACCTTATGGATAAGAGCAACCAGAGACATAACGATTGTGTCTGGCGTGCTGTGGTCCGTAAGGTTATGAAGAGTCGGATACAACTGAACAACAAAAAAAGGTCATTAATGTACCATGTATGTGAAGGCTATAGGCTGTAACTTGGTATATATGTGAGTTGAGCTTTAACTGTGCCATGCATTAATAATACCCTTTATTTTAACCCTCAAACATATACCATAGCACTATACAGGGGTTAAGTACAAGGCAAAAACAATATTATCACATTGCAAAATAATGGGAGACCCTGTTATTGAGCTTAAAATCAAACGTACATAGTGCTTTCTGTAAGGAACCTAACATGTAGACCATAAATGTCCCTTTAACAGTACCATTTATCTAAGAGGTTCAGAACCTAATTGTAGAATGTATATTAGGGATATAGACCATAAATATGTGAGGTGGACCTGTAATTGTGCCATTTATAGGCTTTAACTGTACCATATAAGTGAGGGTTATTGACTATAACTTTGACCGTTATAGGTTGTATAGCAATGTCCATATTATGTGATGGTTAAATACTGTATCTGCCTCCTATTTGCATGTTGGGTCTTGCTCTTATATTTATAATCCCTGTGTTGTACTGCATCTTCGTAGGATATCACTTAACTACCCTACTTATAGTGTTACAGGCGTGATGGACCTAGCACTTACCCCAACAGGTGCATTTACCCCTATTTAGATAACACTGTCGCCCCTTAGCATGTAGTTAGAGTACTGTTGTGTGTCGCAGATAGCAGGATAATGCCCTGCTGGGGGTTTCTGATATTTTGCTACACGTGGTGTAACGCATGACATGTTTTTTTTGTTTCAGTCTCGGCCGCTGAAAGCCAGCTCTCAGCAGATAGCTTCAACAACTCCAGTACCACCTCCTCCAAAACCAAAGTCTCCACCATTAGAATCAACCAAACCGCCAGAAGAAATCTTAAATGCAATTCTCCCTCCCCGGTAAGTTGGGCCACCCCCTTGTCTGTATAGCACTTACAAAGCATAAGTAAAATGAGAATGTTATCAGTTGCAGTACGCTTTCATTTACAATTTGCAAAAATATATTTTTTTAATTTTAAAATTAAGATAGCTTTTGTTGTAGTCAGACTCGTTTGGCTTTGGCTTTGCAGATTGTCACTGCCGAGTCCCACCCTATTGCTTCTTTTCACTCTTCTTGGTGCAAGAGATTGAGATACTTCTCTTACACGTAGACCTTAACTAAATTATATTTTTTTTGTAATTATGAACTAGTCTATATTTCTCATAAACTTTCACTATCCCTTTCACTAAGCTAATGCAATACTCAGACCAAAAAAAAAAGTGAACATAACAGGAGCAACCCGCAAGAACATTACATATAGGGACCGGGTACCCATATATGCATTTAAAGAACAGGTTTTAAATATTAAAATTTTGTTTGTTTTTTAAGAGGGGGTGCATGATAAAAAATAACATTGAAAAAGTGAATAAGTGTTAAGTTGCTGATCAAGCCGAGTTACAGAGCTTTCTGGAGAAATAATGTACCCCCTCTAGACTGACTGGTTTCAACTGATACTTGGTGTCCGAGGGAAACCTAACAGTTCTCCGAACTTGATTATCCAGTAAGTCCTTCTGTTCAGAAAATATTTTACTAGTATTTAAAGCCATCTCTGTTAAATGCACATTATTCAGATTTGCACACTTCTCTCTATCTTTAACAACGTTTATTGATCCATTGTGTTGATATTTATTACATTTAAAGCAACTAAATCATCAGCTTGATCAATACATACTTATATTGCCCTAGTATTTTGTACTTAGTATTACTTTAATATGAGTTAGATGTTCATCTCACAGAATTATGTGTAAGGCTTGTTAAATCACTTTGGCTGTGACTTTGTTTCTCAGAGAATGGATGGAAAATAGCCAGCTATGGATCCAGCAGGTGTCCAGTACACCCAGCACCCGGATGGATGTTGTCCACTTGCAGGAAGAGCTGGACGTGAAGTTACAGCAGAGACAGGCCCGAGAGACTGGTATCTGCCCAGTGCGCAGGGAGCTTTATTCACAGTGCTTTGGTTTGTGTTTTTTTTATAAGCATTTAAATGTCAGTTTTGACATCTACCAGTTGACAATGAACATTGTGATTGACTCACTGCAGAGATATTGGCTAGGCTCATATTTATAATAAGTGGAGCTGATCAGCAGACTGACCAATATTTACATAGCAATGCTATTCCATGATACAACGGTCAGTTAAAATGACACTAGTGGTTAAACCACTCATGGACTTTTAAAAGTATAAGTTGCATGTAACATCTGAGAATGAACACCTAAGTAGGTTTGTCCTATAGGTCTGGTCACCTACTCTGAGAGCAACCTCTTTTAGCTCACTTGTGCCCTTCACAGGGAGAAATATCCTGTAGTATATCAGTCTGGTCTCACGTACGTTTTGTCCTCTGTTGGGCCTCATCAGTCGACTTCAGTTCCTAAGGCACAGTGAGCAAGGAGCCCACGTCTGGAGTCCCCTATCACCCATAAGGTGAGAAAAACTAAACATACATTTGAGAACAAACAATCCCTAAGTAGGTTTTCCATATAGATCTGGTTACTTACTCAGAGAGCAGCCTTTTTTAGCTCACTTGTGCCCTCCACATGGAGAAATATCCTGTAGTAACACAGTCTGGTCTCACTCACTAGACTGATCCAGCCCAGAAATACCAGGCAATACTCCATAAGGCACAGTAAGCAAGGGGTCCACATCTGGAATCCCCTACATCTGGTATCACACTCAGGGGTGAGCAAGACATGAATATCCATATTGCATCTTCTAATGCAGGTCCAGCAGCTCCACATGGTCTTGTGTTGCTGGCCCCTGCACTAGAATCTACAAAATAGAAATTATTTATAACTTTATATAACTGGTGTATGCTAGATGCAACTTATACTTTTAAAAGACTGTGAGTGTTTTTTTTAGTAGATGCTGATAGGTGTATTTTGAAAGATACTACTACTTTTTTTTTATTATAAATTAATTTAACATCAGTGCTACTAGAAGCACATAATTCCCTAAAAAAAACACATTCAGAAATATGGATAATTACACATGCCTACAATAATATTCTTCATTAGTAAGCTGTTACTCTGCTCTATGACACCATCACCTCCAGTTTTAGGATAGATGCCATTGCAGAGAGAATGTTTATCACTTGATTTCTTACAATACATTCTCACGGAAGTCTCTAGAAATGTCTTATGGGAATAGTGATGCTGAGCTTTCCCAGTGCGATAGGATCTCGTCCTTTTTTTTTTACCAAGCTCTTTATGTTCTAAGTATCTTTTTTTGTTGGTGGCAGATGAGCTGATAAGACAGGTCACCATAAACTGTGCAGAGCGTGGAGTCCTGTTACTGAGAGTCCGCGATGAGATCCACATGACCATCTCTGCCTACCAGACACTGTATGAGAGCAGTGTGGCTTTCGGCATGAGGAAGGCATTGCAAGCAGAACAAGGCAAATCTGACATGGAGAAGAGAGTAAGTCCATTAAAATATTATTATTGGTGACATCCATAGATGTACAAACAGACATAGGATCTAGTCCATTTGGAAGCCGCATCCCGTCAGAACATTGGGGTGTGCGACTGTGCCACAGCACCACCTGGTGATGCAAAACATTTACTGCAGGCAAAGAACTATTCCATCCTGACGTGGCGCAACTCGAACGGCGCTGAGTCGACAGTGAGGCCATCTCCTAGCTCAAGACCTCTTCTGTCGGCGCACCGAACGAGCCAGATTGGAGGATGGAACAGTTCTTTGCCTGCAGTACATTTTTTTTACACCACCAGGTGGTGCTGTGGTGCAGCCACACACCCCAGTGTGCTGACGGGATGCGGCTTCCAAATAGACTAGGACCCAGACATAATAATGCTATCACCTGAAGACCTGTAGTTTTGTCTTTCCCCAAACCAAGTCATTTGGATTTATCACTGCACATGAAGCTAGAATTCTTCAGTTTTTAACACATACATTTGAACAAAAATAATAATGAACCCCCAGGTAGGATTAGGAATCACTTAAAAGGACTTACAAGGTGATAAGAAGTGATGTTTTATTCATTTCACATAGGATTCTTTCTAGAGAACTCAGTGATTCCAGAATGAGAACTTCTCAATTATGGCTCATTTAATCTCGACAGCATTAAGTCTGGTTTCCTTCTCGTTTCTTTCTTTACTAAATAAAGTAAGGTTCATTAAGTTGACATTTTCAGCATTCAGACAACTGACAAAGGTTGAAGGTAGGGCTGAATCTGATTTTATCAAGTTGCAATATATTAGAATAATCTCTAGAACAACTATATAAATGTCCAGTAGGTGGTAGTAGAGTTCAGTCATACATAGCTGTGCATAATGAAATATAAAGACAAAACATGTAAGGACATGAACACCTACCTATGTGTATATGAACATCTTACAGAACTATAGGTAGTAACAAATATTTTATCAGTTGAAGTTTGATCCACCCACAAAAAGAGATTCTAATCTTTTGTTAATGAGAGATCATTGGCATTCCTTTCTGATAACTTCTGAGGCATTGGGTTTATTGTCCTCCAAGCAGTCAACTGAGCATGTCTAGTTTATTTTATGGGCAGGGGACTGTACAGAAGACAGTACCTTTGGGGCGTATTAATAATGAATGACATTGATCTAACATTGAAAAAAAGCTTAGAATCTATTTTTGTTGGTGGATCATAAAGGCTGACTGACAGCTCAGAATTGCAGAGTTCAGTGTTTTTGTGTAAATCATAAAAAAAAAATCCTACAGTAAACTAGCATTGAAATGAGTCCAGACTGTGAGTAGGACTGGATGTGACTCTGTAGGACTGGATGTGCAGTGTAGTGTCCTAGCCTATCAGGGACCACATCTCAGCAGCATGTTGCAAAACGTTACTGAGAGATGGTCACTGATTAGTTAGTATGAAATCCAGCACAGCAAGTGCAGCAGAGTCTGTGGTTTCATGAGCTACAGAGGGCAGACCCAAGCAGGTAATATGTGTCTAGTCAGTAAACACAGAGTTTGTAAGCACCTCTTAACAAAATAAAGTACATAACACTGCATTCATACTCTTGAGTTCAGGTCTGTGCCCCCACAAAAGCTGGGCATGTTCAGGCTCAGGGTCTCAAGACAATGTTCTCAGTTACAGATCATAACATGGAAACCAATGGGAGATTTCTTTTTTTTTTCCTTATGCAAGTTTTTGCTTTACATTTCCATAAATTTTTGGGGAACAAATTATGCTCATGTAATTCCTAGATCATTAATAATTGGCTTAATTTGCTTGACACTCTGGTCAAATGCTTTCTTTATGGTATTTTGATAAGGTTTGACAATGGACAAAATGCTTTTATAAAGTAAATAAAATACACATAACCTTTACATTTTATTCGTTACTGCAGACTTGCATTTTCTATACTGGACTACTTCTTGCAGCTTTTGTCTCAACAAACCATATGAAGTGACAGTTGCCGCTGCCACATTCCTATTGTGCAAATAGAAGCTTCCTCTCTGTGTTAAACATCTCCTCCAACCTCATGACTACAGCAGCATAACTATAAATAAAAGTGATGAAATAGTATAATTGTTTTACATGCTAAAATATGTTTCCTACTTTCTTATATTACATTTTTGAACACAGTGATCCTGTAACAGGGAGGGTCCTATCCTCTTATGGTAACACAGCAGCAGTGGCGGTTACAATCCGCTAGATGGCACTGCCAATATTCCGGTGCCATATCATAGAGCCAAGGCTTGGGTAAACTGTTAGGGTTGGGCTTAGTTCAACTGTTAGGCTAACATTATAAGCTTAGAACTTCTCTAATATATCGTTAGCGCCGCAAAATATCGGCAGCGCCATCTAGCGGTTGGAGGCCACACTGAAGCGGCAGACTTATCCCGACACCATAACAGGATAGATCCACATGGAGATCTTACAAATAAAAATGTTATGCTGAAAATGCCTGACTATCACTGTCCTATATTATGTCTAGATTGCAGAGTTGGAGCAGGACAAGAAGGAATTTGAGAGACAGGTGAATGAACAGAAAGCCAAATGTGACGCTGTAGAGAAACGAGAAGCTGAGAGAAGACAAGTGGAAGAGAAGAAACACGCAGAAGAAATACAGTTCCTCAAACGAACCAACCAACAACTGAAGGTGAGGAGTATTTTCAGAATAAAGGCTTGGTTGCTGTAAATAGTCACCTTTAAATGGGCATAAATAAGCGTTTAATTCTCTGCAGACTTCATTTGTCACAGTATTAGGATGGCTTTCCTTAGATGTGTCAGGAACTGCACTTAGTTGACTTATGCAGAAATAATATAGATATTATTAACCCTCCAGAATCAGAATTTATTAGAGTAGGTCATAGTGCTGCAAAGCTACATTCATAATAGTTTTAATAAGATCCAAAAAGACCCATTTAGTCTGCCCAATCTATCCACCTAAGTTGGCTTAATGACTCCTCAATCACTTAACTATGATTCTCCACTTCTACTAGAAGGCTGTTCCACTTATCTGCTACTATTTCTGTAAGTTTCTCACATTACTCCTACATCTTCCTCCTTCAAACCATGACTTCTTATTCTGGCATTCTTCTTTTTTTGTATGTGCGATCTCAAATGTATTTTAACATTCACCATTGTAATAAACAGTAGGGCCCTCATTCAATTGCAATTCGGCCAATTGAATAGTGGTCTAAATAAGCACATAACATATTTTTTTAAAGAAGTTTTTAGTTAGTAAGCATCTAACCAAAAGCAAGATTTTCACTAACTAAAAACTTCTTTAAAAAAAATATGCTATGTGCTTATTTAGTGCCCTATTCAATTGGCCACAACGCAATTGAATGAGGCCCCAGGTCTGGTTACTACTCGGAGAGCAGCCTCTTTTAGCTCACTTGTGCCCTTCACAGGGAGAAATATCCTGTAGTATATCAAAAGAGTGACCCAGCCCCGATGTATGCTTTATTAAACATTTTGCCCATTATGAAAGTTTGTTTCAAAGACCAAAGCTGTTTAGAAATAACCACTGTTACTTGAAAAAAATAAACATAATTTATACTAAAAAATGAGGGAGATGCAATTAGATTTTCAGATGTCTCAACTACAGTATAAAACACTGTTTAGATAGCAAACCCATCAACAGCCACAGTAATATATATTTTCCAATATGCAATCCCCCTATTTAATATATATTAAAACAGAGTAGTTTCTTAATATAGTTAACTAGCGTATTGCCCTTCAAAAAATGACGGCAATGAGATGTGTATGTTTTAAAAGTTGTTTAGTTATTAATATACACATGGAATTGTAAGGTAGCTAATGTTGTTTTGTGTGTACTACTGAAATATAGAATTCAAATTAATAAATTAATATACTTTACCTATTTTGAAGCATTGTGTTGAAGAGCTGGCAATCTGTTTTGATGTTGCTGCAGCATTAGTGGTGTGGAGCTGCTGTGTAAGCGTGATGAACGTGTGCAGTGTAATAGTGTGCGTGCGCAAGCCGAAACCGTTAACGTAGCTGGCCGCCATTTGTTCTGTCGCTTCAAGAATTTTTTAGTGTCTAAACTCTTTTATGTTGAGTTAAATGAAGGTGTAACTTTGTTTTTTGAGGTCGTGGATGCTCCCTCTTGCTGTCGGTAAGCTTTTTATGTATGTGCTGTGTGGATTTATTGTGTTTGTATTTGTTTTCATGTTCGCGAGTTGCAGCCATATTTTTTTGCTATGGTTTAACGGCTCGCCTCGCTACGCGGCGCTCATTGCCAAAGTGCTAGGGTTTAACGGCTCGCCTGCAATGAGCGCCTGTGGCGCTCATTGCCAAAGTACTACGGTTTAACGGTTCGCCTTGCTACGCGAGGCTCACCGGGCGATGAGCGCCTGCGACACTCTTCGCTAAGCCCGCTAAAGTAATACGGTTTAACGGTGAGTATGGTAAAACGGTAAAATGACGGTCAATAAAAATTAAATGTTGTTAAATTTTTTTGCAACACAAAATGACTCAGCTACATTTGTCCCTTTTTTTTCCTTAAAATAAATACAAATTTTTTTTTTCCACTTTTTTTATTTTTTTTTAACTTTCAACTTATATTTCATCAACTGCGTTGTTTTAGGCGGGAAATCCGATGTGGCGCAAGACAAAGGCGTTAAATCTGTGTTAATGCGTAAATCTGTTATTGCGTTTCGTAAAATGTACTCGCTACTGTCTTTTTTTACTCATTGTGCGGTTAATGCGCATCCTTTGTCTCATTGTTTTTCGAGCACATACGTCTGTGGCTGTGTTTTACGCAGTTCGTAGTAGTATAGCCTCGTTTTCATTTTTTTCGGCGGCCATTTTTTCCTCGCTTAGCCGATTTTCGATCTTTGTAACTCGTCTAAATCGATGTAAATTGGAGTTCCAACTCACTTCCAGACGTCCTGCCTGGTTCCCCATGCTGTAAGTTACCTTTTTTTTATTTTTTAGTGTTTTTTTAATTGTTGTGGTTCCGCCGCTTCCCTCGTAATTTTTTTCATCTCGTATTTTTTTTTACGTCCTGCGTAAAAAAGTGCTACGGTGTAATGGCTCGCCTCGCTATGTGAGGCTCGCCTGCAATGAGCGCCTGTGGCGCTCATTGCCAAAGTGCTACGGTTTAACGGCTTGCAGTGCGATGAGCGCCTGTGGCGCTCATCGCTAAGTCGTACGTACCACGCAACACAGCGTGACGACAAATCGTAGTTGGACAATTATAATATGTGATGTCAAGCCATAGTAAGAGAATATGCAGGAGATCAAGGGTATTAGTAATATAAAGTAAGTATATACACTTCCCTGTGTTCACTGGTTCGGCACAATCATACCGCTATCCCCCTCGCATAATCACTATGGCGTCTGACATCATCGACTGGCAACGTCAAACGGGTCACCTGACTTGATGCTCACGTTTCGCGTCCACACGCTTTTTCAGAAGTCAGTCATTTTAATTAATCTGACTCTAGATTAGATTTATTTTGCTAATTTATGGAGATGTTTTATGATGACTAATATGGGTGTGTTTTTCTGTCTCTTCTTTATAAAAAAAGTTCTTTAAGAAATACATTGTTTTTACGCACCACTCCCTCATGCTTCTATCTTTCACAGAACACATTTTAACTGAAAGATTGTTTAGTGCAATAAATAACTGACAAAAGGGTCCTAGTTGCATGATATTTGTGCATCAAGTGTCATCGTCCTTATTCATCACAGAACAGATTTTTCCATTACTAGTTTGGTGCCTGGAACTTAATAAATACCATTAGTTGCCAAGTACTTCATCTAATAAAGGTGTTCCAGATTCTTTGATAAAAATCAAAGCAACATCACTTTTATTCAATTTCTACATGAATGAACAATGGAACTTCCATGTTATGTACGGCAAAGCCTTCTCTTACTTTTGTCTATTTCCAAAAACCTTTATTTTGATTCAATTTGGGGTAGAGGGGGGTTTGGAAACAATGTTTTAAAGTATTTGTTGGTGGGAAACACCCATTTTTTTTTCAACAGTCCAAATGGGGAAATTATATACAGGTTATCACCTCTTAGATGTTTCATCTGGGCCTCAGGCACCGAATTATAGTCTAGACCTAGTAATAAGCACAAGATGTGACAAATTCATGGAAGTAAATCTCTTCAGAGCTGTGCAATACAGACTCATCTCTCTGTTAAAGCAACATGATCATTGTAAGATTTTATCCAATTCTCAAAATATTTGAAAAAATCGTTTTGTGTGACAAGTGGTCAGTAGTGTCGAAGAACTTAATTAAGTTGAGACGTTTGGGGGCTTTGTTCTCCTATTGTGTGCTGCAGTTACAGGAAACAGAGGGGTAAGGAGGACTTTTGAATCTATGGATTGTAACAACCTTGTGCTTTTCTTTCCATTCTTTTGGTTATAAAATGGGATCTCCATAAGTCCAAGGTGCCTAATATCTGTTGTCAGTGGCTTTAGTGTTTTCTTAAATTATTATATTTCCAGCACAACAGAAATGTTGGGACTTCAGTGACCCTTTTAAAGAATGACCCCACTGACACCCCATCTTACTCTGGAACGCCCGGAGCACATTATTGTAAAATTCATGTGATCTCGTGTGCATCGACCCAGAGATGAGGGGCCTTGTGCACCTCAAGACTCTTCTGCTTTCTGTTACAGTAATCCCACTAGGTTGTGAATTTGGGGTTCAATGTCTCAACATCCAGCAAGCCAATTCAGATCAGGACCTCATTCATGGAGAAGCAGGGAAATCAGATCCCTTTAGTTAGGATAGCTCAGAATACAAGAAATACACATGCACCTTGATTTAGTGCCGACAGACTGCCCATTTACTCTTTCTTCCAAACACATAAAAAATAAATAATAATGCCACATCTCCCCCTCCCCACTTTCTTTAGCCTCTGGTTATGCTCTACTGTCATGTTCTACTGTAGTGTTCATGGATCAGGTTTCTCCTGTCTTCAGATCCCAGACCTGGTCCTGGGTTTTGCAGTTAGGTGAAGTATATCACTTTACGACTATGTTTTGATCACCTATGAGGTTTGCAAGGGGGTAGATGGCACTCCTATTCCTAGATCAGAGGTCTAGTGTCTGGCAAAGCACTCTTTCCGGTGCCATAAGAGTTTACTAGCCTATCCACCACATTTCACCCAACAACAATGATGATAGGAGATAGATGCACAGGGGAGTTACACTCTAGCCCAAAATGTCAGTCATGACATCAAGGGTCCTTATCTGCTGTCAATGCATTTCTATAATTTTCCTTAAAACAGGATTACATTCTGTAGGGTCCTCAATGCCTTCCCTATCAGTATGTATTTTTATCCTGTTAGTCGTAAGTATCCACTGTACTTAGGCTTATATATATATATGTTTGTGACAAATAAACAATGAACATTAAAATAGAATGCATATTAAAGGAACACTGTAGTGCCCTAAAAACAGGCGGTGCATGTATTAATTCAGTATTGCTCATTAAGAAGATTTATATTAATTTATTTAAAAAATATGCAACATTCAGACACTACTGCTGCTATAAAGTCACTATAAGGTCTAAGGGGCAGGTGGCTTTGTCTTCTGATCTGCCGATCCCCCATCTTCCACTTAAGGCTCTTATCAGGGTGGAGACAGACACTCTAATCTTTAAAACTGAATTTAATATTGACTATTACTATTCTACATTGATCATTAATCAAATGCCTGTTTATATATTTAAAAAAATAAAATAAAACTCGTCTTTGTCGCTAGAGCAGGAGTGAGCAAGTCCGGTCCTGGAGAGCCCCACACAGGCCTGTATTTGAGGATCTCTTTTCTGTGCACCGTCAATCAGGATGACTGAAGAAGTGATTGACTCACCTGTACTCAGCAGGGATATCCTCAAATCATGGCCTATGTGGGGCTCTCCAGGGACTATCCCTCCTCTAGAGCATTACAATGGTCCTTTAATGTTATAGGTAATTTACATTCTGTAAAATCTCCATAATAGTTTAAAAGAAAACAAACAATTAACATTAGCGAGACATTTTAGCACCTTACAAGTTGAATGGGGAACAGATTTACAGCCTCCAATCTCACATTTGTGTTTTTGTTGGAGTATCCGGTTTTGAAACTGTAATAACCCAGAGACTGTTTTGTATTTCAGGCACAGCTAGAAGGTATTATCGCACCCAAGAAGTAACAAGACAGGAGGAACATCTGTGAACAGGATGTCTGCAATCCCAAATTGATTCAAGATCAAATGCCAAGAAACTAATAATTCTACCTTTAGGACATATATTTTAATTATATTTGGCTTGTGTGTGTATATTAAAATTTATCCATTTTACACCTAAAATGTTATAAGGTTGCTCATAATTCCTTAATGAAACACCTCAATGTTTTTAAGATCCAAGTTCGTTTGAAGATAAAATTTGCTGAGGACCTCTTCCAAGTCTCTGCGTTTCTTGTGTAGTTATTCTTAGCAGGGAATCCTGCGTGTGCTGGTTATCAAAGCCTTGTCAAGAGGCCATGTGTATAATAACAAAGATCAGACTTGTCCATTTGGCAGCTCCTTGGTCTATGTGAGGGTTTAGACCTAGTCCTACCTTTGCTGAACTAATAAGTCAATGACAGAAGATAAAGAACAGACATTAGAGACACAAAAGGGTGCAGTGTCTGATACCACTGAAAACTACACGTAAAAGGACCACGGCACAAAAAAGAAAGAAAAAAAAAGGTGAAAACTTTGAATCTATGAACATAATTAAAGCAGATGACTTTTTTGTAATGCATTTGCAGGACAGTGAAGTGATCTATTATACATTGGTGGGATTTATGTATATGTGTGAGAGGTGCTTACATATCTAGGGAGCCATGGTTGCATTGAATGATGCAAGGGATCCGATTCTGGGCTTGAGTGAGGTAAGGGGTATGGTGTCAACTATCTTGTACAAAGCCTCTCTACTTCTGCCTATTCACTTCTCCCCCACACCTCTTTCTATTGCTAACTACAAAAGAGGCATGTGCCCAAATTATATAGATCAGTATAATAAGACTTTCACAATAATGAAGTCACTGTGTCTACTTTTTTTTTTTTTATCCATCCAACTGGGCATGCTCCTTTTCTCCATCACCCCACTATAAGAGTTAAATGGCCCAAAATAAAGAGTTAAAAAGCAGTGTCCTTTGTATATAACAAATAGCAGACTTTTATTAGTTAACATTTTCACCCACTGCAACAACTGTGATATTCTTCAGACTGCATGTGAGGCTGAGAACACCATGAATATGCGCTCGCTCTACAACCTCTAGGGAATAATAAGGATGCGTATCCATGGACAGAATATACAAAGATTAACCTATTACATTATTTTTTTATATTCAATTGAAAAAGATTTTTAAATGTAGTTTCCAATGACATTTTCTGTGTCTCTATCTTTAATGAGACTGAAAAGGATAGGTAGAGCTAATGAAACGTTCTCGATCACTTTTTGTACATAACAGTAAGTGAGGGCATTCAGATGGGCACAACGACTTATACATTGTCTTGTTAGAAAATGGTATTAAGGGTTTAGGTCTCTAGCAGTCCATTTCATAAAGTTGGTATCACGTTAAACTCCACTTTGTTTACAGAATACTGTGGTAGTTCCACAAATGGTCTCCTCATTGTTATACTTCATACTGATGCCTGTGATTGTTTTTTAAGTAGGACTTAAAAGGTGTATACATAAACATTTCCTAAAATCATGAATGCGTTGGATAATTGAGAATCAGTAGTGAACACAAACATTTTTTTTGCATGAAAATGAAATTTAATAAACTTACCCTAAAGTTTGCACATTTCTTCAAGTTTCTGGCAGTCGATTTTGAGATGGAAAAATCGAAGCTAACTTTTCATAGTTCGATTTGGACAATCAAAGGGAGCTACAACATTGTTGCAATTTCTGGGGTTTGTCTCTGCAGTAAAGCATCATGGGACAGACTTGAATGTAGTTTTTCTATTGGTTAGCACCAGGTGCCTATTTAAACAGCTTTGGGGGTGTGGAAAACATTTTTTTTTTAAATAAAATAAATCTGTATAAAATAAAATCAATGTAATGTGTGTCTGATATAAGCAGTATGTGTTAAATTAGAAAAAGGTAAAAACGGAAATGTAGATATACCTTTGAAAGAACACCACATGGTCTAAACCCCCAAAACATGTTGCTATTTGAAGGAGAAAAAAAAAATAGAAACATTTTGAAAAAGTCTAAATATTTTAATGACAAAATATTTACACCAATCACTGCTTTTGCTTTGATTTTTGTCTGGATTTCTGTCCCTGAGAGTCTGTTTTCTTTTTGTTGCGGTTCTTGTTCTTGACATTGTGTGTGTCATAGTATCGAACTCCCACTTTCTTTGAGTGCTGCTGCCTCTCAATTCTTCTCCTCTGAAAAAGAGAGAAAAACATTCAATATGGGTAACAAAAACCAAAACAGCAAGTCACGGAGTAAGACTGGCAAAACAACTGGGCAATGAGGTCTCATTTCTGCCTATGACAGTAAGTCTTGACGACTTGCTCTGACAAGCTATGGTCAATGCATAGATCCGGTCTCTACATAAACATGGGGACGCTTGACCAGCCACGCCAGCAAAGAGAGATATTAAATGGCATTATTAAATTATGGGTGAAAAAGAACAATATATATCCAATAGAGAGTCAATACTAGAAATGTAATTTTCTTACAAAAACTACACATGTGCAGTTGTGCCTTATGTGATCAACTGATGCTTGGGATTTGGGGGTTACAAGCAGCATAAAACTACTAGCTTCAAAAAAGTACATAACTCAATTTAGCAACAATTTTAAAAAGATAAACACTTTACACACATACTTTCCCACTCCTCATCACATAGTACAGAGCACAAAAGGTGACTTCAGTGTCACTGTAAAGGGCCAATGAACGCACATTTTTCTTTGTTGCAATTGAGAGAGGACACTTGATAATGTTGAAGGGAGTATTTATTTGTTTAGGTCGTAGAACAGATTATATGGCTCTGAATATATAACGGTCTTTGGGGGGCTTGTCCCTGTCAGCCAATGTGTATCAATATAGTTGTATGAGGCATAAGTGTCTGTCAATGAGATCAGAGTCGTGCAAACTCTGCTCATAAAAAGGTGTTGCCTGTTCGTTTCCAATAAGATTAAACACGTTTTACCCTGAAAAAAAAAAATTCTATAATGTTTAAACCATGCTCTTTTAAATGCATGATATAAAACTTGCATTCCGTGTCCCTTTAAAGCCTGGATCTTGTATTTCTGTGCTCTTACATAACTGTAATGAATTAAGACCTTTTAACCACCATCATGAAAGTTATATACACAGCAACTAACCTCTTTTGATGTAAGCTTCTTCTTATTTTTGTTATTGTCTTCTTCATCATCTTCAATAATTTTCCTTTTCTTTCCTTTAGTGGTGCATCCTAAGAAATTAGAAATAAAAATAATGCAATTTATTTCATACCCATTAAAAGGACGCCTTTAATACGTTTTTCTATAGCTAAACTTGATAATGGGCAAAAAGATTTAGGAAAGAAAGACATCATTTTAAAATGTTTATGTGCAATTACTCTTTACAGCAGGTTTCCATTGTGAATGCAAGTAAGTCCTTGTAAACTAACAAACACCCCACTATTGCTAATAAAAAATATTTTCATTTTGCAGATAGAAACTCCCCCACATCAGGAAATTGAAATTATAGATCCCTCAGCGACATACTTGCATATACAAAGTAATAAATTAGATACTGTATTTTTTCACGCACTGTACAGAAACTGTTCTTCAATTTGGAGAGAGATTATTACCAGAGGTCATTTTATAACGTGCAATAGTTCATAATGTAATTAACCTGGAGCAGTGACCACACATTGGCCTTTTCATTAATGGTCAGTCACTGGGATAAAAGTGGTTTGCTATTACAGGCTATGAATCTGCAGAGTAGAATTCTTGAAGTGGGTTTTTAAGTACCTTGATTTTGCGGCTCTTCTTCTTCTTCATCCTCCTCTTGTACTTTTCTTTTTGCATACAGATTTTCATGGAGATCTTTAGGAATTCTGAAGGGAAATGCACATTATTATTAATATGACACTAATTTAGAACAAACTTGTATTAAATCAATGATACCCAAAGTGTATGTTACTAAATATCCAATAAAACATATGTATGTTTAAATAATGTAAGCCTAAGAGCATAATTAGGCTCCAAATGAAGCTGATTTTTAATAAAGAAAAAAAGTGATTGCTTTGCTGGTCACTGAAGGCATCAATGTGTTACTTTGGAGAGTGAGACCAAACTGATATACAACAGGATATTTTTCCCTGTGAAGGGCACAAGTGAGCTAAAAGAGGGTGTGGGAGTGGGTCATCATGTCCATAGAATTACCTATTAAGATTAGTTTGTACTCTTCCTGGGCACCTCTATTGTTGGTATTGCTTACTTTGGAGAGAGTTGTAAGTGTGAGGGGGCATATACATTTCTGTAGGACAGGACTTGTAACTAATGACCCATGCATCCTGCTTCAGAGCATGTCCGAAAGGTGTCAAATTCCAAAAGCTGCAATCATTTATTTAACAAATCCCCCATCCCTCTCCCTCCTCCCCTGTTCTGTAGATCAGTATGTGCCCTCAGGCTCCAATCGTTCAGGAAGTGCTCAGACAAGATGGAAAGTTGTATTATTCAAAGCTAATCTTCAAAATGTTAACATTTTCTCTAAAAAGACATTCCTTTAAACCCCATTCTTTAGGCGGTATGGGGTTGAAATTTCCTTTTTTTCTCCCCCACAAAACTATTTTCCTGTGTTTGTTGAAGAAAAGAAATGAACGGTATGTTCTACATTTCTTTGTATCAGTGTTAATGTCTTAATCATGCTTTTCATTTAACATGGATTAAAAATGTGCCAACACAACAATATTTCATTAGCTAATATCTCAAACCAGATCCGATGGCATGGGTCCTAAAACTCCACATGTGGGACGGATTTTATGCTCTTGCACAACAAGTGCTAACGAGAGAATGTTACTTATTCATTCAAAAATTGGACCGGCCTCAAGCAGTGAATCATTAGATTTAATATGCGAACAGTCTTTAAATCCCTCAGTGATACTTCAATCCTCAACAGACATACTCAGAATCCCAATAAATAACATTTCAGTCAGGGCACGGTGTACTGCCTGGCATTTGCTCTGTACCAGAGAACATTGAATAATTAATTATGGTATCAGGGGAGTGTGAGCAGTACATTTCACCCAATACTTCTCCACAGAGATTTCACAGCCCAGCTCGGCTGTTGCTGCCGTCATGTGGCCAAGATCGTATTGGGTGTGAAAAGGTGGATGAACGAGAAACCCAGGGTCTGTATGACTAACTCCATCTGTAGTAAGTCATAAGTATGTCTAATAAGGAGCTGTATGTTATTCTGCTGGATAGATTTTACAATTCTTCACACTAGAGCTGTTAGCACAAAACTCTGTTACTGTTTTAATGTATTTATAATATTCCCCCTCCCCACACAAGCATGAGTCATGGCATTGTAAACTAATGATCTTCCATAAGTCCTGTCACATTCCCATTGAATGCAGAGGACGCCTCTACCTGCACAAAGTCTCTTCTCACCCCAGGAAATAGAGTAACTAAGTCAGTAGATGCTACAGCAGAATAATTGCATATATAATTTAAAGGACAACTTTGGTGCTTTTACAAATTAAGCTCTTATGTTTGTTGGGAAGAGACTATTAAAAAAATAATATGCAGATTAAAATAAAAAGTTATAACTTTTTGTTATTTATGAATGTGCCAGTTTTCTCTCAAGCAGAGCGGTTTGTTTTCTCCTACCTGTGTCTATCAGGAGGTGTGGCCAGCTCTGACTGGAAGGTTCAGAGTGAGCATGCTCAGTAAAGGGGGTGGGGCTATGATGGCTTATGCATAGTCACTGGGCTGAGCTTACGAGGGAGCTGCAAGCATATTACAATACAGAGGTTACCTCCGTGGAGGTGGAGTTAATTATGTCAAAAGGTGAGGCAAGTGATATCATAGCCCAGCCTGCTTTCACCCACAGGCAGAGCTGGCCACACCCCCAAGGAGGTAGAGAAAGGCAGCTGCTTGAGGAAACAATTTAAAAAAAGTAAGAAAAACAAAATCTAACTGATTTATTTTAAACTGCCTACTGTTTTTAGTAGTGTATACACAACAATCAAATTAGCTTTATTTATAAATGCATGTCAGTTGTCGTTTGAGTCATATTTTATTTTCCTTTCTAAAAATTTTACATTTTTCAAATGTAGTTAAAAAAAATACTTAAATATAGGCCTAGAGCTGCCATTTAATGTGTTCAGATTACTTTAACTTATCTTTTCCTTTGCATAGATCTTGCATAGGGAATGAAATCCACATCCTCTACCATGCGTGTTGATACCATAAGAATAAGCTGATTCACTAGAATAAAGAAGTGTGCTAAAACACAAGTAATCTTTCAGGCTGTTTTGCAGTTCTTTCTTTCCATCATTTGAGCTGCTAGACCCACCACTAGACTCACAATTGCTTTATTAATGGGCTTGATATTTATATTTTTATTCCATTACCAGCATTGCACTTGGTATCACTCATCAGGATTTGATGCAAAAAAAAAAAAAAAAAAAAATCTAAATTATTTAGTCATTCTGTAAGAATGGGGAGCGTTTTAATGCTAATGCTGTAAAACAGTAGGCTTTCTAGGCATCAGATTACTCTGTTTCACGCTACCGAACTTGATTTATGTTTAAATTTAAACTATGCTCTTTCTAAAGGCATCCTATAAATTGTGATTTTCACAATTGTTAATATCTTGGCATTTTAGATTTATTTTTTGTGTGTCAGTTTCAAATGGATCTTAAATATTGTAACTTGTCACTGTCCCCACTGATGTAATTTTACCTTAAAGCAGAAAATCTTTTGGCTTTGGCCTTGTCCAGGAATTTTTTGTACTTTGCTATCCTACTATCCAGGTCTTTCAACAATGTCTTCGGTGTCTGTGATTTGACATTTGTCAAGTCCTCCTTGGGTTTCTCTGCACTGTCCGATGTCTTTTCTTCATTGTGTTCCTCCTCGGCATCCTCCGCTTCAGAGTCTTCACCCTCTTCATCACCAGACTCAAGTTCCGAAAGGTCTGATATCCCATCTATTTCTACAGGCACCAAATCTTCATGGGTGAATTCAGGAGCCACGCTGATCTTGCCAAAGTTTTGCTTGACTTGGGACATAAGTTGTTTCATCTCACTAGTGGCAGGAGTCTCCTCCTCATTGTCTGAGACTGTATCTTCATGATCTTCTTTCTCCTCTGAAACAATGGTAGCTGTAGGTGGTAATGAAGTCTTTACAGGCTAATCAAAGAGATAAAATTAAGTAATCAGAACATTGCTTCTAAAATACATATTTAAACTGTACTTAAAATCAGATTGCATAAGAACTTCAGTCAACAAATGGTTAAAAAAAACTGTAATAATTCAGCATCTAGTGCTGCTCAATTTAACAAAAAACAAACAATGAAAAAAATTGCTCTAGAAGCACACAACACTTCAGGATTTATACCTTGTCTGGTTCTTCAGCATTTGGTGGTTTCACAAAGAATGGTATTCTGCCTCTCTGCCAATCATTCAGAACCATTTTTGATACTGTCTGCCGATCTGGTTCTCCACCCTTAAGACATTAAAAACAACAAATTAACATCCACAGACTCCCACAATTATTATTATACTTTATTTGTAATGCACCAACAGGATCTAGTCCTTTTGGGCTGCGCATGCCGTGTGCATGCACAGCGATCAGGCGCCCTAGCGTCTTATGGACACATGCATCACAGCGGCACCTAGTATGGTAGAAATGTTCTGTACAATGAATATCATGCAGACAGCCACCATCTCTGTGGGTGAGCCATGGACAGTATAGAACAGAGCGGGACAGTAGGACAGGTGGAAATAGGGGGCTGTGTGGTGGAAATGGGGCAGCCCCCAACCACCCGCATTATGATCTCCTACAACCCCAACCCTGCTGTCACACTGTCCATGACCCCCTTTTCCACCGGTCACAACCCCCCCCCCCCCCCCATTTAGACCGTTATACTGTCCCAGGGGGGAGAGACACAGGGGAGGGAGGGGGTGAAGAGACCAGCAGGGGAAAGAGAAACAGGAGGAGGAGGGGGAGAGACAAAGGGGAGAGGGTAAATAATTATTCAATATTTCTGAAAAAGTATGAAAAGACACAAAAAGGCGTACAGACACAAAAAGGCGTACAGACACAAAAAGGCGTACAGACACAAAAAGGCGTACAGACACAAAAAGGCGTACAGACACAAAAAGGCGTACAGACACAAAAAGGCGTACAGACACAAAAAGGCGTACAGACACAAAAAGGCGTACAGACACAAAAAGGCGTACAGACACAAAAAGGCGTACAGACACAAAAAGGCGTACAGACACAAAAAGGCGTACAGACACACAGTGTACACAGAGGGATCACATTTATAGTTATAGTAATTACGATTAGTCTGTCACAATATGTTAAATGTTACAGGCTTGCGCATGCACGGCCCGAAAGTTGCGGGTTTGACGGGGGCTGCAATGAGTGCCAAAGTTGCTCATTGCAGGGCTAACGACAAACCTTTGGCGCTCATCACAAGGCCCATACGTGACTGGCTTGAGGGGGGATAGAGGCTCATAACGGATTGGCAGTTACAGTCTTCAAAAAAATTACGGCTTTAAGGGCCGCCATTTTTTTTTCAAGACCAAAAACTCAAAAGCCGTCGGAAGACCGCCAAAAGACGGCAATTAATTAAAAAAATAACTTACAACCTCACCTATTTAATGGGCAATTTTGAAAACGGCTAAGCAAGTTAAAAAAAAAGATGGCGCCCGTAAAGCCGTAACTTTTTTCAAGCCGTAAATCGGAAACACTGTAAAGTAGGGGGGGCAGAGGCTCGCAATGAGCGACAAAAGTGCTCATTGCGAGGCCCGAAAGTTGAGGGTTGGCCGACTGCTGCTCATCGCGAGGCCTGTAAAGTAGAGCGGGGGAGAGCCTTGCATGGTGTGGCAAACCTCATTGGCTTCAAATTTTATTGTCGTCATTTGTGACGGGCAAATCGCTAGTTTATCATAAAATTACATACTTTGGCAAAATGTTTATTTATTATTTATTCTACAGTAAATAAATGAATAAAAAAATAAGAATTGGCCTATTATGTCACCGTCGTGCACAGCAAACTTTAGAGGGATAATATATTATATTATATTTCCACATTGTATGTCACGTGTTTACTACAGGACTTCTTAAATCATCTGAATGTTTTCTTTTGTAATAAATGACTTGAAGCCCAGCAATATTTTATTTTGCAATTAAGGTATGTCAAAGCAGTCTCTCCCCTTCTGGATCGCTACCTTGTTGTGAAGGGGCTTGTGTGCCTCAGTGAAGCTGCGAGCTATACCATGCAAGGTCACCCAAGATGGGCATGCAATAGCATAGAGATCAGACAAACTGCAGTCCTCTGGAGAAGGAACTGGCAACCCACTCCAATATCTTTGTCAGATACATCTTATGGATAAGAACAACCAGAGACATAACGATAGATGTGACTGGTGTGCTGAGGACCATAAAGTCACTGAGAGAGTCGGACACAACTAGACAGCAATAGCAACAACAACAGCAGCAACAACAACAACAGGCAGTCTCTAAACAGGACCTTCTAGACCTTCATTAATAAAACCATGTTTTTTTCCCACCAATATTGTCTGCAATGCACTTTGTGTGCTGTGGTACACAAGATGGTTGACTGACAAAAAGCTATTCAAATTCTGTCTGTTCATCAAACATAAAAACACCTTCTTTCAAACCGGATAGATATCCTAGAGCTGCACTGCAGGAAAAAAAAATATTACAGAAAAAAAAAAAAAGAATATTCAAACATGCTCTTTATTGCATGACAAGATATTTGGAAGTTTACTATTCATTTGAGGCCTCATATACCCTAGTTTTGTATATGCATATTTGTATGTATTATATATGTGTGTATATATTGTGTCACCAGACCTTTAACAGTTTTCCGGTTCTCATGGCCAACTTCTCCAAGAAATCCTCTGCATTTTCCCAGGAATCTATTCTGTACGTCTTGCTGATATACTCTGGCTTTGCTCTCTCAAGTACAGTAGGAATATGATCTTCAGGAGTTTTGATCTTTTCAATTTGTACCTAGAAAGCAAAAGAAAAAGTAAATACAAGATGAACACTGCCCTTACCAGAATACCAGATAAAGTAGAACGTCTCACATAATACTGTTGAGCAGCGTAAAACTTGCTTTGTACATAATTTATAGCTGGAAATAATAAAAGGTACTGGCTACACTGTAAAACTCACCCGGAAAGACTTCACTCCATGTAAACTAGAGAGAACGGAGGTGAGCATCTGATTAATGCTTTTAAAAAATAAGCAAAAAGTTGCATATATTTCTTGAAATATTTCAGAATATAAACAGACTCTGAAGTTAAATGAAAGGAAACATAAGAAATTATATCTTCTCAGAAAGGCGTAGTGTATCTATGGAATAACCTCATGGAAGAGTTGATAGAGGAAGAAAAACCTAAACGGCATTCACCACTGAAAGTGAAATTACATATTTTTTAAAGGAACATCTAATTATTAAAAAAAAATATTTTAATTGTGTGAAGGAATATAAAAGGAGCTTATCATGTTAAATCTATTTTTCAGTTCCCCATTAATTAACATTAAAAATAAATGTGCTATACTTTATTAGTTACAGACATCATGAGGACGTTCCCATATTCTACTGGCTGTGTAAGTAAATTACGGGTTTGGTTAAATATTGCGAGTTCATATAATCACTCCCCCTGAAATCCTACTTATGGAGGCAAAAAAAAAAAGCACCCGCAGCCAAATTTACAGGCTTCTAATAGAACTAGGAACTTGCCTGTCAACAATGACAGGAGCTCGCAATGAGCGCCCCTGTGTCTCTTTGCAGCATCTTGCCCCTGTCCCTTTCCTGTGTCTTTCTCCTGCCGTTGGTTTTATTTTCAAAGTCCTGCGTGCCTGGCGTGGTTTGTGTAAGTGTTACTGTCTTTAGCATTGTGTATTTCATGGCGCTGCCGAGCCTCGTTTTCATGCTGTTTCTGAAATTTAGCATTTTTCGTCCTCCATTTTTCCTCGCGATTTTGAGTGATGAATAAATGCCAAATACAGGTGTAATTCGCTTGCAACATCACTCCAATGCTTCCGGTGTCTCCCCCTGTGCTGTGTGTGTTATAATTGTTTGTACACTTGAACAGTGCTGCGAGGTTCGCCTAAGTACTGCACCGCTGACTGCAATGAGAGCCTTTGGCGCTCTGCTGCCTAAGTTGTGCGCCTCAGTGAAGCTCCAAGCTATACCATGTAGGGTCACCCAAGATGGGTATGTAATAGCAGAGAGATCAGACAAATTGTGGTCCTCTGGAGCAGGAACTGGCACCCCACTTCAATATCTTTGTCAGGAAAAACTTATGGATAAAAACAACCAGAGACATAACAATAGATGTGCTGAGGACCAGAGAGTCACAGAGTCGAGCACAAATAAACAACAACACAGCTAAACAACAAGAACAACAACAACAACAACAACAACAACAACAACAACAACAACAACAACAACAACAACTCGGGGCTCGCACCACTATGCTGCAATGAGAGCCGAAGGCACAACTTTGTGAAAGAAACTTTGGCACTGATCACAAGGCATGCAAGACTTGGAAAACATTACGGCCCAAAAAAAATTCACAAACGTAACTCTGAAAACAAAAACAAAAACTGAAAATTAAACAAATTAACTTACAAACCCACACACAGCACAGGGGAGACCCAGGGAGTCTGTGAGTGAGGTTGCAAGCTCATTTTAGCCTTAATTGCTGTTTTTCAGAGATAAAAAAATCAGCTAAGAGAGGAGAAAAATAAAAATAAATTGCTGCCGAAAAAATGTAAATTTTCTAAAACAGGATCAAAATGAGGCCAAAGCCAGTAACACTTAGCAGAACAACATGACGCAAGCGGGACTTTGCCGTTGCTTTTATTTTCAGTCATAGCGAGCTACGCAAAACTTGACCAGAGACACAGAGGAGGGAAAGAAACAAAGGGCTGAGAGACAGTGGAAAAGGGTGGGAGTGGGGATAGTTGTGGGTTGCCAAGGCCTGCAATGAGCGCAAAGCCGAAGGAGGTCATAGCAAGGCACGTAAAGTAGATGGGGGGAGAGGCTCGCAATAAGCGCCAAAAGGTGCTCAGAGGGGGCAGAGCCTCTTATTGTGTGGCAAACAGCATTGCCAGGCTTAAAGTTTTATTGCCATAATTTTTGACGGTCAAGTAGCAAGTCTGATAGAGGAGACTCAGCAGTGTATAAAAACATGTTTGCATGTAAAAATCCCAAAATAAACATTATTAAACTGACCCTAAAGTTTGTTAAATCTCTTGCATTTACAAGCAGTTGATTTTCAGAGTTAACACACCTAGAAATCCCTGCTAAAATTAGCTTAACGTTTATAATTTGATTTAGCCAATCACAGGCAGCTAAAACATGGTTTCAATCTGTGATGGCAGTTTGTGCAGCAAAGCATCATGGAAAGGAGAAGGATGCATTGTGCTGCTGCTGGCTTGAAGGTTAGTATAGGTTTAAAATCTGTATCCAAATGCAGTGTTTCTATTGGTAGTTACACTGTGCCTATGTAAGCAGTTCTGGGGGTGTGGCATTTTTTAAGCAAAATAAATAATTATGTGTATAGAATGACTCAATGCAATGTGTGTGTCTGATATAAGCAGGATGTGTTAGATATACCTTTAAGTGCTCACTAGAATACCTGGCACTATTACTCATTACATGCTGCATTACAGGATACGTTATCACTGCAACAACTGTATCTATTAGTACCTGGCCGTTTATGGACTACAGTCATTTTCACAAACATTAGACACCTTAATATGTGTTTGCTCTTTTCTCAGTATAATGGAACAAAAGTATTATATTCTTAGACAGAAATTATACATCACACATTACTACTCAGCGTTGCCTTATAAATACAAATATCTCCACTGCTCTAATATATATTTAAAGCGATTTACCTCTTTAGATTATAAACTGCACATATTATTCTCATTTAATATCCAGTAATAATTTTCTGATATAAACTGTTGTGCTTATAGCCGTTGTATTTGATCATATTTTATTTTTAAGCGTCTTTTATGCTCTATTAATACAAGTTATTTTTTAAGTCTGTGGGCTATTGGGTATTACCCTAAAATATGTTCATTTATCACTTAGTTCATTTACCATGCTTGTTTTCCTTTTGTGGTTTCTTTTGATATATAAAACTGCCACAATATACTTCTGCATGCACATTAGTTCAATACTCACCACTCCTTTCAGCACAATGTCCGTTTCAGAGTCTCCAGATGGATACACAACACCAGGACAGTCTATCAGGAATATCCGGCGCATGAGAGTAATGTATTGCCAGACCTAGCAAAGAAAATAAATGGTTACAGGATTACATGCCTGCATGATCTGGCACAATACACCAGTTATTTTAGAACGTTCATGGTGCCAGATGGATCACCACATTGAACAGCACTAAAGAATGGGTTTAAAGGGACATGAAAGGTTTTCACTAGGAATATAATATACCTGTGCATCTCTTTATTTTTATGTACTTTATAATAAGAAGTGCTTACAAGCTAAATGTTTTACTGCATAAAATCTTACAAAGAGTTTATTACTGAGTTCTCCCCTCTGCAGCTCATGAAGACAGTGTTTCTAAGTACAGTGTCCGATTGCAACAAATCAGTGCCAACTTTCTGCAAGATGCTGCTTGAGAGAGGTCACGGATGGCTAACTTGCAACAATGCACTTCACAGGAGGACAGACCCAAACAGGTACAAAATGTATGATTTTAGGCAGAATGTAACAGTTTCTTGATAAAGCACACAAAATTAAATAGTTACATAGGCATATTATATTCCTAGTGAAAATACAGAAACCTTCCATGTCCCTTTAAAGCTTAGGGAACTGTTATCTTAAAGGACCACTGAAGTCACAAGTTTGTAAAGCATTTACCAAAGTACATTATAAGCGGTGTAAGCCACAAGCAAGAAAACACCTATGTAAAATCTTAAGTTTTACACCAGTGTATCCATTCATTAGAACGTATCTTAACTTTATCTGCAGCCAAGGTCAATCCCAAAGGACAAATCCTGTTAGAGAATAAAAGCAAATGTCTCCTACTGTTAAAGGAGCACTGTGGACAACTTTCTCTTTCTACATTTTTTTTATTTTTAATAACTAAATAGGATTGGTTTGAGAAAGCAAAAAATTATAATAAAAAGAAACACAACCTTTACATGAAATTATTCTTTACTGTGTGGTGCCATTTTGCCTTGTTCTCTGCTACTTTCTCAAATGGGTGTGTCCTTGAAACAATTGAACTTCTGTTTAGTCGCACTGAGAGCACAGGCAGATGTAACTGCCCCAATACAATTGTAAATACAGAAACCTCCTATGTATTCAAAGTGTCCTCCCACTTCTATAATTTTGCCTACAGAAGATTAGCTTCCTGATCTCATAGTGGCATACTGGAGAATAAAATGTAATAAATTAAAAAGGAAGATTAACTTTTTTTGACATTCTAAAAACATTCTGCTTATTTCTACCTGTAGTTTTTCCAAATAGGTTTTAAAAATATAACAATAGTGGTCTTAAAACAAAATTGAATGTAATGGGTAGTGTAGTGGTCCCTTAAATTTCTCAGCACAATTTCAGCTCGTTCAGCTAAAGATGACTTCATCCTAATTACCGTATATACTCGAGTATAAGCCGAGTTTTTCAGCCCTTTATTTTTTTAAGGCTAAAAAGGGCCCCTGCGGCTTATACTCCCCCCCCCCCCCGCCGAGTCTCTCTAACACCCCCCCCGTGTCTTCTGCTCCAGCCTCCGCTCCTGCTGGCACCCGGTATGTGCTAATGACGTGACGTCACGTGCGCGCCACGTCATTAGCACAGGCCGGGTCAAGAAGGACCGGAGGCCGGAGCAGAAGCTGAAGATGGAGGTAAGTGAGGGGAAAGGGAGAGGGGGAGGTATTTAGAGGGGATTAAAATGAGGAGGGTGGTTTAGAATGAGGAGGGGGATAAGGGGGGGGGAAGAGACACAGGGGAGGGAGAGGGGAGAAGAGACACAGGGGAGAGAGAGGGGGGACACAAGAAAAGGGCACACAAGAGGGTGACACAGAGGGACACAGGGGGCAGCACATTTCCCACCATCGGCTTATACTCGAGTCACTCATTTTCCCCAGTATTTTGTGGTAAAATAGGTGCCTCGGCTTGTACTCGAGTATATACGGTATTTTATAGAATTCTTGAGCCAACTTTAACACTTGACATAGATGTTAAATATACCCAATTTATAAACTTAAAACTTTTGCTCTTTTCCAATGAGCCATGAAATCCAGAGAGACGTAAGAAACATCACTGCCATTACACTCATATTCAGGCCAACAGCACCACACAGAATTTGCATTTCTTTCATCATTGTAAACCAATGATTCATAAAGCTCTGCCTGACTAATGTCTTGCTTCAAGAGATACAAAGTTCACAACGGTTTCAAGTTAAGAAAACTTGAGCTACAAACGCAAAGATTTTCAATGAATCCATTTGCTTTTAACCTGTAACATCCAAAGGACTCAGCCCTGCATTACACGGCTGACTCATAGCTATTGGAGATCTTACATGATAATGTCCTTAGCTTTTACATGGCTCCCACAGGACATTTCACATAAGAACTTACTGATATGTAGCCAGGGGGTTTGTAATGCAAGGAGACATATCGAAGGAGACTTTCATCGGACCTTTTAGGTTTACTTAAGCAGATGTGAGTGTGGAGTTGCGAGTCAGAGACCAGAAACAATGAAAGTACATCAGTAAATACTACCTCACTGTGCATGTAGGTACATGTCTCTAACTCAAACATTGACACATTGATATGGTTTATTAATCTTGCACTTGAATCCATATTATGTGTTTACCATATTAGCATGTAATAAGATAGAAATTAACAGCACAGGATACACAGGTAGATAGGTGGAAGACGTAAACCTCTAAGGTTCAGTATTGCTGGGTGTCAGCGTTTACTTGTTACAGCAGGTATTCACAATTGATATTGATTTAGTTGACAGTTTAGTATTGTGTATAGGGCTGGGTTAACATTACAAAGGCTTCTTTTGTGCTTTAGGATTTATAGTCTGAAATTTTATGTCATTTGGGTCCTGAAAATGCTTCTTTAGGCTATTTTTAGGACACCTGTAGTGTGTTTTAAGTATTCTCAGAATTGTTTTATCTGCTCTTGCAGGTGGCTGAGCTTACAAGATATAAGATGTTCAGTAACTCTTATGAGAGCCATGTAATAGCACTTCAAGTATAATCTCCCTTATCAGCAGGGAACCGTTCATACGTAGCGATCACTCATAAGGGGTTTACTGCAGGAGGAAAGTAATAGCTACATAGCTTCCTACATAGAAAGTCCACTTGCAAGGTTCCTTAAGGGAGGCATGTAATTGAGCTCTCAAATTCTATGAAGGTAGAAATAAAAGGTCATTTATCACGAGACCGGGTTCTCGGTTTCCTAACATACATATTTACTGTAGTCCTATTTATAAAATAAACATTTTTAAAGAACTACACTTTAAAACAAGCAAAATATATATAGTACCTCTGGTTTATTACATTTTCTATACAATTAGGCTGCCTTGAAATCTCCCCTCATGTTTTCTGCCAATCAGCATCCTGAGGTGGGAGAAGACTTTGAATATGCAGGAAGATTCTATAACAATGTGCAAATAAAAGGTCAACCTGAGAATGAACAAGCCATAACTAGCTGCATAATCTACTCTAAGAGCAAAACTAATCAGATCACTTATGCCTCGGACAAGTGAGAAATATCCTGTAGCATATTAGCTGGAGACTCCTAAAGAGCCAGCATCAAAATGAAGGTAATTCTACCCTGAACAGGAGAAACCGCAAACCCCAGATCCTGTCCCTGTCTTTTGGACAATGTATGGGGGGTGCAGCTGTTCTCACTAGAGCATACTAAGCAAGGATATCTCCAACTGAGGAAATGTGGCAGCTACAACTGCCAAGGCTCTCAGCAAGGCTGCAGAAAAGCTCATTAGTTTATAAGGACACATCCTCCCTACAAAGTTGAGTGAATACAGAAAAGAAAATGGATCCTGGAAGTAAAGATAAAGTGCATATAAAAATTAAATTGTAAAGGTTGTGTTTGTTTATTTTGCTTTCTAAGTCCACATACATAGAACAGAAGGGCATTGACATGACTGCGGCACTCAAAGGGGTAATATCACACAATGGGTGATACAATCTAGTGGACCAACAAATTGTCATTAGTCATTTAATGCTCATTCCAAATCCCACAGTTCTTGAAATAGTAATCTACACAGTTTCTAAAGCTCTCTACCAAAATGATTTCAGCATGTGCAGAACCTTATAATACTTTGTCTGAGAAATGGACTTCATTTGCTGCCCTGACCTTACCTTTGTTTCACCTGCGATTGGTGCCACATTGCAGACTTTCTTAGACCGTAGCGTGTTAATCACAGAACTCTTGCCCACATTTGGATATCCAATAAACCCCACGCTGATCTGTTTTTTATCAGTATGCAGCTGTTTCATGGAAAGGGAATACAAGAAAAAAAAACATGTTTACAGAAGAATGTCAGCAGATGAAAATCCTTTTCAAACCATTAACATACTATAACTTGTGAAGGTCATATCTAGTGTGAAGAATAGAAACAAAAAAGAGGAGATGTGAAATGGAGTAAAGCATACACAATAAGAGGTAAAATGGGTGGTAGATATAAGAGGTGAATGACTGTTGATGGATAGATATAGTGTAATGGAGCAAAATACATGTTCGTTTAAATGAAGGATGAATGTATATAACAGCCTCACAGCAGTAGTGGAAAAGATGATAAAAGTGGAACAATCATGTTTGAGACTCTTGGTTTCTTTCAATGTGCATTAGATCTACCCGTACATTGTAGGCCACATTTTTCTACATTAAAGGGATAATTAAGTTTCATGAATTTATACATTTCTGCACTCTATAGGCAAAAAGCAGCTTATATGTATACAGCACATCTCATAAAACATTTTATTTTTATTATTATCTAAAAATCCCTCTAATGATTATGTTGACACCCCCAGAGGGTGTCTACACAAGTTCCAGATACCCAATCAGCATGCAGCACCCGGGGAGCAATATTAACCCACTATTTACCTGCTCTTGCTTGCTCAGCCAATAGTAGAGCAGTGTTGTCAGCCTCCCAGTCACTGCTGGGATATGACTCATCTCTGCATCCTGTCTATGCTGTGTGCTGTTGCCATAGCAATAAAAAGTGCTATGTCTCAAATCTTTCATCTAACTGGATTGGCCAAAACAAATTATGGAGGGGGTGTTAACCTTAATATTAAACTGTCAGAAATTAAAATAGATTTTGTTAACTTCAAGGTAAGTGTTTAAAATTTTTATTTTGGTGATTTTTCATATACTATTCATTCTCTATCAGATACATTCATAATCCAGGAAACTTACATATCCATTTAAATAATTTCTGAAATATGCATAGTAGTATCTAAATGACATAACATGTTGTGCTACTATCTAGCACACCAGTTAGTTGTGAAGTAATGTAATGTCTATAACAATAAGCCATGTTAGCTTTCAAATCATTCTCTTCCCAAACATCTTCACACCGCGCTATTGACTAGAATTTTACGATTCACCTAGAAAAGGCTGAGAAATTACAAGTTTCCTTGTTATACAAGCAACCGATATACCAGTTTTCACTTCTACAAGAAAATGAATTTATACCTATTTATCTATTATACTAAAAAATGTCTGCCATTAAGTGCAAAAATAGCAGATTTTAATATAGTTACAAATGGTAGATTTTTTTTCCATTATACAAGTTTTTCACATTATGAGCATTTTTATGGAAAGAAGTACACTTGTGTAAAAAAAAGGGATAACTATATTTAGTTAAAAAAAAAAACGGACTACAATCAAAAAGTGAACATTTTAAAAGTGTCATACAGAATATATTTTCTAACCATTTCAGCATCAAATAAATTTATATAAAAAAAAAAAAAACTGACATGTGAACACGACCTTACTTCACAGAAATAGGTACATATCACTATACCTTCCCAAACTGCCTCAATAGTTGAATGAAGGCTCCTTTCCCAAATGGATTAGTGAGGCTGGAGTGAAAGGCTAATGTTGGATAATCCTGAGACAGACAAGCAACCCAGCGTTTCTGAAAAAGAAAAAGAAAACAATGCAGACTTATCAGGAGATGTAAAACATGCTAATGTCACCCAATTCATTACTATATATCTGATTTTCTTTAGAACAACAACAAGTAAGTCTTCTGGTTATTACCTATGCAATCCCTATTTTGGAGTATCATTCCATATAGAGGGTTTAATATTTTTGGTTACATGTCTTTTAGCATTTATGAACATTACAATGGCTGCTGTCAAGAGTCAACCAACATGTCATATCACCAAAGCACAACACAGCAGCCTCCTGTTTCAAGACCCTGGATATAGTTTCTTTTAGTCTACTATAAAATCATAGAAAACCTAGAAAGGATCTGTAACTGCACTGCTTGTGAGTCTGAGCTCCTGAATATGTACTTCTGGTTCCTAAATATTTTATAAAATCTAGTACAGCACCTGTCGCCAATTTATCCGTTATATACTATGGAGGAATTCCAGATATATTTATTGATAGAGCGCCAGCAAATTCTGTATCTCCAGGGGTACAATAAACACAGGGATATAATGTGTACATCAGGGGTGTCCAAGTTCAGTCCTGCTGGGCCGCACACCTGCCTGGGTTTGACGATTTCCTTTCTGTGCACATGCGAGTCAATCAGGATGACTGAAGAAGCAATAGTCTCACATGGGTGCAGAAGATATCTGCAAATCCAGGCCTGTGTGAGGCTCAGCAGGACCGAACTTGGACAACCCTGGTGTACATATATATGAAGACTGTGAAAATTAGACAGGACAATTGTACATATACTTTGGTACAGGACAGGAAGAGAGCGCACAATATAAGAGGTAAAATAGGTAGCAGAGACCAGAGAGCAGGGTCTGCTTGGTGGACAGATATTACAGGGTGATGGAGGGAACGATGTGAGAATAGATAATAAAAATATGACCAGTGGTTTTCTTTTACTTTATGTCTATTTGGAAACATAGAACACCATATTAAAAAAACTGTTACCTTTGTGCTATTTTCAGTTCTGTGCCACCCCTCTAAATCTGTGTTCAAACTTACAAGAAATTATTATCTACAGAATATTTGTTGGGCAAAGCTGTAAAAAAAATGAACGGTGTTGACATCAGCTTCCTTACCAGTCTGGGTGGCAGTGGCATAGGAAAGCCAGGTAGTAATGAAGTGGCACCTCTCAATTCCTTTAACTTAACCAACCAAAACATTACGAGAAACAACCATAAACAGCTGAAGTAGAGAATCAGTTAAATATTTGCTTGGATTATCTATTATACGTATTTTTTTTTCCAAAGCTTATTTTCCATTATTATACAATTTAACAGTACATGGAAATTATTTGTAACAGACTTTGGGTCTTCAATAACAAACCACAGAGGTGGAAATATTAGAGCCAAATAGACTTCATTTTGACAACAATCTCCAAGAAAAATATCACAAGAAATATTACCCTTATATAATACATGTTTGATTTTAGGTTTTGCTGAATGCACAAGCATTGCAATACTCTTAAAAAAAACAGTCCAATTAGTTTTAGCATAGAAAAAAAAACAGACATCTATTGATGGTATGTTTGCACTAAAGCACTATTATAAAAAGACTGCTCCATCTGAACCCTGGAGGGGCATTTTTAGCAAGGTGCAGGGCCACAGGCCAATATGCACACCACATAATTAATAACATTGTTTAAAAACTGTATTATACAGAATAAAAGTGCAAATGTAAATTAATGCGGCTTTGGAGAAAGATTGCTGGGTAAATGGAGTAACATCCTAGGATCAATGGTAGAATCACATAGAAAAATAATTATTTAACAGGTAAGACAATGAGCATATATCTACTGATAACCAAAGTGAGAATGACAATGAGCATATTCATATTCTGACCGTACCCAATATTTTTTTTGTTTGTTTGTTTTTAAACAAAATGTTCTCATAAAAACAGCAAATAAATTGGAAGAACTAAATAATTAAGAAAGGAACATTATTATAAAAACAGAACAGCAATATCTGAATTCTAATCAGGTTGTAAGTCACTGAACTTTCAGTCTATATCCTGGGATCTGTTCTGAATGTATCAAAATCACAGTTGTGAGATAAACATGAAGAAGAGAAAAGAAGCAAGTGAAGATTAGCTTACGGTTGCCCAAGTAGGAACCAGGTCACACTTGTTCAGGACAAACAGCAGATGCTTCCAAGGCTTCTCCTTCTTGAGATAAGTTTCCACATGTGGGGAGCGGGTTCCCATTGGATCTCTGGCATCCAGAACCTGGACGATCACATCGGATGAATCAATCACCTAAAAAAGAGAACTTGTGTTTACTAACTGCTAAAGGATATTAAGAATCAAACTTTTTAAATACAAACAAGGCAACATGGCGTTCACTTTTTAAAGAACTGATATTTTATATTCTAGAAAATTGTGGAGTAAAAGGGTCATACAGCACTCATGTCTGGTTTTGAGACTGGGTTTTTAGATTGAATAGTGCCAGAAAGTACAGAAAATCCATAACACTGTGATGCCAACTGAAGTACCACTGCATTTTGTAAAAAACAAAAAGAAAAAAACAACAACTTCCCACAAAAATAGTATGTCACAAAATAGCAACATCTGCAGGTATGCAGGACAGGATCATAAAAGCATTTTAGAGAACATCTTATAATCAATCCTATTCAATTATTAATTGAATACAGGTCTTATCCACTCCTCCGCCCATGTGCCTAATATTTTTACAAAGACAAAATGTCTGTCATCATTAAAACAAAAATGAAAAGTAAAAAATTAAAGGCTGTAATATAATATTTGAAGCTATGTAAAACATTTTGCACATTATCGAGTCAAGTTCTTCACAATAGCATATTATAAATATTATACTTCAGTACAATATTTCAACATTTCTAAACTCTGAGTTACTCAGGATGAACAGTTTAATACACAATATTTAAAGGGCCACAAAATACTACAGAAATAGCGCTGATCTGTATTAAGGAATTATTAATGAGCATCTTTGCAAGTGATGTTATGTTAAAAAATGTACAGTCTAAAAAAATGTTAGTGCAAAGGTTAGATAATGTGGGTATGTTTAAAACAAAGATGGCTTCCACTTGACCTGTGCCTCCCTTGTTCGCAGGGATGTATAATCTGTAACTATCAGTGCATAGGAATACACAGTGGATATAAAAAGTCTACACACCCCTGTTAAAATGTCAGGTTCCTGTGCTGTAAAAAAAATGCGACAAAGATAAATCATTGCAGAACTTTTTCCACCTTTAATGTGACCTATAAACTGTACAACTCAATTAAAAAACAAACTGAAATCTTTTAGGTAGAAGGAAGAAAAAATATAAAAATAAAATAATATGGTTGCATAAGTATGCACACCCTTAAACGAATACTTTGTTGAAGCACCTTTTGATTTTATTACAGCACTCAGTCTTTTTGGGTATGAGTCTATCAGCATGGCACATTTTGACTTGGCAAGATTTGCCCACTCTTCTTTGCAAAAACACTCCAAATCTGTCAGGTTGCGAGGGCATCTCCTGTGCACAGCGCTCTTCAGATCACCCCACAGATTTTCAATCAGATTCAGGTCTGGACTCTGGCTGGGCCATTCCAAAACTTTAATCTTCTTCTGGTGAAGCCATTCCTTTGTTGATTTGGATGTATGCTTTGGGTCGTTGTCATGCTGAAAGATGAAGTTCCTCTTCATGTTCAGCTTTCTAGCAGAAGCCTGAAGGTTTTGTGCCAATATTGACTGGTATTTGGAACTGTTCATAATTCCCTCTATCTTAACTAAGGCTCCAGTTCCAGCTGAAGAAAAACGGCCCCAAAGCATGATGCTGCCACCACCATGCTTCACTGTGGGTATGGTGTTCTTTTGGTGATGTGCAGTGTTGTTTTTGCGCCAAACATATCTTTTGGAATTATGGCCAAAAAGTTCAACCTTGGTTTCATAAGACCATAACACCTTTTCCCACATGCTTTTGGGAGACTTCAGATGTGTTTTTGCAAAATGCCTGGCTTGGATGTTTTTCTTTGTAAGAAAAGGCTTTCGTCTTGCCACTCTACCCCATAGCCCAGACATATGAAGAATACGGGAGATTGTTGTCACATGTACCACACAGCCAGTACTTGCCAGATATTCCTGCAGCTCCTTTAATGTTGCTGTATGCCTCTTGGTAGCCTCCCAGACCAGTTTTCTTCTCGTCTTTTCATCAATTTTGGAGGGAGCTCCAGTTCTTGGTAATGTCACTGTTGTGCCATATTTTCTCCACTTGATGATGACTTCACTGTGTTCCATGGTACATCTAATGCCTTGGAAATTCTTTTGTACCCTTCTCCTTCTCCTGACTGATACCTTTTAACAATGAGATCCCTCCGATGCGTTGGAAGCTCTATGTGGAACATGGCTTTTGCTGTGGGATGTGACTAAGAAAATTTCAGGAAAGACCAACTAGAGCAGCTGAACTTTATTTGGGGTTAATCAGAGGCACTTTAAATGATGGTAGGTGTATGCTGACTCCTATTTAACATGATTTGGAATGTGATTGCTTAATTCTGAACACAGCTACATCCCCAGTTAGAGGGTGTGCAGACTTATGCAACCACATTATTTTTCTTTCTTCCCTCCACCTAAAAGATTTCAGTTTGTTTTTCAATTGAGTTGTACAGTTTATAGGTCACATTAAAGGTGGAAAAAGTTCTGAAATTATTTATCTTTGTCTCATTTTTTTACAGCACAGAAACCTGACATTTTAACCGGGGTGTGTAGACTTTTTATATTCACTGTACCTTTTAGGTAAATAAAAATGAGCAGACCAGACAAAGCTCAAGATTGAATCCGTGACATGGCTTACTCTTATCTGCTGGTCATTTGGAGATTTTCTTCTTCTTAAACGGTTTCACTTCATCAACTCAATTAAACACATGTCAATAAAAAAATAATATTTTGTGTTGAATTTCACTGGCTTTCATTTGATATTGTTACAGGACTAGATTTGATGACGTTAACCTTTCAAAGTCACAAACTCAGATCCTTCAATACCAATTTCCCAAATAACATAGGATTTCAACTTTTCAAAAAAACTTAAATTTTCTTTGTCTTAGGATTGTCTATACAATACTTCATATTAGGACCTCTACAGGAACTTATATTTTTTTTATATATTTTGTTTACAGCAGAACGTCAAAATGGCCATTTCTGTGCTATATTACAGTCAAAAAAGGTGTATGCAGAGAATCATAAAACAAATATTATGGTAATTTGAACAGGTTCATTTGTCTTGGAATGATCTATAAATTTAAGTTTAGCATTTTAGACTGTGGCAGATCTGCTTCTCTCTGCACCCTAGGGGCCTCATTCTATTATCGGCCGTAGGAGATGCGGGGCCGCAAGGACCGGCCGCAAGCTATTTGCCTATTCTATTCCCTTCCGGGCCGGGGACTCCGGCAGGCTTGCGGCCGGCGCCTTGTTATCCGGAGGAAAGCCTTTGATCTTAACCGGCCGCAAGAGTTTCGGCCGCAAGAAAATCCTGGTTGCTATTCAATTGCTCCGGGAACCCTCTTTGCAAAGCTAAAACCGAGCCGCAGCTTACTTGCAGCAAAAAGGTCCCGCAGGCACACATTTAAGCACATTATAAAGCCATAATAAAGCCATCCTGCACTCTGAGGAGACTATAAAGTGATTGTAGGTGTTAGCATTCATAGCACAACATTCCCCTACACTAAAATCCTTAAAAATATTTTATTTTAATTTATGTCAAATATCTGTGGAAAAAGTCCAGAGGGCTTGGAGCACCTCAGACCCGCCCACGCTGCGGCCGGAAAATAAACAGTTAATGAAATCTCGGATTTGGGCTGATGTGCAAGCTTGAGAGGGGGTTGCTATTAATCCTCATGTCCCCCATTATGATCCCTAGCATTTACAGAGCTTTACAGTGCCGTCTTGAATTTATTTTTGCTTTTAAAGATTTCTGAGCTTACGGCCGGTTGCAAGATATGCGGCCGGCCGTAAGGGGATATCCTTGTGGCGCAGTCTATTTGAATTGCAAGGTAACGGGAGCCCTGCAAGAAATCGCAGCTTTGCGGCCGATAATAGAATGAGTCTTTAGGTGTCTAGGTGGTGGGAATGGGAACTATCCAGGCAGGCTGTCCTGAAACAAGTCTTAATCTACCTCCTTCCCTGCAATAACCATCTGAAACAAGTCAAACAAAGTTTAGAATGGCTTCCTGGGCAGATCCTCTTTCACCACCTGGACACTTAACAAGAGGTGTAGAGAAGCAGATCTACTGGGAAACTACAATAATACATTTACATATAAAATATAAAACCTACATTTAATTTTTTTTTTCATATCTTGGATTTTATTGCTATTCAGTTCTTCAAAACCAATAAAATCTAATTTTTTAATCACTACAGTGGCCTTAGCCTCTTAACTCAAATATTATTCTCTAAAACTACTATAATTGACTTTCTACTTGTTGCCTAAGATAGTTAAGGCCAATATACCAGTTTGCTTCGTGCACTGCTGCTTTTTTGAGAACAGTTATTCTGTTTTCAATAAAAAAAATAAAAAAACAGAGGGGCACTGTATGCTTTCTTGGTGGAACAGTTTCGCACCATCACAAAATTTGTCCCCATTTCTAGCCCACTATTTGTTTTGGAAACCATTTATCACAATTATTTCCATTTGCTTCACATTAGTTATTGTTTTAATGTGATCTGCTAGGGAATGGTTTTAATGAGAAATATATGTGTAGCATTTTTGTTAACCATTGCAATCCCATTAGGGGTTAAACTTGCTGATGCAAGACACAATGTTCTTAAAAATTAACGTATGACTCATTTTGTGCATCCCCTAAAAACATAATTTTGAACATATGACTTAGTCACTGACATATAAATGGCAAATGTGACCATAGAGGGATCATTAAAAAGCAATGTTTCTCATTTGGGTAGCTACATTTCAATGCTTTGATCTTTGGGAACAAGATGAATTTTTAGCAGTTTTGAGAGGCAAAAAAGGTCAAACTCCATTATATTCTGCAAGCAGAAATTGGAGTTTAATTGAGTGCTCTGTCTGCTTATTACTTCTAGAAGAACACAGGAAAGCAGTCACACTTTTAGCAAAATGCTTGTACATTTCAAAACTTGTCTTTTCTAACAAAAAAAAAACCTTCACTATCGGTTCCCTTATAATTCACAGATTTGTTTTTCATTAAGGAAGGCTGAAATGTGCGCTCCATCCTAGTATCTCATAATCTGTTCCACTGTTTACCTGTGGGGTGTACAACTCTGCTCTGCAACAGTGCAAAATAGTGCAAGTGATAACCTTTGCTATTAAACTGTTCTGAAACTAAGCAGTGCTTCCCCATTACTCTACACTCATGTAAAAGTGATTTTCAGTGATAATACAAATTTTAAACAGAGGTGGAAAAAGCGAACACAGCAAAGTAATCCAAATACAAGTGTGACAGACATCAGCCAACATAAAGCAACACAATTTGAGGCTTTATAGAGGACAGGAAAGTGTGAAAACAGTAAAGATCATCTCTCTGTGGTTCTTATAAAAAAAGTAATTAAGCCATTCTGTTTATAAATCAAAACTATATGACAGATACATTACCTTGTAGAGTTCGCCCCAGATCCTCTTGGACTGCCCCTTCTTATAGATCTCCTCACGAGCTTCATCTCTAAACAAAAAGACATATACGTCTATGAATATATAATTTTAGAAGGTTAAACATACGGGAATGTGCCACTATATTATACATAAGTAGAGAAAAAGGCAAATATCATGAAGGGGCTTTAAATTAAAAGCACAATAAGCAGAGGGAGGGTGCTTTATCCAAGACAAAACATGACATTTTTCCAAATACTTCTAGTTAGCATAATTGATCAAGCAGACATGCAAGTCATTGGATGAGGGAAAATGTTAGCATTAATAAGAAATGCCTAAAAAGGGAAAGTACGAAAAAGATGGAGGAGCTCCAGCTCAAAATGAAGAGTTGGTGGAAACGAAACAATTTTCAATGCAAGTAGAATAGGTGTTAATACTAAATGTTAGCTTTTCTTTTAAGGAGTCTTTTAATTAAAACATTTAGAAAGGAAGCTTTCAGAATACATTAGATGCTATGTTGCGCTTTACATAAAAAAAAGCTATCTTTCGCCCCTCATATTTCTGAAAGGGTCTTGCATCTTATTATACCTGACTCCAGTATCTTCTGTAACCAAGTCTCTGTCATTCTGCTGGTTATAATTCTCAGCCAAAGCCTCTGCCTTCTCTAGTAATTCCTGGACATCGCCGGCAACAAGATTTGGCCTCTTCCTTTGCGATTTGGGTCCAAAAGTTGTCTCAAAAGTTTCCGTGTCAAGAATATGAACTTTGGAATTCTGCGGAACAGAAAATGTAAATATGTATTTAACAGAAAACAACGCATTGCTTTTATCAAACCTGAAATATGTAGAGACTAAAAAGGTATATTATTGATAGCCTTATATTGTGTGAATTCAGTGTCCCTTCTACTCTTGATTTACTCCTAAGTGTATTAGTAGTTACATCCTTGCACTGCTCAGGTACCAATAACAATATATCGTGAACAGAAAAAAAAAAAAAAATTATCCCTGAGGATGGCTATAAATAACAATGAATTTCATCTCCCTCCCCCCTCAAAAAAAGAGAGGATAATAAAGGCAACATGAACAAACATTGGTACCTTGGAAAAAACACATTCAGGTGTCCTAACAAGACTAGGAGTAGTTTTGCTCCTTGTATAATCATTTCAGAATTATCCTGTTTACATAATCTAGGAAATCCAAACAGTTGTTCTTGTTTTGCTCCTTCACATTCTGTGAGCAGATTATTTATTTTTTATACTAGTAACGGCACCTTTAAGCTTATGTGGTTATATTTTGGAAAACAGCAGACATTACTGCTTCAGAATGTTGCCCTAAGGGTTCATTTTTGCTTTGTGCATCGCTTTGAAGATATTTTCCAAGAAATGGGATGAAACAAAAGCACAAACAGAGTAGAGCAAGGCTAATTTCACACACTTGCTGTGCCAGGATGGTAAAACTCCTTTGCCAGGCTTTTCCCATCAAAATAAAGAGAGAGTGCGCGCAGCTGGAACAGCATCCCAAACAAGAATGTGCCGCTTGCCCTTCAAAGCAGAGAACATCGGACCAATTCCATAGGTTTGTCAAGCTTAATTAAACTCAGATTTAAGAAGCGTGGAAATGTAAGAGAAACCCAAACTGGAAGAGCTCTGGGCTCCCATTGTATAAAACGGCACACCTTACTGATAGCATTTCCCTGAATTTAATAAAATACACATGCATGGGCCAAATGAAAGAATTGATGAAGACCTGGGAGGAAAATAAAGCAGCTTTGGATATGCGTGCAGAATAAAACTGTGTTCTTAAGAAAGGGGGGCATGGATGAAAAAAAGAAAACATAATGCTTGAATCAAGATGAAAGGTCCCAGCTACAGAAGAAGATTATGTCACTTTATTAGAAAGTATAATAATCCGCATATTAGCCATTTAATACATCTTCAGGGAACAGCTCTTTGTTTAAATCCAATATACAAGACAAATGGCGTACATTATCCATATGGGTAATTCAACAAAGTACAACATGAGAGCATAGAACCAAGGTTTGTTGGGCAACACCGACCCAGACTCCTATTTAACAAGGTGAGGCTTTAAAAAACATAGCTCTATCTATCTATACCTCGTTTAACACTGTAGATTGGTTCCAAGCAGTAGGAGTGCTAAGCGAACCAGCTCTAAACCGGGAAGATAGGGATTGGGGAACACATGAAAAAAATACACAATTGCAATTTAAACTTTTTTTGTTTTATATGACTTCAAACAAACATAAGACCGACACAAACTGAACATTAGCAAAAATATAATCTTTACATTTGTGATGTTGAAGCTTCTGGCCCATCCTGGTAGGTGTATATAATAAATAAATGGATTGGTCATTCTACTCTGTAGCAAGAAGAGTAATGCTATCAGCAATAACAGTAATGATAAACTCCCTATTGAATGTTTAAGTGTTCATTAGTATTTAATACCTGACTACTATTAGAATGTGTATTTAAAAAAAACAAATGTAGCTTTGTAAACTTACATTTAACATTAACTTTCTCTACAAGGTGCACTGGAGGTGGCAACAGATCTGCCCAGGTGGTTGTCCTACACTTTACATTAGAGCAGTCTGTTTGCAGGGCACAAGGAAAAGAGGGCAGGAAAGATCCAATGTACTTCTGCTCTCCCCCTAATATTGTGTGAAACAGAAGAGCTGAAAGCTTCAACCCTAAATTTCCAAACAAAGTTTTAAAAGTTTTTATGCTCAGTAATGTCATGGGGAGAGGTGGACAAAAAAAATACATTTCTTGACTCAAAGACGGTACAAAACAGTACACTAGTGAAAGTCAAAACGAAATGTGCTCAACTACTAAACTAGATAAAAATCTGGTTCTGTTAAATAAACATTGTTACACCATCAATCCAACAAGGGACATTATCTCAGTATACAGAATGAGAGAAATGCGCGTCTCTTGTGGTGAGAACAGACCGTGCTAACTCTAAGGAAGTGAGAAGGGTCTGTACATCTTCAGAAGCATCATTTTTATAAAATGTCACTAAACTAATCAAAATTAATACATAATGCTCATTATATTTTTGAAATGTAACCAACTATGTACAAGCAGCCGCTGATCACATTGTCCACATGCATTAACTTATAAAGCATCGTTAGTGCACCTCTTTTTTATGTTGGAGCATAATGTTCTGGATCACTGAGCACCCTATTAAAAGGATGCATTCACTTTTATAAGATATGTAAATGACACATCAAAGCTTTTATTCTGAATTTTTTTTCTATGATTAAGAAAAATGTATCTCCTCTGACATTTATAATATCCCAACTTTTCAGCACTTCATTGATATTTATACATCCAAACATGAAGGAGTCAACAGTCATGAAAATAGATGTATTCTAATCCCCAATTTGTTTAATAATGTGAATCATTAAGTCTACAATAGACAGCATGGCGTGATTGTTGGCTTGTTGGTGTAACGGTGCAATGGGACAAGATCAGGATCAACAGAGCAATAGGTTAAGCGGAGCGATCAGGATAAATTATTTAAGTTGCATCAGGTTTGGAAAGAGAAAGGAAATTGGTCTTCCAGGAGATGCTGAATGTGTACAGGTCTGGAGATTGTCTAATGTCAGGTGGGAGTTTATTCCAGTGGAGAGGTGGAAGAAGGGAGAAAACAGGACAACTGGGCAGAATGAGAATTGGACTGTGAGTGTAGAGAGAGAGGGATTCAGATTGTTTTAGCACTAGCGACTTGCCCATCAAAAATGACGGGTTTAACAACCTCCATTTTTTTTCAAGCTCGTAACTCGGAAGCCGTTCAGAGCCTGCCACCCTCTACCTTGCAGGCCTCTCAATGAGCGCCTTTGAAGCTCATTGCGAGCCTCTCCCCCCCCCCCCCCTCTACTTTACAGGCCTTGCAATGAGCGCCTTTGGTGCTCATCGTGGGCCAGGCAATGAGTGGCTTTGACGCTCATTGCAGCTCGCGGCATGCACTATGCGCACGCCCGTAACTTTGCGAGCATTACACACAAACTCGCAATTATGACATACACAAACACATGATATGGACAGATGGATAGAGATAGAGAAGAATTTAGGGATTTTTTTAAAGACACGGGTTAAAGAATTGTGTGAGCGCCTCAGCTGTGTAAATAATGAGGAGTGAGTTGCAATAGTCCAGGCAAGTGAAGATAACGGAGTGCATCAGCAGTTTTGTCTCACAGATAAATACAGATGGGTGAATTTTGCCGATAAGTGGAATTGGAAGGTGCGGGGAACCAGGGTTATATAATTAGGGAGAGAAGATGGTGATGGGGTTCATGGGAATACCAAGGTGTAGAGCTGCAAGGGGTGGTGCAAGAGAGTAATGGGAAGTAGATAATGGGGGGTTGTGGTGGGACAATACCAGACAGGAAGCAAAGAATGCCTGTATTATAGCAACCGATTTGGCGAAAAGCCCAGACTGGATAGTAGTGAAGAAGGAGGAGATGTGAAAAAATATGTCATGGGTAAATATTTGGCACACAGAGTGGTTTGATAGTTGTGGAGAGATAAACATCGACTCTTGTTAAATATTGATCTCCAATTCTAGAGAACAGACTAATGGTAAGTGTATGAGGGACGCACGAGTTGCCCAACTCTGGCCTACAGAATACAGCAAAGCCCTTAGTTTTAGTCTCAACTATAAAAGCAGTTCATGTGCATTTAAGGATTATGAAATCTTGCATTACACATACATGACATATTTGTAACATTTAACAATTTTGTGCAGTTTTCTTTTAGGTTTGTGTATTATTTGTTTAGGATACATATAAAATAATAATAATAACAATAATAATAATAATAATAATAATAATATATACCGTATTTATCGGCGTATAACATGCACCTCATTTTAAGAAGGTAATTTCAGGGAAAAAAAAAAATTCAAATAAAGAACTTTGAAGCAAAATCCTCAACTCCCCATCCTCATCCTCCCTCCTCCTCATCCTAACCCCCCCTCCTCCTCCTCATCCTCCCTCCTCCTCATCCTAACCCCCCCCTCCTCCTCATCCTCCCTCCTCCTCATCCTAACCCCCCCCTCCTCATCCTCCCTCCTCCTCATCCTAACCCCCCCCTCCTCATCCTCCCTCCTCCTCATCCTAACCCCCCCTCCTCCTCATCCCAAACCCCCCCTCCTCCTCCTCATCCCAAACCCCCCCCTCCTCCTCCTCATCCCAAACCCCCCCCTCCTCCTCCTCATCCCAAACCCCCCCCCCCCCCTCCTCCTCATCCCAAACCCCCCCCCCCTCCTCCTCATCCCAAACCCCCCCCCCCCTCCTCCTCATCCCAAACCCCCCCCCCTCCTCCTCATCCCAAACCCCCCCCCCCCTCCTCCTCATCCCAAACCCCCCCCCCCCTCCTCCTCATCCCAAACCCCCCCCTCCTCCTCAGCCCAAACCCCCCCTCCTCCTCAGCCCAAACCCCCCCTCCTCCTCATCCCAAACCCCCCCTCCTCCTCATCCCAAACCCCCCCTCCTCCTCATCCCAAACCCCCCCCCTCCTCAACCTAAACCCCCCTAAATACCTCCCCCTCACTTACCTGCTTCTGCTCCGCCCTCCGCTCCTTGACCCGGCGCGCATGTGACGTCACATGCGCGCCACGTCATTAGCATATACCGGGTGCGAATGAGGAGGGGGGGTTAGAATGAGGAGGGAGGAGGGAATATCGGCGTATAACACGCACCTATCATTTGCTCCCTATTTTCAGGGAGAAAAATTACACGCCGATAAATACGGTATATATCTATCTATATATCTATCTATATATCTATATATTTATTAGCGAATTGCCCATCAAAAAAAGACGGCAATGAAATTGTAAGGTAGCTAATGGTGTTTTGTGTGTACTACTGAAATATATAATACAATTAATAAATGAATATACTTTACCTATTTTGAAGCATTGTGATGAAGAGCTGCAATCTGTTTTGATGTTGCTGCAGCATTAGTGGTGTGGAGCTGCTGTGTAAGCGTGCTGAATGTGTGCAGTGTAATAGTGTGCGTGCGCGAGACGAAACCGTTAGCGTAGTTGTGTACTTCCGCATTGGCGTAAAATGGCGTGTAATGTGTGGTATGCGTCTTAGCGGAATATCCGTAGGTCGTTTGTGGTATTTTGCGAGTTTCTTGTGGTGTTTTGCGTGTTTAGAGTGCTGTAGAGTGCTGTAGAGTGCTGTAGAGTGCTGTAGAGTGCTGTAGAGTGCTGTAGCCTCATTTTCTTCGGCGGCCATTTTTTTTTTCTCTTGCTTAGCGCATTTTTTAGTGTCTAAACTCTTTTATTTTTAATTAAATGAAGGTGCAAGTAGTTTTTTTGAGGTCCTGGATGCTTCCTCTTGCTGTAGGTAAGCTTTTTATGTATGGGCGGTGTGTATTTATTGTGTTTTGAATTTTGTCATGTTTGCAAGTTGCGTCTGTTTGTTGCAAGGTCGTAATGTGTGGTAACGTGTCTCATATGTTTGCGAGGGTCGTAGTTGGTGTGTCGTGTTGTTTGCGTTGCGACGTAAAGTTTGCGAGGGTCGCAGTTGCTGGCAAGGCTGGCTCGCCTGCTCACAAAAACTATATATATATATATATATATATATATATATATATATATATATATATATATATATATATATATATATATATATATATATATATATATATATATATATATTTTTTTTTTTTTTTTTTTTTTTTTTTTATATTTTTTTTATAAAAAAGAATTCCCTTGAAATTTCTTTACAGGAACATATTATTGAGCTTGGTTTTTGAGAACTGAAGGGTCGAGTTTCCCAAAAAGACTTGGAAAATTCAGTTTCACAAATGGAAAAAAGCTATGCTTTATCTGAGGATCTAGCTGTAGTCAAATTGACAGTATAAATGGCCATATGACATTTACAATCAGTGCTTAGTACTACAAGGAAATATTTGAAAGACTTACATGAGGCTTGGATCGATCGTGTAGGAGAGACATGGGTAATTGGCTCTGTCTCATCACCACCTTGTATGGATCTTTCATTACTGCACCCATTTCATCCTGGAACTTCTGTAAGGAGGACTGTTTTATTACACGAGTATTTCCTGTTCAATGCAAAAAAAAAAAAGATTTGCAGGTACACATTATATTAAGATTTTTAAAAAAAATAATTTGAAATAGGTCCTATAAAAATTGTTTCACATAAAGATAAAGCTTGGTTAGACAAAAGTTCATTTAGCAGGCTCATTGGAAATGTGAGCAAGTTCTCCCTCAACCATAAAAAGCTTGTGGATTCAAGTAATTACATATAGGAGAGGTGGTGTAGGAAAATAATAGCAAAGCAAAACAGTTTAGAAATGATATAACCTGAATATCAGATATCTAAAAGTATAAAAGCATTACATTTTACAGGAGTACAAGTTAAATGGCTAGATCAGTCAGTGCTCATGTATAATCACATTTTCTGTTTCCATATAAAGTATACAATTATTGCCTATCTTCAGTATACATTCAAAATTCACTAAAAATGCATCTGTTTAAATAAGCTTATCCCCTTCAGCTTTAACATACACACACACACAGCAAACAGTAAAGTGTGGTATAACTTCAGAGACTGATTATTCATCGTTTGAAATGTTTGGGACAAAGGCCAAAGTGACAAAAATAAATTCCATTTAAAAAAATTAAACAACCACATCACAACTTATAGATAAAACTATTTAAGCAAAAGTAGCAAGCTTTTGCAGAAATATTCATTAGGATACTTAAATTGTTACTAACTGTAGCATACTCTAAATTTGCAACATTAATTTGGAAAACTACAGCTGTCACTTGTCACAGTAATACAGGCTTAAAAAATGTGTGGTTATCTCACACCTGTTGACCATATTTTTAATTTATATACACAAAGAAATGCTTACCAAACCATTTAATATTTGGTTCCACTCTGGCCACTGTGCCTGGAGCGACTGATGACTGGTACTGCAAAGTTTTAATCACTTTTCCACGGTTGTTCCTGAAGTAAAAAAAAAAAGATAGATAAAAGACTGAAATAGTGCATACATAAACCTCAAACCAAACATAATCATCTGTAATAATAATAATTAGCAATAATGATGCAAATACAATGCCGCTAGAAAGAAGGGATGTTTAAAAAGGTCAAGACTATAATAAATCAAATGTATACAGTTGAAAACCATGTCACAATAACACTTTATTGTGCATAGGGAATGAGTTCTCCCATTAAAATTTCATTGGTGGCAAAGGTATAGTGACAAAATAAAATGGCATACTTACAGCCCTATTAAATTTATCTCAACATGTAAAACCGTAGCCCGCAACGTAGCCTGCATGACTTACAGCTATTAAATTAGACCCGTAAAGTAACCCGCCAACGACTTGCGGGTTAAGAGCGAGAAAAGGCTACGGGACCTGGAAATTTGAACAGCGCGCCCGCAAATGCTTTGATCTGTCAAGCCCGTAACTGTTACGTTCCAATTTCGCTAGTAAATTGCAACAAATTCACTGGCGTTCAGGCCCGTAACCCGCAAACGGACCTCAAAAGCCAACGGGTATTAGGGAGGACCCGCTAGAGGGATAAAGTGCAATCCGTAGCACTGTAAATTCACACACTACTGTACTTTTATTTTAGCCCATAGGTCTTTGAAAGCCAACCTCCATTTTTCAGTGATGTAATGATGACTATCTCTGTTTCTATTAGTTCAATCTATACCTGAAACTATGGGTTTGACTAATTGATCATGTTCACGGCCACACATCCAACGTTTGAAAAATGGTTTATGGGTTTGGGCCTCAAGCCCGTAACTGGCGGCCTGTTATAATTTAAGTTAAGTAACGCAACAGAATTTCAAGCCTGCAGCCCTTGCGGGCTTCCTGATGCCGCAATAGGCTTCTAATTTAATAGGGCTGAAAGTATTTAGTAGACAAATGTGAGATTTATCAGCACTATACAAAATATATAATAATAAAAAAACGGTTAACAAAAAAAATAGATTAAAATATTTTCATATGCACTCAATAATGCTGCCTTCCAATGAGAAGTAGCTGCTAAGTGCAGCACACTTGTGTCTGAAGCTTTATACACATAAAGTGAGACATGACATAAAAAAAGTGACCGCTCTGCTATATCACAGCCAGACTATGTTACAGGACTCCGGGATTCAAAACAATATCCCAAAAGGGAAGCCAGAGGATGGCAAAGCCTTTTACACAATGAATCCCTTATGGGGAGGTTTCTTGTGGAAGCCTTAATCACTCCAGTTTGGGAAACACTGGCTAAGGCCACATTTGAACCTTCATGTTTACAACGTAGAAAAAAAATCAGAGCTCACGCTGACATCCAAATTTGCTAAATTGCATTTGACGACAGTTTTACTTTTTTAATCTAAAAATATATTTTCTTGTTTTAACATGAATATCTATTTGTTTCATAAACTGCTTCCAAAGTAAAGCTGTCCTGGGAGGCATGCCCTTGTGAACCAATGAGCAGTAACAGAACTGTATGAGTGATTGGCTTCAGCCAATACTGTAACACACAGATAGGTTTCCAGTTTCTTGAAAAAAAAAAAAAGAAAACATGAAATGTATATTATGTGTGTAAATTTTAAATATGACTAATTCCTTTTTTAGATGTAATAAATGGCTGAATAGTCAGCAAATCTCTGACCAACTTACCGCCGCTCCTTCTGTCTGTACATATTAAGGCGCTTGATGGTTGCCCGGTCTCTCATGTTGTTGCCGCCTGCACCCTTTACACGATCTGCAAGGAGATGGAATTGAAACACCTTCAGAAAAATAATTTTATTAACAGAAAACAACCAGCATGATTTCTTTCTGCTATCTGACTTAATCTAAACTCTGTACATTCAATGGACGGAAAAAACTCAGAAATGTTAGAAGGCAAATTTGCTTTTATGCTTACAGTCATGTCAGATTGTGCTACCTGACAATGATCACGATTTGCCAATTAACATTTTTCTTTGTAAATGGGTCAGAGATGAAAGTCCACCTAAACACCAGATATTAAAAAATCACTTATTAAAGTTCTCTATTTAGGCTATTTGTACTCAAAGCTTGATGAGACAATGGAGGTGCCATTTGCTACTGACCTGTAATCTAGGAGTGCAAGCACCGTCACATTACAGATCAGAACATGAATGTGTTCATATGTGTCATGGTAAAGGATTTCTACTGTATTTTATCAACAGATTTGCTTTCTTGGCAAACAGATTAGAGTGGTGGTCTTCAATGGTTTCCCCATCAAGAATGTATGTGCACGGTTGTATTTAAGATTAAGTTTAAATTACATAATGTTATTGGCCTTCAAAATATTTTACGACACTGATCTTCTGAAATTACAAGTGAGCATTTACTGAATATTACTATTGTACTCAAACTTTCTGGTAATTTTAGTTTCTTATTATATTTTCCATGTTAAAATAATTTTAGGTACAGTATAATATTTTAATATAAATTACATCATTTACCTCGGTTGTAAACAATCACAAGCAAGGCCCTCAGTTTTTCGGTTTATTCTCATACAGAGTTTGAGCATCCCCCCAATTGTACACTGCTTATGTTGGTACTATAGAAATAATGTATAATTCGACAGTACTATGAAATGAACATTATAGCATGGACTTGTAATGTGTATTCTTCCATTGAGGGTAGTTATTGCATTTACATAGCCTGTCAAGTTCACTAAACTGCCACTCATTGCCTCTTTACTATTATTTTAAAGGGGTTTCAGTCTGTCCATGGGCTCTTCGCATTATTTAAAGAACATGAAAGGTTTCTGGATTTCATTTAAACTATAATATACCGGTGTATCTCTTTACTTTTATGTACTTTATTTATTAAGAAGTGCTTAAAAGTTGTTTTTTCTCTCTTCTGCAGCTCATGAAGACAGTGTACTTCTAGGTACAGGGGTCTCATATCAAGCAATCAGTGGCAACATCCTGCAGCATGCTACTTGTCAGGATAATTTACAGTCTGTATATTCAGAAGATGCATGAGATACGACGGGCAGATCCAAACAGGTAACATTGTAAGATTTTAGGCAGACAAATGTAGCTTTTAAGCACTTCTTAATAAAATAAAGTAAATAGATATATATATAGGTGTATTTTATTCCTATTTTAAGCCCATTAAAGCACCACTTCTGTCCAAAAGTTTCGATCATGCATTTAAAATGCTTGACAGAAATTGTTATTTCAGTAGATCTTTAAAAGAACTAGATAATATTTGTGTGATTTTTGTTGTATGACATCTATACTAATGACATTAAGAGAAGACAGGGGCAGGGTTGATTTCTTCCCCTCTTATCCTGACATGTTTCTGGTTACAGAAAGACAGAGACCTTAGAAATCCCTGGATGGCAACAACTGTGATTTTATCCCCTATTCTATTGAATGTAAAACCAGACAAGGAAATATAGATATTGGGCTCTCCATGTGTTCCTATTATGTTTCTTTCAATTAACTAGGCAGGCATAATTGAAGCAAACATGCCGTTTTATAAAAGACCCCTATCATGCCCAACCAAGAGGAGTGAAATATTTTAATTATGCATAATCAATAACATTCCTATTTGATCATTTTATAATTGTATTAGTCAGTATTACATTAAATTGTCAAAGATCAGAGAACCTGCCTCCAGTTGAGTGTTTGTCTCCATCCTGATAATTTCATTAAAGGTGTGTGGGAGTCGTGGTCCACAGACTATTCCAAACAAGTATCCAGTCAAGGAAGATCGTTGTGTTGGTGGTACACCTTATCAGCCTTATTAAAATTAGATTTGGCCAATTGAATAGGGCTCTATATAAGCACAGAGCATTTTTTTACACAAGTTTTTAGTTATTGAACTTCTAACCAAAAGCAAGGTCTTTACCAACTAAAAACTTTTGTAAAAATATATGCTCTGTGCTTATATAGAGCCCTATTCAATTGGCCGAATCGCAATTTAAAAAGGCTGTATGTCTGAATATTTAGCAGCTACCTGGTTTATAAAGCCACCTCCCCATTGACCTTACAGTGGGCGAACACCAACAGCAGCTGTGTCTGACCTCTGACAGCAAGATTAGTAATCAATAGTCATTGCATTTTATTAATGGCCACTAAAACATATAGTTCATGTGTTTATTCCACTACAGTGATATTTTAGCTATTGCTTTACTGTTAATATTCTAAACAATTATCTCTGTGACAAGTACAGAGGTAGGAGCTTTTATTTATTCTTGTAAAAAGTACAGGAGCAGTGGGTAGGAGAGCCAGTTCTACCCGTTTTGATATACTTCATAGAATTTATTTTCATACAAAAAAAAATATACACTATAGAAATTATGGGATTAAAGCTACCTTTTAATCGGATTTACTCTTTAGTGTTACAGACACGGGGAAGCACTTTATGAATAGTGCAGATAAACTTTTCAAGCTTCTGTGTAAACTTACTGTCTAAACTAAGAAGAAAAAAAAAATCTCTTTAATGTGAAAAGGGTGTTCCTTAAGCAGCAACTGAAGAGGAAGACTTGGGTCACCATATGTTCTCTGCACCAAATACAGGGTGGGAACTTGACTTAAATATTTTTATATTCAGTTGGTGCTTGTACTGTCCCTGAAGCTCTCCTACAAGAACCTGTATAGATAAGGTTCAGGTTGTGACTATCACTATTTTAGCTTTATGGTTTGCTATACTCTCTTATCATGAAGAGATGTGGCAATGTGGGCACAAAACTGTAGGTCTTCCCTTTTTTTTGTACATTTATTTTAATTACTTAATGTTAAAACCTTACAACTTCCCTACATGTTTCATACATATTTTCAATTATAAAAAATGAAATACTATTTACATAAAAATGCAGAGACATAACCACAGTTATTAAACGCCATGTGATGTAGGTCCTTTCCCTCTACAGAGTCGCCAAAAATTCACCAGCAGTGGCAGCAGCAGTGCCACCCACCAACTGCTAGATGGCAATGCTGATTTTCAGTGCCATACCATAGAGTTAGGGTTAGGTAAACTTTCAGGGTTACGGTGAGGGTAACCTGCTAAGGTTAGAACTTGTGTAAAATATCGGCAGCGCTGCAAAATATCCACAGCGCCATCCTGCAGCTACTTGTTGGCACTGCAGCTATCAGTGCTGGCGAATTTACAACAGGATAGATCCATGATGCATTCTGTCTGGCCAGGGGCATCAGAAAAAAACCTAAAATCACAAACTTCAAAAGTTCATAACAAGGTTAAAGCATTTTTAAAAAGGAGACCACCTTTTCCACCCCTATCTGATGGTACATAGCACATATGGTGAGGTTATTGTCCCTTTAACTTACTAATTTCTCTCTTATATGAACGCAGCTCATTGACTGTCTCATTTACCCTTCAGTGGTCTGTCTACACTCCTTTAATACAGGCATAGATTTGATGGCAGTTAAAAACCAAAAGGTTCATCTAGTCTGCCCATTCTATCCACCTACGATTGTATTTCTGAAATATATATTTATCTGTGAAAAAGAACGTAAGTGAAATCCCTGTTTACCTGAGACTGACAAGCCCCCAGACAAACCCACAACAACAAAAAGAGAGGTGAGTGTAAGTCTACACCCACCAGCAGGTTTTGGCATGTGTTGTTAATCATGGAACAGTCAGCAGTGTGCTTGTAAACAGACCTAAGACTGCAGATGTTTAGGTAGGTAGTTAGTGTAATTTTTTTTTTTTTAACATTGAATCTTTTGCTCTCACTATGAAGAGCTCTTATAGTGAGGTAAATGGCCCTTTAATCCTCAGCACAGTCTGTGCTGTCTCCCCTGGTCCCTGTACTGTCTCTCCCCCCACCGTACTGTACTGTCACCAACCACCGTACTGTACTGTGCCTGGTCCCCGTACCGTCCACCGTACCGTCCTGTCTCTGGTCCCCCCCCCCCCCGTCTGTACTGTCTCTGGTCCCCCCCCCGTCTGTACTGTCTCTGGTCCCCCCCCCCCCCGTCTGTACTGTCTCTGGTCCCCCCCCCCCCGTCTGTACTGTCTCTGGTCCCCCCCCCCCCGTCTGTACTGTCTCTGGTCCCCCCCCCGTCTGTACTGTCTCTGGTCCCCCCCCCCCATCTGTACTGTCTCTGGTCCCCCCCCATCTGTACTGTCTCTGGTCCCCCCCCCCCCCCCGTCTGTACTGTCTCTGGTCCCGTCCCCCCCCGTCTGTACTGTCTCTGGTCTCCCCCCGTCTGTACTGTCTCTGGTCTCCCCCCGTCTGTACTGTCTCTGGTCTCCCCCCGTCTGTACTGTCTCTGGTCTCCCCCCGTCTGTACTGTCTCTGGTCTCCCCCCGTCTGTACTGTCTCTGGTCTCCCCCCGTCTGTACTGTCTCTGGTCTCCCCCCGTCTGTACTGTCTCTGGTCTCCCCCCGTCTGTACTGTCTCTGGTCTCCCCCCGTCTGTACTGTCTCTGGTCTCCCCCCCCACTGTACTGTCTCTGGTCTCCCCCCCACTGTACTGTCTCTGGTCTCCCCCCCACTGTACTGTCTCTGGTCTCCCCCCCACTGTACTGTCTCTGGTCTCCCCCCCACTGTACTGTCTCTGCCCCCCCCCCCCCACTGTACTGTCTCCCCCACTGTACTGTCTCTGGTCCCCGTCTGTGTCCCCCACTGTGCTGTCACCCCCACTGTACTGTCTCTGGTCCCTGTCTGTGTCCCCCACTGTACTGTCTCTGGTCCCTGTCTGTGTCCCCCACTGTACTGTCTCTGGTCCCTGTCTGTGTCCCCCACTGTACTGTCTCTGGTCCCAGTCTGTCACCCCCACTGTACTGTCTCTGGTCCCTGTCTGTGTCCCCCACTGTACTGTCTCTGGTCCCAGTCTGTCACCCCTACTGTACTGTCTCTGGTCCCAGTCTGTCACCCCCACTGTACTGTCTCTGGTCCCAGTCTGTCACTCCCACTGTACTGTCTCTGGTCCCTGTCTGTGTCCCCCACTGTACTGTCACCCCCCACTGTACTGTCTCTGGTCCCCGTCTGTCACCCCCACTGTACTGTCTCTGGTCCCTGTCTGTGTCCCCCACTGTACTGTCTCTCGTCCCTGTCTGTGTCCCTCAATGTACTGTCTCTGGTCCCTGTCTGTGTCCCCCACTGTACTGTCTCTGGTCCCTGTCTGTCTCTCCCACTGTACTGTCTCTGACCCCTGCACTCTCTCATGTTTCTCAGACCTGGGTTGCTGCTGGCCGTGGACGGGTTGATGGTGCTCCGTCCTTTAAACTGTGGCTTCACCATCTTGTCTGCGGTGTCTGTGTTCAAAATTGAGAAAAAGAAACAGCCCCTGACCGAAGACAACTCCGGGAACTTAGTGAGAGCAGAACAGGAGCTGCTACAGGCCGCAGCAAAGAGAGCGACACACCGAGCACTCTGGGTAGAACGTGCTGCTGACACGCACACGTGTTAGGAGCTGGAACGCAGGGCGACCATATTTGATTTTGGCTACACCCTCACTAGCACTTCCGCACACTAGAATGTTTACCCATATTAAAGATGGTGATATCGCCTTCTGCTCAGTAACATTTCTTTCAGAACAACTTTTATTGTTAGTCATTGTATTGTCTTTATTGCTAAATGCTAAGAGGAAGAATGATTGAAAGCATCGTGATAATAAAAAGCTATTAAATGTCATTAATAACAGTTGCAATTTTTGATGTAGATACCTTAACAAGCCAGGCAAGTTAGATAAGTAAATGTGTTAGTTGAAAATAACTTGATTAGATTCACACACGTGTCATAAGATGTCTTGAAGAATTTACCTTCAGAATGGGCAACTACTGTTAAAAAGTTAAAAATAGAAATACCCCTTTTAAAGTGGCACAACAGAGTTTCTAAATATGGTATTATTTAAGACAAAAGTTAATAACAAGTGCTTTATCAACTGAATTTTAAAACAAACTTATTAGCTGTTAGTCAGCCTTCCTGATCCACTCACAAATATTAATATCTCTTGTTGATGAGAGATCATTACCAATAATTACTGATTACCCTTGGGAATCTGGGTTCATTGTGTTCAGGGAATATCATATGCAGAACAAACCACTGGGCATGTTCAGATCCCAGGGAGCATGTCCAGTCTTTTGATTTTCAAATAATTTACACTGAAGACAATGGACCCACAGCTCAGGGGGTAATAAGTACGGTAAATATTGGTAATGATCGCTCAGTAACCAGCAATGTGAATCTTTGTTTGTGGGTGGCTCAGGTAGGCTCATATACAGCTAAAACTTGCAAGCGTCAATGTACATCCACTGCATTTTATGAATACTTAATTTATAAAATACTTGTGTGAAGTTTTGTTTTCCTGACATGGGGACTTTTGGATCCTGTAGCCATTTGTATAAATGACATGTAATTCCCATGCTTGTCCACAAGATGTCACCGCAGAACGTTAGGGTAATTACAGGCCCTTTGTTCTATGTTGCCGCTCTGAGGCCATGTGGAATCAGCCCAGTGGTCCACCCCCCAAGGTGGGCAAACTATGATTGGGTGATGCTAATCTGGACGGGGGATTTGAATGTGTTCAGCACACTGTGATGTAACTAGGGGAGTAAAATATTTTGTCTGTGTTCAGTTGCTTTTTTAGAAATGAAGTGAGGGAGTCCATATTAAAAGCCATGCTTCTGAAATACATAGACTATGGTGTATTTCTTTAAGAAGGATTGATATGACTGCCAGTCACCAGGAGGCCCATTCCTTCAACGAAGATTGCCAACATATTAAGGGCAATTCCTGTATCTAAAAGGCAGGAAGTGTTGGAGCTGAATAGTGCCCTATCTGGAATCTTCACAACTTGTTATTACTTTTACTTTTACATTTTACCACAATTGGAACTTCTCTTTGCTTTAGCTATGTGTCACATTAACTACTGCAATCAGTTTTGCTTAATTGGAGGCAGCAGTTTTCTTTTCAGTTCTATTGAAAAGCTGCCAATAATAAGGAAGTCATATGAAATTGTTCTGTTGTGTTTTTCTGCTAGTATAACAGTCTTTCAAATAAAATTAAAAAAATCTAATTTTATTGTTAATATACATTTTATAAAATTTGTCCCTTGTATTATTAAACATATAACACATAAAATTGAAAAGTAACCTTATAAAATATACCCTGGAGGTACTGAGTGTACTGACAACAAATATAATTGTTTTACATGCATTTATTACCAACACAGGCCATAATCAGGTAAGAATTCAATATTGTTTTTTCAGCCTGTCAGAAGCAAAATACTATCCCATAATTAAAAATAACCATATAAAGTGGGAGCAGCTTGGGCTCACAAGAATTTACAAATGTTATGTAATGTGGCAATTTGTAAGCAAAATATAACGTGTCTAACAATTGTATTTTTAGATTTCTCCAGATTAAGCACTTCCTACAATCTATACAAGATCCTACTGAACTTGTATATGGACTCCATTACTATGCCCTTCACATTCACCATTTAATCCCTTACCTTAACCAAAGGGGAGACCTCCTAAATATAAAATACACCCAAAACCAGATCAAATACTATATTTGATTAAACCAAGCATGTGACCAAATTTTCCAAAATAAACATCACAATATTTGTTTAATATGATGATAAAGCCTCTCAAGTTTTATTTGACGTCAAAGTATTGCAACATTTGTCAATTTTTTTAATTGCCATGAAACTGTAGAATTTAATAAAAAATGTATTGGATCTTTATTTACAATAATTAAAAAAAGAAGTAGGCCACAATTTACCACAAATCCTAGGCAGTCATGGAATTGCTTTACTCTCTGGGTAAAATAATTTACCACTTATAATGACCACTTATTTTACTTTGCCACAAACCAACTAAGACCATCACAAGGTAGCTATTTACACATAACCAATCATTTTGAGGTCAATAACAATAATAACATAGTGTAATAAAACAGGAAACATATAGCACAGCCCTATGTCCCATGTCAGGGACCTCCTATCTGAAGGGCTGTGGTGTACCCCACAAGCTGTCTGAATTCCCTGTAATAATGCACACAATGTGCTAAGAAAAGTGAAAAAAGGTGTAGCTGATACCAGAGTATCAAAGGATTAAAAAATGAAACACATGCATACAGCTAAAAACAAAAATGTTTTAGCCTGACTTAGCCCCTTTTGCGGCCTTGGTTAACTTGCCATGTACTGAAGGGTTTACTAAAGTTATCCCCTCTATGAAGCCCAACTGGGCATAAATATTCTTGTTAAATCACTGCTGAAGTAACATGGTAGTAATAAATGTAAAGTATAATAAAATACGTGTAAATAGCTACCTTGTGATAGTCTTGGTTTGTGGCAATGTAAAATAAGTGGTCATTATAAGTGATCATTTATTTTTTACCCAGAGTGAAGCAATTCCATGACTGCCTAAGATTTGTGGTAAATTGCAGCGTAGTTGTCATTCTAATTATTGTTAATAAAGATCTAATACATTTTTTATTTGATTGATCATTAAGATTAAGGCCGTGACAGCATGCAGACAGGAGCTCTGGAGCTCTGCAGATTCCCTGTCAGAGGCGGGCAGTGTGACCCATAAGGCATCAGCTTGATCAGTTTGTGTGTGGGTGTGTGTGGGCGGTGTTCTGCATGGTGTGTGCTTTTTGTTTTGTTTGTCAGTTTTCTCCTCATTATTTGCTCTGTATTTGTTTGTTTCTCTTATCATCCCTCCTCTTCTCCTCTCATTTCTTTCTTTTGGATTTATTTATATTTATTATTATTATTATCCCCCCCCCCTTTTTTTTTATATCATGGAGGCATCTGAAGCTGCTGATCTTGAAAGTCTAGGTGAAGGAAAAAATTTGCAAGCAAGAGTTTATTAAACTCTTTTCACTGCTGCCACTGTCCAAATGCTCAGATAGGGGTTATCGGGGTGAGAGGGAGGATAGGCGTATATGTTTCAGAGGCATTCCCAGCTCCTTCGATAATTGGTTACAGGCGTTTTCCATCACGCGTTATTAAGGAGAGTTTCCCCGCAATGCTCTGGGTTTTTTCATGTATTTTGAGGAAATTTGGAACGCCTACAGGAGGTATAGTGGGATGGCTTGGTGGCGATATGAAGAGGAATTTTTTCAGTACATGGCTACCAGGCTATCCATGTCAAAGCGGTTGCCTACTGGCACTTTCTTGCAATGGGTGGCATGCACTGTATCCGGTTATTTCACCGTGACGCACTACCTGGATGATTTTTTTGTTTGTAGGACCTGCCGGTCAGGATACATGCGCATTTATCCTGGACAAATTTTCGAGGTCGACCAGTCGGTTTGGGGTTCCATTGGCCTGGGAAAAAAAACGGAAGGCCCCACTATGGTATTGACATTCCTGGGTATCCGAATTGATTCGGTACAAATTAAGTGTTGTTTACCCTTGGAGAAATGACTTATGGACTTGAGAGAGGAATTGATGGGTGCCAGAAGGATTACGCTACAACATCTGCAATCCATTTTTGGAAAATTTAATTCTGCATGCAGAATTATACCCATGGGCAGGATATTCAGCAGAAGACTTGCGTTGAAAACAGTGGGTGTCAGACGGCCTCATCATTTCATTGCAGTGTAATCTGCGATGAGAGAGGATGTTTTGGTATGGTTGAGTTTCCTTGACGATTTCAATGGTAAAACCTTGATACAGACGCGTAAGCTGTTTAGCTCTGACTTGGAGCTTTACACGGACGCAACTGGGTCCATTGGCTTCGGGGACTATTTTGCGGTGAGGTGTTGCGCGGCCTAGTGGCCAGGAGCTTGGGTAGAGGCAAGCCTGACAAAGAATATGGCCTTCCTGGAGCTGTTCCCAATTGTAGTTGCAGTTCATGAATGGGGAAAGGATTTGGGGGAGAGGCATGGCATTCGTACTGGCAATTAATATCATGATAGCGTCTTCCATCCCTGTAGTACGCTTAATACGACACTTGGTGTTAATTTGTCTTCAGTTGAATTTGTGGTGTAAGGCGAGTCATGTATCTGGTTGCAAGAATGGGATCGCTGATGCACTTCCGGAGCTCTGGGAGCTTGAAGAGGAGAGATAGCTCAGCTGATACGGCGATCCTTGGCACCTGCTACCTGGAACACATACACATTTGTAATTGGTGGCATGACTTGGTGGCATTGCCCAGAAGAAAAGACCTTGGGTATATTGTTATGGTTTCTCTTGCAGTGCAAAGAGAATGGTTGTTTCAAGGCATCCTTGGGGCGTCAGGTAGCAGTCCCAGCGTTTATGTTAAAGCTAGCTGGCTTAAAGGACCTTACCAAGGAGTTTGTGGTGAAACGGGTGTTGCAAGGCATGCTCAAAGGCGAGTGTAGGCAGGACAGGAGGCGCCCAATTACCTTCTCCCAATTGCTGCTCCTTTCACCCATTTTGGTGGAGATATGTACAGCAAATTACGAATCCTTGCTTTTCCCCACAGCCTTTTCACTTGCCTTCTTTGGTGCTTTCAGGATTGGTGAATTGGTTGTGGCCTGCAGCCTAGGGTCCTGTGGTGTTCACCTGTCGGCAATGTGCTATAATGACTTTGAGGCAAAAGATGCAGATTAATTTTTCCTGCCTGATGGGGTTCACCTGACCGAAGTAGGATTGGAGCTCATGATGCTTGAGTTTAGGGAAGGGGTTAAGCGGCCCTTAGCTCTGAAGTTGGAGGGATCGCAGCCACGTGAGGTATCCCGTGCCAGCTCTGTGGTGGGAGGGGAGTAGTCCGAACCAGTGGCCAAAGTGGGGGCCGTCTCATGCCTCATGGGCGTGCCGGGTGATGGCATTGGGGGCTTTGGGCATGCTCAGGGCATGAGGTTACAGACCCTGGCCGGGCTCCTCCTTCTTCAAATTTGTTATTATTATCATTATCGTATTGTGAAAGGTTAATTGTTATTTGAATAAAGCTGTAGAAGCAGACCGCGCCCGGCCGTGACAGCGTTCCCTCCCACGCACCCCTCTTTTTGTGTTATGATTTATGTTTATTTATGTTAATTAAAAAAAAAAAAAAAAAAAAAGATAAAGTACATATGAATATTGTGTCTCAATTTCCAGATTTTATAAGTAAAGCGGAGATTCAGGAGTCTTTTTTTGTAAAAGTCAATGTGTTTTGTATTGCGCGAGGGGAGTAGCCAGGACCAGTGGCCAAAGTGGGGACCGTCCCCTACCTCATTGGGTGCCCTGGGCATGCTCAGGGCATGAGGTTATAGCCTCTGGCTGGGCTCCTCCTCCTTCTAGTTTATTATAATTATCATTATCGTATAGTGAAAGGTTAATTGTGATTTCAATAAAGCTGTGGCCCGTTTTTCTTCCATATTTGAGTCTGTGTTTAATTAATGTTATGCACCTAATGGATCATGCTGGGGTCAAGTGTCAAGCACTGGAACGTCAGTAAGATCAATTATACTAGTGGTTCATGAAACTGGAGAAACACACAGAAAAGAGAAAGTTTTCCTTATAGCTATTAGTTTCACAGTTACCGAGAAATATTGTTTATAACCCAAAAGTATGCATTTTTATGTTAAAAAAAGAAAAAATAATATGTGCAAGATTAAAAAAGAAAAAAGAATATATGAATATTTTCTTACTAACATGATATTGAACATTGTATAACATTTTACATTTTGTTTTGTGATGTGGTTCTATCTTAATTGCAAAAGGATACATGTATTTGTATTCAGATCTATTTTGTGTTTGTTAAATAGGCCATACAAATTAGATTTATCTTGTTTTCTTTTTTTCAAGATAAAACATTACAATCAATAAAAGAAATGATATAATATATAATATGAAATAATATGTGGATTTTTGGTGGCAAGTCAATTATGATTTTTTAATAGCTTCGGGTGGAAAATGTGTTTACATTTTTTAAATTGCTCAAGAATTAAATAATAAGGCTGGAGTCTGTAAGCTGGAGTCTGTAACTGTTACACATTATCAGTCTTATTAAATTGCGATTCAGTAAATTTAAAAGGGCTCTATATAAGCACAGAGCATTTTTTTTACAGAAGTTTTTAGTTAGTGAACTTTTATCCAAAAGCAAGGTCTTCAGTAACTAAAAACTTCTGTAAATAAAATATGCTGTGTCCTTAAATACAGCACTTTTAAATTTACTGAATCGCAATTTAATAAGGCTGTATATTAGGTATTAACACTATATTTATAAGTGAAGTGTGGCGGCAGAGTAGTAAGTTCACCTTCCACTAGACCAACACACTCTGCTTTAAAAGCTACAGTGGATATAAAAAGTCTACACACCCCTGTTAAAATGTCAGGTTTCTGTGCTGTAAAAAAACAAGACAAAGATAAATCATTTCAGAACTTTTTCCACCTTTAATGTGACCTATAAACTGTACAACTCAATTGAAAAACAAACTGAAATCTTTTAGGTAGAGGGAAGAAAAAATATAAAAATAAAATAATATGGTTGCATAAGTATGCACACCCTTAAACTAATACTTTGTTGAAGCACCTTTTGATTTTATCACAGCACTCAGTCTTTTTGGGTATGAGTCTATCAGCATGGCACATTTTGAAAAATATTGTTTATAACCCAAAAGTATGCATTTTTATGTTAAAAAAAGAAAAAATAATATGTGCAAGATTAAAAAAGAAAAAAGAATATATGAATATTTTCTTACTAACATGATATTGAACATTGTATAACATTTTACATTTTGTTTTGTGATGTGGTTCTATCTTAATTGCAAAAGGATACATGTATTTGTATTCAGATCTATTTTGTGTTTGTTAAATAGGCCATACAAATTAGATTTATCTTGTTTTCTTTTTTTGAAAATGTTCTTTATTAGAAGGTTTACAACAACATCTAAAACATATTGATCAATAATTCCGTCAGTCAATTTATACAGGTTCACACAGCAAACATCAACCAATAATGAACTGACTTCACCTTCTTTTCTTTTACATTTTTAGTTATAAAGTATCATGTATAATAACTTAAAATTTCTATCAAAGTATAACATAATGCACAGTAAAATAAACAACAAATGAAAGTGTAGGAGAAAGGCAGAGATAACACATAAGAATAGACATTGACATGAATAGTCAAACCATAATGCTGTTTACTAAATATATAAACTTTTTAGCCAACTAGGCTAAAATAGATAAACTGGTTTCTGCTAAATTTTTCCCTTATAATCCTCACTAAAATACCCCACTGATCATCACTAGACCTTTACCTTAGTAGTGCAGCCGAAGAACCTCCGGGACTCCTTACTTCCTGCCCCCTCCTTGCCTTCTCTGAATCAGCATTTGGGCGTTACCTCAAGGGAACACTTAATGAGGACGCTACCCAAGGTTCCCAGATTGCCAAAAACTGGTGAAGGCTATCCATGATAATATGAGTCAGTCTCTCATTGATAAAAAGGTAATTGATCTTCTTGACTATCTCCTGAAAGTTTAGTGTCTCTTTTTTCCATCTGCTGGCTATGTGTATTTTGGATGCCAGTGCCATTAATTGGAATAGTTTATTTTGGGATTGAGAGAGGTTCTTGATGTGCATTCCCAACAGGCATGACTCCATAGAGGGCGAGACCACCTTTTGAAATAGTGTGGAGGCTAATTGTGCTAGTTGTTTCCATGTTTCCTGTGTAGTTGGACATGACCACCAAATGTGAATGTGGTCCCCCACTTGTTGGCAGCCCCGAAAGCATTTATTGCTCTCATGTGGTTTAAACTTCTGCAATTTATCGGGCGTGCAGTAGGCTCTATGCAGTACTTTAACAGCCGTCTCTAGCAGAGCTGCATTGAGGGAACCTCTGGAGAGGTTGGAGCAGGATTCTGTCCACTTGTCCCAATCCCATTCCACCCCCAGGTCCTTTTCCCATTGTTTCATAAATGTAGGTTTTTGGCTGCTGGTGGAGTCTCGAAAAATGTCGTATAGCGAACCCAATACCCCCTTCATGAGAGGAAGGCTTCTACATATAACAGTTATCCAGGAGGGCCTAGGGAGTCCTAACTCTCTCAGAGTTTTGCTAACCCAACTTCTTATTTTCAAGTAGTTATAGGTTTCCGTGGCTGGTAGGTCGTGGATCATGCAGAATTGGTCATAAGTCAACAGTCGTTTTGTACCCAGTTCCCTACACGGTCTAGGAGTCTAGAGGTCCACCAAAATTTGTAGATGGGGTTTGTGTCTTTTAGGATTTGTGGAAAGGACGTGACTGATAGTAAGGGAGACAAACCCGAGCTAAGTTGACACCTGGAGTTGGCCAACCCCCAAGCCTGCAAAGTTAGGGAGATCATAGGATTGTGGTGCGTATGAAAGGGAGTCATTTCCTTGGGAATCCAGATCAACCTATCCCAGCTATGCAGGAGCATCTGCTGATTTTCTATGAATACCCAGGATGGCTGGTGGGTAACAGAGTGTAACCTGGGCAGATGGGCCAATTGAGCTGCCTTAAGGTACAACCTCAGGTTGGGGCACGCTAGTCCGCCTTTACTTTTATGTCTAAACATTACCTGTCTTGAGATACAAGGGCGCTTATTGCCCCAGATAAACCTAAACATACTATTCTGGAACTTGTCCAGTTCCTTGAGTGGGATCGGTATGGGAAGTGTCCTAAATAAATATAGCAGTTTAGGCAAGACACTCATCTTTACCGCTGCTATATGAGATATGAAAGTTTGCCCACTTCTGCATATCTTCAGTCAGGGACTTGTACAAGGGGGGGAAATTTGCCCTGTATAAGTCGGCAAAATTGGAAGTGATCTTTACTCCCAGGTATTTTAAATACTGAGTTGGCCAACTGAAATTGTATTCTGATTTAAGCTTATCTATCTCAGTTTGTGACATACCCATCCCCAAAGCTTCCGTTTTTTCCACATTTAAATTAAGGCCTGAGACTATACTAAATTCCTTGATAGTAGACATGAGGGCTGGTATAGAGCTAGAGGGGCTGGACAGAGTGCACAATAAATCGTCCGCAAAGAGCGAGCATTTAAGGTGCTGGCGTCCCACCAAAACCCCCTGGATGTCTGAGTTAGCTCTAATTGCCTGTGCTAATGGCTCCATGACAAGTGCGAATAACAGCGGCGAAAGTGGGCACCCTTGCCTAGTCCCTCTTTGAATTTGGATATTCGCTTTATGTGCTCCTGGTAACTTTAAGTGGGCTGTTGGGGAGTCATAGTAGCTTCTAAGCAGGTTAATAAAACGACCCTTAAATCCAAACTTGTCTAGTGTTTTATACATATATGACCATTCCACCGTGTCAAACGCCTTCTCTATGTCTAGAGCTAAAAGGCATAATGGGGTGTTAGACTTTTTGCTAGGTGCTGGATGTTTAAGACCTTCCTGACGTTGTCCCCGGCCTCCCTAAAGGGGATGAATCCCGCTTGATCCTTGTGAATTAACTCAGGCAAGAATTTAGAAATACGATTGGCCATGATTTTGGCCAGAATTTTTACGTCTCCATTGATCAGGGAAATAGGGCGATAGTTTTTGGCCTCTAGATTATCTCTGCCCTCCTTTGGGAATACCACCAGAGAAGCCTGGTTCAATTCGGGGGGCATGGGCTCCCCATTTAAAATTGCATTGAATAGTGGCGTTAGGTAGGGAGTAAGCAGGGGTTCAAATTTTTTGTAAAACAAATTGGTGAAACCATCCGGCCCGGGGATTTGCCCAGCTTAAGACCCATAATGGACGATTTAACTTCCTCTAGGGACACGTCCGAGTTCAGTGTTTCTAATTGACTGTCCGAAACCCTGGGGAGGTCTTGTGACCGTAAAAAGGCTTCTATATCTAGTTCACTTCCATGGGACTGGGAGGAGTATATAGTTTGGTAAAAGTCCTGGAACGTTTTCTGGATGTCGTTAGGACTACAGGAAATTTGACCGTCTGACCTTCTAATATGGGATATTTTATGGTGGGAGAATTTATTATTTAGTCTTCTAGCAAGCATTGTATCAGGCTTATTTGCCTTCCAATAGTATAGATGTTTCATCTTCCTCATTGCCCTTTCAGTGTGGTACGATAATATGCCATCTAGTTCAAGCCTTGTCCTGTCAATTAACCTGCGACCCCTGCGGGAAGGGTTCTGTTGATTTACCTCTTCCAGCCTCTTTAGTGTCCCTGTAAGGTCTGCCTCCCTTTGCCCAAGGTTTCTTCTTAGGGTTGAGGCAAGCTTAATGGCCGTTCCCCTAATAAAGGCCTTATGGGCAACCCAGAGCCAGCCGGCTCCAGTTTCAGGAGAGACATTAGTCTCAAAGAATAGCTTTATGTCCTGTAAAATTGCCTCTGCACTACTCGGACTAGTCAGTAGGGATTTGTCTATTCTCCAGCTGTAGGGGGGTTGTAAATTTGGCCCCAAATCTATCTCCATGAGTACTAGGGCATGGTCTGACCAGGGGCAGGGTATAATCTCAGTTCTCAAAATTGAGTCATATAGGGGGGAGCCGACCAAGATAGCATCAATCCTAGAATATGTCAGGTGGGTTGGGGAATAGTATGTATATTCTCTCTTGGCCGGGTGCATACCCCTCCAGTCATCGACCAGCCCCAGGCTATCAAGCAAGGATTCTATCTGTTTGGTTCTGTTGGGGCATTTATTCTTAGGGGGCTTCCCTGACCTATCCAAAGTCGGGTCCAAGGTGAGGTTTAGATCTCCCCCAACTATCAGCCTTCCTAAGTCTTGGGATTCGATTGTTTTCAGCAAGCCAATTAAAGTTGCGTAGGGTGAAGTAGTGGGAGAGTACAGGGAAACTAGAGTCATTCTAACCCCCCCGATAGTGCCGGACACCATTACGTAGTTACCCTCTTTGTCAACCAGATTGCTTTCTACTTGGAACGGAAATTTTTTATGTAGGAGGATTGCACATCCAGCTCTCTTAGTAGGGAGGATGGCCAGGAAATAGGTGGGATAGTCCCTGTGTAGGAATTTGGGTTTGTTATTACGAGAGAAGTGGGTTTCCTGCATAAAAATAACTGCAGGCTTATGTTTTTTATAGAATGCAAAAGCCTTCCGCCTCTTAAAAGGGGAATTGAAACCCTTCACATTATGGGTTATTAGAGTGTAGTTAGACAGAGCCATTGGAAACTCGGTGTGGGATCCTAGGTGTATGTGTCTTTACCTGAGAGGTGATCTCGTAGGAGGGAGAGCAAGGAGGAGCCCCGGATGCCAGTAGCTGCACTATCTGTTGGTCTGCGGCTGAAATTTAAATTTTCCTGTTATCCAGTGGGAGAAAATAAAAGAAAGAAATGCAAATAAAGACAGTCAGTCGTGCTTCAGCAGGATATATCCGTTTAGTTAGACTACAAGGTTAAACCCAGTTAACGATTAGCTATTTTCTCGTGATATAACTAAGGAAAGTCAGAGTTAAATGCTTTAGTCTACAAAGTAACCTTAATAAATTTCTCCAAATAGCAAACATAAATCTAATCCACTTAAAGTGGGGAACACAATAACCTGGCAATCTAGAACAATACTAACAAATTAGGTCTTTAATCATTTTTACAAATTAAATCAGAAGCCCACACTATGGGTCTATGGGCCCTTAAAAGAGAACTTAGCCTTTATCAGAGTCCCCAGAAGAAGAGGCCAGTAGGGTCAGGAGCCTGGCTTCACCTCCGCAGCGGGGCCAGCATTGTCCGTGTTAGTCTTGACACTGTCCAGTAAGCTGGTTGGTTCCCCGGAGACGTAGGCTTGTTTGCCCTGGGTCAGGAGCCTGGCTTGACCTCCGCAGCGGGGCCAGCATTGTCCGTGTTAGTCTTGACACTGTCCAGTAAGCTGGTTGGTTCCCCGGAGACGTAGGCTTGTTTGCCCTGGTTCTGGGATGTCACATGCGTCCGCTGCCTCCTATAAATGGGCGGAAGAGGTTGCTCCTGCCCCACTTCCCTTGTGGCCTCCGTACATAAATGTAAGCGCTTCAGCACTGCCATGCATTCTTCTGGTGTACGGGTGGTGTATGATGTACCTTGAGATGTGAAGGTGAGGGCAAATGGAAAATTCCAGCGGTATTGGATCTTATGCTGGAGAAGAATAGCAGTTGCCGGTTTCATCAATCTCCGTTTATGGAGCGTCTATGGAGACAGGTCCGCATAGAATTGTAAGGGCGACTCGTCCGGTCCCTTCACAGTGTGAATCTTCCTGGTTGCAGATAGTAGTAAGTCCCTCGCCTGCTGCCTCATGAATCTAACTATGACATCTTTAGGGGCGTCCAGGCTCCTTGTACCTCCTAGAGCTCTGTGAACTCGTTCAATTTCCCACATAGTTTCAGGCTGGTTGGGAAGAATCGCCTCCACGGTATCTCTCAGGTAGTTTAGTAGGTCTTGAATAGCCCTTGATATGCCTCTGACGCTGACGTTGTGTCGGCGAGACCGGTTTTCCAGATCCTCTATCTTGTCTGCAAGTTCTGTTATGTGGGACGTATTCTGCTTTATAGAGGACCAGTCTCTTTCCTGGGCCTCTACTACCTGGTCAGTTATCTCTTCCAGGAGTTGAGTGCGCTGTCCCAGGTCTTTAAGATCTTGCCTGAGGGGTTCAATTGCCTTTGCCAGAAGCCGCTCAATCGTAGCCACTGACCTGGCCGATAGATCTATATGCTGGTGAGGTCTTTTGGGATTCTCTTCCTGATCAGAGCATTCTGAGTGTTCTGAGATAGAGTCACCAGGAGACATGTGCCGGACAGCCTTTGGTGGGAAGTGCTCCTGTATACCCTTCGCTGAGGATGAGCGTTTGGGTTTCGGCATCTTGAGGTGTTCAGATGAAGGAGACCACTGATAATCCGCCAGGGGTTCGGCCCTGTTCGGTATGTAGTGCAGGGCTGCGCTTACCACTCTGCTAAGGGCTACAGCGAGTCAGATGGCGTCATATATTAGGCTCTGTGGGTGTAGTAGCGACCTCTGCTGGCGGTGTTGCCAGGTCTGTTCCCCATTTTGTTCTTAGGCCATGCTGAGGATTTAGCCCTTAATCAAGAATTCTGGAGACCCGCCAACCCTGTGCCTGCCTGTGTAGGCAAAAATGCTCTCTTGCAGATATTGCACTGAGTTTCGCCTTCAATTTAAGGTCTGTTGGATTGGGTTAAGCTGGCGCACCAGTTAGCGTATTGACTGGGTCAGTTTGTAGCCCCCTCTATGCTGGTTGACAGTGCTGATTCTAGCAGTATAGTATTTATATGCTACCGGTTTATTTCTGCAGTACTCCACAGGTCCACCGGGTGGGGGTAGAGATGCAAAAATGCAGAGGAGCAGGCTGTTCAGCCTTGTCTTTATATTTGTCTATAGAGAGGCAGATCACTCTTGTCCTGGTGGTGTACAGAGTTTTGCCTGGTAAGGAGCTATTTATTTGCAATTATTAGAGGTAGAATAGGAGAATTGTTCATTAAACATGTGGAAACAGTCTCAGTTGTGGGGGAAGCAGGGATGCCTTCTCCCTCAGAAATTAGTGCACACTAAAGTCCCAAGCCCCTGAAAGTGTATCTGTGATAAGACAGGTGTTGAAAAGCAAAGGCTAGATAGGCTGTATATAGAGAAGTGTCCAGAATGGGAGGATAAGCAATTTAGTTGGGCCTTAGCTTGAGGTTATACCCCCTTTGTAGTGACAGGTACCTTCTTGTCCACATGTGGGGACTCCCAAAATGGCCGCCGTTCACTGACTTTTTCTGCTTCTTCAGGGGGCTCTGTCCACCTCTGTGTAGCCCCTGTGCCCCTCCGGTCGGAACCAGCCATCCCCGAAGGTCTCCCCAGGGTCCTCAGTGGTCTCTTGGGCACCAGGTTGGATGTCCTGGGCTCCTGTGGAGGCCGTTTTCTTGTTTTCTTTTTTTCAAGATGAAACATTACAATCAATAAAAGAAATGATATAATATATAATATGAAATAATATGTGGATTTTTGCTGGCAAGTCAATTATGATTTTTTAATAGCTTTGGGTGGAAAATGTGTTTACATTTTTAAAATTGCTCAAGAATTAAATAATAAGGCTGGAGTCTGTAAGCTGGAGTCTGTAACTGTTACACATTATCAGTCTTATTAAATTGCGATTCAGTAAATTTAAAAGGGCTCTATATAAGCACAGAGCATTTTTTTTTACAGAAGTTTTTAGTTAGTGAACTTCTATCCAAAAGCAAGGTCTTCACTAACTAAAAACTTCTGTAAATAAAATATGCTGTGTCCTTAAATACAGCACTTTTAAATTTACTGAATCGCAATTTAATAAGGCTGTATATTAGGTATTAACACTATATTTATAAGTGAAGTGTGGCGGCAGAGTAGTAAGTTCACCTTCCACTAGACCAACACACTCTGCTTTAAAAGCTACAGTGGATATAAAAAGTCTACACACCCCTGTTAAAATGTCAGGTTTCTGTGTTGTAAAAAAACGAGACAAAGATAAATCATTTCAGAACTTTTTCCACCTTTAATGTGACCTATAAACTGTACAACTCAATTGAAAAACAAACTGAAATCTTTTAGGTAGAGGGAAGAAAAAATATAAAAATAAAATAATATGGTTGCATAAGTATGCACACCCTTAAACTAATACTTTGTTGAAGCACCTTTTGATTTTATCACAGCACTCAGTCTTTTTGGGTATGAGTCTATCAGCATGGCACATTTTGACTTGGCAAGATTTGCCCACTCTTCTTTGCAAAAACATTCCAAATCTGTCAGATTGCGAGGGCATCTCCTGTGCACAGCCCTCTTCAGATCACCCCACAGATTTTCAATCGGATTCAGGTCTGGGCTCTGGCTGGGCCATAACAAAACTTTAATCTTCTTCAGGTGAAGCCATTCCTTTGTTGATTTGGATGTATGCTTTGGGCCGTTGTCATGCTGAAAGATGAAGTTCCTCTTCATGTTCAACTTTCTAGCAGAAGCCTGAAGGTTTTGTGCCAATATTGACTGGCGTTTGGAACTGTTCATACATCCCTCTATCTTAACTAAGGCCCCAGTTCCAGCTGAAGAAAAACAGCCACAAAGCATGATGCTGCCACCACCATGCTTGATATCCAGCAAGATATCAACGCTTGGTCCTCATATAAAATTTCCTGAATAGGAATAATCCACGCCATTAAAATGAATGTATTTTCCAAACTCCTATATCTTTTAGGGCAATTCCAGCAGCAGTTAGAACAAAGGACATGCAGAAACTCCAGGGGACAATCTCTTGCTTTGTTTGGGATAAAAAAAACAAAAAAAACAGGAGTAAACAAAACTACTATGCAAGCACATAAAAGTAAAGGGGGACTAGCTTTACCGGACCTAATCAAATATTTTAAGGCTTCTAGATTGGCACAACTATCCAAATGGTTCATTAAGGAACATCCCCCTCTGTGGGTGGAGATTCAGGGCCATGCTCTAAGAGATCAAAACATGTTAATCAGCCAAGCTCTCTGGACAAGTCTCCATTGTAAAATCAAACATTCTCTACTCCTTAGCAGTGTAGCCCAATCTCTTAAATAATATAGGACCTATCCTGTTATATGAACGCACGCTTCAGCGCTGGACAGAGCACCGTGGCCAGTAAGGGATTAGCGGTTTTTGGGTTAGGGTTAGAAGGTTAAGGGGTTAGGGCTAGGAGGTTAGGGTTAGGGCCGGTAAGTGGTGTAGGGGGTTAGGGGCTTAGGGTTAGATAGCTACTTTTATGGGGTTAGGGTTAGGCTAAGAGGGTTAGGGGCTTAGGGTTGGGGGGTTTGGTTTAGGATTAGGGACGGTAACTGGTATAGGGGGTCATGGTTAGGGCCGCAGGGGTGTAGGGGGTTAGGGTTAGAGGGTTACGGGCTTAGGGAATTCATCGGGACACTGGATGAGAGCCCGCCCGGCACCAGGAGACTTCCCGTGCCGTGTGTGCACATAACAGGATAGATCCATAATATTTATAAAAAATGTTAAATCACGACTGTAAGGAAAATAAAGAGTCAAATAAAATAGATAAAATCTAACATATATCCCTTTAACTTTAAAGGATAAGATGAATCTATATTATCAGCCAGAGTTGCAAAGAATATGAAAAAATACCACAGAGAAACAATAGAACAACTGTATATCTGACTGGACGCAAGTGTATTAAGGACTGAAATATCCAAAAACTGTAAATGAATGGATCACAACTAAAATAGCCTTGCAAAAAAGCTAATGATTTCCTCTTTTAACTTATTCACAAACTTAGCTGATTTTAATAATATGCAAACAGTTTGGTTTTATATAAGTCTAGTTAATCTTCCAGAGTCATGCTTATCATAGAATGGTCTGACCACGTGATATCTCCTATCTTGGTGGACTTGACCCTTTCCAATGTATTAATATCTATCAGAAAATAGTCTATCCGAGTGTAACAATGGTGTCTTCCTGAAAAATAGTTATAGTCTTTAGCCTCTGGATTATAGGATCTCCATACATCGTATAGCCCGTTTTTGTAAATTTCCATTAAAAATTGTTTTGCAATTCTTCTTAAAGTATCTGGGATTCCTTTTGTTTAAGGGTTTTCCTCAGGTACTTCATCTGATTAAAGTTAGGGATATATAGGTTTGCAATAGTGTATATTTCTTTGTTTACCTTTCCCTGCCAGATAATAGTCCTACCCTCTTTATCCAAGATTTTATGATGTTCATATATACTCAGCTTTTTATTGAATAGGATGGCTACTGCCCTAGATTTGGATCTATAGGATGATGTAATTGGATCATTAAAGTATCTACTGAAAAACATAGGTGGTCTACCTTCCTTCCAATGTGTCTCTTGAATAGGCACAATATCTGTGTTCTCCATTACAAAACTAGCAAGGGCATTCCTTCTTTTATAGTGGGTGTTCAGGCTCCTGGCATTTTGGGATATGACTTTAATACCCATCTCTATAATTAATTAATCTTTTCTGACTGTCTGCAGCAGAATATTTTTTAAAGTACAGTATTTATCGGCATATAACACGCACTTTTTCTCCCTGAAAATAGGGGGCAAATGATAGGTGCGTGTTATACAACGATATTCCATCCCCCCTCCTCATCCTCAACCTCCCTCCTCATTCTAAACCCCCCACCGCATTCTAACCCCCCTCCTCATTCCAACCCCCCCATCTCAACCTAAACCCCCCTCCTCAACCTAAACCCCCCTAAATACCTCCCCCTCACTTACCTGCTTCTGCTCCGCCCTCCGCTCCTTGACCCAGCGCGCATGTGACGTCACATGCTCGCCACGTCATTAGCATATACCGGGTGCCGGGTCAAGGAGTGGAGCGGAGGCCGAAGCAGAAGCAGGTAAGTGAGGGGGAGGTATTTAGGGGGGTTTAGGTTGAGGAGGGGGGGTTAGAATGAGGAGGGGGTTAGAATGCGGAGGGGGGTTTAGAATGAGGAAGGGGGTTGAGGATAGGGGGTTGAGGTTGAGGAGGGGGTTGAGGATAGGGTGGTTGAGGAAGGAGGTTGAGGATGGGGGGTTGAGGGGGTTTGAGGATGGGGGGTTTGAGGATGGGGGGGTTGAGGAGGGAGGTTGAGGAGGGGGTTGAGGATGGGGGGTTGAGGAGGGAGGATGAGGAGGGAGGTTGAGGAGGGGGTTGAGGATGAGGAGGGAGGTTGAGGATGAGGAGGGAGGTTGAGGATGAGGAGGTAGGTTGAGGATGAGGAGGGGGGTTGAGGATGAGGAGGGGGGTTGAGGAGGGGGGTTGAGGATGAGGAGGGAGGATGAGGAGGGGGGTTGAGGATGAGGAGGTAGGTTGAGGAGGGGAGTTGAGGTTGAGGAGGGGGTTGAGAAGGGGGTGGAGGATAGGGGGGTTGAGGAAGGAGGATGAGGATGGGGGGTAGAGGAGGGGGTTTGAGGAGTGGGTTGAGGATGGGGGTTTGAGGAGGGGGTTGAGGAGGGGGGTGTTAAGGAGGGAGGATGAGGAGGGAGGTTGAGGAGGGGGTTGAGGATGAGGAGGGAGGTTGAGGTTGAGGATTTTGCTTCAAAGTTCTTTATTTGAAATTTATTTTTTTCCCTGAAATTTCCTTCTTAAAATGAGGTGCGTGTTATACATCGGTTATACATCGGTGCGTGTCAAGGGAGTCCTAGAGGGGAGAACCAGGATTATCTATGTCAACTCTAGTGTACCATACATTTGTGAAATTTTATTTTCAACTTCTAACCACTCAACTCCCAGTGATACTATGATAGTATCTATAAGTTATCTATAAAGTGTATAATATCTGTTTCACTCTTTTTGTTAATACTTGTGTTACATTCGTAAAAAAAAAGTGAAAATTCTTAGTATTAACCTAATGGTGCAATGTGATTCCTATTAATAATTAAGTATATCTTTCAAGTAGTGATGTCGCGAACCTAAAATTTTCGGTTCGCGAACCGCAAACGCAAACTGCCGCAAATGTTAGCGAACCGGCGAACATCGGCGAACCGCCATAGACTTCAATGGGAAGGCGAATTTTAAAACCCACAGGGACTCTTTCTGGCCACAATAGTGATGGGAAAGTTGTTTCAACGGGACTAACACCTGGACTGTGGCATGCCGGAGGGGGATCCATGGCAAAACTCCCATGGAAAATTACATAGTTGATGCAGAGTCTGGTTTTAAGCCATAAAGGGCATAAATTACCTAACATTCCTAAATTGTTTGGAATAACGTGCTTTAAAACATCAGGTATGATGTTGTATCGATCAGGTAGTGTAAGGGTTAGGCCCGCTTCACAGTGACAGACCAAACTCCCCGTTTAACGCACCGCAAACAACCACAAACAGTCCATTTGCACAACCGCAAACTCCCCATTTGCACAAGGTTGGATACCAAGCTAGCCATGTCCCGTTCCTTGTCCTCACTGATGTCATTGAAGGTCTCTTCCTCCACCCAGCCACGTACAACACCAAGGGTCCTCGAAAGGTGACAACAAGCCCCCTGGGACGCCTGCTGTGTTTGGTCTTCCACCTCCTCAAAGCCACCTTCCTCCTCTGACTCCTCTTCTTCAGACTCCTCTCACTGCATTGCCTCTCTCTGCATTATTATAAGGTGTGTTAAGTAGTACTACTCTTATCAGTTTAAAACCTGTTACAGCACATATCAGGGGACGTGTATAAGGCCTGGATTTTTAGAACCAGGAGATGGAAAAAGATGCTTTGTTGGTCGTATCACTTCAATTTTGGGGCACGGCACGTGCAGTCAAAGGTGCCACCAGATAGGAGTGACGTGTTTGTAAGTACTACTCTTATCAGTTTAATACTTGTTACGTCACCTATCAGGGGGCGTGTATAAGGCCTGGATTTTTAGAACCAGGAGATGGAAAAAGATGCTTTGTTGGTCGTTTCACTTCAATTTTGGGGCACTTTGTGACATTAGCTTCTTACGCTCAAACATGTCCTTTACAGGCACCTGACTATGGGCAGATGAGCAGGAACTGCTCAAGGCGAGAGACGGAGTGGCGGATGGTTGAGAGGGGGCAAGGAGGACAGCAGTGGTTGATGTGGCTTATGATGCTGCTCCAGGAGGAGGATGGCGGCTTTGAGTTTGTGTGCTGCTTGTACTCATGTGTTGGTCTGGAGTCACCCAAACATTAGGTCTCAACCTGGAGAGGATAAGGGAACCAGGCTACTCTAGACCTCATTCATCATGAGTGGCACTGTGCACTTGCAGAAGTTGGTAGAGTAGACGCTGTAGGTCTGACACACACACTTGCAGACAACTAACTGCTATGCAATCTATTACAGTACAATTTTTTTTTTGTTTTAAATGTACACTACTGTTACACCACATATGAGTGGTGTGTTAAGTAGTACTACTCTTATCAGTTTAATCCCTGTTATGTGCCTTTTTTGGGGGTTTGGTTGTTGAAGGCACCGTGCAGCACCAGAGGCCAGAAAAATTAGGCATGTACACATGCCTGAAAAATTAGGTATTGTTGATCTTGCAGCGAGCAGAGAAGAAGGTAGGCCTGATTCAACGCCCCATCCCTGCATATCCACACTCAGAGATTGAGGGGGCGACCCTTACAAGGCCCCGGGGCCGGAGATATAAAGGGGGGCCATCCCAAATAAGCACACAAGCGGGGACAAAGGTAGTGAAGGGGACATAGAGGCCCATGGACTGACGGTCGCCATCTTGGCAGGAAAAGGGCCCAGCAATTAAGCCAAACTGACCCAGCACAGGCAGCTACTTGAGTCAAACGCTGTACAATTACACCTTAATAAAGCTGAAACATGCAGCAGCAGGGATTCTAAACGGCCACAAGGGGACAAGGAGGCTAACAGCCCCCACAGTCTCTGCACCACTCTTTTTAACAGATAACCCAATGGGCTAACAAGAAATTATTATTATTATTATTATTATTGGAGGAATTATTAGTGTCTTTACCCCCCAAGAGAGGACATAATATACGGTATCTTTAGACTACCTGATGGCCAAACCTCCTTTAGCCCCAATGCTATCCAAGAAACATTTCAAAACTTTATCTGACTGGGGGTCTATAGAGTGACATTAGTACTGACCTTTATATGACTGGGGGTCTATAGAGGGACATTAGTACTGACCTTTATATGACTGGGGGTCTATAGAGGGACATTAGTACTGACCTTTATCTGACTGGGGGTCTATAGAGGGACATTAGTAATGACCTTTATCTGACTGGGTGTCTATAGAGTGACATTAGTACTGACCTTTATATGACTGGGGGTCTATAGAGGGACATTAGTAATGACCTTTATCTGACTGGGGGTCTATAGAGGGACATTAGTAATGACCTTTATATGACTGGGAGTCTATAGGTGACATTAGTACTGACCTTTATCTGACTGGGTGTCTATAGAGGGACATTAGTAATGACCTTTATCTGACTGGGGGTCTATAGAGGGACATTAGTACTGACCTTTATCTGTCTGGGGGTCTATAGGTGACATTAGTCCTGACCTCCTGCTGCAGTATTATTACTCCCAGTACTCCCAGGCTTGCTACTATTAGATATAATAACCTCAGTTTCGTTTCCTTATCTGTTGGTAACATCAAAATATGATTATTAAATATTTCATATTTGTTTGTTTTTTCTCCCAAAGTGAACCCCTTTGTGTGTGTCCCACAGATGTGGCGTTTCCACTCTGCGTATGTTGGATTTGCACCGCTCAAAAAGTATGAAAAGAGATCCCCCCCCTTGAAGCCCATTAATGACATCATCAGTAAATTGTATGTAACAGATTCCAGTGTTTAGGGTTTATGACCCAATACTGCGATCATATGATTTATGACAAAAATCCGTATTTGTCGTATTATTCAGACGCGCGTGCATCTTTGTGTTACATTTCCTGATACTTTTATTATCTTGATCTTTATATATTTACTAGCGACTTGCCCGTCAAAAAATGGCGGCAATAAGATTGTAAGGCAGGTAATGGTGTTTGGACGCGACATTCATTTTGTTGGCGGTCGGAGATCCTTCGGCGCTCATTGCGAGGCTGTTGGTTGTATTTTTTTTCTGATAGGCGCTTTTGCCGTTATTCTTTGGTCGGCGGTAATGTGTTTTTTGCGCTTATTGCAAGGCTTTGTGTGCTAATAGCAGCGTTGGCGCTCGTTGTGAGGCGCGCAGTGAATGGCTTTTATGTTTAATGTGATAATGTTTTTTTTGTGTATATGTATTTTTGTATGCTAATGAAATAATTACTAAATGAATATACTTTACCTATTTGTAAGTAATATATGCAGGAAGCATTGTGCTGAAGAGCTGACAATCTGTTTTCATGTTCCTGCAGCATACAATGTAGGTTTTCAGTGCTGTGGAGCTGCTGTGTAAGTGTCAGCAATGTGCGCAGTGTGTAGTGTAAATAGGCTGCGTGCGCGAGTGGAAGCCGTTAGGGTAGCTGGGTACTTCTGCATTGTGTAAGTTAGTGTTGTAAAATGGCGGGGAATGTGTACGTGGTACGCGGGTGTGGATGATTTAGCGTCCTTGTTAATAGTGTATCTTTACCTCGTACGGGTTTTTAGGAAAATCCGTATGTGTTTCGCGTGTTTAGGGTCCTGTAGCCTCGTTTTCTTTTTTTCAACGGCCATTTTTTCTCTCACTTAGGGGATTTTCAGGTGTCTAAACTCATGAATTTGGACTTAAATGGAGGTGTAACTTCACTTGCAGAAGTCCTCGGTGCCCGCCTTTTTGTGGCTAAGCTTTTTATGTGTTTGTTGTGTGTATCTATTGTGTTTTTAATGTTTGTTTTTTTTAAATAGACTTTTTTTAGAAGGCAATGCACAATAAAACATTTAACACAACTGTATTTAGTCAGTTAAGATACGCTAACATTTGCAGTACAATAGTTTCCCATCATTAACTGACTAGGCCTTCCATTTTTCCTTTTTTAGTTATTAAGGTAACATGAGTCACAGTTAACATTTCAATTGAAATAACATAACATAAAGTAAAGAAAAGAAATAATAAAAATAAAAAATTAGAGAAGAGAGAGAAAAAAGAAAAAAAAAAACAACAACGCAAGGTAAAACATCCAGTAAGCGCAAATTAAAGAGAGAAAGCTACAAATATCAGGTTTAATAACTAGACCATTACACTGCTATCTTCGCATAAAGTACAGAGCTAATCCAGTGCATCCGCCCTTATGAGCCCTCAACACATACCTCGTTAAGACATCCCAATACAACTGACACCCACCTCCATCGCTCCGTCAGTAGATTTCCGGACCCCCCCTCGTCTCCAGCTCCTCCACCAGATCTCCTTTGCCAAAGTGTAAAGATTGTATGATGTGATATGTTATCATACTAAGGGAATACTGAATGAAGAAGCCAACCAGGGTTCCCAAATTGCCTGAAATTGGGCAATGTCGTCTAGTATGATATAAGTTAATCGCTCATTTATAAGTAAATGATTGATCTTACTAATCACCTCTGTAAAGTTAAGAGTCTCTTTCTTCCAACTCCTGGCCATGTGTGTCTTAGTAGCTACCGCCATTAATTGATATATTTTATTCTGTGTTTTAGATAAATCCTCAACTCGAATCCCCAGCAAGCAGGATTCCATCGAGGGCGTAACTGCCTTGTTGAAAAGTGTGAAAGCTAATTGGGCTAATTGCCCCCAGATTTTCTGAGCGGATGGACATGACCACCATATGTGTATGTGATCCCCTATGTTCTGGCACCCCCTAAAGCATTTATTGCTTTCTGATGGTTTAAACTTCTGTAATTTGTCAGGTGTACAATAAACTCTATGCAAAACCTTAATGGACGTCTCCAGTAGAGCCGAATTAAGAGAGCCTCTAGAGAGACTGGAACAGGATTCTGACCATCTACCCCAGTCCCACTCCACCCCAAGATCCCTCTCCCATTGTGTAAAATACCTGTTTTTTTGGACGCTAGTGAAGTTAAGAAAGGTGTCATATAGTGAGCCCAGAATCCCCTTGGTAAGGGGTAGGCTTTTGCATATAACGGACATCCAGGAGGCCCTAGGATGCCCAAGTTCTCTTGAACTCTTACTGACCCAGCTCCTAATTTTCAGGTAATTATAGAATTCTGTGACAGGTAGGTCGTGGGTTGTACAGAATTGGTCGTACGTCAGCAAACTATCGTTCATAAACCAGTTCCCTACTCGGTCTAAGTTTCTAGAAGTCCACCAAAATTTAGATATGTCATTCGAGTCTGCCAAAATTTGTGGGAAAGACATGACTGACATCATCGGGGATAGCCCTGTAGGAAGTAACCGCCTGGATTTAGAATTGGCCCACCGCCATGCACGAAGGGTTTGTGAAATCATAGGATTTTGATGAGTTGTGAATGGGGCTAGTTCTTTTGGGATCCAAATCAGCTTATGCCAACTGTGTGGGAACATTTGCTGATTTTCCATAAAAACCCAGGCTGGTTGGTGTGTTCTAGAGTGTGCCCTGGGAAGGTGGGCCAATTGAGCGGCTTTAAGATAAAGCTTTAAATTTGGGCAAGCAAGTCCTCCTCTATTTTTCTGCCTAAACATCACCTGTCTAGAGATACGAGGGCGCTTATTTCCCCATATGAACCTGAACATATTATTCTGGAACCTATCAAGGTCTGTAGGTGAAATTGAGACGGGGATGGTTCGAAAGAGATACAGAACTTTGGGTAGAATGCTCATTTTAGCCGCCGCTATGCGACCCGTCCAAGAAATGTTATAGTTCGTCCATCTCTACATGTCTTCGGTCAAGGACTTGTATATAGGTGGGAAATTAGCCTTATATAGGTCAGCTATATTAGAAGTAAGTTTGACTCCTAGATATTTTACATGACGTGCGGGCCAGACAAAATTATAGTCAGATTTGAGAGAGTCAATCTCCGATTGCACCATACCCAACCCCATCGCCTCCGTTTTCCCTATATTTAATTTAAGACCTGAGATATTACTAAATTCGGTTATAGTTGACATAAGAGCTGGGATCGATTGAAGGGGCTTGGTCAAGGTGCACAATATATCATCAGCAAAAAGAGAGCATTTAAAGTGCTGGTGGCCCACTGAAATCCCAAATATGCCTGCATGAGATCTAATCGCCTGTGCAAGAGGTTCCATGGCAAGCACGAACAGCAATGGTGAGAGCGGGCACCCCTTCCTGGTCCCTCTATGAATGTGGATATTTGCCCTGCGCTCTCCTGGCAGCTTCAAGTTGGCTGTTGGGGAGTTATAGTAACTCCTTAGTAAGTTAATGAAGCGTCCCCTAAATCCAAACTTGTCAAGTATTTTGTATAAATACGGCCATTCAACCGTATCAAAAGCCTTTTCAATGTCCAGAGCTAGAAGACACATTGGGGTATGAGATTTATGTGCTATATACTGAGAATTTAAGACCCTCCTGACATTGTCCCCTGCTTCTCTGAAAGGAATAAACCCCGCCTGATCCTTATGAATTAAGTCTGGTAAAAATGTAGATATACGGTTAGCCATAATTTTGGCTAAGATCTTGACATCTCCATTAATCAGCGAGATAGGACGATAGTTTTTAGTCTCCAGATTATCCCTACCCTCTTTGGGAAATACGACTATGTCAGCTTGATTTAGTTCAGGGGGCATAGATTCCCCATTCAATATGGCATTGAAGAGCAGCGTTAAATAGGGGGTAAGCAGGTGTTAAAATTTTTTGTAGTATAGGTTTGTGAGGCCGTCCGGCCCTGGGGATTTACCTAATTTAAGACCTTGTATAGTAGATCTAACCTCCTCGTGAGAAACCTCCGCATTCAAGTCAGCCAGATGGTGATCTAATAACACGGGAAGGTCCTGAGTGCTAAGAAATGAGTGTATGTCTGCCTCACTGCATTGAGACTGGGAGGAGTAAATTTGTTGATAAAAATTTTGAAATGCCTTTTGAATGTCACTAGGGCTATATGAGATGTGGCCATCAGCCATCCTAATCTGAGTGGTTCTATGTTGTGAAAATTTATTGCTAAGCCTTCTAGCCAGAAGAGAGTCTGGCTTATTTGCCTTCCAATAATAAAGATGCTTTGTCCTTCTCATCGCCTGCTCAGTACGATGTGACAGTATGCCATCTAGCTCTAACCTCGTTTTATCAATTAGCTTACGTCCCGTGGGAGAGGGATTTTGTTGGTTTGATCTCTCCAGTCTCTTTAATGTCGCCGTTAGGTCTGCCTCCTTCTGCCTAAGAACTTTTCTCTGGGAGGAGGCCAGCTTAATACAGGTTCCCCTGATATAGGCCTTATGGGTGACCCAAAGCCAGCCGGCTCCGGTCTCAGGGGAGACATTAGTCTCAAAAAAGACCCCTAAGTCTTTGGCTATTGTTTCCCTGCTACTTGGGTTGGATAACAGGGACTCATTCATTCTCCAAGTATAGGGGAGTCGTAAATTAGGGCCCAAGTCCACCTCAATAAGTACCAGGGAGTGATCCGACCAGGGGCAGGGGACAATTTCAGATTTTAAGATCGAGTCAAATAAATATGAACTAGTAAGGAAAGTGTCGATCCGAGAATAAGTCAAATGGCTTGGAGAAAAAAATGTATATTCTCTATCCCCTGGGTGAAGCCCCCTCCAGGCATCAACCAACCCCAATCTGTTAAATAGAAGCTTAATCCTTTTTATTCTGTTGGAAAATCTACAACTAGCAGGGGTCCCTGACCTGTCTAAAGTCGGATCTAGAGTAAGATTTAGATCCCCCCCAATTATCAATCTTCCCAGGTCTTGAGACTCAATTCTCTTCAATAAGGAGATCAGAACCGCGTAGGGAGAGGTTGTAGGAGAGTACAGGGAGACTAGTGTAGTTCTAACCCCCCCAATTATGCCAGTCACCATAACATAGTTACCCTCCCAATCTATCTTTGTGTTCTCTACATGGAAAGGGAAGTTTTTATGTAGCAAAATTGCACACCCCGCTCTCTTAGTGGGGAGAGTAGCCAGGAAATAAGTGGGATATTCCTTGTGCAAGAATGTAGGCTTGTTGTCCTGAGAGAAGTGAGTTTCCTGCATGAAGATCATTGCGGGTTTGTGTTTTTTATAAGATGTGAAGGCTTTCCTCCTCTTAAAGGGGGAGTTAAATCCCTTCACGTTATGGGTTAGCAGAGTATACTTAGAGGTAGCCATTACAAATTACGAGTAAGACCCTAGCTGTGTGTGTCATTACCTGATAGCTGGTGCCATACGAAGCAAGACGGGAGGGAGCCCGGAAAGCCAACCTCTGCCAAGAGAGCCGGTTAGCAGCTGTCAGGGGTGTCGTCCTGCCATTAAACAGAAATTTAAATGCAGAAGAGAAGAGGGTTAGCTTTAGGCCATTAAGGTAAAAACATTTAAATAAGCAGATAAGCAGTGTCAAGTTTACAGTTAGCAGTTCTCTAAGGCTATAACTACGAAGTTGTTGAACTAAAAACATAAAAACATGAAATAACAATCACTTTTTACTAGTACTCCTCCTCCAAGATTCTAAGCAAGGAGAAGAATTCGTCCACTTAAGGTGGGAACACAGTCCAGCAGGCTGTACAATCAATAATAAGCTTATATCCTAAACTACACAACCTTCTGAATTAAGGCTTAAGGCAAAAATAGGTTAACATCTAACATTCTATTTGGCATCACAAATTTTGTTATGAAATTCTGCTCCAGGTAGAATCTAATCCGGACGTGAGCTCGCCCTTGGGTCAGCCATTTGACTAGCATCCCCTGTGCAGGCCTTGTGTCCAGCACCTTGACCCCTTGCACTGTCCAGAGTAAGTTTCATTCCCCCCTGAGGAGAGACTTGTTTACTGTGGACTTGGGCTGCCACCAGCGTCCATTGTCTCTTAGGGATAGGCGGTTGAGATTGCTCTTGCCGCGTTTCCTGCATTTCCCCAGAGTAAAGCTGTAAGCGATGCAGCACCGACAGGCAGTCCTCCAGTGTACGCGTAGTGTTAGTCGTGCCCTTAAAATTGAAGGAGAGGGCAAATGGAAAGTTCCATCGGTACTGAATTTTGTGGTGAAGCAAAATTGTAAGAGCCGGTTTCATTAGCCTCCTTTTGTTAAGGGTGTCAGGAGACAGGTCGGCATAGATCTGCAAAGGGGAGTTGTCCGGGCCCTTAACAGCGTGCAGCTTCCTTGTAGCCGAGAGTAGAGTGTCTCTAGCTTGCTGCCTCAGAAATCTGACAATGATATCTTTCGGGGCATACGGACTCCTCATGCCTCCTAAAGCTCTATGAGCTCGCTCACTTTATCACATGCTTTCATCCTGATCAGGAAGAATTGCAGCCACAGTGTCTCTTAGGTATTGGGTTAGATCTTGTATGGCTCTTGGTATGCCGCGGATGCGTATGTTGTGGCGGCGAGAGCTGTTTTCCAGGTCCTCTATCTTATCTGCGAGTTCAGAAACCTGGTAAGTGTTTTGAGCTATCGATGTCCTGTCCTTTTCCTGAGCCTCCGCCAATTGGTCTGTCATATCTTCCAAAAGTTGGGTACGCTGACCCAATTCCCTCAGATCCTGTCTCAGGGGATCAATCGCCTTAGCCAAGAGTCTTTCAATCATAGCCACAGCCTTGGCTGATAGATCTAGTTGCTGGTGGGATCCCTTGGGCCGCCCTTCCTGATCCGAATCTTCGGAGCGTTCAGAAAGAGAGTCTGCCAGGGCGCTGAGTCGCTCGTTTTTAATGTTTTTAAGTGCGCGCGGTTCGGGCGTTAAGGTCGTATTTTTGTGAGCTCGTAATGTTTTTTTTTCTAAGTCCCGTATTTTTGGATGGTAAGTCCGTAAATTTGATGGTGTAAGTCCCGCCTGCGGCTCATTGCAGCCGATGTGGGAGCCTTCGGCGCTCCTTGCCAGCAACTCTGGCCCTGGCTTCGCAAGCCCGCAGCGTTAGCAACAACCCACCTGCTCAGAACTATATATGGGATATCTGCAACGGCTTCCCCAGTTGGCACTTGTAAATCAGCTAAGCGACAAAAAAATTGGGGTCCGGAAAAAATGAAAACGAGGCTACACGACCCCAAACCGTGCAAAACATCGCCAGCCATGTACGACTTTTACCTAGGAACAGACGAGGTACAAAATACACTATTAGAAATAATGGAAACTGCTGGCGAGCCGCGGAACACATACACAATCGCCGCCATTTTACAACACTAACTTGCAACTAATAACATTACAAATCTAAAATGGCGCGTTACACGACTATACAAGCGGTTTCCCCTCGTGCACTGCGCACATTGCTGACACACCTCAGGTCACCAACAGTCCAAATGTACACTGTAAACTGCAGGAAAATCAAAACGGATTGTTAGCTCTTCAGGATATTGATCACTGGATATATTAATTACAAATAGGTAAAGTATTTTAGTAATTAATTATTTCATTATTATTAAAAAAAATATCTATAAAAAAATACGCTTAATAGCATATTTTACACTGCCGTTACTTTACATACATTAACGCTTCGCACTTCCTAATACATTTGTTCATTCACAATAGTTATTATCGTGCATTCATTTAATAAGTATTAATTAGTAATGGAAAATAAAAATGTAGACTTTACACTACACTAAAATGTTTTACTTTTTACTCTGCAGTTATATATCTGGATTACTGCTCATTGGCTGCCAGCGATAGCACTCTCAAAGCAGTTACCAATCTAAATCACTTTATTATGCTCTGAGACCTGAATACATTTTTTTAATTTACACTGCACAAAAAAATTATATATTTAACACTGTACTTATATATCTGTCTTTGCGATGAGCGCCGAAGATTGATCGTTGCAAAGCACGAAACATGAAGGACACGAGGGAAGAGGCTCACAATGAGCGCCGAAGGTCCTCAGAGTACAAAAAGCATCACATTGTGTGGCAAACAGCATTGCCATGGCTTCAAACTTTATTGCCCCGTCATTTGTGCCAGGCAAGTCACTAGTGATATAATATAACATAATGCAATACAATATTATACAGTACACATGGATGTTGGAACTGGGGGGGGGGGGGGTAAGGGGTAACCCCCCCCAGATTTCTTATCGTATGTATGTATGCGTATAGAAGCTAACAGGGGAGGGGAGAGGGGGAGGAAACACAGGGGAGAGGGAGAGGAAGACACAGGAGAGGGGAGAGGGGGAGGAAGACACAGTGGAGAGGGGGAGGAAGACACAGGGCAGAGGGCGGAAGAGAAACAGGGTAGGGAAGAGGTGAGGGGAAGAGACACATGGGAGGGGGGAGAGACACAGGAGAGAGTGGGGGGTAGAGACACAGGGGAGAGGGGAGAAGAGACTAATGGGAGGGAGTGGTGAGGAGACACCGGGGAGATGCTCTTGTGCATTATTATTATTATTATTATTTTACTAATAATAATAATAATAATAATGCACAAGAGCATGCCCAGCCGGTACATCTACACATTATATAATAATAATAATAATAATAATAGTAATGCACAAGAGCATGCCCAGCTGGTACATCTATACATTATACAGTAGTAATATTAATAATAATAATAATAATAATAATAATAAGGCACAAGAGTCCTTCAGCACTGCACTGGACACTGAATAAATTTGCCTAGCTATGGTTTTCCCTATTGATGCAGTATCACCTACACTCAGCCTCCTCTCAGTAAGACTGCAAGTTAGTTTTGATTCCAAAATGGCTGCTGTCCATGAGGTTAAAGGGTCTGGAAGGGAGTGTATGCTGCTGATTGGCTGGAATGTGTCTGCTGACTGTGACATGCGGGTCGAATATCGCATATGTTCGCAGTTCACCGCGAACGCGAACATGCTATGTTCGCCGGGAACAGTCCGCCGGCGAACTATTCGCGACATCTCTACTTTCAAGTACTTATTTTTCCTTTTATCCTAAACTAATAGTATAAGAAAAGTTTGAATAAATATAAATTTCTTATCTAATTTACTTGTGGTATGATTATTTGGTATGCAAATAGGAAAATGTCTAGTAGATGTCCAATAGATCTACTAGTGTCTTTAAAAGGGCTACTCGTGTCCGAACAATTCTATTTTTTTTAACCAGATTTTGTTTTCTAGTGACTTATTTAATTATTGTGTAAGTGATTCTCAAAAACAAAAGCCTACTTATTTCTTGTTACCAATGTGTAATGTAACTTCTTACTTAAAACTGTGAAAATAAATATAAATCTTAAATTTTAGTTATGTAACTACTCTATATAAGTGTAGAGTCTGATACAATATTACACCTTTTCCTGAAAATAGATCTTAATATTCTAAGTCGCATATAGGACCAACTTTATACTAGGTCTTTGTTAATAGGATAGACGAGATTTTCTGCAATTAGTTACAGTAATCTTTTTCCCCTTTGCGATCAATTTTAACCTCTCATCATTTAACTAATTGCCACTCCAGAGTTTTTAAGATCAGATCCGTCTTCAGTGCTGCCTTCTGGGTTTTCTCTATTGAGATATCCCATTTGTTTAGGAGGTTCTCCCCATCCTCTACTGACGAGATTTAATACCAGTGGGAATCTTTAAGTATCTGAAGGCCTTCCGGAAACCTCCATTTGTACTACATTTCTTGCCTTCATCATAGCTTGTGTAATGTTACCATAGGTTTTCCTCTTTATTAATGTAGCAGGTGATATATCTGAAAATATTTTGATGTCCTTAAATGGAACCGGAAAAGTTCTTAACTTATTTTCATAATGTCCTCCTTATCATCAATACTATGAAATCTCACCATGGTGTCTCTTGTTTGTGAACTTGATATTCTTTGAGGCATTAGGATCCTGTGGGCTGTATCCAGAATATTTATTTCTTGGGTAAACCTTACTTTTTTAAATCTAGTTCAGGAACAGATTCAGGGATTCCACTTTTTCCTTCTGGATCTGTCTTCTAGATTTGTTATTTTGTTTTCAAGGTCAACTTCTTTTCTTTCTAGAGAAGTTGTATATATTATAACTGAAACTTGACCTTTAGTAAGCTTTTCCAACTTATCCTCCATCTCCTCAATTCTGGAGTGTATCTCCTTAATGGCTTTATAGTTCTCACCAATTTGTTCTTTGAGATCAGTAGACAGTTTACTTTGGAATTCTGTCATGATTTCTCTCATTTTTACTGTTGTCAAGGGTTCTTCCCCGATTATGTCTGAATCATTAAACTCTGATGATCCATTATTGCTCACCATGCTCTGATTGTTGTCTTTCACAGTTATTTGAGATTCGTTATACGATTTATTTGCTGAATTAATTTTCGGAGAAAAATAGGAACTTTCTGAGGTGCCATTTTTTTATCCGTACTTTTGGATTTACTTGACATCATTACTTCTTTGTCTCTTGTAAAGTCTCCCAGTGTAGATGGAATTAAAATATTGGATTATTCCTCCAAATAGCAAGAGGAGTCATCAAGTCTTAACCTATTGATATATGACTTAATTAAGTGCTCTGAAAGGGCTCTCACTTCCCGGTCAACAGGGTCAACTTTGTTCTAGTCCCAGCGTGTAGCTCGGCTTCCTATAAGAGTAGATTCCGACCGATCTGCCTTGATCCGTTGGTTATCGCTCACTACTGATTTGCTGTATCGCATTTTTTTGGGTATTTCACCTCCGGGTGATTATTGTACAGCGTCCCACGTTGGTGAAGTCTATGCACTCTGAGCAGTTACTATATCACCTTTATCAGGATCCGGAACAAGCTTATTACACGTGGATACAATCTATAGGCTCTACCGGGTTATTGTGTGGGCTCTGCTGGGTCTCTCACCTCCAGCCTATCCAGCCTCCTTCTCCTAATGCTGTGGACCACTCTACAGCGTCTAACATTAGTACGTACAATGGTGCATAGACACTATGTTATCCACTTACATATGGAATTATATTTAGTAGAGTTTTATGGAAAAAGTCTCTCTCAGATTAGATCAGTAGTGTACTGTGGCATCCAAATGCAGCGAAGAGAATTGCTTATTGAGGTAGTGTGTTGTTTTTCTGAGTAGTGTATTGCTTGGCATAGAAGTAGATTGCTTAGCAGATTATCTATAACACTGTAACCTCCCCAGCCTGAGCATGCAAGCTTCTAACAGTCCACTAAGGCATCTAGCCCTGTATATCCTGTACAGGTATGCTTGTTAATTACTTAGAGCTGTTTTAAGTGGTTAGAGCTTGAGTGGTGAGTTTCTCTTCAAGTGCTCTGTGTTCTCTTACCACTACAGTCCATGTGCATCAGTTATCAATTTTTTTTCTAGCACAATAGATACATTCCTTATATCCACAGTCCAAATAAAAACTTTATTCATATGCTCCACTGGAGCTCTCACCTCCCAGCCATCTAAGGATTCTCGTGTGTCACTCATTAGCATGTAGTGAGTGATCCGTGAGCTGCTATTCGTTCCTTGTCGGCGTACATCTACAGCAGAGTCACCCCTATATCTCTCTCCTACTGAACCTTGGGAATACCATGTGGAAGCTTATAATCACCCGATCACAGGAACCAGTTATGGTGTTGACTTCTCACGTAGAGAGGGTCCACAGACGTGAACAGCCTATACCAGTCTGCTTCGGTGAGCACTACGCCCCTTTAATTCACCCCGCAGACGTCTCATTCACCAGTAACACTTAGCCGAAGCCCATAAATCAAAAGACTTCAAAAAAAAGAAAAATAATGTACAAAATAAATTAAAAACCTCACACACAATTAATGGGGACAGCCAGAGAGCCTGTGTTTGCCTTTTTTCAGAGATAGAAAATCGGCTAAGTGAGGAAAAAAATGGCAGCCAAAAAAACTTACATTTTCTCAAACAGGATCAAAACGAGGCCGAAGCTAGTAACACTTAACCGAAGCCAGTAACACTTAACACTAGCCACTAACACTTAACCCAGGTCAGTTACCTCTGAATCCAAGTCAGTAACACTTAGCTGAACAACGCCAGGCACTCAGGACCTCGCGATGAGCGCCGATTTTATGTACTTTCCTTGTATTTCAACAAAAATGATTAAAACAAAAAACATGTAAATGAGAGTAATGTTGCTTTGCACTGTCACAATATACAAAATCGTTTGTTACCCCAAATTCAAAAGAGGTTGGAGAAGTCTACAAATGATCCTACCAGCAATTGATGAAAAAATAACAAAAAATATGTTCAGTGAAGACATTTTAACTTTTCTATACACTGGATCAGTGGATTTTGGAATCAAGAGGCAAAGTAGATTAAAACAGCCCTGTTTGAACCCTCCACGTTTAGTTACTATTCTTGAAAACATAAACCAATTTTATTGGCGTGGCTTCCTTCAAAAAAGAAAGTGGGCAGTGTCATGTGATTTTATGTTTAAAAGATTCAGGCTGCACATATCACAATGCTGCCAATATTGCAGGTTCAAGTCTATCTTGAACCTCAAGCTAGATTCTGAAGCTCAATGATTTACTGACTTATAATGTGAGGCTCTTTCAGGAATCTTAACATTCTTGCAAATGCAGAGGCCTAGACCAAGGCCTCTCAAAGGTACACATAAATCATATTATCCACTCTTGCATGCTAGTAGGAGATAGGCTGCAGCTGCAACTGCATGACAAAGCTGTTGCAACAGCTAGGTGTTGAGATCTATGGTTCTCAGAGGACTAAACCTGGGAATTTATTCTATTGCTAAAGTGATCAATAAATTGTTTTTATTATTTGTAAATAATAAATACAAGACAATTATACTATTTACCTCATGGGTGTATTTATAGTTTGGTGCTGCCATTGGCCAACTGGTAAATCTTCCTTTTCCTTTCCTCTCTTTCACATCATAAGTTTATGCGGTTTTGTGTATGTGTACATATATATATGTATATATATATATATATATATATATATATATATATAGTATGTCAAAAAAGTGTCAAGTACACAGACATAAATATCAATACATATAGACATTTCTGTCCATATCCAGACACAGTATTTCAATGTATTGCACTGCATCTTCAGACAGCCTGCTGCCCCTTTAAATGTGTTGCTCTAGGCCTGGGCCTTGTATGTCTAGACAGAAACACCCCCTGATTTCCCTTGTAAATGGGAAGAGCAATAACTACCCACATGGGGAGACAGCTTATTACAGTTTAGGAGATGATGGAAGCAGAGTGTTAGAAGTGAGTACAGAATCTAGTAACATTGCTTCGGTACTTCCCACAAGCATGGTACAGGTCTGCATTATTTGTGTGGCATCGCTGGCACACAGGGCTTTTAAAGGAGTTATCTTACTGCACAATGTATCCATACCAAATGCTTATTGCTATGTGGCAGATTAAAATGGAGGACAGAAGGGGATAGAAGCAAAGTTGTGTAGGAGAGAAGAAAGAAATAGATTAAGAGCAAGAAATGGAGTGAAAAGAGTAAGTGGGAAATAAAAGATATCAAAATTAGTGAAATATACCTGGATATATATTGAGTTAGGGACAGATGGCAGGAACAAGAGGCAAGAAGAAGATGATGGAGTGGAAGAGGAAATGGAAGCGGTGGTGGCTGAGTAAAGGGTAGGGAGGGGAGTGAGATGTCAGGGAAACAGTGTAAGACATGATGATGGTGGTATGGGAGAGAAGATACTGTAGATGTGATTATGCAATGATAGGAAGAGCAAGTGAGATTGAATTGGATAGAGAAGGTAATGGTTGGAGAAAGCAGATCACACAGCATCAGGCTGGAGCGCAGAGCGTCATCAGAGCGCAGTCCTCGGCGTCCTGATGAGGGCGCACTATTCAGCTGCGCGCGAAGGCTGGGGTACCTTATAAAAGAGACTAAGGACATAATACCTCTGCCATAACTGCAGCTTAAAGTCAAACCTACTATTTGTACTTATGCTACAATACTCAATAAACATATGTAAACCTTCATGTATTAATGGCAATTTATTCAGTACTTTCAAATACATACCAGACTGTTCACCATGATGTCCACTTATTAACTTTGACACAGTATGAGCCTTATTCAATTGCGATTTGGCCAATTGAATAGGGCTCTATACAAGCACAGAGCATATTTTTTTTACAGAAGTTTTTAGTTAGTGAACTTCTATCCAAAAGTAATATCTTCACTAACTAAAAACTTCTTTAAAAAAATATGATCTGTGCTTATATAGAGCCCTCTTGAATTGGCCAAATTGCAATTGAATGAGGCCCTCTGACTTTCATCAAATATAATCAGAATATGGCCCAATTGAAGAGGGCTCTATATAAGCACAGAGCATATTTTTTTTTACATAAGTTTTTAGTTAGTGAAGACTTTGCTTTTGGATAGAAGTTCTCTAACTAAAAACTTCTGTAAAAAAGTATGCTGTGTGCTTATATAGAGACCTATTTAATTAGACAAATGACATTTGAATGAGGACCTATCTATTTACGTGGATCAAGCAATTAGTATAGTAACCAGCAGGTGGCAGCATAGCTGTGATAAAATTGTAACAGGTAAGAGGTTGTGTAAAACATTTATTGCTGCGTTTATTGTTTAGCAATAGCCTAAATGGCTACTGTGACCCCCAACACGAAGTTGTTTACTTCTTACAGAGCATGGACATTGTTCTCAGTGGCATAGCTAGTGAATGGAGGGCCAAGGTGCAAAATGATTTAGGGCTCCCATTGGAACTTGTGTTAACAAGTAGGTCCCTTGTTAACTTGGTCAATTAAAAGCCAACATTATATGTAGGCAGCCAGACCACCCCTTGGTGATGAGATTACCTTTCTAAAAAAAATAGTTAAATGTCCCTCTACCCTAATAATTTAAGAGACCCCTTTTACTCCGGGTAGCTCTGACACTTATTGTGCTTGTTGTTGTTTAATCGTTCAGTTGTGTCCGACTCTCTGAACTGCAGCATGCCAGGCACATCTGTCATTATGTCTCTGGTTGCCTTTATCCATAAGGTTCTCTTGGCAAAGATACTGGAGTGGGTTGCAGTTCCTTCTCCAGTGGCAATTTGTCTGACCTCTCTGCTATGACCTGCCCATCTTGGATGACCCTACATGGTATAGCTCACAGCTTCATTGAAGTACCCAAGCCTCTTCACCATGACATGGTAGCGATCCAGAAGGGACGGCTTATTATGCTAGCCTACAGTAAATAATTTCTGAGAAATACAACATTGTTTTTGTGGCTATTGTATGTTTTAATATGCTACTGGGACAGACAAGCAGACTGTGAGTCTAATTAGTACATCAAAGCAGCATATTAGTATTCATGATCTGCGCATTTGCATAAAAATGCAGCACAAATAATAGTGATTTTCATCAGGAATGGTCCACTTTAGAAAAAAATATTAATACAAAGTTTTTCATTCTCTTAGCTTTCAAGCTGCCTGTTTTCTCCTTAAACAGAGCTGCATATCTCTTCCTACCTGTGTCTATCAGGGGCGTGGCCAGCTCTGGCCTATCATGGAGCTCGGAAGCAGGCTGAGCTGATGTCACTGGCCCTGCCCCATAACATCATAGCTCTATTGTAACATGCTTGCAGCTACCCCACGGGCCTCACTCAGTGAAAGTTTATTTGATTAGCAAAAATCAGGATTTGAAATCAGTGTAGCTTTTAAATCTTCCCTCCAGGATCTGCCAGGAAGGGGAAGGAGATAGACAAGCAATATTACCAGGACAATTGATAAGACCCCCTCGCAGGACAACCTCCTTGTCAGTTTAATCAATATTCTACTTCAGTGCTGTCCAACTGGTGGTCTATGGGCCAGATGCAGCCTACCAACAGCTTTCTATGGCCCACAGTCTGTCAGGGAGATTCCTCTCACAAACCTATTATTTAAATGTAACACCTGGGAAATTTTAAGAACTTGGGACATGATATATAAATACAAGTCTTTAGTAATATAATGTTATACATATAAAAACATAAATTTAAATAATAATGATGACTATTAGCATGCAGTTTCTAGCTGAGATTGGCATTTTTCAAATGTTTGTATATATATCACTAATATAGTTGCCGTACTGCCAGTTGTCATCCTACTGCGCTGTTCGCGAAACCGCTCATTGCAGGGATCGAGAGTCAGTGGCACTCACGCAATACTTAAAAAAAAATACATTACAACAAAAAACGCCAAATACTTAAAAAAATACCTTACACACTCACACACAGCACAAGGGGAGAGCCAGGGAGCCTGTGAGTGAGGTTGATAGTTAATTTGAGGTATATTTGGTTTTTTTTGGCAATCGAAAATCGGCTAAGCGAGAAAAATATGGCGGACAAAAAAACATAAAAATTATCAAACGGGATGAAAACGAAGGTGAAGCACGTAACACTTACCTGAACAACGCCAGCCACGTCCGACTTACACAATATATGATTACAAAGCACATAAATTGCTTGTGACGCACGTAAGACATAGACAATTGCTGCCATTTTAGCATGCACAACACAGTAACTTACAAGAAGCAACATAACAAATGTAAAATGGCGGTTTTCCCGCCAAAAATAACGGATTTAGCTTTTGCACGCAGGATATATATACTATATATTCCAGCATGACAATGACCCAAAACACACAGCCACAGTTTTTCTTGTTTTTTTTTTTTTTGTTATTCTGTCTCTCACTGTTAAAATACACCTACCATTAAAATTATAGACTGATCATTTCTTTTACAGTGGACAAACATTCAAATCAGCAGGGGATCAAATACTTTTTCCCCCCACTGTATGAAAATTAAATGTAATAGGTTTATTTATTAATTAATTTATTCTCTAAATTAATACAAATGAAATTACATTTGGTTAATTAGGACATTTTAGATGTTTAGCTCTTTAAGTTGACTTATTAATAAAAACAATTTGGGGGGAAAACATTTTTAAATATATTTTATACTGCTTGCTTTTACAAATAGATGCTTAGCTGTTTAGGTTTTGCATATATGAAAACTAAAAATAATAGGTTGATTTATTAATTAATTTCTTCTATAAATTAATACAAATGAAATGACATTTTGCTAATTAGGACCTTTTAGCTGGACAGCATTTAAGGACTGCTGTAATAGATGTTTAGCTCTTTAAGTTTGCCATGTATGCGCTATATTTTTTAAATAATAATTCTAAATGCTTTTCATGTCATTTTACAGTTTGCAGCTCTCTAACAGCCCTGCAACTGGATGAACAGAAAAAGTGAGCTCTTCTGCATTTAAACTGCAATTATTTGAAGATTACAGGTATATCAAATTTTATATTGCGTGTTGCCTTAATTATGAATACATGATTAGCACTTTACGTTTTGCCTTGATTAAAATTAAATATAATACATGACTTATAATATATTAATTAATTAATTGTCAATTTTTAAGATTGATGAGAATTAAACACAATACCAAAAATAAAAACAATTAGGCCCTCATTCAATTGCAATTTGTCCAATTGAATAGGGCTCTAAATAAGCACATAACATATTTTTTTAAAGAGTAGGCATCTATCCAAAAGCAAGGTTTTCGCTAATTAAAAACTTCTTTAAAAAAAATATGCTATGTGGTTATTTAGAGCCTTATTCAATTGGCCAAAACGCAATTGAATGAGGCCCTTAGTAATTTATTAATTGTGGAAAATGTTCGAAGTGAACAAATATAGCAGGATATTCATAAAAAAAAATTAAGACAGCTTTTTTGTCTCATTTTACAATTTGCAGCTGTCTCTCAACACTCGACATGGCAGAAGACACAGTTTGCGATCCAAAGCATTTAACCTGCAATTACTACACTACATCACAGGTATATTGAATAAAACTTTTGAAGAAATATATAGATTTCACAAATGAGAAGTTCATGAATTCATGTGGATCATTAGGAGTTAATTTTCCCATTGCTGTGTTAATTCATTAAATCATTTTATAATTACCTCATTGATGAATTAATGATTACCTCTTTGGGTTTTGTATTTAGGACAATTAAACATAATACATAAAATAAAATAAAAAATCATAAATTAATTGATGAAAAAATTACAAAGGAGCCCGTAATAGGTGCAACAGATTATTAAGATAATACTTTAAGATAAAATAAATTGTCTGCAAAAATACACATGTACTGAAATTACCCACAAAAAAATGCAGATGCAGGTAAGCAAAAAAATAATGTACAAATGTCATGTTTGCCATTGTTTGTTTGCTATATAATAAAACATGAAATTACAAAACAAAAAAAATAATAATGTCTATTTACAACTACAGATTACAATGGCAGACAACGCAGAACAACAAAAATAAGCCCCCTCAAAAAAAAAGAAAGGAAAGGGAACGGAAGCAAAAATGGAGAGATGAACAGAGACTTCAAGAAGGTTAAGAGAAGAAGACCGTCAGAGACGTTCCAACGAAAGATCGACTGCAAATGCACAAAATGAGCATCAAGGAGCTACAAAGAAAAGAAAAAGTAAAACATAAAATACATGTCAAACATTGGAAAATGAGAGTCGAGTGACTATAGAAAATCGTAGTAATATATGTGCTCACGAAAGACTCTTATTTAATGCTTTGACAGTCGAAACACATTATTGAGGGATACTGAATGTGGTTTGCCAATTTTGTGGGGCTGATCATTTTGAGAAAGAAAGACCAAGAGATGGGGAGTTTATTAGTTGTTGTCAAAAAGGAAAGGTAAGACTGCCAGCAAGACACACATTTCCACAATATTTAAAAAATATAATGACTGAAGTAACATTTCCAAATTATACAAATTTCAAACAAAACATCAGGTCTTATAGCAGTGCCATTCGATTTTCTTCTATGGGTGCAACATTAGCAGAAAATATGCCAGGCCATGGACCTTTCTGTTTTAAAGTACAAGGACAAATTTAACACCGGACTTCACATTTACACCCAGAAGCAGGAGAGCAAAGGAAGTTTGCACAGTTATATGTCCTCGATACAATGGAAGCAGTTAAACAACGTATAAAACTTCCTGAAGATCAAAAATGTTTAGCTACTGTTTTTAAAGAGCTTGATAAGATTATGGAGAACAACCTATATACTCAAGAATCCCAAAAATTAGCCAAAGTAGAAAGAGAACAACAGACACATGCTCAAATAAATCATTTGCCAATGCCAAGAGTAAATATGGTTCTTAAACGAGATTGGCATTGTGATCAAAGACGTTATAATTTACCAACATCGAATGAGGCTGCCATGGTGTTTCAAAATGACAATGGTGAACCACCATTTGAACAGGATATAAGAATATATCCAAGAAATCCAGACCAACCTTTCATAAATATAAATATATTAAGTACTAATTTGGATCCCATGACATATCCAATTTTTTCCCCAAACTGTGAGCCAGGATGGCAACCAAAATTACAAATGAAAAGTTACCCAAATAGTAAAGTTTGTGGTAGAAACAATATTTCCATGCTAGGATATAAAGTGGCACAAACTGCTATTCGTGATGTCTTTAATCCCATTTTATCTGGTGGAAAACTCACACAACAATGGATCATTGATTCATATCTGCAAGTAGAAGCAAATAATCTAAATTTTATCAAATTTCAACAAAATAAACATAGGGTAGAACAATATTGTGGACTGATGTATTATGTTGCTGAATTAGCTACAAACAGAGAACTTGCAGCTGGTAGAGCTATCATTTTGCCATCTTCTTTCCAAGGATCGCCTCACAATATGCAAGAAAGATATAATGATGCAATGGCTACAATAACTACATTTGGAAAAACAGATTTATTCATAACATTTACATGTAATCCACAATGGCCAGAGAAAGTTGCAAATTTGAAATAGGGACAAAGTGCTTCAGATGGACCCGATTTAGTGGTAAGAGTATTTAAAATAAAACTCAATGCATTAATACATGACATAACCATCACACACATATTTGGTAAATGTCTGGCTAATGTTTATACCATTGAATTTCAAAAAAGATAAATGAAATACACTGGAGAGAGTGGATTCAATGATTAGTGCTGAACTTCAACATGCAGAAAAATATTCAAAAATCTATGACATTGTAATACATAGCATGATTCATGGTCCATGTGGAGATATTAATCCCCAATCACCATGTATGGAAAATAAGAAATGCACTAAATAATTCCCTAAATAATTTAGAGAGCAAACGTATGCAAATTGTGATGAATATCCTTTGTATAAAAGAACAGAAAGACAAACTCCAATAATTTGTGGAAAAGTTGTCGATAAAAGATATGTGGTTCCATATAATCCACAATTGCTGATTAAGTACAATGCACACATAAATGTGTAAATCAAATCCATAAAATATGTGTATAAATATATTTACAAAGGATATGAAGCAGCAACTGTTGTTGTGCAAGGTGCACAAAACCAAGAAGAAAATCCTATTTTACATGAGGAACCTTCCTGTTATCTGGATGCACGCTATGTAAGTGCTCCTGAAGCAATGTGGCGTCTGCTCCAATTTGAAATGCATTATCGGTCACATGCTGTGTATTGATTAGCTGTACATTTGCCACAAAGACAATTAGTTTACTTTAGTGCTGGAAATAAAATAAATGCTCTGGCTCAAAATGAAAATAGAGAAACAACACTTACTGCATGGTTTAAATTAAATTCACAGGACACTAAGGCAAGACAATTTTTATACATTGAGATTCCATATCACTATGTTTTCATCAATGGCATATGGCGACAAAGAAAAAAAAGTGGAATTAAAATGATCCCAAGAATTTATACGGTTAGTCCAAGAGACATTGAGCATTTCAGTTTAAGATTACCTCTTTTAAATGTTCCTGGTGCACAAAGTTATGAACATTTACACACAGTTAATGTCATAGTATACGATACCTTTCAATTAGCTTCGAGACATCAAAACTTCCTTGCAGATGATACTGAATGGGAGAGATGTCTACAAGAAGCAGCACTATGTCAAATGTCAAAGCAGATGAGAGAACAGTTTGCATTAATTTGCATATTTTGCAATGTACCTGATGCATTAGCTTTGTGGGAAACATTTAAAGTTAGTATGTGTGAAGACTTCTTGAAACGTTACAATGAGTCCAAAGCTGAATTAAAAGCATTTATAGAAATTCAATAAGTCTTTCTTTGTCATGGATTAAATTGTGCAAATTTCAATCTACCAGATCCAGGAATGATTGATGAAATAAACTTTGAAGACTATGATGCTGATGTGGAACAACAAAAAAATGAGGAAAAAATAACAACTTTAAATACATTGCAGTTAGAAGTATTTAACACCATCAAAAAAGCAATAGATAGTGACATGCTCAAAGAACGTTACTTCTATTTGGATGGACCTGGAGGCTCAGGGAAAATTTATCTATATAATTTACTGATGAGTTTCATTTGAGCTAAAGGTTAAATAGCTCTGGCCTGTGCAACAACTGGAATTGCGGCACTATTGTTAGAAGGTGGGAGAACTGTGCATAGTGGATTTAAACTTCCAGTTTGAATTTTAAAAATATCAGCTGATGTCAGATATTTGAATGAAATCATCACAAGCTAAAAAATTACAAAAAATGAAATCAATTGTCATAGAAGAAGCAACAATGATGTCATGCCATGCCCTGCAATTTATTGATCATTTGTTGCGCGTAGTCATGGCTAAAGATTTGCCTTTTGGGGCAAAGGTGATGTTGTTAGGTGAAGATTTTAGACAAACCTTACCAGTTGTTATCCATGGAAATCACACAGACATTATAGAAACATGTATAAAGGCAAGTCCACTATGGAAAATATTTAGATATCTCTTAAGTTAGAAAAAAATATGAGATCAGACACTGTGGAAATACCACAGGAAATGATTTGTAAAGATTCACTAATATCAGCTATATTCCAACATGGAATAATTCACAATGAGGAATCAGACCTTGCACAAAAAGTAATATTCCAAACATCCAAAAATAAAGATGCATTGCATCGGAGTAATGAAATTTTGAAATTAATAAATGTGACACAGAAAAATTATTACAGTGCAGATTCTGTTCTGGCTGATGACAAAGATAGTGAAGCCAACTTTACAACTGAATTTATCAAATCATTAACACCATCTGGAATGCCACCACATATTTTACAGCTAAAAATAGGGGCAATCGTCATGTTACTGAGAAATATGATCCCAAAGAAAGGACTTTGTAATGAGACCAGATTAAGTGTGCAGGATTTTAGACATCATTTTATACATGCAGAAATTCTGAATGGTTCCCATAAAGGTGAACAAGCTTTTATACTAAGAGTTGATTTGGCTCCAAGTGAGAGTGGTTTGCCTTTTGTCATTCAAAGGAGATAATTTCCCTTCATCATGGCATTTGCTATGACCATTAATAAATCACAAGGACAAACTTTAAAATCTGTTGGGGTCTTTTTAGAGGAACCAGTATTTACCCATTGACAACTCTATGTGGCATTTTCCCACTGCAAAAATCCAGAAAACATGAAAGTTTTAGTGGAAAAAAACAAAAGTCAGGGTGAGTTGTTTAATGATGGGAGAGTTTTCACTAAAAATATAGTTTATTATGAGGTGCTGTAAGTTCAACAAAAAAAGGAAAAGAAATAAAAAAAAAAGGCAAACAAGAAATTTAAAATTAACATTGACAAACTTGAAAGTCTGTTGGACTCTTTTTAGAGTAACCACTATTTGTCCAGAGACAACTCAATGTCACATTTGCACTACAAATTAATGTTTAGAAGTGAGCATCAGTTATTAAACAATGGAAAAGTGAAACACTATTTGCACCACAACAACTATATGTGCCATTTTCATACATTTCAAGTTTAGAGGTTATTAAAGGAAGTTACTGTTTGTACTGTAAATATTGTATCTTAGAAGATGTTGTAAGTTTAATAAAAATATTAAAACCATTACCCAGTGCTTCCCAAATAGGTTGGCAAAGCACAACAAACAGGTTCAGAAATGAAAACAACACTGTGTAAACATAGGTGAGGCACAGAAAGGCTAAATGTCCTGTGTATTACTCAGATCACACAGTCTATCATTCATATTACAACCTGTATGGGTACCATTGAATATACTTAGCACTTGCATTGTATTTAGTTATCGGTTCTAATGTATACATTTAGGGGTTTAGGGGATGTCAGTAGGGGGATTATTGCATTTCTTTGGTACGTCTAATGTATAGCTAAAGAGAAAGTATTGATCTAGGGAGTATGCTGATCGCCAGTATCTGGGGTCAGGAAGGAATTCATTTTTTCCCAATTTGAGACAATTGGCTAAGTTTCACTTGAGTTTTTAATGTTTGCCTTCCTCTGGATTCAATATTGCAAAAAAGTTAAAAATTGTTTAAAAATAAGTTTACACTTTCTTCAAATATTCATGTATACATTACAATAAATTTTTTTACTATTTCACAAAGTATGGTTTCTGAGTTAAATAAAGATATAAGTTGCATGTTATAACAATAAATATATTGACTCATTCAAATAATTGTTGTCATTTTTCATACAAATACCATAACACATGGAAAAATACAGGTAATAGCAAAAAACAAAACAAAAAAAAAATAATAAAAAAATATCCTCATGACAGGGGGGAACAGCATTCTCGGCATTCTCATTTTATTGTAATTTTTTGACAGGCAAGTCGCTAGTATATACAGTATATATAATACTCTGTTTTAAAGAACTGCTTCTTTGTCATATAGGGTCTCCATTCTATGGCTCTCGAAAGAACTCTCGGAAGGCTGACTTGCAGCTATGGGTGTTTTGAAAAGCAACTTTCTGGAGCTATTCTATGGCTCCAAGAAAAAACAATCCTCTAAAACTTACAACCCTCTAAATCCTCTATACTTACTAAATAAAATAAAGTACATAAAATTAAATGGATGTATACGTGGAGCCAGAAGCTCTATAGCTGTAGCATGTGCTCACAACCTGCTCTCCGAAGACTGAATCTATATAGTCTTCATAACAATACTTCAGAATGGTATCCACTAACTTGAAAACACTTCATTAGCCTAACACCCTCCCTAATCTCTATCTATTTATATAAACCCCCTCCCATGACAGGGAAGGGAATAAAAATAATATTAAAAAGTAATGCAGGGGCTTTATGATGCTCCACCTATGACATGCTCCCTGCTATGAACTGGATATTACCACTTAATAACTGCTATGCCTCAGATATACTAAGTTATCACCATTTGGGTCCTCATGGACCCCCAATGGCACACACAAGTAACCCCTATACCACAGGGCTCCTTCTGGACCCCCATAGCGCCTAATATTAAGCCATGTGAACCTCTGTGTCACACAAAATTAACCCCTATACCAATGGAGCCACAAGGTATACTAAGCTAACCTATAGTTAACCTCTATATCCTCAGGTTCTGCTGACAGCTCCAGCTTACTAGTATAATGGATAAATCCTGTGGTCTAACTAGTATAGCTCCAGCTCTAGTATTTCTATTCTCTCTTAGCTATAAATAATGCTTCAAGCACAAATTGTATGCTGAGAATGTTTAAGGACTATTTATGTGAGAATGTTTTTTTTTGTTTTGCTTTTTTACCTTTTCCATTCTTCCTTGGTCTTCTGCAATATGGGATATAAAAGCCTCAGACTAAAATTGTAAATACAAATAGAATAGGTTTGAGATTGGGACCTATTTTCCACTTTGTTGAACTTACATATTGTTTATCCTCTTTAAACATATTTTATTATCTAACCACTGTAATACTATATTGCATTAAAAATAAAATGTCTGGTCTTTGTAGTCTATATTAACCTAGTTTAAAAGAGAATAGCTAAAGTTCATTACTTGGAATCATCATGTATTCTATGAAGTTTTTGATCTGCTGAAGAACATTTCTAAGTTTATAGGCCAGTCTTGATTGTGGTTCAGGGTGTGACAATGTAGTGTATTCTTTAGAAATGTGTGTCATACAGGAACATATTGTGCAGGCGATTTATGGATGAATATCTTCACTGCGTTAGCTGCCCATCAAAAAAAGTGTATATGACATGCTCCGGACAGAGCAGATGGGATTTTCTATTACTTGTAATACTATGTTAATGGTTTGATTGTGTCTGTGGTATGATTTAAATGAAAGCTAAAATGCTATTAACAGTTTGAAAGGGCCCATATAAGGCCTTCAAGTTCTCAAATGGCAGCACGTTGATTATAACCATTTGTTAGATATGCAGCAACATATGTTGGATATGTGGTGGAGAGCACAGAATAACTGACTTTATTTTTAGTTAGTGAAGACTTTGCTTTTGGATAGAAGATCACTAACTAAAAACGTCTGTAAAAAAAAAAATGCTATGTGCTTATATAAAGCCCTTTTCAATTGGCCTAATCGCAATTTAATAAGCCTGTCACCTTAGACCCACAAAATATCCCAGGTAAAATAGAAACTCCAGCTAAGCATATTTTATATTATAGCCATTTAAATGGGTGTTGCTGAAATATTTACCCAGATGGAGGTGATCTAAGGAAACCAAAAATAGGAGCTATGAACCGTAGGGTGTAAGCTGCTTCCTAAAAAAAATCTCTACTTGTCTCCATGTGCCTAAGAACACACTAAACAACTATTAGAGTGAAAGAGTGAAGCCTGTGATCTCAAAGGATCCTCCTAGCTTATAGGAGCCCCAAATCTTGCTAAAGTCCCTCGAACTCTACAAATAAAGACTGTCTTGGGATGGAGCAAAGAGATAACTAATAATGGATAATCCCTGGCTAGCGTTCAATATATTAATAATGTTCTCCTTGTTTTAATACAGTGTTGTTCAATACATTAATAAAGTTTCTAATTTTTTATATATTATTTTTGTAATAGTGGTGTCTAACACCTTGGAAATGGCGACACTTGTTATTTGAAATATTTACCAACTGACTGCTTATAGGGTTATCTACTGAACGCTGGTTACCTAGTCAGTCTTATTATAGAAACAAAGCCTTCTTACTGTTTTCCTGTGATTACTTGTTACAGTTATTTCCTTATTTGCTGGAAATGCACAATTTCTGGTTTTCACTAGGAATATAATATACCTTTGTATCTTGTTACTTTTGTGTACTTTATTTTATTAAGTAGCGATTACAATATCTGGAGGTTTTTTTTGCCTAAAATCTTATAAACAGTTCTTAACTGTTTGTCAACCTTGACAACTCATTAAGACATTGTACTTCTAAGTACAAGGGTTACACCATCTTATAGTAACCAATCAGTAGCAACATTCTGCAACAAGCAGCTTGAGAGAGGTCACTAACTGGCTAATTTGAATCACTGCACTTCACAGTCTCTATATCCATTAGCTGCTTGAGCAACAGAGGGCAGACCCAAACAGGTAAAAATTGTGGGATTTTATGCAAAAAAAACAGAGCCTTTAAACACTTCTTAACAAAATAAACCCCAACTGTCATTTTTATCTGATTCCAGCAGTAATTTCCCTGAACAGATGAATTTGTGATGGGTTATCTCTATTTCTGCTTATGCTCTCTGCATGGAGCTCTTACTGTGGGTCTGTCTGGGAGCACTGCCATTAACCAATGTAAACAGAGTTTTCATTTATAAATTTCTCTGTGAAAAAAGTATGTATTTTAAAAATTCAAAAAGTATTTCAGAATGGTATTATGAGAACTTTACAGTGATGTGCTCCAAGTTGTACTGAATTAAATAGCTCTTTAAGCAAAATCCAGGATGGATTATACACAAGCCAGGGAACCTACCCACAAAGGTTACTGCCTCTCATCAGTGTGGGGCCGGTTCCTAGCCTGTGTAGTACATTTTTGTGGGGAGGTACTTTACCACAATCATTTAATTTATGGTGAGCAAAAGAGCAGTAGAAGCCCTCCACCATACAGTAGTACAGTAAATAAATAGTACATCTGTGGTCACATTTAATATATCATTGATGTAATGTTACTGAACATTAAAACACAGAATCAAGGTATCAGAGAGTTTTAGCAATTAACAGTCTTTATTAAGAATTGAAGGATTTACTGTTGAACACAGCATTAATCCTTTCTCAGTGAGGCAGAAGGTGCAGTATCCTTTACTCTGTCCCTTTTAAGAACTTTAATTCAATGTATCACTGTACAACGGTTCCCTGGTGCTTCACACCAAATTAAAGTTTAAATTATTTTTGAAAAATAAAGGAACTAGGATGGTTTATGGATGGAAGGTTACTCTTAGAGAGCTAGTGACAACCAATGTCCCATATTACATGCAATCTTCCCTCATATGGCAAAATTACTTTGCTAATCCTTGGGAAGCTTGAAAACATGTGTGTAATTATATTTAGCTCAAAAAAGTGTGATAAAACCAATTTAGAGAAAAGCGCACCATTAGTACTCATATGTTCGTAAAGAGTTGTAAAAAACAGTAATTATATAGGGGGTACATATAATAAAGAATATATCTTATATACAGTTTACTAAGTACAAAACTCCATATTGCCTAAGACTACTGTGTGTCATTAATGCAGACTAGCAATTCAAAGTAGTCATCAGGAGTGAAAAAGTACATACAAAAATAGCCAAATATATGTTGCCACCCTATCTATAATAGTAAATTTAACCAGAGTACTTGCGCTTTACTATTCACAGTAAAGCGCAAGTACTCTGGTTAAATTTACTATTATAGATAGGGTGGCAACATATATTTGGCTATTTTTGTATGTACTTTTTCACTCCTGATGACTACTTTGAATTGCTAGTCTGTAATGCTCCAGCTTTCAAGGGGTTTTAAGTAGTAAATATCAGTTGATGTTTTTGGAGAAATTTTGAACTGAAGTGTGACAATCTGCTCTTCTTATGGGGCTTGATAAGGCAAACTAGAGCTAAACATACCCCTCAAATTTGTTTTTGGTTTATTTGGAAATATCTTCTGCAAGGACAGCAGACCTTGGCTGGACACTCCCTGGTTGGGACACGTTACAGTTGGACCAAGTTGCAGGAACAGCTGGGCTGTAAATAGGCACTCAGTTGAGCAGAGTAACCCTCAGTAGGACAGAGATGTACTCACCATGTGCTTCAAACGTATGCTTTAGTGATTCCACAACCACAGTTTTATACCCAAAATACAATACAACAGCAGGGGGTCACTCATGCAATGGGGATATTGTGTTTGTAGCCACCTGTCAATCACAAGTAAATAATACCCCCGTGGGTGTGAGGTCTCATGCTGATAAGGAGGTGTCTCTTAGTCTGATGTCTGACCTCCTCATTTCCTGATGGGATTAGCCATTAGACATATTATTCCTATTAGACAGCTAACAAGGGGACATTACAGGTGGTAGCCCTTCTGATTAACACTAATCAGGTTATGTGGACTAGGAAGAGGTACTTGAGATCAGTCTTTAAAGTGATAATAAACATTAGTAACCCTCAGGTGGTACAATACACATCCCAAAACAATATAAACAACCCTCACATAAACAAGCCTACATGTAAAAAGGAACATCCTACCGACCCAATTCCTATGCAGGTGCATGAGAAACTGTCCCTTCAGCCTAAAAATGCCCCATAGTCCATAACAAAGTGAGTCCAGATGTACACGTCATGTCACGGTAAGCCCAAAAAGAGTCCAACCAAAAGTCCAAAGTCCAGGGCTTCTGTGACATTACTCCCCCCGTCCAGATGGTCAAGTGGGGAGTTGATCCTGATGGATGACCCCTTAGCTTGAACGTTACTTGTCCTCCGGCCTGGATAGGCCAGCTGCATTGAAAAGAACTGTACTACTCCGATGTTTAATCACAAAGTTTTAAGTCTGAAAGGCTAGGCTCCACCACAGCAATCTTCCATTGTCCCCTGCTACTCGAGTTAGCCATACCAGTGGGTTGAACTCTCACCCATATAGGTATGGCTGCAGTTTCTTTAAAGCCCACACAACGGCCAAGCATTCTTTCTCGATGGCGGAGTATATCACTTCCCTGGGTAGCAGCTTTCTACTGAGGTAGGCGCCAGGATGCTCTTCTCCCTGCCCAATTACCTGTCTCAGTACAGCTCCAAGTCCATAGGTGGATGGATCTGTGTGGACAATAAAAGGTCTCTGGTAGTCAGGGGTGGCCAAGACTGGGAAGGATATCATTGCTTGTTGTAGGGCACGAAAGGCGGTCTCAAAGGCTGGCATCCCCACGACTTCTTTTGGTTGTCTCTTCTTGGTGAGGTCTGTCAGGGGCTTTGCCAGGGCACTTTTTTTCCCCAGGAAAGCTCTCACCTGTTTTTTTGTTTTGGGTATGGACCAGGCAGCTATCTCCTCTATTTTAGCTGGCTCGTGTTCAATCTTCCCCATACCCACTCTGCACCTCAGCCCTCGCCCACTGACACTTGTCAAGGCGAATAGTAAGTCCTGCCTCCTGAATTGTCCCTAGTACCTGTCTGAGGTGGGTCAGGTGTTCCTCCAAGGTACACCTGTTGTACAGGCTGTACACTTACTACTTTACATTGTAGCAGAGTATCATTTCTTCAGTGTTGTCACATGAAAATATATAAAAAAAAAAATTGAGGGGTGTACTCACTTTTGTGAGATACTCTACATGTCAGGTCACGGTAAGACTAAAAAGAGTCCAACCAAAAGTCCAAAGTCCAGGGCTACCATGGCATGAAGTTACATGTTATGTTGGAGTCCCTCACATCATTTTCAAACTGAGACAAGGTTCTTAGTTCATTCCCCTACATTTTGCTAGTGAATCTGTGCAGCAAATAGAAAGCTGGGAACTATCCTCCACACTACAACAAAATAGGTGAGGTTCCTGGCTAAATGTGGTGGGACAACCAGCTATTTCCAATATAAATGTTCTCACAAAATAACTTTTTATCACAATAAACTAAAACGTTTTCTATAGTGACCCAAACTTTCACATGATCTCAGAATATATGCACATGTTTCCTTAAAAAACATATCTAAACAGCATCATTTAATATATATCTCTCACTTTAAATAAGCTCAAGAGCACTATAAAACCAATCATTAAAGCATGAAAGAATATGGAACTACTCTGCCTAGAGAAGGACATCCAACAAAACTCAGTGATAATAAGCAAGACATTAGTAAAAAGAAAAGTAGCCAAGAGACTATGATAACTCGGAAGGGGCTAGAGAGATCCACAACTGAGATGGAGACCCCGACTATGGGACAACTATAATGCAGATACAAAGCTGGACTTTATAGAAGAATGTCAAGAAGAAAGAAAAAAAAACATATTGATGAAAAAAAACGTATTGAAATCCCTATTGGAGTTTGCTAAAACGCGTGTGGGAGAAACATCAAACTAAAATATAGACCAAAAGTAAACTTTTTGGCTTTAGCATAAAATTATATGTGTGGGGCAAAAAAACAACACTGCTCTGAGATCCCCATCACCATGGTGGTAGCATCATGTTGTGGGGATGCTAATCGTCAGTAGGTAAATGGTCAGGATTAAGAAAAAGATGGATGGAGTCAAATACAGAGAAATTCTAGAGGAAAACATGTTTCAGACTGCAAGAGATCTTGCACCAGGACGATGAACCTAAACACTCAGCCAAAGCTTAAAACTAAGGACCTGACTTATTTAGAAAGCCTCGACCTCAATCTGATTGAGAACATGTGCTTTCTTGAAAATTGCTGTTCACCAATGGTTATTATGCAACCAGAGTGTTTTTTTCTAAGAACCCTTGAAGCTCTAGCCCCCATAACCACAAACAGACACTCTCTCACCCACCTACAACCATGGCACACTATACAAACACGCTACATGCAGAGGTGCTCCCCCACCGCTGAACGATTATGGAGGAAATCTCACACCTCAGATGACTTCCTAAACTACAAGTTTATCCTACGCTCCTATCACTATGCCCTCAATCTTGCCAAATAGCGCTAATTCTCCACATTAATATCAACTTTGTCCTCCAAACTCAAATGTTTATTAGCCACATTCAAGAATCTCCTTTGCCCTCCCCACCTCCTGCTTCTTCCTGTCTCACGGCTGAAGACATTGCTAGCCACTTTAATAGTAAAATTTAAAATATTCTTAATTAACTGTCCTCTCATTGTGGTCATATCATACCTTCCCCTCAACAAACCAATAGCATCCTGCCTTCACCCTTCCTTAAACCTATATCCATTATGAACTCCTTCGACTCGGCTGTAACTGAGGATGAAGTTTCTAGTCTTCTATTAAACTCTGGTCTTACAACTTGTCCACATGATCCCTCCCCTCTCTACCACATTTATCCCAACTCTCACACGTCTATTCAACCTTTCCCTAAACACTGGCAAGTTTCCATTACCTTTAAAACATAAACCACAAACAAAAACAGAAAGATATATCACATGTCCCAGTGCATGACACTGTTCAAATGATTAACAAAAAACAACAACAAAAGTGGGAATCTTTATTAAGGTTATTAAAATGAAAAAACGCTGCATTGAAATGCCATTACTATGGATTTAATGCAGGTTGTGGCAATAAATACTACTGCAGTTTGACCTCTTTTAATGAAATTTGGGGGATTGATACAAGATTGCTTACCAACAACTATTACTCAATAGATTTTATGACTAAGCATTACATTTAAGCCCATAGTGGTAGTTTGTGTATTTTTTCCAACTGGATGATTATCAGGCTAAATACTTTGTTTTACCTGTGTAAATGAGTTTTGCATTTTAAAAGTTCATATTGCCCATATTTGGATTGTTTGTATAGTTTTTTTAATTTTAATAACCTTATTAAAGTTTTCCACTTTTATTGTTGTTTTTTGGTAACCCTTAAAACATGCCATAATTACACCCATTCTTAAGAAGCCATCATTTGATCCAGCTTCTGCATCTAAATACCACCCTACCTCTCTACTTCCACAGGTTTCTAAACTGCTTGAGTGTGCTGTCTACAATTGTCTTACTCAATTTATTTCCTCCAACTCCCTTCTTGACACCTTCCAATCTGGCTTTGGGCCCCAACACTCCACCGAGACAGCTCTCACAAAAGTTACTAATTACTTGCTCTCCGCCAAGTCAAAGGGTAATTTCTCTTTCCTAATTCTCCTGGATCTCTCTGCTGCCTTTGACACAATTGATCACCATCTTCTTATCCAAACTCTCCACTCTCTTGACATCCATGACACTGCTCTCTCTTAGTTCACAACTAATCTGGAAAATCGAACATTTAGTTTCGCCTTCTCTGGAGCCTCTTCTTCGCCTTGCCGTCTGTCAGCGTACCCCAAGGTTCAGTCCTAGTTTCAATCCTTTTCTCCATCTGTACATCCTCCTTTGGTGCCCTAATAAAATCCTTTGAATTCAGTATCATCTATATGCAGACGACACTCAAATCTACCTCTCGGCACCTGAACTATGCTCATCTCTGCTAGCTCAAGTTACCAACTGCCATTCTAGCATATCCTCCTAGATGCCCATCAACTCAAACTTAACCTGCCCTCTCTTTCATTCCTCACATTCATTCAATCACTAAATCTTGTCAATTTCACCTAAAACATATTTCCAAAATACATCCTTACCTTACACAAGACACAACTAAAATTCTAATTCATTCATTATATCTCGTCTAGAATAACTGCAACTCTCTCCCTGCTGGCCTTCCCATCACCCACTATAAACTATATTGAATGCATCTGCTAGACTCATATTCTACAAGGCACTCCACTGGCTTCCCATAGCCTCCAGAATAAAATTCAAAAGCATGACCCTAACATATAAAGCCCTCCACAATAATGCACTGTCCTATATCTCTGCTCTGGTCTCATAATACACTCCCACTTCTTCGCTAGGCTAATTTCTTTCATCTCTCCTGCTTTCTTATCACCTCATCTCACTCCTGCCTTAAGGATGTTTCTTGTGCTGCACCTATTCTTTGGAACTCCTTGCCTCGCTGGACTACACTATCTTCCTGACTCAAATCCTTCAAAACCTCATTAAAAATGCATTGGTTCAAAGAAGCCTATTATCTTTAACCTCTATATGCAGAATGCATCTATCACTCTCCTGTGCCTCACCCATAACCTTTAGAATGTACGTTTGAGAGTTTTCAATCTTGTTAGGTGTGTTAAGGAAAATAACTGTATATGTTTGATTGCTAGCTCAATAACAGGGCCCTCCATTCTTTTGCATGGTGTTCAAATAGTTTTTGACTTGTACAGTGCTACGGAATATGTTGGCGTGTTACAAATAAAGGACAAGAAGAATAAAAAGAACAATGTGCAAAAAATTGCAGGATCCTCAGCAAAGCTGGTAGAGGCCCACAGCTGTAATTGAAGCCGAAGGTTGTTCTACCAATTAATAAACTCATGGGCATGAATACTTAGGCAAACAACAAATGACTGTTTTGTTGTTTAATTAACTTTAATGCCACAATATGACATATTTTGCACCTTTAAAGTATAAAGTATATTGTGTAAATCAAGTTGTAAAAATCACAATTAAATCAGTTTTTAATGCAGATATTACTTACTCAAGGCACTGTATGTGACAAAATAGTTACAGCTAACAATATACACATCATCATAGACATCGCCATCTATGTGTCACAATTATGTGAATCATTGTACATTGATTTAATATAAGAAAATTTTATTTTGGAAAAGAAATATATCATAATTTAATATACACATAATCTAATAAACTTCAAATGTACAATGGCTCAGCCACAATTCTCAGTAGTGAGTCTTACCAGCATCCTTCAACTGAGCAATAGAACTGGAGTAGATGTTATGAAGCATTACATATCTAAAAAAATGACTTTTCCTGGTGCAGTTTTAGCTGCATGCTTTCCAATTGTCACAAATGGGGAGAGCATCCACCCAAGAGTATAAGTTTATTTAGGTAGGTCAAGATACTTGACATTTACAGAGTGAGAGGTTACCACCTATTAAGCCAGCATTTATTTATTCACAGCCAAATATATACTTTGTGGTGCTTCTAGAATCCTAAGGAGAAGATTGAAGATGTTGAATGGCAGAAAGGCAGAGAAAATCTGGATATAGGAAAGAGAAAAATCTGCAGTGGATACAATTTGAATGCAATACAATGGATTGGGACAGTAAAAATGGAGAGGAAAGTTGAGTAGCGCATAGAGAAAGAGTGAAATAATAGGAAAGAAAGAAGCAAGACAGGGCATGGAGTAGATGAAAGGTATAAGATAACCTTAACAATTAATTAATTTCTTGTTGGACATGAACCAGGCCTTGTTTTCCTGTTGGGAAATACTGTATATCCTAAGCAATAACTGTACTGTACATATATTGCCCACTGTCCTTGCTGGCTGAAATTACTGTAACATCCTTCTATGGGTGAAATTAAAGCTATTTACAATAAAGAACAAGTTACAACTACACCTAAGTCTCTTTTTTTCTTAAAGATCACTCTTAAATAAGATTAAGTATCTGTGAAAGCCTTGGTTGCCATTTACTCTTATTTGTTGTTTTAGAGAGTAGAAATCAATTGCGGAGCTGACTGGGTCAAATGTACATAGGCCAATCAAGTTGCAGCTGAGTTCTAAACTGTGAGTTATATATTGAACTTCTATAATTGTTTTACATACCAACAGCTTGTGTTTTGGTGAAACTTTCCTATAACAAAGATGAATTTCTTTCAAACCCATCTGTCAAATATTAAAGGAGTGAGAATCGAGGCTGTCTCTGTCAGGGAGAAAATGGCAGCAGTGCAAAATCACTGAAAGAAAAATTAGGTTATAAAGTTTAAGGAATGATACTGGAATGTTTATTGCTAACTTTCAACATCCATTCTGCTAATTGAAAATTATACTGATTATTGTATTTTTATTTATTATTGGTATTCAGTTTATCTACTTCAAACTCTAGAGCTTCCAACTGTCTCATGTTTTACCATAGATTATAGTTAAATAAGCATGTCTTTGTGAAATGCCAGTAATATGTTCTTGTAGCAGTCTCATATTCTGTACAAACCATTTATTACATTATCTTTTAATTAAATTCATTTGAAAACAAAAAAAACACTTACAAATCCTTTATAAAATAAAACATTCGTTAAGTTCATTTTCACCAGACTATATTCAATCATACACATCTTTTGGATACACCCTCTTTTAACTTTTTTCTTTTTGTAAATTTTTCAATAACATTTTTTGAAGCATTTTGATGATATTTACCTCCAACGTTAATTCACATAAGTTTAACATATACTCTCCAAAGATTAACTCATACATCTTAAAACACAGACTTAAAGGAAAGGGGGACAGTGGGACTATTTCTAGGCGATACGGAAACCCATGGTTCAGCAGTGATTCTTGAAACCGGTTCCAGACTCCGTAACCTCCACATCAGTCGGAATATTCTCCACATAACATCTGAAGGAGTCCATATTCAACTAGAATATTAAGCTTTCTTTGCATTGTTCATAGAGTACATATTTATCTTGCCTTCTTCTCATCAGAAGTCCTCAAGCAAAAAGACCATCACCAATTGCCTCAACCTTCTTCTCTTAATCGTAAGAGTTCTGCTGTCGCCGATTGTGTAGGTGCTTAAGTTGTAGCAGTGCTCCAGTTCAAGAAAGCTTTAGATACATAGCAGCATTAATCACTTGCTGTGGTTGGACCCTATAGTGGCATCTATTGTGCCGGGATAGAAGGAGTGATGGGCATTGAAGTCACTCGCAGCTGGCCTTTTTTTTTCTTGTTTCCTGGATCCTCTATGTTCTTATCTCGATTTTTATTCTTCTGCTTATTACCTGCTCCCTTCTTTTTCTTTTCTCCTGTAATAAACAAAAGAGAAATTTAATTACGGAATGTAAGTGTCCATACATAATAACTTACCATGAGAATTTAACAGGAAAAGTGTAACTTCAGTTTCTATGTAGCACATGTCCAGTGTTAGGACAATTAGAGACAAAATCAGAAGTGAAGAATCACATACTGTTCACTTGGCCTATCCAAACAATTTTTTACAGTAATGTAGATTGATGGAATATAGTAACATAAAAATAGAATGTTGGGAAATAATAAAAATGGAGAGAAGCATGGTAAGGAGAGAAAATGGGAATTGGGCAGAGAAAAGGGAAGTTAAAAAGAGAGACAATAAGCAAAGACAACAGGAAAAAGCAGTAGAGAGAGTATTGGTGGAAAATAACATTGCAGGAATAGTGAAAGGGGAAGGAGCAAGCGTCAGGAGCAAGTGAAATGTAAAGTGGGAAGAGCAGAAGTGGAAGAAAACAGCAACTATTAGAAAGAATGAAGGGATGTTATATGATCAGTGGAAAATATGAAATATTCAGATAAAGTGAAAGCTGGGACGGGTAAAGGGTGTGAGGAAAGATGGCAGAGAAAGTAGGAATAGATTGAGGACAACTTTAGTGCAACATTCCTAGAAAGATCATACGTGTGATGAGAAAGAATTTTTCAGACAACACTTGACTTTGACTTTTAGCCACATTAAATTCCCCTAACGTGTAAAACCGTAGCTCGTAGCCTGCAAGACTTATTGCTATTAAATTAGACCAGTGAAGCAACCCGTCAACGACTTGCAGGGTAAGAGGGAGAAAAGGCTATGGGACGTCAACATTTGAATTACACACCTGCATATCCTTTGATCTGTTAAACCCATAACTGTATAATTTCCAATTCCTGCTATTAAATTTCAACAAATTCACTGGTTATCAAGCTTGTAACCCACAAATGGAGCCAAAGAAGCCAACGAGTGCTAGATCGGCCCCAAAAAATACTTTACTTCATTCTTAAATTCCGTGTTATATCGATCCCAGCAATCAATTTTAAGTTAATTATTTTGATACATATAATGCAACTTGTATGTAATAGAATATCATATTTATGGCTTTAGCAATCTTGCATCATATCGGTAATGTGGGTCCGATCATAACTGGTAATTGAACCCCGTAGGACTTTGAAAACCCACCTCTATTTTCAGTGACATACTTATGGCGATCTCTGTTGCCATTGGCTCCATCTAAACCTGTAACTATGGGTTTGACTAATTGATCACATTCACGGCCGCGCATCCAACCTTCAACAAAGGGTATACGGGTTTGCGTCTCAAGCCCGTAACTCACAGCATGTTCTAATTTAATAGCTCTGTAAATCGGCCAAATTTCAAGTCCGCAGCCATTGGGAAACTCACGTTGCACATATGGGCTTGGAATTTAATGTGGCTCTTTATCGCCTACTTGTAAAAGTAGGTTATGGTTATGGATACACCTCCATTTTCAGATTAAAGATGAAGCAGATGCTGCAAGGTTTCTGCAGAAAAAGGATGAATAATCCCCTCCTTTATGTAATTAAAAACAAGTTTCAGCATGATGCTTTTTTTCAAGTGCTACTGAGGTAGACATCTATATTGTAATATCACTTTTTGTACATTAAGTGATTTAATAATGTTTTTATCATATTTTAGTGGTAAATGACCACCATGGTTAGCAGGAAGCCTTCATGCCAAGTTCTGATGTCATTTGGCTTTCCACAGGCCATAAAAGTATAGCATTCATGATAGATGATAATTTATCTAAAACATCAAGGTAAAAGTAATTTGATTGCCATAACACGTAGTATAATACATTTACTACAATGTGCAACCTGAAATAAAAAATACAATTTAGAATACGATTCTGTCATTTAAATTATTTAAAATATCTATATATTTATCACATGCCCCCTCGATCGGTGGAGCTCATGCTGTTGTCATCCAGATTGTCTAGTTTAATGTTACAATGCAAAGCTTCTGCTCACATTACCATTCTTACACTTTTCAAATAGTTTAACAAAATCCTTCCCATTGATACAGCATTATATCAGCTTAGGACTTAAAGGCAGCTGTAGACATTACACAGATTTTAACGTTTCTTTGTACACAAACCATTCAGCTCAGTAAATTATATCCTGACCATACCACAGTGTTACGGGAAATGTAGCGTTTAAGCTCCTTAAATGGCAATTGTGTTCAGGGCCCCATAGGGATCAAATTGCATAACAATTCATATTATTTATGTCCCATGTAAGTAGATGCAGTTAATGGAGAACTCTTTTTATACCTTTCTAAAACAGTGCTAGCAAATTCTAGTCTCTTTAACACCTTAGTTGCTGTGTGACTTTTTATTGTAGACCTTGCAGAAATAGTGATAAGCGCATGCATCCAGCTATCAGTCATGGAAAATACAATATATTATAAGATATACAGAGTTAACCTATATATGAAAGGAAGCAGAGAAAAACAGTGACATTCTATAGCAATTTTTCTTTTCTAGTGCTCAGAGCCGAATAGCAAGGATTTTGCAGATACATACATAATGTACACGTATACATATGCTTCAGTGAGGGAAAAAAGTATTTGATCCCCTGCTGATTTTGAACGTTTGTCCACTGACAAAGAAATGTTAAATACATTTTAACAGTGAGAGACAGAATAACAACAAAAAAATACAAGAAAAATGCATGTCAAAAACTTTATAAATTGATTTGCAGGTCAATGAGTGAAATAAGTATTTGACCCCTTTGACTTTGTACTTGGTGGCAAAACCCTTGTTGGCAATCACAGAGGTCAGACATTTATTGTAGTTGGCCACCAGGTTCCCACGTATCGCAGGAGGGATTTTGTCCCATTCCTCTTTGCAGATCCTCTGCAAGTCATTTAGGTTTTGAGGCTGGTGTTTGGAAGCTCGAACCTTCAGCTCCCTCCACAGATTTTCTATGGGATTAAGGTCTGGAGATCTTCTAGGCCACATCAGGACCTTAATGTGCTTCTTCTTGAGCCACTCCTTTGTTGCCTTGGCTGGGTTTTTTGTGTCATTTTCATGCTGGAATACCCATCCACGACCCATTTTCAATGCCCTGGCTGAGAGAAGGAGATTCTCACCCAAGACATGATGGTATATGGACCCGCCCATCGTCCCTTTGATTTGGTGCAGTTGTCCTGTCCCCTTAGAAGAAAAACACCCCCAAAGCATAATGTTTCTACCTTCATGTTTGACAGGATGGTGGTCTTGGGTCATATGCAGCATTCCTTCTCCTCCAAACACGGCGAGTTGAGTTGATGCCTAAAAGCTCGATTTTGGTCTCATCTGACCACAACACTTTCACCCAGTTCTCCTCTAAATCATTCAGATGTTCATTGGCAAACTTCAGACAGCCTGTACATGTGTTTTCTTGAGCAGGGGGACCTTGCAGGCGCTGCAGGATTTCAGTCCTTCACTGTGTAATGTGTTACCAATTGTTTTCTTGTTGACTATGGTCCCAGCTGTCTTGAGATCATTAACAAGATCCTCCTGTGTAGTTCTGGGCTGAATCCTCACTGTTCTTATGGTCATTGAAACTCTACAAGGTGAGATCTTGCATGGAGCATCAGACCGAGGGAGACTGGCAGATATTTTGTGTTTCTTCCAGTTGCGAATAATCGCACCAACTGTTGTCACCTTCTCACCAAGCTGCTTGGTGATGGTCTTGTAGCTTATTCCAGCCTTGTGTAGGTCTACAATCTTGTCCCTGACATCCTTGGACAGCTCTTTGGTCTTGGTCATGGTGAAGAGTTTGGATTGATTGATTGCTTCTGTGGACAGGTGTCTTTTATACAGGTAACAATCTGAGATTAGGAGCACTTCCTTTAAGAGAGTGCTCCTAATATCAGCTCATTCTTTTTATAAAAAACACCTGGGAGCCAGAAATCTTGCTGTGTGATAGAGGATCAAATACATATTTCACTCATTGACCTGCAAATCAATTTATAATTTTTTTTTTTTGTTATTCTGTCTCTCACTGTTATAATACACCTACCATCACCAATTATAGACTGATCATTTCTTTGACAGTGGACAAACGTTCAAAATCAGCAGGGAATCAAATACTATTTTCCCTCACTGTATATATAATGTATATGTATCTGTGTGTATGTGTGCAGTTTTAAACCATGCCATTTATGTATTTTAATTACATAAATATAATTATATTTTATTTACTGAAGAGTTATTGGTGCTGTACAATATGTATTATTTGTTTAACAACGTGTTGCTAGAGGGATGAATTACACTTTTCAGCTAAACAACATGGAGTAATATAACAGTAAGGGAGAATGTTGGAGGCAAAATAGCAGCTCTTATACTGAGCAACATGAGTGGAAAACAAAGCAAATAAGCACAAAATGTTTCATATCTTTTACTAAAGTAAAATAAATTTACGCAATTCTGTGGTCACAGTTAATATTAAAAAACAATGTGTGTTTCAAGCAGATAAAAAATCTGATATGCCAGTTTATTCGTTTGAATTGTTTCCCGTGTTTTCTAATTTTGTTTGGAGGTCATTACTCTGCATTTTCTTCCACAAAAAAGCAACATTATAGCTTATTTTTCCTTGATTACTTGCAATGTTTGTAAAACTTTACATTTCTATAAAAATATAAAGTTGTCTTCATTCTAAAGAACAGACACCTTAAACGTCACTCGCAACATTTGGCATGGTCCTATAGTGTTATAATTTAGGTAAACAAAATAGCACCTCTAGACCCAACAGCACCCTGATCTTCATATGCATCAATGTATAACCTTCCAATAGAGAAGATTATGGAAAATTTAAAAAGTTTATGTTAGACATAAGGGTTATAACAATAGGTCATGTAAAAATGCTTGGGAAATGGCAGCATGGGTAGGCAACATTTTTGTATAGGTCATTACATGTTATTATATAATAGGTTTCTCTGCCTAAACTTTCTCCTTGTGCTGATGTTTTGCAGAGCCAAAGCTTGAGGTTTTGTTGTAGAGATAACATCCGGGGGACAGCCAAGTTTGTACAGGAAGAATGTAAGCTGGCCTCTTTTAATTAATGCCCTTTTAACAAATGATACGTTATCAGACTAAACCAGAGCCTGCAAGCACGCTCCAGCAGAATTACTGGCGATGGAAGGTATCGTAAACAGAAATCCATTTCTCTAAGTGCAGCCGCTACGACGCCTGTGGCACTCTCTGCATTCATTTGAAGGGGGATGTAAACCTCTGAAGCAGGGGGAGGCTGCTCCACACATTACTCCTTTATTATTCCCAGTAGGCGATGGAAACTAGACAAGAGCTCTTGGGTTAAAGAGGAAGTGCTACTTGGTTTAAGCTTTGATAACATTCTTAAAACATTATTAGTTTGCTACAATAAAAGTAGCCTCAGAGGCAGAAGTTCCAATTAGATATTCAGCAGAAAAACTATCATTTTGATTAGCTGTTTAGCTCCTACATACTTTACCCATCCATTATTCCAGCTTTTTTTCGCTTTATTATTAGAAAATTAATTAGCCTGATTTTAGATAATTATCATTGTAAATATTCAATTCCTATTTTGTGAAGCATTCTCTGTGTATCATATTCAGTAAGGTGGAAATTTGTTCACTAGTGAGATTCTTGATCAAGTTGAAGAGACATCTCTCAATTTAATCTGCAGGCTCCATGGATTAACATAAGCATTAGAAAGGCTGTACCTTACTAGTCCTACAAGATGATGCTGTGAAAGTGTTGCTTGCCTTAGGCCAACATATTTGGACTCAACTCAACTCATCAGTGGACAACACAGTGGAAAAGTTCAGTCTACATCCCAATCCCCCAAAAAGGCAGTGCCAAAGAGTGACGCATTAATCCAACAATTGCACTCATTCCACATGCCAGTAAGGTATTGCTTAAGATCCTACAGGCTCAACTTCAACAAGACTAAATGACTAAACAACAACAACCTCACTAGTTATAGAACTGTCACCTTAGATAAATATAATATTTTACCTATATCTCATAGTAACACCATTTTTTATATGTTGAGAAGCAACAGTATTTTGGGGAGGGGGAGGGTTTTATGTTATAACTATAGATTGAGAAAGAGATTAACATATAAATTGTTTCAATTGATTTCTCCCAACAAAGTCACTATGGATTAAAATGAAATGTCTTTATGAAGGTTTCAAATATTGCAAGTTAAATAAGTACTACATGCTAAGTACTGATAAGCTAAGGTGAGGATTAATATTGAATATTTTATGTGGTAAATTATATATTTTAAATCATTAAAAAAACAGGGGCAGGGGCGACCGGTGCATAGGGGCAAATGGGCAACCGCCCTCCCAAAATGAATGCACTGAATTAATACCCCAATCACTTACTTAATTGTATAATTTATATAATAAAAACAAAATAATAATTTTATCATGTTCAATATTCTATTTTTTTAATAGCTGCTGCTGTCACTTTAAATCACAAAACCCTCTGTGCTGCAGTTAAATACACATCACATCTATCCCCCTGCTGGTGACTTATCTAGTACTACAGATCAGGGTACATGTGAGAATTAAAAAAAAACTGTCAAAATGTTGTCTTTGTCCGACTTGTGCTCTAACCTATAGGACTGAACCTGTCTGTCAAACGCAGCATCCCCCAATCAGAATGGCTGGGAGGAAAAAGTCCCGAATCCTGCAGGAAAAGCACCTCTCACAGTCCCCCCCGGAGTGTATACATTGGTGCAATCCTGAAAATCTCAATAAAGTTTATTAAAAAAAAAAACTCCCAGCTCACAGTGCATGCTTCAGCTTTGTCAATACCCTGATGGTCCTTTTGATTCTGACTACCCTGCTCCACACACCAAGCTGTGTCTTGTTGTTGTTGTAGTTCTGTCCTTCAGTCGTGTCTGACTCTTAGTGACCACATGGATGCCGCACACCAGGTGCATCTGTCTGTGTTTCTGGTTGTGCTTATCCATATGGTTTCCATGGCAAAGATACTGGAGTGGGTTGCCAGTTTCTACTCCAGTGGACTACATTTTGTCTGACGTCTCTGAAATTACCTGCCCATCTTGGGTGACCCGAACAGCTTCATTGAGGTAACAAGCCCCTTCACCACGACAAGGTAGTGATCCAGAAGGGGCCCTGTGTCTTAGTCTCTCTCTATGTCCATATGTATTTATAAGGAGAGGGTACTTACTTTAGGGGGAGATCTCTTATTGTATGTGTAAGATATATAGAATGAGCCTCATTCAATTGAAGAATCGGGAGATCCGGGCTTCCGTTAGTGAGGCCGTAAGTTATTTTGCTATTCAATTGGCGTCTTTTTGCGGGCTCTGACTGGGTTACGGGCTTCCGGTTCCTTCCAATGGTTAACATCGCAAGTTAAAGCCAATTTAAGCCTTTGATCTTTCACGGCCGCGAGATTTCCGATCGCTAAAATCGCAAATCGCTATTCAATTACTCCGATTCCCTCTCGGTAACCACCCAAGGCCGCAAATGGCAAAAGTCGGTCCACAAGTTATGAGTTCCAAGGAGGACTCGCAAAGGGCTTAAAGACATGTCCAGAGCACTTTAAATGCAAAAACAAAATCAATACTGTACTTCAAAATACGGGGAAAGTGATGAAAGAAATTGGAATTAATTGTACAACATTCCCAAGCCTGCAAATCGGCAATCAAAATTAATTTATTTTTATGTTTCAATTTGGGGCTAGATCGATCTCGGGAATCAATGAGTTAATACATATCAGACCACCTACATGGACTATCACATCGGCCTCATTAATTTCTATTATTTTTTAGATTGTGGGTTTGCAGGGCCGATTGCATATCAGACCCTGAATCTCTAGTTGATTGACATATCAACTACATGTTGTACAGCCTTGATGATCCTTTTCTATTAGCTGTTTCAGCATTGGGAGTTACAGTCTTGCTTAATTGATCATGTTCAAGCTCGCAAATGCTACATACAATGGCATGGTTTACGAATTTCTCTAGCGGCCCCCAACTTGGGGTCTTGCTGAATTGAATAGCACCATAACTCGAGCGCGCTGGGAGCCCTGCAGACATACCGCCTATATCCCCAAACTTGCAGCCTCCTAATTGAATGAGGCTCAATGTGTGTGTGTGTGTGTGTGTGTGTGTGTGTATATATATATTTATATGTATATAAAAATATATATATAATGTGTGTGTGTATAAATCTCTATATATATTGTGATGGAGTGCCACCAGGGGTCAGAAGAGAGCTCGTCAAGACTTCTCTCCTGGGAGGTGAAAGAGTTAAGCCTCCTACAACAGACTAATTAAGGCCAGCTACATTCTGTCTTAAAGGGACTACTGAGCACTCAGCAGGGGGTGGATGATTAGGCTCTGGCCTAAGATCTGTGAGGAGTCTGTGTCAAGCTGCAGTCTATGGGAAAAGCTGTGAGATGAGACAGTCAGGAAGACTGGATCCTGAGAGCTGAGCTGATGTAAGCTCTGAATTAAGACAGTCAGGAAGACTGCTTATAATAATGATTGAAAGACTGAGAGACACTGGCAAGTAAGTTGGCTTGCCTGGAGAATACAGCCAGCAGCTTAAGAAGAGGCACTGAGTGCTTCAGCGTGACCTGAGAGGAGAAAGAGACACAGCTCCTGATCAGGACCTGGCTAGACTTACAGTGTGGGTGCCAGAGCAGCATTGGAAACTGCCATTAGAGAATCAGGCTGCGTGACTGCGACAAAGTTACAAGAGAGACTGTTTACTGCAAGAGGAGAGGATCTGCAGAGGATCCATTGCAGCTGAGAAGCTGAGAGAGACTGGACTTAAAAGTACCACCCCTCTGTGTGAAAGGGTACTGTTTTACCTGCAGACTGAGAAGCAGTCTCAGGGCTAGTCAGGGTGTTCCTGAAAATTAACAAGCCTGTTTATGTAGATGTTTCTTTTATGCAGACGTTAAGCTATTTGTTTTTGAAAGCCTTGAATAAAGCAAAGATAAAAGTGTATCGGACTCAGTGATTTATGGGAAAATCACAGAAGCAACCAGTAGCCAAAGGCCGGCCCTGTCACAATATATATATATATATATATATATATATATATATATATGTCAGCTATATAGTTGTTGTTCTGTGAGTTGTCGTCGCAAAGCGAGGGATGTAGTTGAGGATGTGAAGGCGCATGGGACTTAGATGCAAAATTAGTTTAAAATCTATTTTCAATATTTCAATGATTGAAAGTTACTTTAAATTTAAAAGCTATTGGGGCATCTCAATCTGCCGTTTACTTAAAAATTTAAAAACTATTATTAGTTCAGTTAATTTAGTTTTCTTAAATCACTACTCCACTGCATATATATATATCACGCACTTACCTTTTGGGCATTGGACTTTGGGCATTATGCAAATCCTCCTCTCAGTTGTGAGTGGACACACTGAAATGTCTCCCAGAGGTGCATGCAGGACCTTCCGACTCCTCTCTTCATTACCTCTTTTCTTTCCACATTTTTTTTTCCTGGAGCATGGACTCCAAGCTCCCCACTCACTCATTTCACATTGTGCTGGTAAACAAGAAAAGGGGAACAGCTTAAAAGCTCAGTCGATAAACCCACCAACTAAGGCTCGTTCAAGTGTTAAAGCTTCTAAGGTTCTTTAGCTTCCATCACTGGACACAATTTTCCCACTAATCACCCAGCTCTGTGAGTGTTACTTAATAACCTGTGATAGGTCACAGAGGGAGGATGTTGCAAATACATTTTTAACAATAATGAATTGCATATATCCTCATTTGTAACCAAGATTTTAACTTGCTACTTAGTTTGGACCTATGCCGTGTTCCACTGACTGTTCCACTGATTGTAGACATTCTTCTTGTCAGATACAATACATGGACTATTTCTTAAACATATCTTGACAACCCAAGGTCTACTAATCTACTCATTGCCAATACATTACAACACTATAAATGTGTTTCTCAACAATCAGTCCCAAATTCTCTACCTGTCAGTCCTCCAGGACAAATAGGGATGAGAATAGGCACAAGAAAGTGGATAATTAAAAGACAATGATATCTAAAAAGATCACCGTAGCTATCATCATTCCTTCCATCATTTACACACTACTTAGTACTGGTGACAGATGGTACTAATATGCCCTTTGCAAGTGGCCTTTTTGCTTTACGCTCTACTAATGTTTGTAAGGTAATAGAAGAACTGATACTTTAAGATGAAGATAAATATGTTATAAGTGTACATGTCCTTACAATGTATAAAGTTTTTTTTATTATATAATGTGAGAAGTAGTGTATACTGTTCTTTTTATATTTGAAAGTTAAGAACGTTGAATCATTAAAGTATCCCTTTGAATATGCCACTACTGAATCACTGTCAGATTAAATAAATCAATGCAATTATTTGTAAGTTGTAGATAGACTATGGTATGTTGTTAAGATGAGTTAAGATTAGGTACTGTATTAATATTTGGGCAAATCTAAAAGAAAATCCAGAGCACTGCACACAGCATTTCCATGGATCTCATTAACATTCCATGTCGGTTTAGGAATATAGCCACCCAGTCCCTTACATTAAAAAGGTTATGAACCACCACCCAACATCATTAAGTAATAAACACCTCCCATCCATTCATATTATTCTGTTTCCTGCATAGACATTTCCAAGTTGATAATGTTTGCTTTATGCATTTGCACAGTGACCAAGCGGGAGACAGCATGGTTTTATTAGTGATAGGCCATGTTAGACTTTTCAATAATTTTCTACGAGGAAGTAAATAGGATCTTGGACCAAGTTAGTTCAGTTGATGTACTTGCGATTGCATATGAGAAACTATTATACAACATAAGGGGATGAGGGCTTGCAGTATTTATCTGCAAATGTATAGAAACCTGGTTGGATAGGAAACAAAGACTTCCTGTAACATTCAGAGTGGACTACATTGATAAGCAGACCTCTCTAAGTTTAATACTTGATCCACCATTTTTTTAAAAATGTTTATCTATGATCTGGAGGTAGGATTGGAGTGCAATGTCACCATCTCTACCGTTTAAATTGTGCAAGGTAATTAAATCTGATCTAGATGTACTTTCTCTGTAGAGGACCTGGTATCAATTAGTTGCATGGGCAGCAAAATCACTATATTAGAGATTTAACACAGATCAATATACAGTTTTGCTTTTGGGTAGGGAAAATAAGCATGCTATTTATAATCTAATAGGTGCAAACCTAATGGAATCAAATATGGAGAAGGAGTGCTGATGGACAACTACCTACTAAACAGTGCTCAACATTAGGCAGCAGCTTCAAAAACTAATAAAATATTACCATGCATTAAAAGGGGTATAGATTAAAAAAAAACAAGAATAAGTCTGATACTATATAAATCCCTGGCAAGACCTCACCTGGAATATGGAGTACAGTATTGGGCACCTCTTCTAAAGAAGGACCTTGTAGAGCTAGACAGGGTTTAGAGAAGGGCAACAAAGTTATTAAGGGAAATGGAGAAATTAAGCTATGAGGAAAGGTTAAAAAACATATTTGATATATCACTGCAATAACCCATCTAATATTATTCTCTATATCACATACTGTATCACACTGCCCCACATATCCGTGGATTTCTCAGTGAGGGAGAAAATTATTTTTGCAAATTGTGCTGAACTGAAAAGGAGACTCACCAGGGCTGCACTCCATCGTACTGTTGTCTGCAACAGTACCATCTGGGCACGTTGAGTAACAACTTCGTTTGTGTTTGTAGAAACCTTCATTACACTTTGTGCAAAAATCTTTGCTGAAGCAGGTTTCGCAGTTATTAATTTTGCATTCTGGAGAAAAGCAGAGGAAAAATATTTGTAAACAAATGCTTATTAGTATTATTCTACTTAAAAAGTACTTGTGTAGTCCATAGTGCAGTATACAAAATCTGAATTGTAAATATGAGAACAGCGACAAACTGATACAAAATAATTGAATTGCTTACAATCTAAAGGAGATGATGTTAGGATAAAAGGATTGAGGGCGATGATTAGTGGATATTGATCTAGTTATCTGGTTCGATCAACTGAAGGAGGTAATTAAAGTCATGATGGCGTATACAACAAATTCAATTAATTTTGTAAAGGTGTGAGTCGGAGATGTTAAGGGTTTTCTGAAATATATATTTTGTAGCTCTGAACTCTAGAGTCTTACAGAGTGAGGAGACATAATAAATACTGACCTGAACAAGCATAATTCTTACTAACATGGCACCCTCTTTTAATGCTATTGTTGCCTCTAAATACCAAACAGGTTGGTAGCTAACTTTCAATAAAGCATAATTAAAAAAAAAATAGTTAATACATGAAATGCTGCTTTTTTACTTTTTAAAAACCATTATCAAGTCCATTATCAAGTGAAGTTTTTACAAGCAAATATTGTAAATAAAGGACTTTAGTAGACCTTTAATAATGAAGACACTTCAGGTAACATTTTAATAAACCTTTTAACACATCTCACTGTCTACAACAGTATTTTTTACTAAATTCACTAAGGATATTGAACTTCAATACAGTAGAGAGAGTACCTAACATAGCCAATTTTATTAGATCAATAAATGCTGTCTATAAAAAGTCCACATCATCCAATTCACATCATTACAAAACTGTCAAATCTAATATACAGGGATAGCATGGAAGGTTAGGCCTATGACCTTGGTGGATCCTCCTTCCTTTTTCATAAAGCCACAGCCTCTGAGGAAGCCATATATGCGGCCATTAGGCATGCTCAGTTTTAACACGTGTAAACCTTTTTTTTTGTCTAGTATACTAATATACACATACTTACTCATGCACTTGTTGATCTCTCGGTTACGAACATCGAAATAGCCTACAGGACAGGACAGCAAGCAGACCCCAAGCTGACGAATATCATTTCTCTCCAGAAGGAAGAAGAACTTTGGCGAACACTTGATGCATCCATTAAATTCAGAACACAACTCACATCCTTTGGAGCAGACCAAGCTCATCTCTGTACTTCCTAGGCAAAAATATAGGAGTTCAAAACATGCAATTAAATAACAAATATATATCCAGAGACACCTAGGAGGCTGAAATATAATATCCTGAACATCACATTGCACCAAAATGATATGATTTTCTCTTTATGATACCAAGCTAATTATAGGTTTAAAGCACTGTGAGGACCTCCAAGCATTCAAGGGCTGCTTATAAGGTCCTTCAAGGGGAACAGGTTGCAGGTCAATGGTGTAAATGGTAATAGAAAAAACATAATCATCTTACACAGTATACAAACATCCACATACAACATGCAATTATATTTTCCTATACTTTAGTCTAAATTAATGAGCTCACAGATGACAGGTGGGCAATATATGGCTCTTGAAGCCTTCCCACGCGCCTTCAATGATGAGCTGATCAGCATAATTTATTTTCAGAACTAGCATATCACACTTATCACAAAACACTTCCACTCATTCCCCTTGAATTCATAACTCTCTGGCCGATTCATTGTACCATTTTTCTATGTAAAACAGTTAACTTTATTGTATAGCCCTTTTATGAACCTGAGGCTTTGATATGTGGCCTGCAAGTCACTCAAGCTGCCTATTGCTGCCAAAACATAGATAGATGTGATATTGTAATATTGTTTGTAACCAGGTTCCTTGTTTCATTAATAATTTTATGGCCACTAGGGGTCCTATTTAGCTCAAGTCTCCCCAATGCAATTTAATGGCTGATACTGGCTATCCAGTAACATCTATTGTTACTTGTCAATTTCAGATTTAGCGGTCATGTTCACTACAGTGAGCCAAAGCCGCGGAGGGCTGAAATGCCTCTTTTCTATGTATAAAGGATTGTAGAGAAGCTTCTCCACAGATAACTGACTCCTTTGATGCCTAAATAAACTTTAGTGATTCTAGCACAGTGTGTATTTTCTACAAGATATTTTTTTAAATCTCTTATCACTTTTTTCAGAAGATCTATGGCTGGTTTTACCTCTTAGGCTGGCCCGTAGTGATTGTGGGCGGGAAACTCGTAATCGAATTTCGAGTAGCTAATAGAATCTGTGCCAATATTAAGAGTGGTTTTAATTGTGTATAAATTTACAAATTGGGCAATAGAGTGTTGTTCCACTTACATTTTATTGTTTCATTTTTATTTTTTACTTGGATGTTGTTTCGCTAGAGAAAGATCACCTATGCTAAAAGTAATTATTGATGGACCCTCTATAGCAAGCTTCAGAGCAGGATTGATTATTGTTCCTGGATTAATTAACCTTTGTCTGTGGTATGTACATCCTTCCACATAAATGCTACCAAAAAGCCCTTACTTGTTATAATTCCACATATTATTATTAAATAGCAGATTGTTTGTGATCAATCAGAACCCATTCCATGTTAAATGCAAGACAAAAACTTGCACTCAGCTGATAAAAACCCGAGCCTTCACAGTCTTAATCCGTATGGTTTTGGCAAGAAGGCTGTGACCACAACACACTGGATTGTAGCCAGACACTAAAACAGAGACTTCACAAGTCCTATCCTGGAATTTTAAATGGGCTTTTCTAATGATTAATATAATCCATACTGTGTTACAACTAAAAGGCTCCCACTTGAACCCTGCAAAGTGCAGAAAAGAGAGACAGCAGATGCATAGAGCATGCAACAATCTCCAGCTGAGTGCTTTATATATTGAAGTGCTCTAGAACGTTATCTGGAGTGTTTACTGTATATACTAACTAATTCAAAAGAACGCTGATCAAACAATAGAAGTCTAAAATACCACTGCAATGTGGTAGAGGTGCTAGGTATTTTAATTAAGAATTGATCAATATTAAATTTCACATTCATTGATTTCTAATAGCAATATTGAATATTAAAAGTATTTTCAAAGATAGCAGTATCAGTCTGCAGTGGGGTATTTGATCTACAGATAAAGTTATTGGGAGGGGGGGGGCTAGGTCTAGAGATCTTAAAGGGCAATCTGACTTGACAGATTAATTTGAATCTGTACAATAATTCATATATGGTCTGCCAGAGAGATCATGCCACCAAAGGAAACCACTTTAAGTCCAGCCAGTGAAGAGCATTGTTGATATATTTTTTTGTGCCTAATAATTTAGCACTGCCAGCCAGGGGGTCCATTGATCCTAAAGTGGGTGGAGACCAGTAGCATTTTAATTTGATCTTTGAAAGTTTAATAGTCAATGGATTGTTTAATATTCAAAAAAAAAAATCAATAATTGAATATGATTTGTATTAATGTTTCATGCGAATTAAAATATCTAGCTCCTGTTAATGGGACATTACAGTGGCCATTTAATGGAACAGAAATTGAAAATTAGATTAAAATCATGCAATTTATGAAGATATAAACTGAAGCTCCAGTCTCTGGTACTTAACACTTACTGCGAAGATTAATGAGTAGATAACGCTGGTATTTTTGTATTTTCACTGTAAGGGCATATATACATGTCTGTCTTACTGTTGTCATTTGTACCTTATGTACCTTATGATGGTGAACTGAATGTGATGCTTTTGTATTTGAATGTTTTTAAAAAAAAAACTTAATATGATACATTTTATAACCCTAATTGATTCCTTTCTGTATGTTAACTATTACTAGGATATGTGAACTTATCACATATTTATAGTGATTTAAGAAATATCTCATATAGGGTGTCATGCTTCACAACTCTGGCCTAATACCACACTCACAGACAGGGGCTTCACACTACCAGTGTCTCATGGTACTCACACACAGTATAAAATACTGGTAGTGTGAAGCCTCCTGTGGGTGTGCTCTTAGGTCACAACTGGCAAAAATGGCATCCTACATGAGAGAAAACTGGAAGACAGGAGGAGCTTCCAGATGGCGATGGCTGTTTTTCTGATGGCTTATTAGTAGAAAGTGAAGTGTAAATGTTATATGACAATTAAATTGAAGAGAACAAAAATTAATTAAGCCACCTTGGTAAATAATGAAAACAAAGAATGTCTGTCCGCCACTTTGTTGTTAGGGTTAGAGTTAGCGTTAGGTGTTAGGGATAGTTACAGTTAGGGTTAGAGTTTAGGGATAGGGATTAGGGTTAGGGGATCTTTTCTGTTATGTGCCGCTGACACTAACAACAAAGTGGCGGGCAGATAACAGAAACAATGCTCTAAGGAGTTCCTTTAAGATAGGGACTGGACAAGTAAGACAATGTTTGTTCCCAGTAATGAATAACAGCATATTATAGTTAGTACATTAAATTATTATTATTATTATTATTATTATTATTATTAATTATTATTATTAATTATTTTGACTTTCTAAAACATTCTATTGATTCTAAAATCCAGGTCTTCAGAGTTAAGATTAAAGATGGGAGTACAGTTTAACTTTAATTGTCTCCAGAGCCAATATGGCAAACTGCATTCTACATTTTTTAACTAAAACCTTCACCCGAACAAGTAGATCATTTTTGAGACATTCCGTGTTGTTTGTGAGAGTCCTTTATGCTAAATTGAGGTTCAGTATGAGTGTGATTGATGATAATGAGGAAGGATGCAACAAAGAAAATTATTTTTGGGTCCCTTTAATAAGAATTAAGATGCTATATAACTAGATGAGTGACCCTGTAGATATCAGAATTAGCATATGTCTATAAAAAATAGCAATATTTGTAGCAGTTTATAGAACAATGGTTTTGGAAAAATGCTTATAACCCTTTCCATGCTAAAGGAATGTAACAGTATTTATATTCTTTAACCAAACAGCTAATTATATACTGTAAACAGCCGAAGCAAATTACATATTTCTTTATTCCAGCAGATCCTGGAGATTATAATTGTACTTGTGGTTTGCGGTTATCTTGAGAAATTTGCTCAGAATATTTTCTTTTCAAATTTTAATGGTCTCATAAAGTGTTAGTTTATAGTTTACTTCTGCGCTGTGACCCACAAAGGTATAAACCATAGATTTAACAGGAGATAAGAACCACATAAAAACATGTAGTCTGCTGCCCCTTAAATCTCCCTAAAATGTTTGCTTAATTAATTCTCAGGATGGCTTTATGCTTATCACATGTAATGCCTAAATTCCTTTTTTCCTTAAAGGGCCAGTATAAGCGCTTTATAAGTTGAAGCTATTTTTTCCGTTCGCCATTAATTAATATAACAATACATGTGCAAATAGCAGCAAAAAAAAGCTTTTGCCAAAAAATATTTTTTTTTATTAATTAATGGGCACTGCTATACCTTTCCGTAACTCTCTCATTGTCCTGCGAACCACTGAAAGGAGGTGAACACTTTCAACTGTGATAACATTATTCAAGCCTTCCCCAGTCAGCCTAATAAATGTTATCTCAGTTGAAATCATTCAATTTCTTTCAGTAGTGCTCAGGAAAATGAGAGAAGTGGGGAGGGGTACAGCAACTTCCATGAGGTAAACTGTGTTTTCTGGCTAAAGATTTGCTATACATCTGTATTTTAATGTTAATTAATGAACTAAAAAAAGTGCATACACTGACTGGCCCTTCAACTGGAATTCAGGCATGCCTCCCAAGTCCACGTGAAGGCTCTTCCAGATGTCTTCTACCCCTTCTGCATAGTACTATTTGAGGATATTATGGCTACATTTTCTTACTTCCAAATTCAAATCATTACACTTTCCACTTCGTTCTTGTACCTTATTAAATCCTTTCACATATTTGAAGGTTTCCATCATATCACTCCTCTCTCTACTCTCCTCTAATCTATATTCAGGCTATGACATTTTTCTATGTAAGTTTAGTCTCTTACATCATATACTATTTTAATCTCATGCCTTTTCCACCAAAAAATGATAGAAATAGCAATATAATCTATAGATTTAAAGGGATCTTGATATTTCCTCAACACTTTGTGAAATATACTGAATGGAGCAGGAGTATTTAGGTCATTTAGATGATGTTTGCGCCCCGCTTGCCACTGACAACTCCTCCTTTGCACTTGCTATTACCCAAATCTTAATTACATGTGTGTTTATGTTTACAGCATGTCAGGGACACTAATAGACATAAATATCACTAAATATAGACATTTATTTGTATATGCATACATTGTTTCATGACACAGCATCTGCATCTTCCCGGCTCTTATGGGTCTAGGTAGATACACACCATTGGAATGGAGAGTAGAGCTCCCAAGGAGAAGAGGAATACAAGGAAGAACCTTTGGAATTGTAGTACTGACTACCTTCTCCTTGTTATGTTGTGAAATAAGACCTAAATAAGGCTGATTCTTTACATCCTTTGTGCTGTTTATCTCAGAGCATTGGTGCTTTTTCATACTTGTGTATGCTTTCAAAGGACTCACCCAAAATGTTTGCAGCAAACTTAAAATGCAGATTTATACTCTGGCACTGACAGGGAAGCCACAGCACCCACAGTGTCCAGTCTTTAAGAGATATTGAAGGCTCTATTTATGTTTATTGGGAATGTTCATTTTATAAGGAAGACATTATAAGCTCGGTTTTTACTGCCTAAAGTAAAATATAGTCCCTGTATGGGTCTGCAGCGTTTGTAAAGTCTCTGTGCAGTGTAGTGTCCTAGCCTATCAGGGACCATGTCTCAGCAGCATGTTGCAGAATGTTGCTGAGAGATGGTCACTGATTGGTTAGTAAAGGACAGAGTCTGTCTTTTTGAGCTGCAGGGGGCAGGGCTAAGCAGATAATATTAGTTTGATTTTAGGCACGAAGACAGAACTTATAAGCACTTCTTAATAAAATAAAGTACATAAAACTAAATAGATACACAGGTATATTATTTACCTAGTATAATCCATAAACTTTCCATATTCCTTTGAGTTTCATGGGATCTACTTTTTGTTGGTAGTAAACATATAAATATCTATTTAAAATGTATATAATTAATAGCACTAGGGAAAATGAATTAAGGCAGCCCCTATTTATAAGGGAAACACCACTAGCCCACAAATTATAATTCCAAATAATAAAATAAAAGAAGCAAAATCAATCTCTTCAATAAAAATATAACAATAGAATATATCTATAAACCAAACCTATGTGTGATTAATTAATTAATAACATAAAAATATATTGTACATAATACTCTCTAGAGAGAGAGAGGCCCTACAAAGCCGAGGTTTTCCTTCCTCAAGCTGTAAATCTACCCCTGATTTTATTTGGTGGTATTTTCATGGTAATTTGTGGTAGTCAACCTGGTCCCTACTACCCACTAGTGGGCGATTCAAGCTTTTATGGTGGGCGGCAGGGTAATGGCTAGGTGGCGTTAGTGGCATCACATGCAGGAGACCCGCAGCACCATGCTTGGCTGGAGAGTTGGTGAGAGGGCCCAGGGACAGCAGCCAAGGCCAGATCACTATCTAGTAAGTACAGGGTGGTACATGGCTAGGGTCATATGATTTATGCAACAACAAATGAGTTACTGCGGCACAAGTGGTAAGGAAATGTTACCATAAAAAGTGGGAGGTAGGTATTAAAAGGTTGCCTACTCCTGTTGTGGTCCCTACTTGGGTCTGCCCTCTGTAACTCATGAAGACACAGACTCTGCTGAACTGGATGTGTAGTGTACCATACTAGCCAACTAGTGACCATCTCTCATCAACATTCTGCAACAAACTGCTGAGAGATAGTCACCGATTGGCTAATTTGAAACAAAGCTAAATGAGTTGCAGAGGGCCGACCCATGCAGGTACGATTTGCATGATTTTTGCCAGAAAACAACAGAGCTTATAAGCCCTTCTTAATAAAATAAAGTACATACAAGTAAGTGGATACATAGATATTCTTTATTCCTAGTGAAATCCAGAAACCTTCCGTTCCCCTTTAAGCCTGAATCACATTTCTCCTAATGGATCACTTCAGGGAACCAAGTTACTGCTAAATTGTTTTCAAGCCCTTACACACGGCTGACAATAAAACCTTTTGTAAGTAATCAGCAGTGTCACAAAATACAAATACTTCTTCACATGCAGTGGTTAATATTTTATGCAAAGGATGAGCTCATGTCCTTGCGGAGAAAGAGTGTAAGTGACATCTGATCAGCAAAGATAAATAATTGATCTGATCTGTAGAACTGAAATACACCACACCCTCACTCTTTCTACATTTACAGAGAATGAGACATATTATTCGGGGCTGTACTCTTTAACTCTCTCTATACTCAAGGGAGCAAGCAATGAGAAGAATGATATCCATTGCAAATCTGCAAAGGTAAAGAAGAAAGCAGCAGAGTTACTGCTGGTGCAGCAGGTGCCAATTCAGGGCAGGATAAATAATATTGATACATTGGGGTATATCTAGTGAAACTGGGTTAGAAGTGCATAAATGATGTTAACAAAGATTAATTAATGTTAAGTGTCCAGTCAAGTATAATATTTCTAGAACGCTCTTTTGAGGAACTTGATGTAGTAACAGGCAAAATGTTTATAGAAAGTTTACTATAAATACATTTAAGTATTTAATTACTGTATTACATTTTGCATTAAAGGTATATCTAAGTTGCCCTGTTTTTAACTTTTTCTAATTTAATACAAGCGGCTTACATCAGAAACAGACATTACATTGAGTCATTCTATACACATGGATAATTTTTTTAATTAATAAAAAAATTTGTTTCCACTCCCCCAGTGCTGCTTAGCATAGGCACCTGGTACCTACCAATAGAAACTCTGCAATCAAGTACATTTTTAACCCTATACTAATCTTAATTCCAACAGCAGAAACAACGTGGAAAGCTACAGCAGCACTGGTAAGTTGCATCATTTCCAGGGAGGAGACAGAGGTGTGGTTTTGGGAACTAAGCCTACAAATCCCAAGATGGTTTGCTGCAGAGACTGTTGTACTTGCCTCTGATTGGCCAAAACAAATTGTGAATTTTATGCTAATTTTAGCAGGGATTTTCAGGGGCGTTAACTCTCAAAATGAACTGCTAGCAAACTTAAATTTGTTTATTTTGTTTTTTGTTTTTATTAAAAAAATGTTTTTATACACTACAGATTCTCCTCTATCAGATGCATTCCCAATCCATGAAACTTAAATATACCTTTATTGGTAGCATTTGCTTTTGTTTCAAACATAAATCGCCAACTGGAAAGAATATAAGGGACTTAGGATGCAGATAGCATCTCTATTCAGTTCTGCTGAAAGACTGTCACAATGAAATGCCACATGTCTATACGACTAAATCTTTCCCCTCATGCCTAAATGGAAGTAAAAAATGCTTTTATGCTCTTTGTTTACACAGCTGCTTATATTATTATTTGGTTAAATATTTTTTTTTTGCCCAAACTACAGGAGTCCTTTAAACATGGTTAAACGGACATTGTAATCCAAAATGTTTTATTATGATCTAAAAGATTATATTTTAAAACATACAAAATATATTTTATACACTGGTGGAAGTTGTGTGTGTGATGGGAAAATTTACATTTCTGTAGAGGTATGGATCTATCTATGCAGAGAGAAGGGGAAGGGGTGTGGTGTTCATTTCAATCGTATCAAAAATTTTCTAACAAATGCCCTCCTTTCCAACCGTCTCTCTGCTGATAAACAAAACACACACACTCAAACACAGAATTTATTTATGTACTTAAGAAAAGAATCTTAAATAAATAAGATTTTCCAAGAAAGATTTTATGTCCATGGCTTACACAGCGGTTAAAATTGTTAGTTCGGTACGTACTTGACATACAAGTGACTTTTTTATTGAACTATATGATCCTTTAAATGTGGGTCTTTCCTACAAAACAGGGGCATTTGGGATGTAAGTGTTTGTGGCAGTTCTTGTAACATACCAGCCTTCTGACCTGTACCCTGAGCATACAACATTACACGTCTCCCATTGCCTCTGATTCAGTCGGCTCTTGTAGTAAAACATTTACCCAATGACACTGCATTTCCACTTCTTGCAGCACGTGTGTGATTCCCCGCATGACATCACTTGAGCAAATGTCACGAGAAAAAGATACAGCCCTGGGAAATTATTTATTAAACAGAAGGAAATGTTGAAATCTATGGACCAGCACACTGTAATAATGAGGTTATGATGCCTGTTGCCACACTATAATAAAAAGTGTACCATAGAAATAACCCAAAGGACTTCAATGTATGTGAAGAGGGGGCACAAAATAATTGAGGAAATAGAGACATGAGCTATGAAGGGAATATTTCAGGAAAGTCTCATGACTCTAATGTAACAGTAATTTAGTACATCAAGTTCAAACTTTTTGGATCTCCTCAGATCTTTATACTGTAGACTCTCAGTTAACCAGAACTCAAGCGACCAGAAAAAAAAAATGAATACTGTACTTTAAATAAAAAATTTAATTTACAGGGCTCAACAAATGCCAGGAGCCAGGTTGTCATGCCTCAAAATGCTTACAGGCACCTAGATGTCATCCAATGTATGTCTCTGCAATTCAGTGTTACCTGGAAGCAGGCAGGCATGAGTGACTGAGCTAGTGCAGTGTTGGCGTTACTGCACCCTCCAGAAGAACGTACCTGTGTTTAAGTGAGGAGTGAAAGCTGCTGCTGCCAGCACAGCCCTCACTGACAAATATACTGTACAGAGTATCCTATGTGCAGGCCTATTTTAGTAGTAACTCTCAAGCAACCAGAAACACCATTTATCTGGCATCCACCAATCCCTGTGGGTACCGGGTAACTGAGAGTCTACTGTATTTTGATAATTGCAAACTCATCCAGTGGAAGGCAACCAAAACACCTTATTCGAGACAATAGGCATACCTTGGCTGTCAGTGTTAACTCCCCAAAAAGAGTTAGCTTAGAGGACCACTGTAGTTTTGGAAAAAATGTACACGATAATGTAAGCATGTAAACTAACAACATTAGCAGCTATCACTATAATAGCTAGTAGATGTGAGTAACGCCTGCTCGATGCCTACTGTGCAGGCATTACTCACATCTACTTGCCAAAAAAGTTTAGGGGAATCTGGTAACTGCGCATATGCAATTGCAGCGCGGTTCAGAGGCGGCAGCTGTGGCACAGTGCGGCGGCTATGAGAGAGGGAAGGGGTAAGAGAGAGGAGGGAGGGGGATGAGAGAGGGAGTGGGTGAGGTATGGAGTAGAGAGAGGGAGGTAGGGGAGGAGAGAGAGCGAGGGGAGGAGAGAGAGGAAGAGGGAGAGAGAGGGAGGGAGGAAGGGGAGAGGGAGGGGGAGGAGAGAAAGGGAGGGAGGGGGAGAGAGGGGTGGGAGGGGGAAGAGGGAGGGGGAAGAGAAAGGGAGTGGGTGAGGAATGGAGAAGAGTGAGGGAGAGGAGAGAGCGGTAGGGGGAAGGAGAGAGAGAACGCGGATGAGAGAGAGAGGAAGGGGGAGAGAGAGGTGGGGAAGAGAGAGGTTGGAGAGAGAGAGACAGAGAGCATACAGAGTGCAGAGAGAGAACACTGAGAGAGACAGAGGGCAATGAGAGCGCAGAGAGAGAACACAGAGAGAGACAGAGGGCACAGAGAGAGTGAGAGAGACATGACGCAGAGAGAGAGTGAGTAAGCGCATGTAGAGAGCAATAGGCCACACAGAGACAGCACAGACAATTAAACATAACATATATGACACCATAATTTATGACTGGCAAGTTACTAGTAGAAATCATAAACATGAACAGAATTAAAAGAAAATCTTAATTTTAGTAGGCACTACAAGTGCCGGTGTGCTTTCATGTTGGCTGTCCTCTACATTCCCTGTTGGCTTGGAGGAGTGTTTGGTAATTTTCCAACTATTCAGAAGTGTAAAGGGATTTGAAACCTTCACTTCCCTTAAACATGTTCAAAAAAATTTAATTGAAAAAAACTTACATTATTAAATTAATATTTTAAATAACTTACAATTGCAAATATTCATATATTTATTGGCATTTTACTACCCTACCATCTGCCAGTGGATTGCTACCTTGTCGTGGTGAAAGACTAGTGTACCTCAATGAAGCTGTGAACTAAACCATGTAGGGTCACCAAGATGGGCAAGTCATCTCAGAGAGGTCAGGCAAATTGCGGTCCACTGGAGAAGGAACTGGCAACTCACTCCAGTATCTTTGCCAAGAAAACCATATGGATAAGCACAACCAGAAACACAGACAGATGTGCCGGGTGGGTTGTGGTTCATAGGGTCACTGAGAGTCGGACATGACTGATGTACTGAACAACAACAACCCTACCATAATTCAAATTCTGATATAGCCTTTTAAGCAAATATTACAGTGTTAGTGTAACATGGCAGAGCCCACTGCAACGCCAATATTTATCTAAATTAGCCCACACAACCCTTGTGTACAGATGTAGCAAAGACGGTAACAGCCGCTAAAAATGATTAAAATAAAACGCTTGCATAAAATAACATATGAGCAGGCTTAGTCAGTCTGTTTGCATTTCCCTTTTGATCTGTTGATTACCAAGCTAAATAGCTGGATAATTCCACAGTAATGCATCCCATAGACAAGCACTTCCTGCAGATTATACAGCATCAGGCACATCCCGGCATCCAGGAGCTTATGGGACACACGCACACACAATGTGCCATCATAACAATATCATCATAGGGCAATGAGCAGGCCAGCAGTTCAGTGTTATTCCATGCTATGTACTGTACAATATGTACAAGATAACTGGCACTCTCAGTGACCTGTATGGAACTATTGTTAAATCCTATTTAGGAACACACTGAAACATATTTACAAAAACAAAGTTAGAGGATTACTGTCATCAGCTTTTTTTTTTTAATTGTCTCTTGAATAACTAAACCTTTAGAAAGATTAGCACAAACTTCTGTATGCAGTTTTATTGTGGGTTCCATTTTTGGACCTTTCCTGTTAGCTGACTGCCCACAGTGGTGGCCATCGGCCACAGGTTGACGTGGCCAAGATTTGAGTCATTTTCGTCAGAGTCCCAGCTTTAGGCTTTAGGTTTAGGGTTTATGGGTTAGGGTTTAGGTTTAGGTATTAGGGTTTGGGTTTAGGGTTAAGGTTAGACAGATGATAAGCTTTACACTAACAAAAAATTCACTAAAATATTGGCTGCATAGCTATTATCTATTTATCTATGTATGTATGTATGTATGTATCTATCTATCTATCTATCTATCTATCTATCTATCTATTTGTCTATCTAGCTAATATGTCTGCTCAGTGTATAGTAAAACAATTGATCATTAAAGGGCCACTTAATTAGCACAATTTGGATCATATCTCAGTTCAAATCTCCTAAAAGTATGTTGAAATATTATTGCATTTTTAAAATATGTGCATTTTCACTGAGAAATTAAATACATTTAACCTGTGTTTATATATGTCACTGGCTGCCCACTGCCAGAGCAGCATCTACAGCTCTGTGTAGTGAGTAAAATAAAACAAAAGGTTCACCTTAACAAATCCATCTGTGCAGAGCATGGAATGCTAGAATCACCTAAACAGGTCAGTTATGGGTTAACTGGTCAGGGCATTCCTGAGTTCAGGGGAAAACTGCTATCAATCACTGTCTTCACGGCTCTGGCTCAGCTGTTTTTACTCATGCAACAGCCAGTAGGCAGGAGAGACTTTGTTATGTAAACAGATTTAAAACTAGATTAGACTGTGTAGTTCTTATTAGTGTAATTAAAAACAATATTGTGGCTAGCAGTATTAAATAATGGTTTAGGAAGCCGCTCTGTTGATGATCCATCATATATTTGGCAGATTCTTTAAAGGACATGGAAAGATTCTTGACTTCTATTCACCTTTATGTACTTTATTTTTTTAAGAAGTGCCTATACTGTTCTGTTTTTTTCTGCCTAAAATCATACAAATTGTGCCTGCCCTCTGTAGCTCATGCATATTTTTTTCAAATTAGACTGTCAGTGATCTCTCTCAAGCTGCGTGCTGAAGAATGTTGCCTCTGATTGGTTACTATAAGACACCGCACACTGTACTTCATGAATTGCAAAGGGAAGAACCCAGTTAGGAACTATGTGTAAGATTTTAGGTATAAAAAAACAGAACTTTTAAGCACTTATTAATAAAATAAAGTGCACAAAATTAAAGTACCGGTATATTATATTCATAGTGATATCCAGAAATTTTCCATGTCTCTTTAGTGAAACACTATTAAACTCTGTCACTGTCACATACGCTGATAGGCATATGCAGCTTTCTCTCTCGCCTCCTGTTTGGTTTGCACAAATATTCTATCTATCTATTTATTATTATTATTATTATTATTAATAAAAATTCTGATTTTAATCAACACAATTTAAAAGATCGCTGTCTCAATGATTGCTGCTGCATTATATGTATATGGATAAACAGTTGTTATATATTTTTTTATATTTATTTATACCGTTTTTATAAGGTTCAGATCTGTATAAAGGGATTGCTAAAATGTATTTTCTAATTTTATGTAGAAATATTATTTATATACTTTTGTGAACTGTATGGGGAGAGTCTCCTTAGCCAATTCTTACTTTTAGTAAAGCAGTGTTATTAATGTCATAGGGCCTCATTCTATTATCGGCCTTAAAACGGCGGCAAGGCTGCGATCTCCTCTTACGGCCGGCCGTATATCTTGCAATCGGCCGTAAGCTCAGAAATCTTTAAAGTCAAAAATAAATGCAAGACAGCACTGTAAAGCTCTGTAAATGCTAGGGATCATATTGGGGGACATGAGGATTAATAGTAACCCCCTCTCAAGCTTGCACATCAGCCCAAATCCGAGTTTACATTAACTGTTTATTTTCCGGCCGCAGCGTGGGCGGGTCTGAGGTGCTCCAAGCCCTCGGGACTTTTTACATGGATATTTGACATATATATAAAAAAACATTTTTTTTATGGATTGGAGTATAGGGGGATGTTGTGCTATTTTTGCTAACACCTACAATCACTTTATAGTCTCCTCAGAGTGCAGGATGGCTTTATTTTGGCTTTATAATGTGCTTAATTGTGTGCTTGCGGGACCTTTTTGCTGCAAGTAAGCTGCGGCTCGCTTTTAGCCTTGCAGAGAGGGTTCCCGGAGCAATAGAATAGCAACCTAGGCTTTCTTGCGGCCGAAACTCTTGCGGCCATTTTAGATGAAAGGCTTTCCTCCGGCGCGAGCGGCCGCAAGGGATAGCAAGGCGCCGGCCGCAAGCCTGCCGGAGTCCCCGGCCGGAAGGGAATAGAATAGCCGAATAGCTTGCGGCCGGTCCTTGCGGCCCCGCATCTCCTACGGCCGGTAATAGAATGAGGCCCATACTGTTTTAATATCACAGTCACTCTTACTGCCTATAGATGGTGACTTGTAAAGTATATCAAATAAATAATACACCTTCAATAGACACCTATGTGGTGTAGTAACATATATATTGTTACTACAGTATTGGTGATAGTATAATCTGGAGCATTACTATGAGAAAAATAGCAAACCATTTTAATCTACATAGTAATATTTTATTTTCAGATATGTATTACAACTATATAAAATAAATAATACACATATATTTATAGACAGAAGTTGTTGGGGTATATTTATCAAACAGGATTAAATATGGGGATACATGGAGTTAAAACATAAACAATCAACACTTCTCATGTTTTATATGGAAAGTGAAGATAATTTGTTATCCCACTTTGCTAAATATACTCATTGAGTCAGTGTCTGAGTACAAGGTTACTGTGATCACCTCCTTCAGTCATTGTAAGGAACTGTGATTGGCTCAGTAAGATTGTGGTACTTACTTCTCTTGTGTCTCCTCCCCTTCACAACCCTGTTGCTGTCTGCAATATCCATCAAGATCAAGACAAGAACTGCACACAGTCCAAACTGCATAGTAACTCTCCAGCACTGAGTACCTGCAAAGCTGGCTGATTGGAAGGAGTCACTTCCACCCTTGTGCTTGTATCAATATCTGCAGGGTCTGATCACAATTGCAAGTCTGTACATGCCTGGTACTGGACCATCTCTGCAAACCATGTCAGCAGCATGAAAATTAGGTGGCAGGTAACATGATTCTGCTTTCATCTTTGTAAGGACCAAAGGAGCTTGGATCAAGTCCCATTGGGTTTGACACAAAGTGTTACATGAGATAAAACCTGCAGGATCCTCCAAAGACACCTGTATGGGAGAGAAGACAAATACATTGTTACTGCAATACTGGTGGTAATATAATCTGGAGCATGGATATATGAGAAAACTAGCATAATATCTATTAAATCATCAATTAATCCTTATTTTCTGTGTATCTAATTCAATTAGCATTTAAAAAAAAAAAGCTTTATCTCAGATGATCTGCATAATTCTTTGTATTTATTTTGCCTACACATAATAACTAAATATAGTTGTGTCAAAGAGTGTGTCAGCGTATATTGGAACAGGTACAGTAGTGGGTGGGTTAACCTGAGTGCTACACCTTCCTGGGCTTTCCCTACACAGGAGTTTCACATTGATATGGCTGGAGCACTAACATCAGGTTTCTAACTTCTTTCACATTCCTTACTTCCACCAGTAGATGTCACTTTAAGGCAATAAAGCAAGTTCACAGTATGAATGGAGCCGAAACCAAAAAGAAAAAAATATATATTTGAGGAAGAATTTCTATTACTGTGTTGAAAAAAAGAGTAATTTAATTCCACAATTTATGTTCAATAGAAATGGTGTGTCTTCCATATATTAAAATTCATAACCAATATATTATTTTATTGATAAAACGCACTGCATCTTAGCCAATCCTGATACAACTAAATGACCAAGCCATTGTTGATTGCAATCTGTACAGCTCAATAAAATATACCAATAAAGTCACATGAAACAATAATTGTTCAGGGACCGGCTTTTCATGTTCTGACCTCCTTTGTGATTAATATTATTATTGTTTATTTGTAACGCGCCAACATATCCCGTAGCACTATACATGTGTTGTGTTTAAGGCAAAACAATATTAACACATTACAAAAAATGCAGGGCCCTGTCGTTGAGCTTAGAATCCAGTGTCCATAGAGCTTTCCCCAAAGCGCCGTGCAAGATTTAAAACTAGTAGTTCATATCACTGTCATCTGCACATTGATGTCCCACTGCTACCTCAAATGCAATAGGTGTATAAATGTGTTCTTTGCCTCCAAAGTAGCTTTTTGTCCTAACTCCAAGTCAGTTCCACAATTCAAAAATGTAATCTATCTATGCTTCATAGTCTTACATGTTTCACATTCACCTTCTCACTCAGTCCTGTAGTCCTGCCAATTGCACTCAACATGTGTCTACTCCCACCATTACTATCATGCATCTACTCCAACCATCTTTAATCCCTTAACTTCACCACTCGCCAGTACATCCTCCCTGCTGGTACACTTGTGTTTCGCATTCACTGTTTTTTGTCTGTTGTCTTTCCACTAAAAACAACTCATAGATCTTATTCTAGAATTAGTCCTCATAAACATTCTTGTAACTCTGTATTAAATCTTTTTTTTTATATAAGAATCCATTCCAGCATCCAAGACATTGACTGCTTCACCCTGTAACTGGAATGCCTACACTTCATCAAAATATCTCCAAATGTATAACCCCCCTAAAATGTATAAACTTAGACCTTCATAAAAACATAGTTATGGCCAAATCCTCTCTACACCAACTGCTAGAAATACTCAACACTGGTATCTACTTGGAGTTTACCCACTATTGTACACCATATACTTAGACTAAACACCATTTGTTCACTATTTGTACACAGTATATGCCATGCCCTGACATTTCTTTTTCCCTCTTTATGTACATGTCTGTCCCACACATCCCTTTCCCCTACTAAAACTCAAACACACCCAAACACATCGAAAATATTATCACTATATCATTTCATACTGTATCATAATACATATTAAAGTGAAAATTTAAATAGCCAACACATTTGGGCAAAAAATAGTGGATTGAGACATTTTAAGTTAGTATCATACAATAATAATTTATGTATACTTATAGTGAATGAAAATAAACTATACTACCATCAACAGAAATATACTTTAGTACTTTCAGTTCTATTTTAAATAAAATCACAAGTCATTATATTCCAGCAGTGATACATGCAGGATAAAAAGAAACATTCTATATCAAGACTCAATAACTACTATATGAGACAACAGCCGGTTTCACCTTATTGTGTGGTTATTCATTCAATATATTACCATACAAGTTGAGTTTAGCTGTAAAGCTTACAAACTTTAGCTAATTATGGTTTTTTTAAAGGACACAGCAAAGGTTCCAATTACTTCATATATGAAAAATACACATAAAAATACCGGTACATATGGTACATATGGTTTTCTTGGCAAATGTACTGGAGTAGGTTGCCACCAATGGACCGTGATTTGTCTGACCTATCTGCTATGACCTGTCCATCTTGTGTGACCCTACATGATATAGCTCACAGCTTCATTGAGGTACACAAGCCTCTTCACCACGACAAGGTAGCAATTCTGAAGGGGATTCCACATATAGACTTTGCTATAATGTCATGGCTGCATCCAGAGGTCAGAGAGATGCATGGAAATAAATGTTGCTTCTAATTAAAAAAAAAGCTTTATAACTTTACTCTGCCTAATTATTTTCTTGGTCAAACTCAAATTTTGCAAACATATCTGTTTTTTACTGTAGTCGTTTAAGAGCATATGTCTTTAAATTCACTGCCTAGAATTGGCTTTGAAAACCACACACAACATTTCTATTCAGAGAACAAAAGCTTGATTCTAAACGTCTCCTTCCCGGCCTGCTGTTACTAATATAACTTTGCCCTTTTAGTGAATGTTTCCAAAGAATGGTTAATCAAAGTAACAGGCCATGAACCTATTCCTATTGTTTGACTGTGTCTGAAACTCCAAACTGAGATTATTGTGTATCATCTGTTAAAAACTCCCCAGAAGTTAAAGCCTATTCTTAGCCTATTGTTTTAGCAAAAGTACCAACCTAAGAACTAAACTAAACCCAGTGAGTGATTAGATAACTGAAGGAATATGATCTTAGTGTCTTGGCAAGTGGAAAGCTGGACTTGTTTCACTGAGATGTCATAACAACGCTGGTGTTCTGCAAAGAGAACAATTAAATGTTTAGGATAGGCTTTGTGAAAAAATGTGCTCGTTGGTGTCTTGTCTCCGACACTTTTTAATGCTTAAGATCTCAAATCAACACGAAAAAAAGTGAAGATTAAGAGGAGCCGAAAGCTCTCAGGTTTGGATACTTGTGACAGCGATCTGACTAAATTATATTTTCAGAGTTTATTTACATTATAGGAGTGACCAGGGGTGTGATTTTGTCTAGGCCCATGAGGCTCAGGCCTAGGGCAGCATATTTTTTAGGGGGCAGCAAGCTGGCTGAAGATACAGTGCAGTACATTTAAATGTGTTTGTATGTGCACAAAAATGTCTATAAACTGTGATATTACTGCCTATATGTATAATTGACACGGTCTGACAAACTATATATATAATTATATATATATATATATCTATATATATATATATATATATATATATATATATATATATATATATATATATATATATAAAAAGAATCAGGTGCTCATCTGAGAATGAACAACAGTAGGATTGCTCTATAGGTCTGGTTACCCACTCTGAGAGCAGCCTCCTTTAGCTCACTTGTGCCCTTCACAAGGAGAAATAACCTGTAGTATAACAGTCTGGTCCCACTCAAAAGAGTGATCCAGCCCCAAAATAACAGGCAATTCTACCCTGAACAGGAGAAACAATAAATCCCAGACGTACATTTCGGCCTCTCTTGGGCCTCGTCAGTGAGGTGCAGCATTACTCCCTAAGGCACAGTGAGCAAGGAGTCCACGTCTGGCTCCCCCTATTACCCCTAGGGTGAGAAAAACTAAACAAAATGAATCAGTGGTGCTCATTTGAGAACAACACTTAGGTAGATTTGTTCTATAGGTCTGGCTACCTACACAGGTAGATATATACATAAACACATATAAACTAATGCTTTGAGATATAGAAAGGGAGACAAGCAACTGCAAGTGGGGCCTGGGGGCAAAATGTGAATGGCCTAGGGCAGCATAAAACCTAAATACTCCCACGGGAGTTGATAATGTATAATTTTATCAGACAATGTTATTAGACAATGTACTTTGAGTTGCAAACTAACATACTGAGCCACACATTAGCCATAAAAACAATGTTCTAGTTCTCAGGCATTATTTTCTCTAAAGAACAAATGCTAGTACAATGTATGGATAGTTTTTCACACTATTTTGAGGAAGCAAAAAAAAAAGAATACATCCTTTAATTTATTACATTTTATATGCATTTCTGTTACAGTGAAATCTACTATTTTGGTTTCTGATGATCTACTTCATCAGATGAAAGGAGACTCTGAATGCAGAGGAAAATTTCTGCACAATGGAAAATGGCAGATAAAACTACCAGTACCGACTGTGCAGCGACTCGTACTAACTAGCCAACCAGGGACAAAGTCTCAGCAATATGCTACAACAGACTACTGAGGCATGGTCACTGATTGGCTAGTAAAGTAAGTGTAAAGGTTAATATATCTTGGACAAAATGTGTAACAGTTACAGACTCCAACCTTATTATCTATGTAAACTCTTGTGGAAGAGCTTCAAGGGTTAAACTAAAACGTGAATTTTTGTTCAATTTAAGTCATCAGTCATCAGTTTTTGGATGACAATATATCCAGTAACAAATGCTATATTTGTTAAAATTGCTATATTTGTTAAATCATAAAAATAAGACTTGTTTATTGTGTGTATGGGCATTAACATATATTTTTAGTCCTTTTAAAAATTTTGATTGATTTTATGATAATCTAGTAAATTTTGCCTGCTAGGATTTTTTTTTTCTGTATTGGTGCTTGAATAATTAAATATGATAGTGGGCAAAATGTATTTACAAAGCAAAATGAACTTTCTTTTACTCCTGCTGAGAGTACTGTCAGATATAGCTGCCACATTCTCGTTGTAGAGCCAGACACTTGCATATTTAACATCAGGAAGTTTATTTGCTGAAGCCGAAATGGAGGATTCCACAGATTCTGATTGCTCGTAAAAGGTAATATAGTCTGTATTAATTTCCTTTACATTCAAAAACTATGTTGAATATTTTCAAGTGTGTTTCTTCAAAATATCAGATTTTAAAGTATGACCATGGTGGTCATTTAAAGGATATGGAATGCAATTTTTCTATTATGCATTTAAAAGAACATGTTTTAGACATTATAAAAGTTTCTGTTTTTAAGAAAAAATATATAGTAAAACTTATTTCAGTTTATTGCAAACTAAGAGGAAATGGTGCGGGTGTGAGCAAAAAGTATGCACGGCTTGAGATCTCATTTGCTGACACTTATCACTCATTAGCTATATTGCCAGATATTGTCTGACAAACCCCAAAGACAATTATACATTCAAAGCCATGTATTCTGTCCCATGGGCTTCATTTTCAGAAAGAAACACACTGCTCAACATTATCAAAAGCTCTTTTTCAGATGCAACTAAATAAAATATGCTTTCAATTGCCCTTTCAAAGTGATGTAAGAAAGAATAATAATAGGTAATGAATACATTGAATAATGTTTCTGCAGGTGTGGTAAAGAATTGGGCATCCATTCCATGGCTCCCGTAAGAATTGGGCTGAATGATGTTCACTTGTAACTCACATCACACACCTAAATCTAACCACCGATTAATATGATCTAGGTGATCCAAATGTCCCTAATATCGTAAATCCCAAATGCCTCTCACATAACTATTTTAAAAATCCCTGCCACCCTATCCCTATCCAAGTGCCCTAAATTTAAAAAAGGCTGCAGGTACGTGTAACCCCTGTAAAGGCACAAAAATGCAAAGCAAAAGATGAGAACAAAGAACTATAGGGGTACTCTTGGACCACCATGGGGTGTAGGGACCGTGGGGGTCCAATATGGACCCCTGTGGTTCTAGTAAGGGTGCCATGGGGGTCCATGAGAATCCCCATGGTATAGGAGGTCCTAAAAGATTATGAGTTACTCTATTAGACTTTTACACCAAAACCCTATTCTAATCTGATTTTACGAATGACTCGCAAACCAGGGCACTGCCAAAAAACTGAAGGAAATATTACGAGTACGAAAAACCATTTGCAAATGGTTTTAAAGCAGTTAAAGAGACAGTATAGCACCAAAAACTATTAAAATTGATGAAATTCCAACTTTATTTGACACTTAACAGTCCATTATAAACATGCAGTTTGTGTAATCCAAAAAGTAAGTATATTGTATTATTATGTCTGTTTCATTATACAGCAGCAAGGGTACCCAAGTACCCAACCGGTTAATACATGTCAGGAAACCAGGTCGCCTAGGAACAAATGCTCTAATGCTTTCTCTGTTTATATATATATATATATTTATATAAACACAAAATAAACACTATTCTATATATTTGAGCTATAAATAAAATTGTCACATTTAATTGAAAAATATATATATATACAAGTAAAAATATCATTTATTTACTGGTATATATATATATATATATATATATATATATATATATATATATATATATATAATGGTTACTTGCTGCAGCTACAACACTTGTTCTCACTCATAATAATTATAATGTTTTCGATTGCTATTGGCTCCTAGAGCCGCTTCTCCTTCCCAAAACTTTGTTATGGTATGTCCTACACTGAAACCTCTTGCGGATAAGGCAGGATTTACAGATTTGGGTTGAGTGCCATAATGTGGGGGTTTACATAAATGTGTAACATAGGGAAAAAAGCACCCACAGCCGATTTCCAGCTATACCGCAATGTACGCCGTAGGATTAGCATGGGGTCCTTGGTTGGTAACCTGCTGTCCATTAGGGCAACATGCGGTCCTCTGAGGCTTTCATTGTTAAACCCATCCTCTTCTCTGGAGTGGAAATACATAAAGGCTAAGGGACTGCTGAGGTGTCATATTTCTTGTTTGCTTTTCTGTAGAAAATTACTTGATAACAGGCAAATGTTTTTAGTGATCTTATAATTAAGATCACTAAATCAGAAGACCAAGTTAACCAGAGCTGTTGCATAATATGTGGCTGGTTAATAAGCTGATTAATTACATCTCTCCACAGGATTCCTTCATTGATAAACTGTCCCATATGAAGCAACTTGTCAGCTCCTCAAATGTCCTCTTAGATCTGTCTTTGCAAACAATAATTTGATTACATCTCCATAGACCAGGTCACCCAGTATACCTTGAATTATCACAAAGATATCTGTTACCCAGTTGTATACACCCAGTATTACAGTAAAGTGAGCTGTACATGGTACCACCAATTCAATGCATTACCCTGGAGTCCCAGTGCAAAGAGAATACTTCACGCAGGCCTGACTGGCACATGGTGGTTTGTGACATATTTAAATAGATATTAATTATATAATTCGTTTTATAAACCTATAGATTCATAATTATTAATTTACAATGCTTTAAATGTGAGTTATTTTTTGTCACATATGCTCTATGTTAAGGGCTGAATATTGGTAATTTTATGTTTCTATAAAATATACTGCTATCGCAGGGTTGAAACACACAATGTCAATAAACACCCTGTATGAAAATCTGAGGATGACCTGTGATGCTAGATCACAGATTAATGCGGGCAATCATCCCTGAGCATGCACCCACACAATTTAAGTAAACCCCCCACTATGTTTGCTGATATGCACTGGCTATTGAAAAATGTTAAGTTTGTCATATTGACACAATAATAAATTCCTTAATATACACAAATAATGACAAGTGCCACGGACCCCTTTTCCAGTTCCTGGGTCTTAGCCCAATAAAGGACAGACTGCTTGGCTCCAGCCACTGGATTATGTACATAAACACCTCCATTGTATTTGTAATCCGTTTTGTCCCATTGTTTGCCAGATAAAGTTAATCACATCTGATATGTGTTAGAGACGGCAGGATGTGTATTGGAGGTTAATTCTATTGCTCTCAGGAAGCTACTGCTAGACCCCATGTGTAGTCATCTCCTGTAATAGTCTGCCACATCCTCTCATTGTTCACACCCCCCTCAGTATCTAACTGCTGTAAATATTGCTGACTTTTCAAAATAAAACAGTTTACTTCTGGAGACATATATAAATCATTTATCTCTTATTTTGCTCCTGGTGGCTGCAATACTGAACCTATCTCCACCCTGCAAGTAACCTGTCCTGATCACTACCTCAGGAAGGTTACTGAGACTCCTGGAAGCGCTGATTCCAGATGGAGAGACTCTGACTGATACAGAAGCTAGATGTCAGGGTGCTGGTGCTGAGATTTTCAAGAACCCAAACGATCCTTGTTTGTAGTTAACCTGCAGTTAGTAATGGGAAATTTCTGTGATTGGTGTTTGTAAGAGGACCTTCCTGGTTATAGAGAAGAGGACCGCCATGGTTATAGATCAGATTACCACGTGTGTGCATAGAGCTCCCATTGTAACAGGTTAATGTTAGATGCCATGGGGGGGGGGGGGGGGGATTTATAAGGTCCCTCATGGTTATATTTAGAGAGCCCAAAGGTAACCTGAAGGGTTAATGTGTCCCCCACTCTAAAGCTAATGTGTGGGGGGAGGAGAGCCCAATGGCCCCTCAGGTGTTAGGGGGGAATCCGGGAGATACCCAAGCTCCTAGGGAGTAACAAGCTAGTGTAGTGTATTCAAGTTAGGTAGATATTTTATTAATATATAGTGCTGATGACCATGCATGGACATGATATTATTTCACCTGGTTTGTTGTTGTTATAAATCATTATCAATGTATTGCCAACCATTACTGGTTTGCCAATTTATATGATGCATGCACATATAGACAGCATTGCACATGCCTTATCCTTATACCACACATGCACTACTCCATTCACTAAGTGTAAAGGGTGGAAAGAGGATGTATACAATACATTGTGCTGCAATGGGCATTGCCACCTCTCATAGCAGACCTAATTATAATACCAGAGAATAGTAAACTCAGCTCATTGCAAATCCTGTTAGTAAATTCCCCCCAATGAGAGAGTCCCTGACTGACAAATTGCCTTCATTAAGACATCTCTTTACACTTTTCACCATTGAAGACTGGAGCTTTTATACCACAAGCCTATGTCGCATATGTTACACAGTTTTTATTTCACCTCAAACAATTTAACAGAACCACTCACTTGTAACAAAATAAGCCAGAAAATTAAACAGCTGGACTATATTTTTGTAATTGTTTGTAATCTGCTTTTCTAGGAAAATATGCTTGTTATACGAATGTTTCTGTTTTCTTCATAACTGGGCACGTCAAAGAAAACAATCTGGTAATTAAAACGTTTTGACTTTATTTCTTTGGCTACTGATTGCAGTATACTGAGATTAACCAGATAGGCACCAGCTACCCAGTTGTACTCCTATCATCGACTTCAATTATTATTTATTTTTGAGATGGTGGTGCTGAGGTCCATTTTAACCCAAGCAGATATTTTTCTCACTCTCAATTAATTTGTGATTTTGTTTAATTGTTTAAACTTTAATTTTATTATTTTGTCTACAGATTAAATAAAAAAAGCTATTTATAATCCTCCTTTTAAATAACAATATTAGATATAACAATCTTTAAGTTATCTTTAACAGTAATATCATGTTTAAATTATTAAGGCTATATGTGCTTTAAAGTTTTAGATGCTGTCCATAGGGACTCACCTACCCTGGGTAGCAGATGTTGACAATTTAAATCCCTTGAAATGCTCGATAAATATATATTTTTTAAAATCTTTTCTACCCTATGTACTGTACTTCTCTACTTATTTGCAGCCTTTTGAAGCTATATCAATAAGTACACCCAATATCAACATTTATTAACTGATTTTTGATACACTGAAGGTTGCATGTGTTGCATGTGTGAGAGGGGCTTTTACATGTTTGCTGGACAGAGCTTGCATTTATTGTTGCAAGCTTCATGTTTCTGAGCATGTGCAAGGGAAGGGGACAAAAGGGTGTCCCTGAAATGATGAATCTTATTTATCATCTTAACTTATTGCTCAAATAATTATTTTTTAAAATTATTATTATGTATGTGGGCACCTTACATCGAAATGCAACCCCTACTGAAAAACTACTTGTTCTACAAGATCAGATATAATCCAAGACAACAGAGCATAGGGTCTCTTTATATGAGTCTGTAATAGATGTGCCTGTTTATTCTAATGTTGTCTCGCTATCAAGCAGACCAGCCGTTGCCTTGAAACAGGGGCGCACATCTCAATTTATCTCTGCCTGCTAAAGTAAAATAAAGTTTTATGTGCAACTAAACAGCTATCAGACCAGAATGATTTTCTGTTGTCACTGACCAAGAGTTGAGTCAAACCAGCTCTGTTTAAGTAAAACACTTTCTCAATAATAAACCACTGTATAACACAGGCCTCTGGGAATTGCTGTTTCTTCCCCCGAGTTGTGGTTTCACAACATTTGTGTCTTTTTTTCTTAACTTTCATTTTCACTGCATCAATATTTATATTTATCAGCTTGTTACAAAAATGCTGTTTTTCATCACTTGGGGGCTCATTCTACACCACTCATAGAATATGTCCAAAATAGGAACCATTTGCCCCTTTGCTAATTCTGAAATGTAATTGTAAAATCTATTATTTTATGGTCTGTGTGTATGAAGCATTTTATATGCCCCAGTGTGTAACCATTTACGAGAAAACAATTGTGAAGAACATCTTATTTGTATGTATTTATTAATTTAAATGGGAAGAAATTGGATTCACACGATACTCTTTGGAGTGGTATAAAAACAAGACAAAGAAATACAGATTTGATGGCTGAGAAGGACCATCCAGTCTTCCCATTCTGTCTACCTACATTTTTACAACAACTCTATGGAAATCCTGCACATGCTTAAATGCTTTTACTGTATATGTCGCTACCAATTCTGTTGGAAGGTTGTGCTATTTTCCTTCAAGCCTTCCTGTTACTACTACTGTATGTCTTCTATTTCCTAACTTCAAATTGAAACATCTTGCTCTTGTATACCTCTTTTCCGAGAAGATAATTCCATCCTGAACTCTATTAAATCCTTTGATACATCTGAAGGTATCTATCAAGTCATCACTCTTACTTCATTTAGAGATGTCAATTCTTAGAGCATAGTTCCCAAATGAAAATATAGGAAGGATCATTTTGTGAATACTTCATAGTTTAGTACCTTTAGCATTATGTTTTATGTTGCTCTATGCCATTCAGATTTGTTGCCCACACACCCACTTGTGGCTCCTCCTTTCCTCTATCTATAATTCAAATCATAAGTTTATCAGAAAGTGTCAAGTGTACTTACAGATAGAAATATCACAGCATATAGACATTTCTGTGCATATACAAGCATAAATCAATGTACTGCACTACATCTTCCGGCAGCGTGTTGCACCCTGAAAATGTGCTGCCCTGGGTTTGTATGACTCAGAATCCCTGCTCTGTATTGCAGTCCTAATATAAAATATTAATTAGTATTGCTTATTACTTGATAAAGAGAGCTTGACCCTCTAACTAAACTGGTTGTTCAATATAAAAAGATAAAACTATATACTGCAATACTCTGATTATTCATCTATATCTGGCAAAAAAAGATAAAGTATTAATAAATGTTGGATCATGGATTCCAAGATGGTCAAGCATTGTCCAAAATTCACTAAGCTTCGCAAGTCAAGCAAAGTGGTTTCCTTGGCTCTGCTGCAGCTTCAGTGAGCCACTTTACATCAACTCTGTGCAATGGAAGTACAATTTACGGACAAGCTACACAACTGACCCTCTTCATCCCACAGGACTCAGTACAAACGGCATGTCACATTAAACAGGTCAGAGCCCCACAAGCACATCTCACAGGCAGACAGATATAAAGCAGGCACTGCTTGTGTTAAATGCCTTCCATCTACTATGGAACTTGAAGTCTCCAATGGCAAAAAAAAAATACAGTTCAGCTTCCCCGAATCTTTAAATAAATAGTCCACTGGATAAACAGTCTCTTCTTGTTGCACATTTTTGAAAGAGGTGGTTAGCACATCAGCAGCTTCAAGGCTTGCACAATAAACATTTTCAAGTGTTTAAATCAGCCTGTTAACAATGTTTACTGAAGATGATATAAGCAGCATGTTGTGATGGTGTTGCTGTCGTATGATGATTGTCCATCTGATGACTAGCTCTGTGCCCCTGGCCTTATCACAGACCATCCCTTCACTACCATGACATTAGACCGTCTAACTAACTAATCTAATCAGGATGTGTATGCATATTTCTTCTTTTAGCATTCTGGTAATACTTGTCTTTTTTTTTTTAAATATGCTTCACATATCTTTTAAAGGACCACTGTAGTATAAGGAAAATATCACATGTTTATGAAATATGTAACAAAATTACCAACACTACGAGCTGTTCAAGACTGGAGCTTAAAATCATTTTACATTCAATCTTATATTCAGCAAACTCTGTTTGTGTCATGAGAAATTCCAACTTGTGTTGCTAATCTGCCCATAGCCTGAAGGCAATGGGTGCCTGTGGTGCATTGCACCAGGGCCCAAGCCTCTCAGGGGGCCCTGTGCTGCCCCCCAACTAAAAGTCTCCCCAGTACAATCTAATTAAGTTTTATTTTTTTTGTAGATCAGGAGTTTTTTTTATAATATATGGCCCTTCACTGCACCCATCCCCACCTCCCGGCTCATGCCCCCTTTCACCACCCCATGCCCCCTTTCACCATCCCATGCCCCCTTACACCATCCCATGCCCCCTTACACTGACCCATACCCCCTCACTCCAGCCCATGCCCTTTAGGCTCATTAGGACCCCTCTTGTGGGCTCCTAACTCGGAAGCAGGGAGTTCAAGGTTTTTCTTTTCCTGCTCCTCCCTGGGAGGGAAAGACCAGAAGGGGGGCCAACACAAAGAAAAAGGAAGGAGGGGCCCAACATTTTTGCACCAGGGCCCTCTATTCACTAGCTCTGTCACTGCCTGAAGGAGAGGGTTAGCCTACTAGATCTAACTCTTTTATGTATTTCTATTGTCAAATCATAACAGATAATGAACAGAACTGATTAGAGATAGTTTGTAAATCCATGGTTCCTCCCATTCCTCTCCAGATTTTAATCCTGTTAGGAACAAAAGTCTATCATTATTATTGTAAAATTGAATACAATAAATAAAAATGAAAGGTTGTATTGATTTTAAAGGTTGTTAGAATCATTTGCATAAGTGCTTCAAAAGAACATACAATTAATATGACATTTCAGTGGTCCTTTCAAATGGAATGAGCATCTTAAATATGGTGTAACCCTTTTAATTGCCTCACAAGGAAGAAGAACTATATTGGGTGGAATGTGCAGAGAATATATGATAGTGGTAATGCCAACACTAATCTCATCATGTCTCAAAGCCACCGCTTTTTAAAACACAGTGGAAAACCAAGAGCTGCGGCTACCAACAATCAGCTGGTTGGATTACAGGGTTAGCTAAGGACTGCAGTAACTGCTTTACATATTTGTTTAAATATAATTTTAGAAGCTTTCACAACAGTTCCTGTTTGTAAAAGTTTTAAATGTTTATTACACCGTGACCTTTATTATTTTAGTTGTTTTTTGCTAATTCCATGGAGAAAAAAAAGCATTGCAGATAACCTATATTACAGTAAATAAAATTAAATATTTTGTTATCTCCCTTTCATGACCTAGGGGAAGAAGCCCAACTCAAAAGCAGAATTCTCCTGCCTTGGTTACAGGAATCCTTCCTTGGACCGTGGAGGGGATGGGCTTATCAGTGACAAATTGCTATTCCAGGACCATCAGGATGCAGAACAGGAATCATGGACGCAGAACACCATGGTTATGTTCCCTAGAAGTGGGTGTCTTTTTTGGCAATAGCTGGAACATTTATAGGAAAAGAGAACAATACAACTTTGGTTCAACCCACAAACATAAATAAATGATCTGCCCTTAACTAGTTAACTAAAACAGCCTCACTGGCCAATCATAGGGTGAGCTGGTAATTACATCACAAACTGAACCACATTCAAAGTTCCCTTAAAACTAGTTCATTGTTCAAATGTCCTGTCTCTGATGATAGAAATACCTGGAAAAGATGAACAGGGGGGAGGAACAGCAACTAACCACAACCATACCGAGGAAGGTGTAAGAGGGGTGGAGTCACGCCAACAGGTGAGCCATCACAAGGCCAATTGCAGAGGCACCCACCTCCCAATGCAATGTAAATGGACGGAAATTAAGGGGATGTTGTTGGGGGGGTTCAGGAATTACCAGTCAGTCCCCCAAAAGCAGATCTAGATACTCCCCTTTTTATTTAATTATTCAAGTTAAAAATACTAGTCCTATGTTTCTCTAAAGGCAGATATGTTTATAGAGTTAATGCTTTCCAACTTGGGGAAAGTGAATTCAGTAAAACAGAGTACTGGGCAGCTCTCCTCTCCCAACTAGTTGTTTACAGGTGAACAGTTTATCCCCCCAAAACAGTTGTCATGAGAACTTTCTTTGTGACTTTCTTACCCTCCACTTGGGAATTCATATGATTAGGTTAACTAAGCTTCACAGAGCTGGAAATCAGACCGTTAAAAGCTACAATGTATATTTCCTGTACAGAAAATATACATTACAGCTATTTATGTCCCTTTACAGTCTTTCCTGAGAATCTACCATCTTTAGACTCTTAAATGGTCAGTGTACGCCCTTCTCATGTTAGACATATTTTCAGTTAACCAGCAATTAACATAAAAAATACACGTGCAAACAGCACAAAATCAAAGCTTTACCAGAAAATATAATTTAAAAATACAATTTGCCTCACCCACTCTTTTATAGTTTTGAGCCCTACTGAAAAGAAGTGAACATTTTCAACTGTGCTAACATTATTTAGGCCTTTGCAAGACAGCCTAACCAATGTTGAAATCTTTCATTTCCTTTCAGTAGTGATCAGGACAACAAGAGAGGTGAGGAGGGGCATAGCAGTGGCCAATAATGAGGTAAACTGTGTTTTTTTTTTAAATGATATTGCCTGGCATAACATTTGCTTTGTTGCTGTTTGCACGTGTATTTTAATGTTAATTAAAGGTAAAAAAAAAAATTGGTTAAACATAAAAAGTGCGTACTCTGGATTGCTGTAATCATCTTGCTTTAGTTCACACAAACTTCTGTATGTTAGTTTTTAGAATTCTTATTACAGTGTAAGTATATGTCTGTACCACTGCAGTTCTCACTCTTTTCTTTTACCACTTCTGTTTAAAGTTTCTTAAAGAAGATTGCTTCTACAGAACCATAATCCATAAGGATTTTCCACAACGGTGAATTATTTCTACCTGGTATGCTGTTCTCTGTTCACTATTATTATTCACATATTAATTCAATTTTTTTCTTCTATTTTTAGTATTACAGAATAAATGTATGGCAATTATGTGGAAGAAAATTGGATCATCATGAGCAAGATATATAACACTATATAAATGAGAGGCTAAAAGAGTGACATCATACAAAAGGCCATATTTTGAGTAGTAACCCAAAATAGTGAGGTCAGCCGGATCAATGTTTGAATCTCATCTCTTAAGACTACCTTTTGAATGAAGGCCCCACCAAGATACTGTCCTTACCAGCTAGTGTCTCCATCTCCACATGTTTCAGAAGTGTTTCACTGACTAATATAATAGTGTATATTTTAGGTTGATTTAAAATCTTTGCACATACATGAAAATAGGCCAGGATTATTTGGGCCACAAAGGCTTCTCACATTTTGTAAGTTGATTCCATGAATGTAATACTAAATATAACTATGGATATTGTGAGATCTGAAAACCTAGACAGACAGATATGATATATCATGGCCTTCCAAATTTGGCTTACTACTTCTACCATTTTTGAATAACAGTAATGGTTTGGTTATGATCCTTTCAACTGGGCTGTGGTATCTGATCAGTTTGTGGTGATTTGTCCGATGAGCATTTTATACTTGTGCTCTTTAAAGATATATTATAAGAAGAATGGGTTTTATGTTTCCCATATATCTCCACAGTCATTCCTTATAGTCACCCTTATGTATTTTTCCCACTTAGTCACCCATTGGAGTTTATACACTGGGTTGCGAGCAGAGATGAAATAGTATATGGTGAAAATAAAACATTTGGGATGGTAGTCCAGTAAGAATTAGTTTTCAGAATTAGGTTTGGGAGTAGAAAAGCTTTGTGGACAAATTTACATGTAAACTTCCATGTAGCTTGGGAAGGTAATAGACTTACAATCTGTGTAATCTACTCTGGGTTAGGAAATTGTTCATTGTGAAAACTTGGGACGAATTTGCACAATATTGTTATATTGTGCTTCAGTGAATTGGAAACGGAGGGAAAATTTAGATCCACTAATGTGATTTTATATCTAGGGACTCAAATAAATATAGAAATACATTAGGTAATAGCAAGTACTTTTCCAAATGTCATTTTTTTTATAGAGAGCATAAATGCCTGTATTTGTTCCATTTGATCAGCATGGTAATAATACACCACAATACAAATGATCAGCCCTATTAAATTGAGATTCGGACAATTGAATAGGGCTCTATATAAGCACAGAGCATCATTTTTTTACAGAAGTTTTTAGTTAGTGAACTTCATTCCAAAAGCAAGGACTTCACCAATTAAAAACTTCTGTTAAAAAATATGCTCTGTGCTTATATAGAGCCCTATTCAATTGTCGAAATTGCATGTATTTTATTGTATGTATTTAATTATGGTTAGGTAATGTTACTCTTTGTTATCTTTATTAGTATTACCTATTAATTGTTGCCTGTTTCTCATAGCACTACATTTCAATTCTTTATTATTGCCCTTGTGATATTATTTTCTATTTATGTTTACCATTTTTATTGGTTTCTATAGTTTTGTCCTGTTTCTATGTGGCAAACCACTCTTTTGAAATCAGTGCACCATTGTGATTCACTAAGCAATTTAGGAGCCATGAAGCACTGTGATCAGTAGTGATGTCCCGAACAGTTCGCCAGAGAACTATTCACGGCGATTTTCGCATGTTCGCGTCCGCCGCGAACGGCGAACACTTGCGCTTTTTGGTTCGCCCCCTATACTTTATCATTGAGGAAACTTTGAACATCATTTATTTTATTTTATAATTTTTTTTGTGTAATCTATGCCTGCCTGCCAGCGTGTGTGTGTGACAGGCTAACACCTAACAGCTTATATTGTGCTTATTTTCACTACTCATACCTGGTGGTGTAACATACATTGAAAACAACCATTTTTTTCCTGTAATCTAATTTCAGTTGCCTGCCTGTGTCAGGCTCACAGCTTATATTGTGCTCAGTGACATAAAACAACACTTTTTTGACTGTAATAGATTGAATAGCAATTGCCTGCCTACAGGCGTGTGTGTGAAGCCTATTGCATCTACTCTGCCAACTTTTGCCAGTGCACAGTGACACTCATATCTGGTGGCACCTTAGATTGCACGCGCAGTGCCCCAAATTTGAAGTGGGAGGACCGACCAAGCATCTTTTTCCATCTCCCGCTTCCAAAAATCCATGCCATATACACGTCCCCTGATAGTGGACGTAACAGGGATTAAACCGATAGGAATAGTACTACTTAACAGTACACACCTTATAAAAACGCAGACAGAGGCAACGCGTATAATCTTCCATGCTGTGCAGTGGAAGCCCCCAGACTCTGACTTGTGTATAATCTTCCATGCTGGGCAGTGGAAGCCCCCAGACTCTGACCTGTGTATAATATTCCATGCTGGGCAGTGGAAGCCCCCAGACTCTGACCTGTGTATAATCTTCCATGCTGTGCAGTGGAAGCCCCCAGACTCTGACCTGTGTATAATCTTCCATGCTGGGCAGTGGAAGCCCCCAGACTCTGGGAGTCTGAAGAAGAGGAGTCAGAGGAGGAAGGTGGCGTTGAGGAAGTGGAAGACCAAACACTGCAGGCGTCCCAGGGAGCTTGTTGTCACCTTTCGGGGACCCTTGGTGGCTGGGTGGAGGAAGAAACCTACAATGACATCAGTGAGGACAAGGAACGGGACATGGCTAGCTTGGTATCCAACCTTGTGCAAATGGGGAGTTTGCGGTTGTGCAAAGGGACTGTTTGCGGTTGTTTGCGGTTAATTAAACGGGGAGATTGGTCTGTTACTGTGAAGCGGGTGTAACCCTTACACTACCTGATCGATACAACATCATACCTGATGTTTTAAAGCATGTTATTCCAAACAATTTAGAAATGTTAGGTGATTTATGCCCTTTATGGCTTAAAACCAGACTCTGCATCAACTATGTAATTTTCCGTGGGAGTTTTGCCATGGATCCCCCTCCGGCATGCCACAGTCCAGGTGTTAGTCCCCTTGAAACAACTTTCCCATCACTATTGTGGCCAGAAAGAGTCCCTGTGGGTTTTGAAATTCGCCTGCTTATTGAAGTCTATGGCGGTTCGCGGGGTTCGCCGGTTCGCGAACATTTGATGGAAGTTTGGGTCCGCTGTTCGCGAACCGAAAATTTGATGTTCGCGACATCACTAGTGATCAGTGTAACCTTCAACTCATTGTGAAACTTAGTATATCTAGCGAATGGCTCCATGGGGACCTCCAACTACATCTGTCTAAAGTGCACTGATTAAAACAAAAAAGTATGGATTTGAGGGTATAAATCATGGATCCCAAATATAGAAAAACTGAAAATGGATACAAACCACTGAAAATGACATACAGATAATATTTGGAAGATTTCGATCAGTAGAGACTGATTTTGTTGTACCTCTAATGCAGTTAAAAAATGTATTCAGCCAGTAATAAAATTCAGTATGTAATACTAAGAATTAATACAATCAATAGGCAATATATATTATCAGACCTTGGGACATATACACATTGAACAGGTCCAAAATAGTATATATTGTGGGGCTGCACAGTCACTAATCAAAGGAATTTCTGGATTTCCACCAAAAAAGCAGGGAAGCTGGGATATATCTGTCATTCCATTATAATGGGAGACGCCCCATACACTTGTATGAGGAAATTACATTAATAATACATAAACCATTTAATTAACAACTGATGTTATTATTACCCTCTTACAGTGGAAGAATTCTCTCTTGCATTAATTTATTCCAGTGTCAAACACAACTGATTATCATAACATAAGCCAGGCTCTGGAGACAGCTATGACATGAATGAAGTAAAAGACCAGAATACACTAGCAACCTGTGGGATAGCAATACCCTATATACCCAATACAAGACACATGCCCACCATATTTTTGACCAGAACATTTTTAGCCCATCTCAGTAGTGTATTCATGTTTTGAAGACATGCTAATTAGCCAACCCTGAATATATATTCAGTCTCTCTTGCAATGTGTGGCGAAGGATTGATAAGATCCAAAATATCAGATGTTTTCAATTAACAAAGCTGGGTTGGATGCAACCTGCATTTATTATGTACTGTATCAGTGTCTGTCTTAGAAGAACTGAGTGCTGCCTTATCCATAGACTCCATCCTTCTATGTCAAACTGGCAGCCATGCTATCACATGTGGACCACTCCCTCATACATTGCAGCCCCTGTATCATTTTCAATGCCATGAGGTCCACAGCTTACTACAGAATACTGTTCCGCTACCTTTTGCTTTCCTTCTTTCTAGGGCTACTTTGAAAGCCTCATCAGATGGTCAGCTTGGCTTCTTAAGTTTCTTTCTTTTGGGGGATATTCTTTATTATTCTCTGGACAATGTCACAAACTTCCGTCCAAAGTTCTTCAGGCCTCCTATCTTCCATGTCAGGTGCGAAACCTCAGAGAACAAACACTGGGCAACCATTGTTGGAAGAACACAAGCTGGTGGTGGCAGTGTTATAGTCTAGGGTATGTTTTCTTGGCATTGTCTGGGTCCACTCATACGTCTGGAAGGCACTCTCACCCAACTTGTTTATCTATCCATCCTTGCAGATCAAGTACACCCATACATGTTGGCTGTCTTCCCTGGAGCGGATCAGATCTTCCTGCAGGACAATGCAACATGTCATATGGCCAGAATTGTCTTGGAGAGGTTGGAGGAGCACAACAAAGACTTCCAAGTATTTCCATGGCTTCCCAATTTCCCTGATTTGAACCCCAATAAGCACCTGTGGGACCACCTTGATCACCGTATGGAACCTCCACCATGCACTCTTCAGCAGCTGTCAGATGCATTGCAGTCTGCATGGCTCCAGATACCCTGGTCAACCTTCCAGCATCTAATTGACTCACTATCATGCCTTCTTGCTGCTGTCTGTGCTGCACACAGTGGTTATTCTGTATATTAGTTGGTGGTCTTAGTTATATGACTGGACTGTATAGTTCTAACGTTCCAGGTTCATATGCTGAATTGTTCTTTGCAGCATTGTACTCCACCCCCCCCCCCCCCCCCCCCAGACACATCCCCAACAGGGCATCCTCTCAACTTTGGCCCAACCACTTAATTAGATCTGGTGCTACTTGTACTCCCCCTTTGCTCTTCCCCAGTAATATGGTTGGAACCTTCTGATCTGAGGGGCTCATTTTCCAGTGCCATATTGTTATGTCTCTGGCTGTGCTAATCCATACAGTGTTCTTGGCAAAGATACTAGAGTGGGTTGCCAGTTCCTTCTCCAGTGGACCACGATTTCTCTGACCTCTCTGCTATGACCTGTCCATCTTGGGTGACCTTATATGTTATAGCTGACAGCTTCATTGAAATAAACAAGCCTCTTCTCCACAACAAGGTAGAGATCCAGAAGGGGAGTAGCGATCCACCACATACTTCTTTCTTAAAGGACCTCTGGTTATATGACCTTTAGAATTACTAAACTTGATGGGCAAAATCTTTTTTGAGACTAAAAAAAGTAATCACAACCTTAACATTTCTATACCTATTACTGAAGTTATCCATTTTCTTTTATCATGTGATACTGTTTGCAATTTTCTCATACAGGAATGTCCTTGTAAACTAATTAGCTTCCCATTAGCCATAATGAATGTGCTGGCAGTTGTAGATGTCACATTCCCACTGTGCTTCAAAATCTCTTTTCTACTCATGTAGCATGATTGCACATAAAAAGGTATCTGGAGCCATTACATTAATTTATTTTTCATTCTAACAACATTTCACAGTGAGAAAGGAGTGAACAGTGGAGTCCATTTTGTAAGCCGAAACCTGTGAGGAAAGCCGCATTTTGATCTCTTTCAAGGCTGTTTAAGCTTAATGGGAAAATGATTGCTGTAAGCGGTGTTGGGAGAAATTCACAATGGAATAGAGCAGTGGTGGAGCTACGCAATAGACACATATGTGACAAGTAGCATGACGTGACAGTGGGTAGAAATGGCAAGCTCTGTGGCAGGCGGATATATTATGGAGGTGGTATATAAGGATACTCAGAATTGGAAAGGGATAGAACTACTTTATGTGCCTCACTCCCCTTCTGGAGTGTTGTAAACCTATCACTCTACCTCCCCTCATCTGGTTACTTCTTCCATACAAGTGTGTTGCTCTTGAACTTTAGGGTGCACTAATCTTTTTATGTGGCCTATTCACTTCAACTCTATAGCCCTGATGGAGACATGCTTATGTTTAGAGCTAGATTTGCATAATTAGTATATAAATCAATAGCCTTGTAAGTCCATTTCACATTTGTTGTATTGTTTATATAGTATTTTTGTCCACTTGGTAATAGGATTGTTTTTTTTTTAGAGTAAAGATGGTTTATGTGCTCGGTTTGGGGCTCCCATGATTGATCTTGTTTATTGGCGTTTAATGCTTTGTCTGAATCCATTTGGGGGTGCTTCTTTTTATGGGTTGCTACAGTTTTTTTGTTTGCTTGAGACTGAAGATGAGACTTTACATGTGAAGAAGACAAAAGAAACATAAGCTTGAAAAGATGCCAAAAAAATTTGAACATTGGAAAATCTTCCCCTTACCATTTTTGTGTTTGCTATATAGCACTGCTCAGTAGTAGATATGGGAAAATATATACAGCCTTATTAAATTGCGATTCAGTAAATTTAGAAGGGCTCTAGAGCACAGAGCATATTTTTTTTACAGAAGTTTTTAGTTAGTGAAGACCTTGCTTTTGGATAGAAGTTCCCTAACTAAAAACTTCTGTAAAAAAATATGCTATGTGCTTATATAGAGCCCTTTTAAATTTACCGAATCGCAATTTAATAAGGCTGATAGTATTTTTTGTAAAAGTTCAGATTCCTCATTTGTACAGAATGTCACACATAATAAAAACAGCTTCTCTTCATTTTGCGCTTTATGTTTTTAACAACTCAATAAAATATTTTTCATTGTTACTAATTATAAAAGCATGAGATCTTCTGCCAGTATCAGATACATATGACCAGACATTGTCAAGAACAAAGAAAGATTTTCTTGGCTTACAAGTTATAGAATACACACACTGTGCCCCATAATAAATTCACTACCTTATAATAAATTAACCTATAAAAGTACCTAATCAATCTTTCTCCCCACTAGTCACCAGGGACGGTGCAACCAGGTAGGTAGGTAAAGTGGATGCCCTTTAAAGAAATATAAAAACACATGCAAAAATGTAATCTGATCACCCTTCAGGATGATCAAATTGCCTTTTTTTTTATGTGGTCACTACTCGTCAAAATAACAATGGGAGAGAGGAGCAAACGTATCACTGCCACAGGAAAGTGTCTACAATCTGACAACTCATCATTAATATTAAACCTACTTTCAAACTTCATTTGCTTTTGGTATCTACCCACTATACAGTCAAGGCGGCATCGTCCAGCAAGTAGCTGCTAAATTTTCAGACATACAGTGTACCGACACAATGATCTCCCCCTCCTTGGAGACAAATTCTCAGCTGGAGACTAATACTCTAATCTTTAAAAATTAATTTAATGTTTATTATTTTTTTTACTTTTTGTAGGAATTTCATTATTGATTAATGCATAATTAAAATAACTAATCTTTTAAGAGTGTGTATTAATTTCCACTGCTAACATTTTAATGGCTAAGCACTAACAATGCACTGTATATGATATGAGGAGAAACTACCTAAAATATAATAAAAACCCAGAGAATTTTAAATTAGTCTCATTCCTCAAAAACATATATTTGCTGATATTTGTTACATTCATTTGTAATAATTTTAAGAACAAAATAGATGAAAACAGACTGTAACATTTCTTACAGCTAAACTGAAAATGTGCACAATATGAAACATAAAATACTAAACCTGTAAGAGCATATATTTCATAGAGGTACCACACTGAATTGAAAAACAAATTAACAAGATTTTTTTTATTTTTATAAAAATGCTAGTTTTCATAAGCCAAGGTCAAGTTTGCAATATGATTGAATTGGGTCTTTCTATGGGAAAATAGTGAGACATTAGGAGACATTGGGCCTCATTCAAGAGTGTTATGCCCAATTGAATAGGGCTCTATATAAGCACATAGCATATATTTTTACAGAAGTTTTTTAGTTAGTAAAGACCTTGCTTTTGAATAGAAGTTCACTAGCTAAAAACTTCTGTAAAAATAATATGCTCTGTGCTTAAATAGAGCCCTATTCAATTGGAAAAATCTCAATTGAATGAGGCCCATTGAAATAAAAAAATTGTATTGCTCCTGATGGATCTCCATGTATTTTCTAATAGATTTTGGGAATATAATTACCTCTTAATGGAAATAAAAACTCACTGCCTCTGCCAAGACCCCATAATTTGTTAATTATATAATTGTGCCCACAGAGCAATCATAGTAATTTCTATATAAAATAATGTGTAGAACAGCCTGTTTTATTGAACCACTCTAAATCAACATGTTTGGCCTTCAGGGCCCAGTTAGCAATGTTAATTTAACATGGTTGTCAATGAAAGAGTTAAAGGGACACTGTCCAGAGATATTCAACATTGTTTATGCCCTTGTATGCTATTGTGAGCTCAATATGCTAATTCGCATCTCAGAGTGCTTGATAAGGGTAGGGGAAGATCTAACTACATGAAAACATTTGTGGGCATTGTTTTTGCCAAAGCAAGGACTGCAATCCTAGGGCCTTATTCAAATATGATTTGGCCAATTGAATAGGGCTCTATATAAGAAAATAGCATCTTTTTTTTACAGAAGTTTTTAGTTAGTGAACCTCTGTTAAAAATATATGCTATGGCCCTCATTCAATTGTGATTTTGCCAATTAAATAGGGCTCTAAATAAGCACATAATATATATTTTTTAAAGAAGTTTTTAGTTAGTGAAAACCTTGCTTTTGGATAGATGCTTAATAACTAAAAACTTCTTTAAAAAATATATGTGATGTGCTTATTTAGACCCCTATTCAATTGGCAAAATTGCAATTGAATGAGGGCCTTTGTGCTTAAATAGAGCCTTATTCAATTTGCCGAATCACATTTAAATGAGGCCCCTAGTTAGTACATCAAACAACTCCTTGGTTTTCAGGAGCCAAATAAATGTCTAGGACAATATGTAACTAAATTGTCATGCTTTTTAATAATAACTTAAAAAAAGATTTTGGGGTGACAGAGTCCATTTGATGTTGAGTGGTTTGATGTCTTATAAAATAATAATGAATAATTGTGGGGGAAAAGCAGAATTTAGAAACTGTTGGTAGTAATGCAAACTAATTAATTACCAACAGCCTTATTAAATTGCGATTCGGCCAATTGAATAGGGCTCTATATAAGCACAGAGCATATTTTATATAGAAGATCACGTCTGTAAAATAAATATGCTATGTGCTTATATAGAGCCCTATACAATTGGCCAAAGTAGAACAAATAACAACTGTTTTTATTTTTTATGGGTGTATTTTAATGGTACTAATGCAGGCTAGCCCATATTTATCAGTGATAGATAGCACTCCTGTAGGATGCAATGTGAAGTCATGCCATGCCAATAAACACAAGGACACACATTCAGGACCTAATTAAGCAGAAGACATGGTGAGAGAATAGAACTTTTATATAGGTGAACTAACCAGTACCACCTCACTTCCAGACCACCATGGGCCTCTTTTCATGGCAGCCCCAGCACCGCCTGCAGTTTCACCTCAGTACAGCTTGATAGAAAAGTCATTGTTCTCTGGGAGTTAGATGAAACATCCTGCATTGTTACACTGTTTATCATCATCAGACTGTTTTAAGCCCACACAGTTTGGATCAGAAGCTTGGACGAGTTCATATGAGGACAGGACCTGAGACAGTGAGACCTGCTATTGTCAGGTACTGGTATGATACAGACCATAACACGGGCTGGATTGCATATAAAAAGTGCTTGGCTGGACATTAATATACACTTTTATTACTATGATGATCTAGCATACATAAACATGTGTCTATCTATCTATCTGTCTATCTTTATGTCTGCAGGTTCAAAAATCTGTCACCTATTTATATACATAAAATGATTATGAAAACAAGCAAAAGTAGTGTCAACTTCTACAAAAATGAATGAATTAATCTTATAATACTGCACCACATTTATAAACACGTGCATATTCGACAGGGCATACAAATCTATAATATAAAGCAAGTAGAATTCGACTCTGTACTAATAGTATACAGTAAGGGCCTCATTCAATTGCGATTCGGACAATTGAATAGGGCTCTATATAAGCACAGAGCATATTTTTTTGCAGAAGTTTTTAGTTAGTGAAGACCTTGCTTTTGGATAGAAGTTCACTAACTAAAAACTTCTGTAAAAAAAATATGCTCTGTGCTTATATTGGCCGAATTGAAATTGAATGAGGCCCACAGTATCTAACTTACACAGTTGCAACTTACACAGATTCGTTCCACATACAAAAAACACCCATAAATCATCCTATAAATCAGATGGAATATATGCTATGTCATCAATTTATACAAAATCTGAGCCCCAAAAAAATGTATATTACTGTAAATACAATCATGCTATTATATATGTTCTGTGCATTTATGTATCAGTAAATAAATTGCATTTAAGCATTATTCGACTTATACTGATGTCTGCTGAACCAATTAGCAGTGTAAGGAGAATTAGTGTACATTGTACTGAAAACATTTTATATTCCTCTTCAAAGGGCAACTAAAATGCATACAATTTGCTAACTCTGACTTTTCCCACATGCTCTGGAACAGATGTTCCTAAATCATAGTTATTGGACCATCAGTGGTTCATCAGCCTCATTCAGATGGTCCATGTTACAACTTGGAAAATTAATAAAAGCATTACTGATGTCTCTAGTTACTAGATTTTATGGTTTATAATAGACTATATAGTTCAATATAGAGCAGCACATAACAATTTCTAAGAAGTAGGGGACAGATTTGAAGACCCTCAGCAGTGGTCTGCAAAGAATCTAGTCAACTTCAAAGTGGTGCACGGAAAACCGTTTGGGAATTTTTTTTTGAAGATATACTGAAGATGAGACAAAATAATTTGTGATTGCATTTTTTTTTGCAATGCTAGTTATATGGACTGTGTCTAATTCAATCTTCTACTATAAATATTTCTGTTTAGACATTCCCAGTCCAAGATCCACTCTAATACAAATAATATGACACAATTACCAATCGTTTTTCAGCCGCATTTGTTTTCCGAAATATGCAAATCAAGCAGTGGAACACAAGCTCGCAGGTCTAAACATTTGTTAACAAATTCAATGTGTTGAAATTGTACAAAGAATGTGAGGAGATCAATGTGTGAACCATGGAGAGTCTGCAGATGTGTGAACTGGCCTGATCCACTGCAAGCTGTGGAGAACATGTTACTTACATATTTGTAGAGACATGGGAATATTTGTTTCTTTGTTGTATCAGAAAGAGGATATTTGATAATGTGCAAGATTGTATAACTGCTTGGGGGCTTGCCCTCTGAATGCCAATAAGATCTATGGACTCAAGTATACTCTGTGCATTCCTTGTTAATTTTAATGAAGTTTAAAGTGGTTTTACTTAATATTTTTCATAATAGAACTACTTTTGTAATGTTTCAAACATGCTCTTTTAAATGTTCGGAAATCCTGTTGTGTTCATGACCATTTAAAGGAACAGTATCATTTGGAACCTCTTGTGCGTTATATGTTGGTGAGTGGCCTTTGCATGGAGTCTTATTAGAAAAGAACCTGGAGGTAGAATATGTGCCTGCCCTCCTTGCATTAGTAGTGCGGCAATCTGACAATATTCTTCTAGGACTTTTGTTAGAATAAGATAACACACGTTACTATGATGCACTCAGTTTGATGAAAACCTTCAGCTCTAAAGCAGCCATTTAGTAGGCAATGATCATAAGCATGTCTTCTTAAAGGAGTGCAGTGGTCCTTTAATAGGGAAATCTAGAAATGTACTCTCTTATTTGAGAGTTAGGATCTGTAATTAGATATTACTGTAAGATTCCTGAATTATTGTGTGCACGGAAGTACAATTGAGAGGCATATTAATTTATGTACTCTTTCTATAAGTGTATTTAACTGTATTACATACCTGGGCTTGGATGGTGGTAATCCTAGAACAAAACATTATGGGTGACAGATATTGACTGTCACAACCAAGGGGTGGGGGGTCTGCTTTAAACACAAAAAACTCCTGCCTTTGAGTACAGGAATTCTCCCTTGTGAGGGTAGGGCTTCTCGGTGCCCGACGGTCATCTCAGGATCATCAACAGAAGCATCAGGAACAGGCTCAGCAGAATTGGTACAATCTGCTCTTCAGTCGGCTTGAAAAGGCCAGAGAGACCAAATCTACCCACACATCTCATATATCTCCCTCTTCTAGGAAAGCAGTATAAGATCAGGTTACTAAGTGGTTATAGCTCATTCCTTCAAAGAAACACACCGTTTCTATGTGCTTCAGAGAAAGCATAAAGGTTATTCATTGGTTTGCCTTTTTACCCATTTCTCCCATACAATAAAACAATGGCACATTTACATAGGCGAACCTTGAACCAATCAGGTAGTGGGCCACTTCCCAAAGTCTGCCACTTTAAATTACATCCACGTGGGCTTGGCCTGGCTCTAAGGACCCAAAACCAGCCTAACTATTTCCCTTGCTAGGTGTTGAGGAATCTAGGCCCCAGCTAACAGCAATCTCCAGTCAGGATCTGGGCACAGCAGGGGTTGAGAAAATAATGTAAGCCCTGGAGCTAAATTGTCTGGATAGGGGATTCCAGTTCAACTTGAGTAGAGGAATATTTTTATTAGCTTAATGCAATAGTTGCACCCTAAAACATACTCTACAGACAAAATAATGGCCCTAAAAATGAAAAATGGACTCATAGCCTTTTTGGCTCACGTGACCTGGTGGAAAGGTGCCTTAAGGGTCCAGGACATACAACCAGTGCTTGGGGAAAACATCATACAACATAACAAAATCAACAAATGGTAAAGTCTTTCACAAGGTCCTTATGGCCATTATAATACCCCTTTGATTCAACTGGCTATGTGGCTAATGTCCATTAGTGTCCAGTGCCAGACCCAGAATTCCAAGTGTTCTGAGGTTCATGACAAGGACTGCTTAGATGACGGTTAGAACAACAGGGGGGGGGGGGGGGGGTCAATAGTGGGTGGGTAAAGGAAAGTCCTCTAATCTTTACATACACTTTTGGGCCCTGAAGGGCTGTTGGTTGTGGGGTCCAGGGGAGTCTGAACCAAGTCCCAAAGAACAGATTGTGACATTGACACTTGTACAAGCAGAGGCAATGCAAGATATTTCACTAATCCAGTGCATTATTGCTAAGTAATAATTTATTTTCACATTTTGAAGTTTGTGTGTACATAAATACTGTATATACCTTTATATTTCGAAACTTTGCTCTCAAACTATTTCTAGCATGGCCCCTTGTGAAAAGGTTGGGCAACAGTATTATATATGGTTTAAAATCAATTACATTGTAAAAACTTCTTAAAACAGTGAATGTATGTGAATAAAATATTGGCAATGATACATTAATGCTTAGGACAACAGTCCTAAGGAGGTAAGTTAAGGGACAACAAATAAGCAGCTAGGACTGTGCTTTTTTGTTTATGCATAATGAAGGTGCAAGAGAGAATATAAAAGAAGTAGTGAAGAAGAAAAAACATGCACAAATATTAAAAGTCGAAGGTGTGAGAGAAGAAGAGAATCAGGCGGAGTAGAAGCATCTAAAGTAGGATGGAAGTGGAATAAAGTCAGCATAACACCCAAATATATCAGTGAACTGGACTGTAATCCGGAAAGTGATATTTTTAAAGATACAACACAGCAAAAGGTACTACTAAGATACAATGGCAAACAACATAGTAATTATCCAGCTCAGAGGTTCCCAAGCTGGTGTGTGGGCCACCGGTGGTTCATGAGTCTCAATCAGGTCAACCACAGAACTACTGCTGGCAGAACCAGTTATAAAACATAATTAATACAATTAAATAAAGATGTATAAACAAGTGACGCAGAAGTGTCTAATAATCAAATTTTATTGTCTACGAGTGCACATACTTTACTCCACTAAAGCACAATGCATTTGAGAAACAGCGGAGAGAAAAATCATATAGTCAGTGAAGACCCTTAAACAAGATTCATGGGACCCTCAGCAATTAGTCCCTGGAAAAACAAAATGTTTAGGAACAACTGATTAAGTCTAAAGCAATATCCAGGACAGCACATAAACCATTTTTAGTTTTTGTGTGGATGGTGTTCTTTTTATTTTTTAATTCATAAGATTTCTCAATATGATTCAAGCTGAAAAGAATGCAATTCAAATAAATATTCTGTTTCTAAAAAAAATCAGATAATCCCCTTGCATATTTGCAGAGTGGAATCCTACATGGTACAGTGTATAAATGTACTATCTTAAGCTACCTCCTACTGCTCGTCCTTTCTATGGAACAGACATGTCAAACAGCTAACACATGCAGACAACTTAGTACATCCATCATTAAGACAACATATAGCATCCTACAAGACTATTGCTGTTTGAAGATTTATTTGTAACTTGGGGCATCAAGAAGGTGAACTTCCCTAAAAAAAACTTCTTTGATAATCATTCACTTACTAATTTAATGTGTAAAAAATCCCCATCTGTCACCACGTAACCATTACAATAAAGGTAACAAAATGATATCCACATTGTCTTTGGTGTTCACAAGCTTCTGATAAATGATCAGCTTGAATGGAAGGAAGGTAAGACAGATAACTGTTAGTTCCTCCATGTGTGTGAAATACAAGGCTCTGACTGGTATCCCAGATGGTTGAAAATAACACTGATATACTGAGACCACACTTCTATAGATATATCAATGTATTTGTAATGTAAACGGTTACACAAAGGATTAGTGAATGAGGCAAGACAAGATCCAGATGTGAATGATACTTGTGGGTCAGTTGGAAAAGGTATGGAGAAAATAAGCTGCTTGACACATGTGAAAAAGAAAGTTGTATTACATAGGATTCATACCACTTTGTAGCATTGAGTAAATACTACAACCAGATCCAGTCCTAGCGAGACAAATATTAACCAGTAGCTAACAGTCTGTTATAGGAGATATGTTTCAGACAATGCATTAAATAGGAGTAAGCAGGGATATACAATAGGGAAAAAGAGAAGTAAAGAAAATAGTAAAAAAAAATCAAGAGAAGAAAAACGGCAAAAGGAGAATTAAATATAACTGTGGGAAACTTAATGTCTCAGGCCCCATACAAGAAATTACATTATTAGTGCAATTGTAATTGGTAGAGTTATTGATATTGTCTGGCATAGAGCAGGATTTAATAGCTGGGGAGGTCCCCTCGACTCCAAGGAGGTTAAGACTTAAACTGGGGGTCCCAAAATAATCTTGAAAAGATAAAAGTTTAAGCCACCTATCTAAAATAGTGATGGGAATTTGGAGAAGGAGGACAGAGAAAGAGGAAGATAGACATAACAAGGTGTGATGAAGCAGTGCATAGAACAAAGAAGAATACGTGGAAGAAAGGGATACGATCTTGGGTTATATTTCCATTTGTTGTAGTTTTTTTTTTGTGGATTAAGGGCAGGAAGCAAATCAAATGCAGCAATTACTTTCATGGAAAAAAAGACAGAGCACAGACTAAAAAGTTTACTCACCACAGTACAAAAATAAAATACTACCACATATTAAAATAATTAAACTGAAGCCAGTGCTAAAAGGAACTCTGTCAGGAACTGATTATAATAGGAGTGTCAATTAAAAAAACACATAAAAGATTAAATTCTATAAAAACCGTTAAACTTAGCAATGAACCTTATGTCATAAACATATTAAGAGAGCAGATGTGTTTTTTGTAGTTGCAAGCTACCTCTCTACATACTTTAACCTAACATTTTACACTTCAAACAAAACCAGAACATTTTCATTTTAAGGCTGTGCGAAAGTTATTTGTCCCTTTAGGGTTTGACAGTACTACGTAAAATAAGGACCCAGGAAGGAAACACATTCAGAATGATGCAGTATATCATTATAAAATATTTAGAAGACTGAATAAAGTTTAAGGAGCCAAGGAGACAAGGCTGTCTGGATTTTTCGAGACTTGTAAACATTGGGGGGAATTATTAAAAGTCTCAGATGAAGTGAAAAGGACTAAGATAAGATGGAAAGGGGTTTTCGTCCCGTAGTGCATAGCAAATCAAGAAATAAAGTGAGATGTACTTTAGGCGTACATTCCCCCCATTACAATCCTCACAACAGTGTTTATGAAGAGAAGTCTTGAAATAAATTATTTATTATATAATATGACTGTGGAATTCCACTGGTAAACTCTGTCCTTTTACTTAGTATTGATATTATAATATTTAGGAAATTATTAATAATTTTCTTGCTTTGGGTTATTTGAATTACAGTGCTGTGGTTGTCAAATATATCAAACAGTGGCCACAATTTGTAATTTAAGGTTCTCAATCTAAAGTATAACAACTGCTGTTATACTATTTAAATCTTGATGGCATATAACAGTGACATCCAAAGACTGTAGTGTACTGGGGGGGGGGGGTCTCTAAATGCTGCTAAATTCTCTTTTTATGAGCTTGAAACCCTTTCTACCTTCTTCCTGCGGCCTGCTGATTTTTGGAGGTTTTCAGTATGAGAGGGGAATTTCTGTTCAAATGACATGCTAATATAAATACATTTGAATCTGCAGCACAGCAAGCAAGTTTATCGTACTGTGGTCAATTTGCTAAAAGCTCCACTTGTGTTGACCATTAGAAATGGTAATAAATATGGAGGTTATGTGCAACAGTAAAGGAAACATTAAAAATAATTTAATCTAATGTTTTGTGTGGTTAGATATATACCTTCTCACATCGACATGGGTGTAGGATCTGGGGGGATGAGGGGGACAAATCCCCCCAGATTTTGCATTGTTTGTATGTATGCATATAGAAGCTGTTAAGTGTTCTGTGTATCAAGTGAGCTGTATACCCCCAGAATTATTTTGGTTCCTACACCCCTGCACATCGACACCTTTCCCGACAGCACATTTACTAATAACTAGCAGATATATTAATCAGAATTGGTATAGAATTGAGCAATAGCAGAGCTACTGCCGGTGCAACAGGTGCAAAGCACCAGGACCCACAACAGGGTAGATGCTCTCTGCTAGTGTCAGTGGTCTGGTGTAAAGTGGAACTGCTAATTTATTAGGGTGCTGATGATTATTGTTTATAGAAAGATGATAGGAGTGACAACCTACATATATATTATTGACAGTTTACAGGTTAGTTGAAATACAGTTACCACCACACCACTATGATCCAAATAACCAAAAACAAGAGACATATTAATCCAAATAACCCAAAGCAAGAGAATTAACCAATCAATAAATAGAGAACTTGCACATGTGGTTTCCCCAAATTATATTTCACTAGCTCCGCCACTGGAATTGAGATAAGATAAAAAATTGCAATTATAACATTATAGTTTAGTGACAGGAGTAAATTAGATAGAAAAAGGAAAATATTTATTAGATGTGGCACCATACTGTGAAAGAGAATTCCAACCCGTTATATTTTAAGCTCTATAGTTTGAGACTATGTTCATATCCCAAGCAGATGGGTTAATTTAACAAATGTTACTCCTGGAGTAGCTTGATGGAGGAAGTAATTAGCAATTTGTTTGATGTTTTGAAGAAGGAACATGGCCTGTTTAAAAAAACAGAGTCCATAAACCTTCTATAAAAATTGCACAAAACAAGTTTTATCTTCTATAGCATCTCTTCAATTTGTTTTTAAGTTTGTAAAAACTGACAACTCTGCTACAGCCCCTACTATATATATATATATATATATATATATATATATATATATATATATATATATATATATATATACAGTATATTACAGTGTGCCCTTTTTATAAATCTATGTGGGGACTCATTTGTTAAAAGTAATTTTTTGGACATCTTAATAAATAAGTTCTATAATGCAACATAAAAAAATATTTTATAAGTATTTTGTGTGTGATAAATAAAATCTTTGAATAATATATTCCCATCAGAGAGAATAATGGTGGATAGCCCAACATACTCACACCTCTACTATTAAAAGGGACTCTGTCACCCAACAGGAAATTAGTTTAATCATAAATAGGATAATCACTAATACAGTTGTCGTTTGTGTGTAATACTCGCAAAATTACGAGTTGTACATGCACGTTGTGCATTGCGAGGCTCGCATTGCACGGCAAAGGGAGAGGGAGGGAGAGAAGGAAAGGGAAGGAGGGAAGGAGAATGAAGGAAGGAGAAGGGAGAGAGAGTGAGAAGGAGAGTAAGAGAGATAGAAGGAGGGAGGGAGAGAGGGACAGAGGGAGAGAGAAGGTGGGCGAGTGAGAGAATTGTGAGTTGTGCATGCAACCCTCACATTGTGAAGCCGCACATTGTGTGGCTGACATAGCGCGGCAAAGGGAGAGGGAGGGAGAGAGAAGGAGAGGGAGGAAAAGAAGTAGAGGGAGAAAAAAAAAAGGAGAGAGAGGGAGAGAGAAGGAGGGAAGGAGAGAGAAGGAAGGGGGGAGAGAGAGAGAAGGAGAGGGAAGGAGAGAGAGAGAGAAGGAGAGGAAGAGAGAGAGGGAGAGTGAGGGGGGAGAGAGAGGGACGGAGGAAGAGAGAGAAGGAGAGAGAGAAAGAAGGAGGGAAAAAGTGAGAAGAAGGGAGAGAGAGAGAGAGGAAGGGAGAAAGAATGAGAGAGAGAGAGAAGGACGGAGAGAGAGAAGAAGAAAGGGAGAGATAGAATGAGGGAGGGAGAGATAGAAGTAGGGAGGGAGAGAGAGAAGGAGAGAGAGAGAGGGCGCACACAGAGAGAGTGAGCACAGAGAGAGGGTGAGAGAGAGGGCACAGAGAGAGAGAGAGAAAGGGAGCACAGAGAGAGGGTGCACAAAGAGACAAAACACACAATATTTAATAAAATATTATTCCGTCATTTTTGATGTGTAAGTGACTAGTTGACTATATATATATATATATTTTACAAGCCTTTTTTTCACTACAGTAAATCCTTCCTGAGTAATACAGTATTGTTTTTTTCCAACTAATATGTGTCTCAATTTGTATTCACAGCTCAGTACTTTATAAATGTGTGAGGAAGATTCTAAAAACTGGCTAATACGATGTATAGCCAAAGTTTCATGATCTTTAAAAACAACCTAAAAAAACTTGATTTTGGGGGTGACAGAGTCCCTTTAAGAAAGTAGAATACACATTTATAGCATATAGAGTCTCTGCTGACATCTCTGAGAATCCAATTATAGTATGAGGGTGGTTAGGTTGCTTCATATATAGTACAATGCAATAGGCTCATTATAACTATAGCTACTGTAGGATTAAAAAATAATATTTATTGTGTGCATTTTTAGGCTGGTTTATTGGTTTCTTGATGAATTTCCCTGTGTCGGCTTCACATAATCTATCATGCAATTAAAAGACATGTTTTAAACAATAAAAAAGTTGCATGAAGAAGGCCTCTAATGCTATAATCTTACTTATTATCATACTGCACAGATGTACCATGAACCAATTTGACTGTTTTTTTTTTAATTTTAGAAGCTCTTATTGTCCAGCCAGTTAGTTTCTGTACAGGGGTTAACATTATTATTATGCTTTGTTACGTACCAATATATTCTGTGGTGATATACAGGGGTTAAGTACAAAGCTAAAGACAATATTAATATATGGAACCGAATGTGGTGCCCTGTATGTGTGTTTAAAATCTTACGTACATAATGCTATTTCCCAAACTACCATGCAAGACGGAAAACTCACAAACTTAAAATCTAAAGGCACTAGGAGAGGCAGAAACCTGGGCAAGGATAAATGATAAGGATTAGGAGTTGTCACGAACGTTGTCAAAGGTAAGAGTGATAAAGTATGAAATAGTGGAGAAAACAACTTAACAGTACCAAATGTAAAAACAGTAAGATAAGGTAAGACATGTATTGCTGAGTTGGTGCAATGGACCAGAGCTGTATAATGGTGATGGGTGCAGTAACACAGCAGGGTAGAGGGAAGGGGTGGAAGGTTGGTCAGAACAGCCATGATGGGTGGGTTGGTAATAATGTATTAGGTATTTTTGTTATCAGGTGTTACTAACTGTAGGTGCTGGTAATTTGACTCAATAAAGAAATGGAAATAAGGGGTGGGGGAAAGTGACAGGAAAGGAGAGGATTTGCTCTTAGTTTCCAGGAAAGCAAATGCCAGGTACAGTTTGTGTATATATCTATTTGTCAAAGTGGAAAGAGGCTGAGGCACCAATCTACAAAGCCATACCTTTTGACATGATGAAAAGTAAGGTTGGTAGACTTCAGTTCGTTGATCATGGTGGGTAAGATAAAAAGTATAACCTTACAGAAAGAGTAGTAGATGAGTGATATGGCCTTCCAGTTGAAGTGGAAGCATCAAACACATTTAAGGAATTCAAGCATGCCTGAAATAAGCATAAGGCTATCCTAGGACTTAATTAAGCAAGACGTTTAGATAGATAGAATGGGCATTCCATATTGGCTTTTTTTTCTGCTGTCATATCTGTGTTAAATGCAAGCCACAAAACTGTCCATTTAAAAACCATACATTGTGATAACAGAGTCATAAAGGCAGTGCAGCCAATGATAACATGAGCGATACACAATATAAATAAAGTTCTAATTTCCACCTAATAATACACAGCTGAGCTGCCTCTCAGCTTCTCATTTTACTCTCCACAGACACCAGCTGAGAAGCAGCTCTTTGAAGAAGAGATCCAATGTGTGCCCCTCCTGCTGTTTATTGCTGAGGAATGAATTCCCTGCAGCAGATACATTACAATAGAGGTCAGCTCACACCACTGTGTCTGCACAATGTGTTTTGTAAAAGTTCCAACTTCAGCTACAATAGTACCAGTAGATTTATTAAATAATACATTCAAAATCCAAATGTTTGTCCTTACATCTCTTCATTACATCTAATTTTTTCCTGTCTTTTAAAAGAGAAGCAATAATCCTACCTCAGTAATCATCTGTTGTAAAGCAGCTACTGATAACGAATATTTTTTATAGTAGCTTTTCAAAAACATCACAAAGAAATGAATGAAGTGCTGATTATCTACTTGCTCCACCCCTGCAATGAACTGTGGAAATACAAGTTAAAGCACCATGAGCTCTGGATTTTGATATTGTATTAATATTAATCTCCTCTTTACTTTTTATAAACATTTTAGTGAAATATTCTGAGCTTACTTGCTTTATTTTACCACCTATATTGCTCAGTATTGAGGCTGCCGTTTTGTCCATCACATTCTCCCTAACAGTTATCATTCACTATCTTGTATAGCAAGTCCTGCAACAGAATATGCAAAGATGATGTCACTGCGGGGGGTGGAGTCATACACACAGCTGGACAGGCTACACACAACATGACAGGGGTAGCCTCTCTTTAGTCAGTTATTAGTGTAATCCATCCCCCTATCAGCAATGGAGTACTTTATTAAACATATAAAGCATAATACATAATATTGTACAGCACACAAAACTCTTCCTTTAATAGATATGAATTATACTTATAATTCAAGTAAATATAGATGTCTGGTTTCAATACTGTGTATATTCATATACATTAAATGTACTTATTTAATTGTATACATATACATTGTGTTACTCTAGTTACATTTTATTAATGGAAGAGTTTTGTGTGCAGTAAAATAAATATATATCACACTTTATTTGTTTCTCCAAAGCACATACTAAAATAAGATAAAATCTGAAGAAAAATGTAAATGTATTTTATACAGTATAACTACAATACTCGCTGTCATATGATGGTAGTATTAAGGTTCAAAGTTGGATAGAAATAGTATTGATGACCGTTTCATCCCTCTATCAAATATAGATATCTGTTGGAAATTACATTGTTTTTTAATTGTTTTTTTGTTTAGAGATGTAGTGGTGGACCAATTGTTAATAAAGCTACAGACAATGAGGGTATATGTTTTAGAGTGAAAGCGAGAGTGATTTTCTAGTCGTGTAGAGATAAAATGAACTCTGTATTGTTGAAGAGGGTCCTTTTCTCCAGCTTGTCAGGTACATGGGAAGTGTCTCAGGTAGCAAGAGTCCTCAGGCCACCTGTTCACCACTGCACTAAGACATGATAATATGCTCATTGGGACTTACTATATTAAAGTTTGAAAAATATGTTGAATTTCAAAAAACATCAGTAATTTGAAAATTTTTATGTCTTGAACAAATAGTAATTAAAGCATTTCAGAGCATTTATGAAAGTAATGATAAGTAGATGTCAAAATTATTTTTAAAAATATAAACTGGAAAAAACGTCTTACACTACTGGAGTGAAAATGGATTAATTATAGAAAACAATCTGTAAACTTTTTGCATAAAATGTGTGTAATTATTTTAACTCTAAATGTATTTTAATACCAAAAATTAGACCTTGCTAATTGAAAAAAAAGCACTACACAAGTGGCAGGCACTTCATAAGCAGACAAGGTCAACAACTGTAAATGTATTTGTATATTACGAGTATGTTCAAATTACCAGCTGGATTTTTAATAGAAGAATAATGTTTCTTTAAAGTTATTTGAAAGAGTATTTTTATTGCTACAAGGTGTTGTAAACTGCTAAATACAGAAGCATAAATGGAACTGTCGCAATTTAGACCTGAAGCTTGATTTGCTCTTGATCTTTTGACCCAATCAAATCACCAGCTCGGAATTCTAAGTGAGAGACATGGAACATAAATTTACTCCTCTATTGAAACTGGTAAATGAAGCAGGTTTCATTACTTTTATATAGATATTTTCTAGGTGTGGCCTTTTATATATATATATAAAAAATATTGAATGCACCAAACGGAAAATTTAAATTAACCATATATTTAAAGCTGCCAAATAAAGAAAATAAATATCAGATATACTGGTTTGGCTATGTTTGATGAAGCAGTATGCTTAGTGACATCTCCTGCCCCCTAGCAAGTTAACCACCCAATAACTAATTGCTCAAGAACCTATAACACATAATTTCACAATATCCCTGAAATATATATATGAAACTTTTTGTGTTGTTTGCATTGATGAGAAGGGAGAAAAGAGTGATGTAGAAAAAGAGTGGGAAACAAAAGGTAGAAGTTAAATGGGTTTGAGATAGTTTCCTATCATCTCTCAAAATCATTTGACTTCTCCTTTTAGTAGTTTAGTAGAGTAGAAGAGGGGAAGAAGGTTGTAGCTGTGTAGCTGAATGTTCCTTTTCTTCCTCTGGCACATTGATTGACTTAATTAAATGTTATTTAAAATGCAACAGTGGTTTTACATTGAAATATTTAGCTCTTCAGATCCTTCCACCAATGACTGCACTTTTCGTCGGATATGGACATTACTGGCTTTTGTTTTGCACATAACTTTCACTGATGAGGTTTGGGGAATATAATGACTCTGGAGCATCAGTTTGGATATAGAGTAGATTAAAAGTGTTGTTTTGATCAACCACAAGCTATTCACTTGCTCTCCTATGTCAGAACAATGGTACAAAAATATTGAAACTACTTTTTACTGTTGACTTAGTATGTAGAGTTGACATGCATTCATTATTTGTCTCATTGTAACCCAAAGTTCTGACGTTTACATATGGGCATCACAACTTGGATAGATTCAGTATGCTTTTAAATTGGATATATCACATGGATTGTCAGGACTCATCTTGCTTCCCCATAGAAAAAAACACAACCCATACAATATGCACTAAATCCTCAGTTTGTGAGCCCATTACAGCTCCCATGAAGATAGCAGCATGTGTAATAATGCAGATTGTCTTGATACTGAAAAATATATTTTCTAGAGATAAACTTACCTTCGAAGAATCAATTAATAATCATGAAATTAACTTTGTGAGATTTGTCACCTCAGCCTGATATGCCTTACCTCAACAATGTATTTTACCACCTCAACAATGTATTTTACCACCTCAACAATGCATTTTACCACCTCAACAATGTATATTAACAGCTCAACAATGTTTTCCATCATAACGCCCATGATATTGACCACCAAAATCATGATGGGTTTTTGCAGTTATACCAGGTTTGATGGTCAATATCATGGTTAAAATGATACAATATATAGCTGAGATGATAGAATAAATGTTTGAGGCGATGCACATAGGATTGAGATGACAAGTGTCATGGCTGAAATTATATAGTTTATGTTGAAGAGGATACAGTGTGGTGTGATGGAGTATATGTTTGAGAAGGGTAGACATGTTTTTGGTAATATAAATCATGATGGTAAATTTCATAATTTAGGCTATACATATCATGAATATATGCTTGATCAGTGAGAGGATATTTCATTTGAAGCCCCCCTGTCCCATAGTCCTTAAAAAGGGTTTTAGCTTTTTGCTTTATGTGTAGCAAAAATGATCACATATCTGTGGGAGAGAGGCTGTGGTGGATTTATTTCTAATAGAAGAATAGACAATGATGATGTATATTTTGGAGTGCAAGAGAAAGTGGTTTGCTAGTTGTAAAGAGATAAAATGGTCTCTGTTGTTGAAGAGAGACACACTCTCCGAACAGGCTGGGGGCACATGGGAAGTGTCTGAGGGCTAGCTGTTGCCCAACACTGGCTTACATGGCCAAGGTTAAAAACTTGGGGCAAATTTGAGGTTATCTGTTATGGAATTGATGGCTAAGGTGATAAACAGTTGATACAATATACTTCATAGTTCATAGCAGTGGTGAGTAAAGAGAAAACAAATCACTTCCATTATTGTTATGTTAATATAAATCAATTGCAAATGAATACATAGAATACATATAAATTAGGCATATACAGTAAATGCACTTGGAAGTGTTATATTGACACACAAACATTGACAGACACACACATATTTGAAAGCACAAATTAAGGTCAATTCACACACAGAAACACACATATTCACATGTGTGTTTGTGTATCAACAAATATAAACAGCCTTATTAAATTGTGATTCAGTAAATTTAAAAGGGCTCTTTTTAGGCACACAGCATATTTTTTTTTACAGAAGTTTTTAGTTAGTGAACCTCTATCCAAAAGGAAGGTCATCACTAACTAAAAACTTCTGTAAAATATGCTATGGGCTTATATGGAGCCCTATTCAATTGGCCAAATCGCAATTGAATGAGGCCCACAGTTATTATGTACAATTTGCAATATGCATAATTTACCTATCCGAGAGTGCAGTTAAGTTATTAATACTAACTCTACTCTAAGTCTTCTCATTATCCTTTTCCCTCTCCTCACTCATCCTCTAGCTGGCAATACAGCACAAAGATTGATGGATGTTTGAAAGAATGCTAAATGAGGAAATATCCAGAGCCACTTTCCTTGGGTTTCAAATGTTTGGTAAAAAACAGTCAGTGAGAAAATCAGAAAAATATGTGGTATATAGAAAGGTCCAGTGTCCTTAGAAAGTTATAGGCAGGAAAGAAAAATCCAGCTTTGCATACCCACAGGGAGCTTACATAACCAAGTGGGGAGAGGAGAGGCAGCCAGATACAGAGTTTGACCTTTCTGGTAGAGAACAAACGAAGTTCTGCTGTAGGATGGAATCACATGGTTGGGTGGGGTCTGAGCTCACAGCTGAATCAGAGCACATGGTGAGAGATAGCTGCTTTGCAACACAGGAACCTCATAGTTTGATACAAATGTTTCAGCTAACCTCTGCTTTCTCCTGACTGGCCAAAACGAATTATGAATTTTATGCTAATCTTTGCAGGGATTTACAGGGGTGTCAACTAACAAAAGCTGCAGCTTGCAAACTGAAAAGATTTAGCAAACATCAGGGTGAGTTTGTACATGGTTATTTTAGTATTTTTTCATGCAAAAAAGGTTTAGATACACTACTGATTCTCCTCTATCAGATGCATTCATAATCCAGGAGATTCAGCCTTTAATATTGCATACCATGCTGGTAAAGGCCATTCCCATTCTTGTATATCACTGTAATAGAGGTAAGAGGGGAGAGAAAGTTGCAACACCTCTTTCTGTTCTCACACCCTTTTTACACCCCCCCATCCACAACCTGTACTCAACAAACTGATTTTCTTAACTGTCTCCATGATACAGAGACCCCTTCTGGATTGCTACCTGGTTGTGATGAAGGGGCTTGTGTACTTCAGTGAAGCTGTCAACCAAGATGGGTAGGTCATAGCAAAGAGGTCAGACAATTCAAGATCCACTGTTTTTATGGATTAGCCAAAACAGACACAAGATATGCCTGACGTGCTGTGGTCCATGGGGTCATGGAGAGTTGGACATGACTGATCAACTGAACAACAGATATAGAGATACTGTTCCTGCTCTTACTAAAAAAAATAAGAGAAAACAGCAACATTGCTGCTCTTGTAAGGTGTATTAAACAAAATGCACATTATAATTTATCGGCAGTCTTGGGTGTTGTACAGGAACAAGTGGCCATGATGTTGTCCCTGGGCTTCTGATTATAGTAAATCAGTCTAAAATATATATTTTGTAATTGATTTGTATATTAATATAACTGTTTCTGCAAAGATAGATGGATATTTGAATCCTCACACTGCCAGTATAAAATGTGATCCAGATATTGTTGTGTTTACAAAACCAAAATCCATAATCTACTCTACTTTCAATTAGTGTCACGCAATCTCTTGTTTAGCTTTAGTCTGACGTGTGCAAATGAAACTGTGTAATTCAAAAGAATGAGTATACACAATACGTAAGCACATTCTACAGACTTAAAATAAGCTTCAAATTTTTTTAGGATCACAAGTGGACATTTCACAGACGTTCAACTTGGCCCAATTTACTACGGTAATAATTAACATATCTCTGGTAATTTACATTGCGCCATAAAATCTTAAATTGCTACTGCAATTATTTTACATCAGTTTGTTTAGAATAAATGAAGACATTTGATATGAATATCATCTGATAGGAAATAGTTGGAAAACAAATTAATTATTTGATATAACTTCACACCCAGAAAGAATCAAAATAGTTGCCAAGTTTCATCTGCACTGTTTCATATTCCCAGACTTTAAATGCACAGCTGAAGGGGGGAGCAGAAGGATTTAGTGCAAAAGCAAAGTCAACAAGAAAATACGTTGATTGCCTAGAAGTCTTAGATAATGACTTCCTTTTTAGTAACATTACCCAGTCCTGTCTGTTTTAAATCATTTGCTAGATTGCAGCGGTGTATGGAGATCAGCATTGCCAAGGGGGGTCAGACTGATACTGAAACTTCTGAGAACACTCTGCTGTTCTAGAATGTATCCCTCTTTATGCTGGATATCGAAGAGTTCATGATGATTTGTCAGTCTTCTACTACATTCTAGACTCGGAAAGACTTGTTTTTGAAACATAGCTTGCAATTGTAGAAACTATTTGATCTGACATAATTACCATTAAGTGCAATATTATTAATTGAACACTATAACCTGAAAAAAAAAAAAAAGGTTTAAACATTTGAGTCTAAGATCATGAGACAAAAAAATAACTGTGATGCTTCATCTGACCACTAGAGGCATCCGTCATACTTTGGTGAAGGTAGTGTATGTGAGAGGGGTGTTTACATTCCTGTGGCTTGCAGTTATTCTTGCAAGCTGATGTTTTCTGAGCAAGTGTTGGGCAAAGCTGTAGCTATGAAATTCAGTCATATAATAAATTGCTGACCCTTCACCCTACTTACAGATATGATAACCATAGCTACTTAGGCCCTAAACTACTAGGACGTTCGGAATCCCGACAAGATAAGCCTTCTATACATTCATCTAAAATTAAGATTTTCTCACATTTGCAGATGATGTCAGTTTGTTGCCTACTTCACATCTGTGAAGTTTTTCCTGAACTACAACGGTTCTTTAGTAGAAATATAAATTTTTATATTTTAATTATATTAATTGAATGTCGTACAGGGTTGTTAGGAATATATTTATTTAGTCATTTAACACACTGCTAACCATCACAGGAACATCTGGATTTGTATTGTGTTGAGGACAGCTCTGCATCATACTGAAGCTGAATTTTTTTTCAGTAACTACCCATTAATTATCTTTTTTTGCTTCCAGACCTTGTCATATTTTGAGGATTATTGTAGGTGAACCAAGGAAGGAAAGTAAGCAGTAGGGTCAGGAATCAGGATGGATGACACCAGAGATGTAAGCAGACATCATGGACCAAACTAAAAGTATCTCCAACAGAATATATCTCAAGTCTGTTACAATACACCTTACTGACAATCCACTAAATACAATCACACCCTTCCCTGGTCTATCGGTAAGTTATAGAGAGTAAAATTAAATTATACGTAGTTCTATCATTTTCTTGGAATCAGAATGAAGTCAGCAGCCGTGTCATAGTTAAATTAGTACGGCTTTAAAAAGGTTAAAGAAGTATGAGTCAGCCCTGCGTCAATAGGATCCGTATCTGGAACATGCAAAGCTAAATTGACAATGACTTTATCAATCATTCAAATCCAATCTGCCTGGTTTTATACAGTAAAATTAATGTGATACTCCACAGTATGTATTAGAGCCAAGCCAATATAACAAAGTATATATTCTGTTATATGATACATATAATTAGACAGATCAATATTGTGTTGACTGCTATATAATAATACCATTTAGCAGTGAATACCAAACCAGCTTTATTCTAGATTAACGGCCAAATCTCCTGACTGCAGCCCTGATCAATATTCTAATTGATGGCCCTGGCTTTAATCAGTAGAATCCCTTGTGCATATTTTTTAAATATGTCTTGAAAATGCTTTGTAGATGGCTATTTAAATATCTATTTAGTAGCTTCAAGAACTTGATATTTGGAGCCAGCCAGACATTAACTCTGCACACGATACAGTCTAATTGTTCAAGCTGAGGTATGGAGATGAAGTTCCATTTAGTGTGGGCACTGGCACTGTAATATCAATCCTATCAGAATCATACTACTTCCATAATGAAATATATGTCCTGATTTCTAAGTCTCAGTATATATTACCAAATATTATAATAAATATTATTCTAAAGAAGCACTAGTACACAATAAACTGACCACTGCGTTCTGTTACCTTGTAGCTGGTTCTCTCTGTGGTTCATGGATACTGAGGGCCTCATTCAATTGCGATTTGGCAGATTGAATAGGGCTCTATATAAGCACAGAGCATATTTTTTTACAGGCGTTTTTAGTTAGCGAACTTCTATCCAAAAGCAAGGTCTTCACTAACTAAAAACGTCTTTAAAAAAAAATGCTCTGTGCTTATATAGAGCCCTATTCAATTGGCCGAATTGCAATTGAATGAGACCCTGAGTGAGTAAAAACAAACTGCAGATATTTTAGTAGTTGTAGGAATGCAGAGGCAAATTTATTGGTTTGTCTCATACAAAAGTGTGTTTCTATGACCTAAATGTGACATAGTGTACATATATTCATCATGACTGCATACTGGCTTCATGGATGAGTTAGCGCAGTTTCCCCAGGTTGAAATTAAAGGATCAGACATGGTATTGGTGGTAATGAGCCTTATAATTATGGATGTAGCACTATGGAAACATTCAGAATAAAGTTCAACTTTTATTCTTAAAGGCATAAAGGAATGCCAAATTATGATCATTTCATGGGATGCAGGGATTAAACGTTGTAAAACTTTTTTTTATATATTAAGAGTAAAGTGAAGAGCTAAAATCTTAACTAAACTTGAGTGTATAAACATTTCACTTATGCTGGTTGCTCACTTCTAAACTCTGTGCCAGGAAAAAGTCTCTGACCTGCAGCCTTATTAAATTGCGATTTGGCCAATTGAATAGGGCTCTATATAAGCACAGAGCATATTTTTTACAGAAGTTTTTAGTTAGTGAACTTCTATCCAAAAGCAAGGTCTTCACTAACTAAAAACTTCTGTAAAAAATATGCTCTGTGCTTATATAGAGCCCTATTCAATTGGCCGAATAGCAATTTAATAAGGCTGTATATGCCTAAAAGATAGATAGACATAACTCACCTTTTCAACAGTTGTGCAACTGGGAGACATAGATTGCATTTGGCCCACTGATATTAAGGTAAGAGAAGCCTTTATTCACAAGCTGGGAAAGGAAAGAGTATAAATACAATTCTTCACAATAAAGCAGAATTAGTTTGAATTTGCAGAAATCACGTAATAATGAAGATAAAACCACTTCTAATATTATGTTCCCTAATTGGTGGATGACAAATTCAGATGAAATGTGGGGTAATACTATGCTACATAAAGGGTGTTGTATTGATGACATAACATCCTAATCTAAGGTCTATTTTTTTGTGTGAAAAAAGTAACGTATAAGTAACTGGACTTAGTGATATTTTTTGACGGAAAGTGTGGTTGATAAGTGGAATAGCCCATTAGCAAGTGATAGGATACAGACATTAAGGGTAATCAAAAAAGATGTTGGATATACATAAGACTACCAAAAATAATTAGTTTTTTCAGTTGATAGCAGAATGGGCAGACTAGACTGACCTATTAATTTGTATCTGCTTTGAAAAACAATGGTGAGTAAGGCATATAATGTGATATATTTTTCAGATACTGTAAAATGTGCAATAAAACATTAGGTTTTAAACAACATTTTCTATATTTATATATGAAGTCTGTTATATGATATTTGGTAAAAATTGTACCCTGTTTTATTAGTAGGTTAGAAACACATGAGATTAAAAACTCCACACTTTTTCTCCACTTTTTACTTTATATGATACATATATAACAATGTATTTGGCTTAAAATAATTTAAAACAAAAGTGTTAGTGGTAATAGAACATTGCCTATATCTTAAAATAATTGTAATAGGACTTTTCACACAAAAAAAGTTAGTAGTGAAGCTGTGTACCTATATATCATGTGTGAGAATCTCATGAGAAAATGTGCAGTTCATCCATACTATGGATAAAGGTTACGCTAAGAGCTGACTGTGCAGCAATAATAACTGTATGATTTATTGCTGGGGATACCAATCATCCACATAAATAATAAAGAGCAGGAAACTATGCTGCTCATATTGAATAGTTACCAAATGGCCTGCACCACTGTTGTGCTAAATCTCAGGAGCAACTAACCATAAAACATTAGCTCTTCACAGCACAGGATGTATGCTGCAGCAGGGAGCAGTAATAGATACAGAGGAGCTAGAGTTAGTGTTAGAACAAGAGAGCAAATGCTGATAGAAGTGGGTAAAATATGATGAAGTGTTGTGATTTCTTGAAATTGCCAGACAGCAGAAATTTAGACATGTGGCTGCAATGTTTAGCAAGGGCCGCAAAGTAGCTGAAGGCTTCTATATTTTTTCCTTTGCAGCCCTTGCTCAGATTACCGCATAGAGCTTGGCACATACAGCCTGTCTGTTTTCCTACATGAACATCTCAAACCTTATTTTGCCATTGGTACTGTTCTGGATTCGGGGTAACCATATACTTAAACCAAGAATGTTTTAATCCACTCATCTCCTTCTATTGGAAGTGTATTCCATGTGTCACAGAGTTAAATGTTTTTGAGACTGTGTGGGTCAGGTGATTCATATTTGCTGCTTTAGTTGGCAATAGGATATTCTATGATTGTGTTTGTGTAACAACAGACTTTGTAATTCATATATGATAATTTTTATGAGAGCTCTATTACACTAAAGTGTTTTTCCTTACTAGTGAAGTTACTAGTGAAGTTAGATCCCACCAATTAATATGTTTCACTCTGGAGCATATCCACTAAGGAATAGATCAGCAATTGCTAGAGCAAAATGTGTCTCAGTATCTGTCTCTTTTGTCACCCTCAAAGCATCTTTCTACTGTGAATTGAAATTAGTGTTTGCTTAAAAGGAAAAGGGAATAATTTTTCTTTGTTGCATCAGAAAGACAGTATTTGATAACGGTCAGTGCCAGATCTACCTTTTTGGAGCCCCTAGGCAGTGAAGTGGAGGAGCCCCTGCAAGTGAGTATGCAAGGTATGCACTGACCCATTTTTGCCTTTTTGTACGTGTAAGTTCCTTTTCCTGTTGTAGCTCTCTTGTTCTAGGTGGTTACCACCTAGTAGCCAGTCTATGAACTGCAGCTTTGGGTTTTTTAAGCCAGGAACGAGGCTGCCTAGTTGGCTTAATGGGTAATCCGGCCATGGTCACAGTGTGTTTTTTTTTTCATACATAGGATTCAAGGCTCCAAAAATTATTCAGGCCTTATCTGAACTTGGGGGCTTGTCCTCTGCCAGTCAATGAGATATACAGACTAAAGCATGCTCTATACATTTCGTGTTAGTTTCAATGAAGTTTAAACTTTTTCATGCAAAAAACAACTTTTCTAATGATTAAAATGTGCACTTTTATATGCTTGACACAAACAGTTGTGTTCTATGTCCCTTTAAGTCTTACCTCTTATTTTAATTAACACAGCTCTCAATCTTCTATTAATTCCATCATACACGAAGAAGAAGCATATAAGGCTTTAAAAATGATTTACTTAATACTGAAGACCTAATATGCTTTTTCATGAAATGCCTCAACAAATAGAAATTCTGATCCGATTTTGCCTTATCTTCCGAGAAGCCTCAAACAATGCTTACTCTAAAGTGTAAAGTTTGTTTAATCTCTAATACAAAGGATACTCTATATCCAGAAATATTCATTAAATCGCTTAATCATCATAATTTCTCCATGGGGTCTGCACATGCTCATTCATTTTAACCTTATATGGCTTTAGACTGAAAACAGTACAGCTAGATACACATGGCATAATTAGCAATTATTTAAAACAATCATCCACACAAATGAGATAATAGACCACACTTTTTGGGTAGATCAGGAAATGTGTATGTTATTTATAATTTTAAATTATAGCATATTGTGAACCTCCTTTCAGAAGCTGTACATTGTCAGATAAGTGTTCATTGGGAAGTCCCAAATTACACTCTAACTTTTTCTGTCTTACTTTAAGCTTGAAGTGAATGTTCATTCCTAGTATCTGTTCAGCTGCAATGAAAATTTAAATATACAAAAAAACTAGTGTGCAGTCCAAGATATTTCCAATTCCAAGAAAGAAATGGCATGGATCGTAGAGCAGACTGTGTGGAAACGCGCCTTTTCTTACAGATACCGAAAACACAATAAACTTGTTAATGAAGTCTGCAACATTTGGTTTATATCACCTCTGACCTGCTGTAGAAAGTCAAGGAAAAGAATTACACAGAGACAAAGAGGTTACTTGTCAAAGGGAGTTAAAAAATGATGTTATATTTCTATGTTATTCCGTAGAACATACTTATGAAGTGTTAGGGAACCTTTACACCTTAGGCCAGACTTAAAGTTTGAAGCAAATGAGGCATTTCTCTACGTTTCTAAGATATACTATGAGGCATATGAACCACAATTTAACATCTCAAATAAGTCTTCATCACTTCACACTATAAGATATATAACCAATTATGATACATCGGCTTATAATGGCACATTGAGTTAATAACTACTAGTAAAAAAAACTAGGAAAAAAAGACATTATTATTATTATTATTATCACATACAAAATTACTAATTTGAAGATTAGGTCATTAAACCGTCAATCTCTTTGCCAACAATGTTAAGACTTGTTTCTGATAGACATTTTGGCTGTGGTGGACAATATTTGGCCTGGGGCTGATTGTGGCCCTTGGACACCTACTATGTGACCACCAGCCTGTTCTCTGGCATGGCTGAGCAGTTTCCTTTTTAACAACATACAGTCTATTTTATCTCTCTTTCACTATCATATCACTCTCTCTTACACTATAAAACTCTGTTATCACATGTAACAAAGGGCTTTTAAAAATATTGTGTGACTATTTTACGGAACTGATGGCCTCATATGCAGCCCTTTAAGTGAAATAAGTTGGCTATCACTGTTCTAAAAAGTTTTTCAGAGCTCTGCACTCTTAAATCCTAATTTGGCAACAGTGCTGGGAAACTGCATTTCAAGTAAGATTGGTTACCTTTGTAGCACTCTTTTCCTGTGCAATAACACCTTAAGGAACATTGAAGCCTCTTCTTCATTTTTTCAAAATGCTTTCTAGAATTCCAAGTCCTTTAACCAACTGGGGTATATTTAGATTTATACTTCTTAATTTGCGGTTTATGCTTAAAGGGACACTGTCACCGGAAAAATCAAGTTTCTATTTAAAGAGCATGAAAATTGGCTATATATAGTATTAGCCATGTTATTCTAAAGTGGATCATTCCTGGAAATGTCATTATTAATTGTGCTGCAATTTAATGTGAATGAATAGCTCCTGAAAACGAATTTGCTGCTTTGTTGTGCCAATTAGAATCACAGTCTATGTAGTCATTAAGTTAGAACTGCTCCCCCAACCTTATCAACTACAGAGAATTAGTGTATTCAACAACTTATTAGCCCCAAAAACAACACAGTATATCCCAGGAATGTTTTACTGCTCTTTAAAGGGGCTGAAGGAAAAAATGTAGTTTTATCTAAATATTTTAAATGGGTTAACTAATTAACTTTGCCCTCCTTAATGTCAGTATAGTATAAAATTTACACTTCACTTACTTTTAAGAAGTCCCCAGAGTAACACTTTCTCACATTTCCTGTGGCCTCTCATGAGAACAGAACGCTGAACAGTTGTGACTTAAAGAAACAACCACAAGTAGGGGCTTCGTACTACCAGTGCTTCAGACTACTAACAAGCAGACAGTGACATGCTGCATATTTTCATGCACAGGTATTGCACATTCAACATGGCACATCTCAGGTCTTCTCAAAAGTATGTAAATGTACATTTTATATGATAATTTCATTGACAAGGATGGAGTTAATATAGTTAACCTAAACAAAAATTGTTTGCACTAAGAGTCTCTTTAAGATGAAACTAAGTTCCTTTTGGGGTAGAAGTGATGCAATTAATCAAACAAAATAGAGAGAAAACAAAATATATGGAAGTATTTACAGCCTTATTAAATTGCAATTCAGCCAATTGAAAGGGGCTCTATATAAGCACATAGCATATATTTTTTTTACGGAAGTTTTTAGTTAGTGAAGACCTTGCTTTTGGATAGAACCTCACTAACTAAAAATGTCTGTAAAAAAAATATGCTATGTGCTTATATAGAGCCACTTTCAATTGGCCGATTCGCAATCTAATAAGGCTGTAAATGTTTAAACTCTGCTTATCCCCACTTGCAAGTTTATTCCACAAAGCCTTTTGACAATCAGGCTTCATCAACAAACATAGAAAGTGGATTAATTGGCTTTATTTCATTTTTTAGCTCCCTTTGATAAATAACCCACAGAGGGACAAAATTAGTTATTTTTGCAAATCAAAAACTTTATATTTTATTCCCCCAAGTCCATTGCATTACATTGAAAGCTGAGTTATTTTAAACTGACTCTTTTAATTTCACTTGCTAAAAAACTGAATGACGCTTATACACACTGTTGCACCAGGAATAAATATAGCTCCAAACAACACATGATTTAAACTCCTCAGATGATTACTCAATTTGAAGTGCTTAATGCCAGCTCCCTGAAATGGTTTTCAGCAGCTCTGGTCAGTTGTAGCCTCTTCCTCCAGCCTCCTATAATCTGCATGGAAAATTAAGCATCTGCTAAACATAAACTGCTTGCATTGAGCCACTCTGCAACCATTTTTACAGTGTCATCCTGTTTTTCTTTGGAAATTTGAACCTGGCAAGGAGACACATTCCTTTCACTGTTTTTAAAGCAGCGTTTCAGGCTTGGGGGTGTAATTTTGACTAAGAACATACTGCACTGTATGGTGATGCTGAGTATTTTCTGGACATTACCAGCCACATCTATGTGATTAGTTAATAAAGTTTCATGGACATAATAAAAACATACTTCTGATTTCACTTAGGGTTTTCTTCCAAGGGAAAAGTACCACCCAAACATAAACTGGATTTATGCAAGTCTGAGTGGTATTTAAATATGTATGTGCATTAGTATCATGTGTCTTTTACTACACCATGTTTAAAAGGCCAGGGAGCTATCATTTATTTTTTTTGGTGATGTATTAGAATTTTGGGTCTGTAATCTGATTGGCTCTTGGATTTTTAAGCCAGAGTATAATTTCAGAACTCAAATATGGAAGAAACAATAAATAAATGTACAGATAGAAATAGTAAAAATTTAAATAAATGGATCAGAAAAAAAATATCAGTAACATAGAGAACAGTGAAGACCAAATTCTGCCTATTTGGTCAACTTGGCAGAATTGGGTGATTTAATGGTTTGAGAAGAATGGTCCTTAGATCGTTAAAAAACATTATGATTAGGCAAATGGCTAGCGTATGTTAAGTATGAGTTTTGATATAGGTTTATGTGGAATTGAGATATGTTTTAAAATATTGCTTTGACTTGAGATGATAATGTTGATATACAACTATACAAATAATATAAATGAAGTATTGGTTTAAAATTAGTATGTTCTAAGTAAAGAATTAAAATATGTCAGGGATGCCAATGGGATGTGGAATTTATAATATGATTAAATGGATGTAGAACTTAGTTTCAGAAAACAGGAGAGCAATGGGTGCCAGCAGTATATAATAATTTCATTTAGTAGTCAAATATCATCATAATCAGGAAGGATTTTTTTCTCTCCTTGCTTTATCACTTTGTGGAAAGGGCTGTAGCAATAAACTTCTAATACAATGAAATAGTTCCTCGGTTTACAATAGGCTCAACCTCACCGGAGAAAGATGAGAAATGCATAGAAAGCAATAACAGCCCACAGTAAAAAATAATTGTGTACAGTAATAAATTCAAGTGGTGGGGGGTGGGGTAGTTGTTACTATGTGTTTGCTTTTTCTTATTCCTATTCCAAAGAATAGTTCTTCAAAAGAGCACTTTATAAATATGGTGCTTCAGCGGTCCTGTAAAATGTACATTAGTGTGCTCCATAAAAAGCAGCTTATGGGTAATCCCCTTTATCAGTGTTTGGTTGTTAAAATGCAGATAGTGGTACAGCAAAAGCCAAAGTTTGACTGTTCCAATAATTTCAGTCTTGTAGATGCAATAAACATGCTCTAAGTGTTTGGTCATATTCAGGATCATTCTACACTGCAGCTTATTTGTTTAGAAGGATTGGAAAGGCCTTTCATAAGAAAATGCAAGAAAATATGTGTTAGATTAAGAGGAAAGAAATGCATTTTTGTGTGTTTGAGTCTAGATGGTGGGATTAAACAAAACAACTGATTTTTCTGATAGATGAATATGTGGTTTACTACAGAGTGTAAATACTTGAAGGGTTAATGATCTTCTATACTAAAGAATTTACAAATTAATGTTGTTGCCATATTAAGGTAAAGCGATTTACACAAAAAGATGATTGTGGGCTTCAATACCACCCTTACTACAAAGATGGAAGTAGTAGTTGAACTACTGTTTTAGCCACTGTGATGCAAGAATGGTTTAATTCATGAAGATTTTATTACCATATTACCATGCACATTTTTTGCAAATAGAGAGAAAATGTTTAATGTGAATGAAACTTGCAAAAAAAATGAGTAGGCCCAGAACATATTGTATCACACTGGCTGAAGCTCATGATTATTGCTCATGTATTGCCAATGAAACACTCCCATTGTCATGATGCAGCCAAGGACCTTCTTAAAAATCAAATTTTTCATCAATGTGTATTTTCATTGCACATGAACCTCTCTACAATGAGAACACATAACTATGTCTCTTCCCATAGACTATTAATAATCCTCCAGTTTTAATTTCCTAGCTACTACAATTGGTACTGTATTAACTCATACCAGTGCCCATTCTCTAGTTCCTCTCATTGAGTACCTCTCATTTTTATATTAGTCATGACTATGTGCTTGCATTGGCCACTTTCTTGCTCCTTCTGTTGTCCCTTGGTCATTCGATAGTTACTTCCATTGGTCATTCACTAGCTCTTTCCACTTGAACTTTCCTAGCTGTTCCGATTGATCATGCTCAAGCTCCATCTGTTGGTCACTCTCTAGCTCCTCCTCTTAGTATTTCACTAGTTCCTCCAAATGGTATTTCGGTAGCTTCTCCAATTGGTAATTCTCCATCATTTTCATATGTGCTATTTTCAAGCTCCCTCTATTGGCCAATCATTAGCTCATCCCATTGGTCCCTAGCTCTGTGTGTTGATATTTTCCCAGCTCTTCCCAAGCTCCTTTTACTGGTCACCCCTAAGTCTTTCTTAGGTCAAAACCTAACTTCTCCCACTAGCCATTCCCTTGTTTTGTTCATTTATAGTATTGCTATATTACTCCTACGATTTATCATGCCTAACTGTTCCAATTGGATGTTGCCAATCTTTTGCCATTGATCCCTATATTTCTTGTCTTTGCTTAGCACCCAATGGGAAAAAAAACGTGTTATGTTGTTGAGTGAGTTATTTATCAAATATGCCAAACTGTAGGAAAGTAATGAGAGACATAAACAATCACTCTGCATCTGTCACAATGAATTTGCTCTCTGTATTTCTAAAGTTTTTTTAATAAATAGTTGTGGTGAGACACTGAGCTGAGGGCTATTTACATATATGCAATTGTAGACGCGGAGAATGGAGTTTCAAGGTCTACAGATGAAAAAAATCTGAGGCAAATAATTATAAATAAATGTACAATTTATTTGGAAATGAAAATATAGCTGTCATTTGTGGAAACCAAAGTGTCAATGTTAGAATTTCAATATATTAATGAAAAATAAGGAATTTCTCTATATTCGTATGTGAATGAACCTCCACGGACTAAACTGATTTGTGGATATCACATATGGAATTTCAGTAACATCCGCTTGATGTACTAAAAGTCATTGCACAATACAAATAAGGGAAACTGGAACCATAATTTATAGAGTCATTAAATGGAAGAATATATATTAACTAGCGACTTGCCCGTCAAAAATGATGGCATACAAATTTATAGCCTCGCAATGCTGTTGTTTGCCACACAATGTGAGGCTCTCTCCCTTCTAACTTGCAGGCCTTTGGGGCTCATTGCAAGCCTCTCCCCTCCTCTACTTTACAGGCACCACAATGAGCAAATTTGGCGCTCATTGCAGGCTGTGTCATGCACTGCGCGCATGCGCAAGCCCATAACTTTGGCAATCATTGCGGGCCTCACAATGAGCGCCTTCGGCACTCATCACGGGCCCCCCCTCTACTTTACGGGAACTCTCTCACCGCTGTGTCTCTTTCCCCCCTCTCCCTCATCTGTGTCTCTTTCCCCCTCTCTCCTTTCCCTGTGTCTCTTTGCCCCCCTCTCCCTCCCCTGTGTCTCTTTCCCACCACTCCCTCCCTTGTGTCTCTTTCCCACCACTCCATCTCCAGAGTCTCTTTCCCCCCTCTCCCTCCCCTGTGTCTCTTTCCCCAATCTCTCCCATCCTGTCTCTTTGGCCTCCCCTGTCTCTCATTTGCAGGCTTGAAACCGCTATTGCTCAAAGCCTTGTGGGCTTGAAGAAAAAATTACGGGTTTAACTGCCGCTAATTTTTTTTTAAGGCCATAACTCGGAAGCCAGTAACCCGATTTTAACCACCACCATTTTTTTCAAGACAGTAACTCTACCTTGCGAGCCTCGCAATTAGCACCTTTGGAGCCTCTTTCCCACCCTCTAACTTGCCAGGCCTCGTCAAACCCGTAACGTTAGGGCCTTCGGTGCTCATTGCGCATGCGCAAACGCTTGACTTTTAACATAGCGTGACCGACAAACTCGCAATTACGACAACTATATATGTGATAAACAATTGATGACTTTTTTTATTATCTTAAATGTCTATTGCGGTGCTTAAACAATACGGTTTGTTTAATAACTGAGTCAGTATTTGAAGAAAAAAATTAAATCTAGATTTTAAAACTTACATTTGAACTTTAGCATTGCAGATTCAGGCATATATACTTCTCTCCACTCATATTGGCTTTATGGGCTGGGAGATGATCTTCTCAGTAGGGTGTCCTGACAGGAGTCATTATCTGTCATATTTACTGTAGTGGTCACTGCAGCAACACTTACTAGAGTAGGAGAGGTTATAGGAAAGCTTTCTGGGCAGACATGTTAACTTCCCAGATACCTAATAGGCGGAAGAGAGAAGCAGCTCCCCTCTTGCCTGCTTCACCAAAGTTCAATGTAAGTTTTAAAAGCTATTTTTTTCAATTACTGATTTTATTGATAATCGGTTACTAAATATACAAATAAAATTCTATTGTATGGTCTTTGTATTGGTACTTTAATGGTCAAATTATATTTCCTAAATGTAGCAAAAATAACTATCTCAAATTGAATTTGGTTATCGTAGTCAGACTGCATTTTGTACTACCATGGACATGAGTAGTATTTCTCTTATGTTCAATTGGCATACAATGTCTCTACACAAGTCTATGTCCTTATGAGGCAATGAGGCATTTGAATATCTAATGATAACTGAATTTAAATTAGGATTCTGCAATAAAAACATAAAATTATGTTATGGAATTTTGTTTAGAATTTTAAATGCTATAAAAGTATTTGTTAGTTTACAATCTCACATTTATAATGCATATTACATATAAGTTGTAGTGATAATGCCTTTTTAATTACATTTTCTTTGAATCTTTTTGAACCCAGAAATCCAAACTGTATGTTCTATCACTGGAAATGCCAAAATAGAAATAAATGCCAAAACTTGCACTATGCCAGAGTTTAATACAGTGGGTTTAGAATTATTCTTCATTATACATCTCTGTTTTATCACATATGTTTTATCTGATAAAATTATACACTTTCATTTAGATCTACTGGTCATTTCATGAAAATGTGCCAGCTGCATTTCCTGCCTTTGGCCATTGAGCGGCAAAGGAAATCTTTGAAAGTAGTTTGTTAATAAGCCACACATCTTGATTCAACACAGCAGCTCTGGTGAACACTGGAGAAGGTTTGGACCAGTGGTCTGTATTTGGAGCATTTAAACATTCATATACATTGATGTAAATATGAAAAAGGAGGAGCGATAAACTAGAGGTTAGTAACACAGCTGAGTAGGTGAGAGAAGAAAGAAGATGATAAGATGGGTATGGATTCAATCTGGGGATACAGTAATGGTAGCAATAGGTGGCTGCACAACGGGGATTCAGGTAACTTCATGGAAGGTAAATCAAGATTAATAATGAAGTGAAAACTACAGTAAGGGTGGAAACTGCGTGGGTTAGCTGCAGAAGTTCTAGAGGCCAACCCTAAAAAACCCAGCCCAAACCACATCCCATTTCCATCTATGTCATGCAGTCAATTAGGAAAAATTAAACTATATCAATGTGGATGGCTTATTGTTGAAACCTAAATGATAAACTGCCACACAAATTGAAGGACTCAATAAATACAGAAGCAAGGCATTTCTCAGAAATAAAGCCAATGTGCTGATACAGGAGGTCATATTTTGAAGTATGAGGCTTCCTTGCCTACGTGGGATGTGAGGGAATAGGATACATTATCTCAAGGGTGGTAGTTTTTGATGATATCTGCTGGTTAGGAGTGGTTGAGACTAATTCATTTAGGCAATTCAAATTATTGGAATTCACTATAGAATATTTTCTAAATGTAAAAGAGTAGCAGTAATCTAATGAAGTGTACAGCATGCAGGTAATGATCAGACAAATGCACCAAGTATTTGTTATGTGCTATTACAGTCTATGATTTAGAGATGGCAAATATCACAACACCTTCTTTCTTTTGGGATTCTGAAGAGATTGGAGCTCCGACTATAAAAAAGTCAATGATACTTCTTCTAAATAAACTAAAGAACTGAGAAAAATAATGATTAGCTCATTCAATGTAAATCTCATGTAAAGCAGAGGGCCTCTTCTTTGTCCTGTACTCCCTCCTCAGACTGAAACATGTGATCAGTAAAAATGTGGTCCTGGGTTGAAAGTGATTAATTTAACTTTACAGTCTGTTGTGTTCTTTTTTTAAGCTCAAGTGATGCAGTCCCACTGCTAGAGCACCTTGTTTGTACAGTCTGTACAATCTATAGTAAACTCAATAATCATTTTGGCAAAATAATTCAGCTAATGTACATTGTATAATACTGGAAACGTGACTGCAGCAATAACATTTAGGGACTCTTGGTGAAAAAAATGGGACAAAATGTTAATTGAATTCCATGCCTGTGTATTCTTCATGTGCGAGTTAAATGTTTGTCACTAAATATGTGAGTTTTATATTTTGAATTTGGCTCCATAATCCTTCAGCGCCTTAAGGAAGATAAGCAATGACCACCAAAACTGAGCACTGAATATTACAGCATTGAATCCCTTTTATCACATACCTGCAATGTAGATATGCAAGTAACTAAATAGCTCCCTAAACTTTTTATTTGGTTATTCAATGAACACTTAACTGGACTTTAGCCTTCTTTAGTAAAGTGAAACTCAAGTGTTTGAGTGTGTCATCATTAGTTATTAGTTCTGGTATTTAATTTATATAAACTGTTTAACATTGTAAGTGTTCTTTTGAGTATACTATACTGTATTTATTCAGAGGATAGATAAATAGATATTTGACCAATGTACAGTAGCATCAGAGAGGCAGGACATGAATCTCACTGAGAGAATCAAACACTGTTAGAAAGACACACCCAGTGTCAGCACACACTGGGGGCATTAACTAAGCATCTCAAGAGGCTGCGACAAGGTGAGAAGTTCTGTGATCCATTTTTACCCATAGGAAATAGTGCATAGTAAATGCAGGGATGTGCACCTCAGCCGCTTGATGCTTAGTAGTCCCCCCCAGACAGATGTAAATGCTATCCACAGACTTACATTAGACTTGCATTTGTGTGTGTATTTGTGTGTCTCTGTGCGTGTGTGTGTGCACAAGCATGTGTAAGAACAGCTACCTTAACGTAAACGGACACATATTTAGGGAAAATGGACACCCAGCGTCATTCAGATATCATTAAAATATGTGGAAATAGTTTTTGAGTTTTTGAAATTGAAGATTTTTTAGCAGAGTTATCATATTTTAAAGATTTCACATTTACTGCTTAGAGCCTTAGACTATAGCAAGCCATTGTACTAAAGTGCAATGCAGAATAGATAGATAGATAGGCAGACAGATACTACCACAGACATTGTGTTAGATCACAAACATATGGTACTTTGTGAACCTAAATAAAAATTGTGAATATTTGTATTAAAGACCTCAGCTTTTATGCACATAGATTTGCCTTGTCTGCTGATTCAAACACATTTATATTCTGTGAATGAGATCCATGTGTATAAAATGTGAGTGAGTGTATGTGTGTGTGCCCATGCATTCCCTGCTTCATCAGAAACTAGCAAAATCCAGAGCTATCCTGTTTTATGTGCGCATTTCTGGATGTGCTGGAAGCTCTGCCAACGACTGAAGGGATGCAGCCATGCTCACGTCCCCATGTAGCTGTTAAAAATAGGTAGTACATCCGAAGCCCCTAACCCTCTAACCCTAACCCCCTAAACCTCACTTCCTAACCCTAACCCCTAACCGTAACACCCTAACCCTAACCCCCTAAAACTCACTTCCTAACCCTAACCCCCTAAACCTCACTTCCTAACCCTAACCCCTAACCGTAACACCCTAACCCTAACCCCCTAAAATTCACTTCCTAACCCTAACCCCCTAAACCTCATTTCCTAATCCTAACCCCCTAAACCCTAACCCCCCTAAACCTCATTTCCTAACCCTAACCCCCTAAACCCTAACCCCCTAAACGTAACCCCCTAATCCTAACCCCCTAACCCTTTAACCCTAACCCCCTAACTCTGTAACCATAACCCGAAACCCCTAACCACTTACCCGGTGTGCTGGGCTCGCGTCCCTCGAGTTGTCGGTTAAGCGCAGGGATGTGCACCTCAGCCGAATCCCCAAATCAACACTAGGCATTCTGGCATTGAAAATTGCCCCCTGCTCATAACATAGATCCTAACTGTCCCATCTTGTGCTTCTACATTGGCATGTGTCCTACACAACTTTATCTGCATATGCAAGTGCATTCTCCCCATCCTTGAGCTCTGAAGATCATCAAATGGCTTCCCGTCTTCAAGACTTTTCTCGTGCTGCTCCTAATATTTGGAACTCCTTGCCTCGCTCCATTAGATTATCTTCCTGCCTCAAAACCGAAATCTTATCACACAGAAACCTCCACTTGACTAAACAAATTGCATTCACGTTGCCATTTTGCATTTGTCACCCTCTTGTACCACACCTAAACCCTTAGATTGTAAGTTTGTGAGTTTTCAATTGTGTGTCCGTGTCTTGGAAACAAGCACTATGTGCATTTGATTTTAAGCTCAAAAACAGGGCCCTCCATTCTTTATAAGGTGGTAAGTTTGTTTTTTTGCCATGTACTAAACCCCTGTACAGTGCTACGGAATATGTTGGCGCGATATAAATAAAGATAATAATAATAATAATAATAATAAATATGTAGTGCTGTGTAAATGCACATACAATAATTTTATTCTGGTCAATAAACATCACTTTCTTATCCTTCTTACCTGCATCAAAAGTTGTTTTGTATGACACACAAAGGCAGAAAGATATACAGAAGGTAAAGCTGTAGATCTCTAAGCAGAGCACAACATGGTGTACAGACGCTGAAACATTTCTTCATGCTCCAATTGGTCTCTGGGGAATGAGGCTCAAGGACAGCCTCCAGCAATGACATTATCACTGAGCATGCTGAGAGCTTCTGACTGAGCTGTCAGTCATAGCCACCTCCATGTTACCTCAAATGAGTCTATGGGGAATGAGAGGCTAGGACAACCTGCAGAGGTGGCACAACTACTGTTTTGAACATGCTGGGAGGGTCTAACTGACTGAGCTGTTAGTCACAGACAGCTCCATAGATGCCAATGTACTATATAGTGTGTAGCCTATTGGCTATAGCTGCTATACATCCATGCTGATTACTTATGCAGGACACTGCAGGATGGCTTTAAGGAGCATCAGAACAACATATAAACAGAAATATATTTGAGTAAAAAAAGGCACAATTTATAAAACAAAACTTTAACTGCATTCATTTTGTATTTATAATTTGTACTGCTCTATCTGAGCAGTTTGGATGACTTCAGTGGCCCATAAAATCTTTTCTCCATGTTTTTTTTACACTTGGCACTCTGTTGCTCATATAGCATCACTACATACATATCAGTGATGTCAACACAGACTTCTTGAAAACCAGTAACGGACTAAGTTATAAGAATTTCCCAGCTTGAGCACAGGTTTAGGTCATTCAGAATGTCTGATTTGACTTGAATGTAGAGGACCAAAATAGGCCAACTTTTGTGACCCATGTGATCATATGGTACTACAGAATCCTCCTACACAACCAAATATGCAAGTATATACATTGCAAGCGCATTGTGTCTTTGTTTTATTTAAGTTTATATTCCAATTCACAACCCAGACACTTATATGTGTACACAAGTAGACAACATGAAACCTAAGTACTTAAACTGAGGTCATTAGTGCAAAATTATATTTTTAAAACCCTTTATTGTTCACAGGAGATGTAATATTTTATGACCCCACAAAAAGTGTTCAAATGAAGTGTGAAAAAATAAAATAATGAAATAAGCCATTCAGTATGTTTGTGTTGCTATTACATATATAAAATAATGGCATATAACAACCACATGTCCCATCCAGTCTGCAGTACCATTTATGTTTAATACAGACTGACCAAAGCATTGGTGTTGAATACACTATCAATTTAGGTGAGACAACTTGCTTCACACCTCAGTGATATACCATTTTGTATAGTAGCATATCATTTAAAATATTCTCTATTCAGACAAAAGTGCAAAAAGTATTGGACTCTAGATTGAAATTTACCATATCTGTGAGCATACATGACAAGAGCACACTTTTCTGTTTGTAGACGACACCAATCTCATTCCTAACATTTCTCCTGTCAACCAAGAACCTGTCTAGCAGCTCAAGGTTAAATCTCTACTGATGCCATTATCTAGCATTAGAATAAAGTCCACTTAATGACCAGATATATTAACATGAAGGGATGTCCTCTATATGGATTAATGAATAGGTTTGCATATATGTATCTCTATATTTTGCCATAAATGTACCCACTGTTTTTTGTACAAAATAGCGCCACTAATGAATACAGTGATTTGCATCATTACATTACAAAAACAATATTATACAAATCACACAATGGAGATAAAGGGCCTAATTCAATTGCCCAATTCGTAAATGTATACACACTTAAAATCACTCTTAATATTGCTACATATTCTGCAAACATTACTTATTGGCACTAATGAATTCTTAAGTCAATACCTGAATAAATTTATTCAAGGCATTTGCAAGTAGCTAATAGAATATGGCCCTATATCAGTAAGATGTGAAAAGCAGACCCTGGGCAAAAGTTGGTAATCTACAGATTTCTCTATAAAAGCATCACATTTCTAAACTTCAAACCACAAGCCAATTTAAAATTGCAATTTTGAATATCTGAATAAATTATATTTATGATAAAATAAATTACTGACAGTCTCTGGCAGCATAGGGGTTAACAATTAAAGCTAATTAGTGAGTCACTGACTTTAAATTGGATGTGATGCATCTCCCACCCCATATAACAAAGTTAACATAAAAATGATGGAATCTTTGACATTACATTTAGCAATTTGGGAATCTTCTGAAATACATTTCTTGACATAGGGCGAGAAAATATTTGTTTGCTGCCATATAAAAAAAACTTGTTGAACAAGTTCCTCCCGTGTCATTTGGAATGATTAGCCAAGGAGGGTTTTGTGAGCTCAGTCGGAGGAGATTTTTTTTTTCTTATGCTAAGAAAAGAGGAATTTGATACAGCTCATTGTAACAATGTGTCAAGTTAGTCCTCTTGCAGACTCTCAGCAGGAGGTACAGATGTAGCAGGAGATATGGCACTCGTTAGTGTGTGAAATACATTTTTAAATAGCGAGTGAGTTAGGGAGATAAATTGGCTCATATGTCCAAGTCTGGGCTCATGCAAAGCCAAACATCTAATCTATGACCAAAGGCAAAAATCTAATGTTTCTCTTCCCAATGCATCACATCTCAGATAATTGTGATTCACTTATGGTTGAGTCTAATGTCTTTGGGGATATTTACAAAGCAGATAATAAGCATGGGGAAAAATGTGGAATTAAATATCGCTGTTTCCTATGTTTTCTATAGCAGCTATTTATCAAACAAAGTATCCACACCTGATAAATATTAAATATTCAAACATAGGATGTGGAGCTATTTTATGTTTTATATCCACTATATCCCTCCTCATAAATATACTTCTTTGGGTTTGGAAACTGGCAAAAAAAAGTGTTAGCAATAAACTATATGACATATCCAGTCTACTAATGTGCAGTATATTACTGGGTTAGCTGAACAACTTCTTTCCTCATTTCCATTCAGTTTAAAGGAGAAGCATATAACACTGACATATATTAATGCAGAAAGACTATAGAGTAAGCTTAAGCCACCTTTACCGAGATTTAAAAGTTGAATCAGAGGCAATATAAAATATTGAATATATTTGTTTCAAACTAAAATACAGATGTGTTATGTTATTCCACTGATTTGAGTAGAAAAGGCAATAGGCCAAGTTTTAACGCACAATATGTAACAGGACTATATATACTTTTGTGTTAAAGTTGAAAGTATATATAGCACATATACGACGAATAACAAGCTTTTATTGTCAATACTTTTCAACATCATTACAGGAGTGATGTAAAAAAGTAGCCAAGGTCAGGTTTAGAAACATAGATTTTGACAGTAGATAGGAAACAAAAGGCATGTCTAGTCTGCCCATTCTATCTATCAAAAAAGCTTGGCTTAACTAAACCATGGGATAGCTTTATGCTTATCCCAGACATGCATGATTTTATTAACTCTATTTGACCTTACAATTTAGCACATTTCTCCTAAATCTTTCATTATCAAACTTTAATTTGTGACCGTTTGTTCTTGCACGCCTCTCTCTCTGAAAGATAATGTCTCATGAATTTTGTTAAATTCTTGGATATATTTGAACTTTTCGATCATATCACCCCTCTTCATTCTGTTGTCTAAGCTAAACAGATTCATATCATGAAGTTTCTCCTTACACGTTTTATCTTTCAGACCAAGGACCATTTTTGTCACCATCCTTTGAACTGTTTCTAATTTGTTAATATGTTTTTTGAGACATGGTCACCTGAACCAAAATGTATATGCACATAGATATAGTATGGTACAGTGTAAGATAATTAATCAGGGAAAATAATATAATAGTAGCTATCTGCACCCCATGTAATGAACAGTATTGTACATTTGGATCAAATTTAAGGAAACACGTTCTCTGCTCCAAAGTTGCCTTAGCCCCTTGTAAAATTCCCATGAGATATTAAAACTGTTAAAATTCAAGCATCATGTCTTTCTCAACATTACAGAAAGGGCAGCTCCAGTGACTTGTTTTCTGAAAATGATATTTCTCTGGTGTGCTTAGTTAAGTAACTAAGACCCAGTTCTGCCTGTTTTAAATAAAAAAAAAAAGCTTAGTAAATTCAAACTTGCAAAAGCTACTTTTTCAAAAACATATGCGAATATTACACAGAAGACCTCACGCTTTCTATTCTGAGATCCAAATCATAGAAAAACATATTTCTATTGCAATCACGCCCACAATTTCAGTTTCCAAATCTGATAACTGTAGGATCTTCCTTGACCAAAACACGCTAAATGGTCCAAAATAATAAGTATAAATTAAAAAATCTAACATTGCGAAAGGGAGATTGCCTTGGACTGATTTATGGTACACATGAAACTAGCATCACCCCACATCCAAGCACAGTGGTCTGTGATTAATGAACATGCTAAAGCATTATGGCATATATCATAAATTTCTTTAAAAATAGCAGTTAATAAATCAGAGAGTTCTGTACCTAAAATAGTTCTGTTTCTACAACTGAACAAAATAGTTTCCTTTTGCCATGATGTTAAAACACATACTTGCACATAAAATATTATATGATATATACATGTGCACGTGTACGGTGTATATATATATATATATATATATATATATATATATATTTGTATATGTATACATACATACTTATGTACACACATATATATATATATATATATATATATATATATATATATATATACATACTTATTAAAAAGTACAGTATATAAAACATACAACATATGTATGTATATATATATATATATATTCAAACAATATTCTACGAATGGATACATATTTCTGCAAAACTCAGTGTACGTAATTTAATTAAAACAATACTAAGTAACATTAAAAGCAGATTTAGTTTATGGAGTTTTACCTTTAATATTTTGTCCACTTAAGAAAGTTCTTTCTTCTTAGCAGTCCCTGTTTTCCAGAAATTTAGCAAAAAGAAAAAAAATCAACCAAAAAAGAACAGAAGATGGAAATGCTCCAAAATAGTTTTGCGTCTTAATATTTATGTTTTGCAAAAAGAAAGAAGAAGAAAAAAAGTCAGTGTTCAGCTATAGAAAGACCTCTCCCAAAGGCTGCTAGTGATAACTCCAACTGGTTTCAGAGAGAGATATCTGTCTGTGTCTGCATTGTAGTCCATCAACTGAGCAAGTATTCACTTCTGAGCAAATTGCAAAGTGAAAAAAAAAAAAAAAAAAACAGCTTGTTAGCTACTCTGGCTCCAACCACATTCATGCACTAGGCTCTCTCTCCCTCTCTCGTTCTCTCCCTTTTTTTTTTACATCACTAAAGCATCCAGCTTTTCCAAAGCATTGGGAGAAATATGTTGCATGCAACTGCCACCTCCTTGTGGATTGGCCAGGGTTTAACCCCTGTGTGTTTTTTTAACACATTTCCTGGCCCTTCTTGTCGTTTCGTGGGTTAAAAGCAAACCATGGTAGCTGCTGAGTGTTTAACCAGTAGCTGGTTAATGTCTGCAATTTTAAAATAACCAACAATTCCGAGTCTTATAAATGTTAAAACTGCAATAAATGCCACGTGAGTAATTTTGTAAGAAAATAAAAAGGTTGGTCGGATTTTAGGCGGCCCCATAATTATTAAAAAAAAATGCATTTTAAATTATGCTATATAAAGTAGAAAGCATTTCATTAATAGCTAATTTTAAAAGTATGTTGAGAAGGGCATATATCTAACATGTACACAAAGTCATCAACAGAGATTGAGGTCCTACATACAATAGAAAAGGACCAATGAGTGGGAGAAGCACATTTTTAAGTTATAGATTCCTGCAGCCAGAGACACTGTTGGGGGGAATTTGCAACGCAACTCATGTGGCTGAGATGCATGGTGTAGGAACTGGGGGGATGAGGGGGACAAATCCACCCCAGATTTTTTAATGTGTGTAGAGAAGCAGTTGTGTGGTATTTTTATACTATATGCGGTATCACCCCCAGATTTTCTTTGGCTCCTACACCCATACTCTGAGTATTTAGTATGGGGAAAAATGAGATCATAGCGCTTCTCAACATATCTCAGCCACATGAGATGCTTAGAAAATGCCCACCAGTAAGAACCTGTACAAATAAGAGACCTCTTTTTTGAATTTCAACGTGGTGGCTGTTTTTTGCCTCGTCCAAATGAATATAATCAATCCCTCCCAATTGTTGTTCCTTTGAACCTTAAATGCAATACTTACAGCCTGCACAGAATGATGAGTGCTGCCATAGGTACTTTCAGTGCAGAATAAGTAGGTCTGATGTGAATCCTACATGACAGAGCTCTTAGGAAAACACTATGGGCCTCATTCTATTATCGGCCGTAAATCGGCCGTAAGGCTGCGATTCCTTGCGAGGGTTCAGTTAACTCGCGATTCTATTATACGGCCCCGCAAGGATCTCCTTTTACGGCCGGCCGCATATCTTGGAACCGGCCGTAATCTGTGAAATCTAAAAACTCAAAAATAAATTCAAGCCTGCACTGTACAGCTCTGTAAATGCTAGGGATCATATTGGGGGACATGAGGATTAAAAGGAACCCACTCTCAAGCTTGCACATCTGCCCAAACCCGAGTTCAAATTAACTGTTTATTTGCCGGCTGCGGCGTGGGCGTGTCTGAGGTGCTCCAAGCACTCTGGACTTTTTACATGTATATTTTACGGATATTAAAAATGAAATATTTTACGGATTTGAGTACAGGATAATTATGTGCTATTTTTTCTAACACCTAAAATCCCTTTATAGTCTTCTCAAAGTGCAGGATGGCTTTATTTGAGCTATTTTATGTGCTTAATTGGTGCTAGCGAGACCTTTTTCCTGCAAGTAACTGCGGCTCGTTTTTAGCCTTGCAGAGAGGTTTCCCGGAGCAATTGAATTGCAAATCTCTTGCGGCCGTTTTAGATCAAAGGCTTTCCTCCGGCGCGATCGGCCGCAAGAGATAGCAAGGCACCGGCCGCAAGCCTGCCGGAATCCCCGGCCGTAAGGGAATAGAATAGCAGAATAGCTTGCGGCCGGTCCTTGCGGCCCCGCAGCGGCTGCGGCCGATAATAGAATGAGGCCCTATATATGTTGGTGGGTGTGTGTATAAACATATAAACATAAACTAGTACCTTGACCATAGATCTTCATGCTATCGAATGTAAGTTATAAAAGTAACCCAAAGAAGGTATGTCTTTCAGTTGTAGTTTCCCCATTGCTTGCTATAATTCCCACATAGTCTCTAAGCACAAAGACAGCGAGTCGTAAAGAATGAAAAAAAAAAAAGATCCATTCTTAGGCCCCTTCTTTTAATAAACACATGATAATGAGAATTTACAAGTTCTGAACCCACTGCCATTAACACCTTGATGTAACGCCTGCAGGCCATGGAGAAATAACACCAGAGCAGATTGCAGAGAGAGAAGCAGATCCCAGAAAAGTGTCAGAATATGTGTGAGAAACATAAATTGCTCTGAGAGAAAGAGAGCCATCCTTCCAGTTTCACCTCATCCATCCTTAGAATAGACATCGCTCCCAGCTGTGGCCTTTGGATGTACATATTCACACTGGGAACAGCTGGCAAAGACCTGCTCCATCCCACTCATCCCAACTCGTTGTCCTTCAGCTAAACCCCCCTATTAAATATGCAGAACTGGAAGTTATTACTTAAAGCCTTTCATAAAACTTAGTGCAATCGATGAAACCCAGAATACATTTGTGACTGATGTCATCTTTCAGAAAATCTTCTTGGAAAGGGGTGTGGGTGCAGTGGACAATTATTCTATTTAAAATCTTACATTTTTCAGAGCTATTACAAAATAAGTAAAAGGTTAAAAACAAGGCTTTAATCTTCTAAGATAAGAATGCAAGGTAAAAAAATGCTTCTTCTATTGTTTCCAGCAGTGGCAGCACTGATGGATTCTGGGATATGACAGCATTTTATAATGAGTAAGTAGTGTTGCTGTTTAAAAATAAAATGATAAAATAATTGGGAAAACAATGTTTGTTTAACATTTTTTTCTAGGCAAAACACATTTTTCCAACACTAAATCTGTTGATTATAATTAATTATAATTATAATAATTATTGCATATTAATTGTGATGTACTAGCAACTTGCCTGTCAAAAATGCTGTCAAAATTTGAAGCCTGGAAATGCTGTTTGCCACACAATTAGAGACTCTCCCCCCTCCAAGTGGCGGGCCTTGTGATGAGCTCCTTCGGCGCTCATTGCAAGCCTCTTCCCCCCTCTACTTTACTGGCCTCATCCCTGTGTCTCTCCCCCCCCCGTGTCTCTTCCCCCCTCTACTCCCTCTCCTGTGTCTCTTTGCTCTGCTCTCCCCCCGTGGCTCTCCCCCCCTCTCACCCCTGTGTCTCTCCCCCCCACTTCCTCCGCTGTGTCTCTTTCCACCCTCTGCCCCCTTGCCTTCCCCTTTGTATTTCTCCCTTCTCTCCCTCCCCTATGCTCCTTTTACAATTTACGGGTGTGAAACCATTTGTGGGCTTGGTGCAATTGATTCATGGTCTTCCGAGTTACAGGCTTGAAACAAAATTACGTCTTTACGGTCGACATTGTTTTCCTCGCATAGCCTTTCTGAGACCTTCCAAAAATGCCAATTAAATAGCAAACTAGCTTGCAACCTCACTTACAGGCCTGCCTCTCCCCCTGTGCTGTGTGTAAGGTTGTAAGTTAATTTTAGAATTAATTGGCGTCTTTTTTTTGTGGTCTCCTAACGGCTTCCGAGTTACAGGCTTAAAAAAATAAATCCGGTCGGAGCCTGTGTTGGGAGTCTGGAGGGCTCATTGCGAGCCTTGCGATGATCGCCTTTGCCACTCATTGCGAGCCTCTTCCCCCATCTAAGTTGCGTGCCTTGCAATGAGCGCCTTTGGCATATGGCCTTCGGTGCTTATCGCGGGCCTTGTGATGAGCTCCTTTGCCATTCATTGTGAGCCTCTTCCCGCATCTAAGTTGTGGTCCTTGCAATGAGCGCCTTTGGCGCTTATCACACGCCTCGCAATGAGCGCCTTTGGCGCTAATTGTAAAACTTATTTTCCCTCCGCTACTTTACGGGCCTCTCGATGAGCGCTTTCGCTGCTCATTGCGCATGCACAACCCGTAACTTTTAACATAGCGTTACCAACAAACTCGCAATTCTGACAACTAGTATAGTTGATTTGGCATTTTATAAGTAAAAAAAATAATAATATGAAACATACTACTAATGTCCCTACTTTTTTTTTTTTTTTGTATTTGTTTTGTATTTCAGTTTGTATTTGAAAAAAATAAATTTTTTTTTTTAAAAAGCTAAATATTTCATAATAATATACAAAATAATAATATTTATAGTAATAATAATAAAAATGCATTTAGAAAGTGATAATATACCATAAAGGGACTCAAAGCACTCTACAAGAGAGAATGTTAAAACAAACTAACCAACTTAAACAATGTTATATCAACATATCCTAATATTTAAGTAATTTTAGGTCAGTTTTCTTTAATTGTTGATTTACAAAGTGGTTCATGTTTCAAACGACATGGATGCAAAGAGATGCAGTTCAGTGGCAGTGGCTAGTAAGGAATCTAAAATGAAACAAAAGCACTTTCTTTGAAAATCAGTGGGCAACCTGCAGCTGCGTATAATTTCCCGTGTAATCCTCGCCAATTTGCCTTGCCCTGGAGATGGAGAACAGTCCTCAATGTTGGGCTGTTAGACATTAAACAAAAGGTGTTTATTGAATGCAGAGGGATAAGGGCTTAACTGCAATTAGAAAAAAAGTAAAAAGAAAATTGCATCATGTAGTGTACCCAGCATTTTTTAATTCACAGAAAATTAAAGATGACTTTGTGATTTGAGATGCTTGCGACCTAAATGTGCTTAAAATAAGCTCCTTCTTTCACCATCTTAAGACTTTACAAAATTCCAGTGTTGAAAAAAGTATTTCAGTAGCAACTAGCAAAATCTAAAGCACCCAAAAGAACTTACTAGTTATATATTCATATTCATTTATATCTGTGGTACAGCTAATTTGTCTTTATACTTCTTTTTGACATTACTTCTGCTTTTTTTAAGTGCAGTTTTTCCCTTTTACTTCTGTTTTACTTGTTATAATTGTGATGAATTATGTGGATGGGCAGTAAAATAAGCCAGCCTTACTACACTGTGGTACAACTCTGAACAATGAAAATATGTTTACAAGGGATGCTTAGAATATGAGTTGTTTTTATACAGTTGCACAGTAGGTGCTGAAAAAAAGCAAACCATTTTTCTTTCGTAATCTGACCTGAATCTGTACAATGATCACAGCTAACTTCAACTTTTAGAATGTAGAGCAGGCAAGATGGTATGTGGGAGTTGTCCCTGTTCACTACTTTCTGCAAAATTGCATGGGCAGGACAAGGTCAAACTGTACCCCGAGCATTCCCTGTTACTCTCCCCAACTCTTAACTCCCTCTTTTTGTGGCTGGAACTATCATGGCCCTTGTAGACCTCAAGGAGGTATAGGGTTCGTGGAAGTCCATAAAGATCCCTATGGTAGTATTTAGAGTGTCATGATGGACCGTAGAGACGTCCATGGTTATGGTTAGAGGCCCCATAGCTGTCCATAGAGACCCCAATGGGGTTAAGTAAACCCCAACAAAGAACAAGGGGTGAGGGGGCCGAAAGCTTCCCTAGGTGTTGAGGGGTGTCCTGGGGATACCCAGGCTTTTATGGGGTTACAGCTCATTGGCTGTGGTAGTTCCTTAACTGAGTTGCATTTGAGCAGTCAAGCCTCAAATTTGACATAATCAACAGAACTAGCTTTGGCACAGTGTCAGATATTAGGCTCATCTGATGTATTTTTGGCGATTTATGGGGGTTGAAGGTATTCATAGACATTTTGCAAATATCAAGCACTCAGAGGGACTACCAGGTAAACTTCATAGAGCTTGGGTATCATTCTGGGAGGCATGTAATGGCGATGTTGAATTACATAATTACATTAAAATTATGGGACAGGCACTCAGTTCTTAAGACATTACGGAACTTTCAAGCATTCGGATGGCATTTCTTAGGGGTTATATATGTGAGTGTGATAGGATAGGTAGAGTAAGGGAAACATGAAACAGAGGACAAAGTCATTAACTAAAACAAATGAGAAAAAAATGTATAAATATTTGCAACATTGATTTTTCAACATTACATTTGCTGCTGAATATCATACCAACTACATTGGTGAAAAACACTTGTTGTTACATAACACTGTTTTATCAGTATGCTTTTGTAATTTCTTCCACACTTAAAGGTCCAGTGTATGTGCTTTTCAAATTAAATCAATGTTTAGTATACCATTAATTAACATTAAAAACACGTGCACACAGCAGCAAATAAATGTTTTAGCCAGAAATTATAATTTAAACATAATTCCCCTCAATCAGCACTTCTTCCATCCTCCCTTGTCCTGTAAACTTTTTTCTAGATGACAATCACAATCATCGCAGGTTGCATTAATTTTCATGCCAGATTACTTGGAGCATGCTCACTTTGTTGATGCATCCTTATGGGATTGCAGCCATAACCCCCCTTTCCTCCATGCATAATTAATACAACCTGAATTGATTATCATCTGTGGTGGCCAACAATGATTTAACATTATCAATCAGTACATACAGTTAATTCCATACAATGCCACAAATTAGCCTTCTGTGCATTATACATTTTATTGTACCACTAGCGAACTGCCCGTCAAAAAATGACAGCAATGAAATTGTAAGTGAGCTAATGCTGTTTGGTGTATTTAATGTGGCTGATGTAGCATCGTTTGTTTTCTATGTCGTGCGACTTTTTCGTAATATCCGTAGCTGTTTGGTGGGCTTTTTCGGAATATCCGTAGCGGTTTGGTGGTGTTTTGCGTGTTTATGGTAGTGTTTTGCGTGTTTAGGCACCTTTAGCCTCGTTTTCGTTTTGTTCGGCGGCCATTTTTTCTCTCGCTTAGGTGATTTTCGGGTCTCTAAACTCCGAAATGTGTGCTTAAATGGAGGTGTAACTTCACTTGCAGAGGTCCTCAGTGCCCCTCCTTTTTATGTGTTTGTTGTTTGTATTTATTGTGTTTGTAATATGTTTGGGGTTTGCGCGGGTTGAGTCCTTGTTTTTTAAGCTTGTAGGTGTTTTTCGGCAAATACTTAGGCGTTTGGTGGTGTTTTCCGTCTTTTTCAGCGGCCATTTTTTCTCTCGCTTAGAGAATTTTTTAGTGAGGCGTAACTTTAGTTTTCGATGTCCTGGATGCTCCCTCTTCCTGTAAGTAAGCTTTTTATGTATTTGTTGTATGTATTTGTTGTATTTTTCATGTTTTGATGTGCGCGTGTTGCGGATGATTTTTGCGAGGTCGTAATGGGTCGTAACATCTCGTATTTTCTTTGCGTTACGACGTAAATTTTGCGAGGGTCGCAGTTGCTGGCAAGGAGCACCCCTTGCCAGCAACTGCAACCCTCGCTTTGCAAGGGACGCAGGCTCGCTGTGCGAGCCCGCAAGCATGAGCAACGGCTCGTATGCTCACAACTATATATGTGATATGGAAAAAACAGGGCTGGGCTTAGGATGTATTTCATTTATAAAAAAATACTAGTATAGTATATAGCCAGTTTTTAATTCCCATTAATATGAACCAAGTACTACATTAACAACAGGTCCAATTTATGGCTCATGTTTCAATTGTACCCGATACAGTTCTAAGGAAAACTGGTGCTTTATAAATAATGGTAATAATTTCTAAGTGCATTGTTGGCGCTGTATAAGTACACATATGGTACATGGGATGAAGACACGCACCAAATAATAACTTTAGAAGTAAAATATTGAGTTTCATTTTATCTAACTAATTCTTAGGAATCCACTGCTCTGCAAAAGCTGCACAAGCTAATATTTATTGCAGTTAGACTTCATTTTATAGAATCTTTCAGAAAATAGACCATGTGGTTTTAATGAAGTACACACCTGCCGTTAGAAGTATGCAGTGTTAGAAATGCCCCATGACTTCGCTATTGTGCAAACAAGTAGAGCTCAGATACAATTGCAAAAATAACTGTCCTGTTCTTAACCTTATTCTCCCAAGGGACGCCACATCCCATGTCAAAATGCTTTTTGGTGTTTTGTAATATACTGAAAGTCTCTGAGATTGACTGTGTAGGTTAACTACTTCAAAATGCAGAATGGATAGAAATATGTTAGACATTGTTATTATATGCAGACGATCGACAAATCCATATTGGTTCCAGTGGGATTATTTTTTACAAGGTAGTCAATAGAAACATAGACATTGGTTCATAACATACTGTTGTACAGATCACACTATTTTGTGTTTGGTAGTCTAAATGCTCGATTGTTGTAAGAGTGAAAAGCAATTTGGTTGTAGTAGGGTAGACATTTTAGAGAACTAACTTAAATACTTTATTTTTTTCTGATAAAAAAAATAGCTGTATGCCTTTTTTTCTGCTTAATTCATTCTTAGTTAAAAAAATGTTTTTCATTGTGCAGTGGTCCTAAAAATTATATTGCTATGTTTGTTCCTAGCCCTTAAAATATGAAAATATATTCTAGCCTATTAACTCTTCTGTAAGGCAATACTTTTGCATTACCATTGGGTTTTCCAAGCTCCGACTTCAGATCATGATCACTTGTTATTTTATTCCTCCCGCTAATATGTACCTCAAAATATGTCTTTTAGAGAAGTGTGTGATAAGTAAAATGTATTTTGACACTAATTAATTTACATTCTTCAGTAAAACATGCTGAAGGTAGAAACATAAAAAGTGGTCCAAACTACTGCTGATTCGATACATCCCTATAGAATTTTATGAAACTACTAATCCCACTTAACCGCACTATTATTATTTTGTTTTAAAACCACACTGATTAATATATTCTTCTTTAGTGTTCAGGATAAAAATACCAAGCTCAGCTAGATTGCCCTATTTAAAAGTGTCCTGGGATAATATACAATAGCTGCCTGATATGTCACCAGTCCATTCATGAATCACTTTAATTAAGAGGATAATGTTGTCTATGGAGAGACTGCTCTTCCCTGCTGATTTGCAGGGAATATTCATCAAAGTATCCTACTTATTTCATCTGTGTTATTCTGTAGAGCATATTCATCATTAGTCAGACCTCACCTAGAATACCATGTCCAGTTCTGGAAACTATGAGCCTCACTCAATTGTGCTTTCGGGAGATCCGGGCTTCGGAAATGTAGCCCGCAAGTTATTTTGCTAGTCAATTGGAGTATTTTTGCGGGCTACGGTTGAGTTATGGGCTCTGGCCTTCTATTCACTGTGATGGTTCACATTGCAAGTTAATCCCCCTCCAAGCCTTTGATCTTTCACGTCCGCAAGAGTTGCGAACGCTAAAATCGCAAATCGATATTCAATGGCTCTGATTCCCTCTCGTTAACCACTGGAAAAAGCTTAATGACATGTCCGGAGCACTTTAAAAACAAATTAAAAAGCAATACTGTACTCTTATTAAAAGGGGAAGTGATGTTAGGTCTTATAATTAATAGCACAACATTCTTAAGCCTGCAAATCGGCCCCAAAAAATACTTTATTTCCTGTTGAAATTCTGTGTTATATCGATCCTTGCAATCAATGTGTTAATACATATAATGGAACTGGCATGTAATAGAATATTATATTTACGGATTTATCAAAATTGCATTATATTTGGAATGTGGGTCGGATCGTAACTCGTAATTGAAGCCCGTAGGACATTGAAAGCCAACCTCCATTTTTCATTGTGTAATGGTTACGAACTCTATTTCCATTGGCTGTTTCTAATTGCTAATTATCTTTGCAATTATTTCTAAAGTGACCATGTTTTTTCCAAGTTTTTGGTGTTGCTACCTTCCAGCCTCAAAATAATGTAAATAAATAGGAGCCTGCAACATTTTCCTTTATAATAGCTGCTGCCTACCTTCCTAGTAATTACCAATGAGCTGTTCTTATTCTTCCTCTGGCCAACACACTCATACCCGAAATCAAATTCTAAGGGAAGAAGGTCCAGCCATATCCCCTAACAAAAAAACAAACAAAAAAGCAGTAGATGTCCACCAAAAAAGAGAGGTCACACCTTGTCACTTACATATACTATAAAAGTATTCAAAGGTCAAAGGGCCACTGAAGTCATTAAAACTACATCATATAGAGTAGTTAAACTCAAAAAGAAAATAGGTAAAACAATTCATCACTTTACAGATGTTTAAAATTCTACTGTGATAGCTTTATGGCACTCAAACTGAACCATAAACTGCAAGCTTCCTCTAAATTCTCATATTTGTCTTTACTACAATAATAAATTCCACATTTTGTGCCTTTGAGATTAGAATGTCTAAAGAATCCAAAGAAATGAACTGACATTTTCAATTGCAACAATGAGTTTTACTGCTTGTGATTTTTGGTCCTTGCAGAACCTTCAGGCACACTCTTTGCAGAGCGACAGGTAGTTGAATGAATACATTATTTATATAAAAGTTCTTAAGAAACAGTGAAATATGCATCCATATTAAAAATTCAGAAAGATTTTTCATTTGATCTTAAGTGCTCTTTTTGATGATGCAGAGCAGCACTGATGGATTCCTTCCATGTCCCTTAATAATGTGATATATATATATATATATAAATATATATATATATATATATATATATATATATATATATATATATATATATATATTTATTTATATATATATATATATATATATATATATATATATATATATATATATATATATATATATATTTGAATTTATGGAAAAAATTAAATATAACAAAATAATTGGAAGCTTCCCGGGTAACTAAACTCCATTGCATCAAATTGTCTCATCTTTTCTGCCATAGTATTTTCTGGATACCTTATCATTTGTTCTCCCATTGTACTTATTGGGCACATTTTTATATGTATTTTTAAATAACTAAATAAATAAAAAGCCTTTAAAAATCAACTGTATGTTCAATTATTCTTTACTGTCCCATTTCCTTTTACTGAGTTTCTTTCTGTAAGAGAGTTCCTTCTATTGAAATCACAGACGGAAGTAGATGATCAGAAACCAAAATGGTAGATCCATATCTGCAAAATTGTTTTGTTTACTATCTAGAAACCATTTACCAGTTATCATGTGCATGAGTACATGTACCCATTTTATTTTTCCCTTGTATAATGAAATGATGGTGTTTTTTAAATGTAGATTAATAATATTAATTGTTCAAAACAAAAAATGTTGAGAAATATATGCCTGCAAATACAAATAAATGTTTAAAAATCTATATTGTATCTAAAGTTTAAATTTAAGCGTTAGAAAATATTAAGCATTGGCGGCTTGACAATTGCCAAATAAATGCATAAAAAATCACATACAGATGGAATTATATATTGTGCTATAGAATATCCTCACAAAGCTATTTTCCACTTTAGGCTTCTATTATAAGCGTTATTAAATCTCTGTGCCGGGAAAAATGCTTTGGAGAATAAAATATCTTTACGCAGGCACCATTGGTCAAGAATTCCCATTTGATTGTTATGTTAGCTGAGAGATTTAACAAGAAATCTGCTTGCAAAATCTTGGCGTTGAACGTGCATCCCAAATAAAACCACAAATGTTCACACACTGGCAGTGTGTAAACTGATTGTACAATTCAGTCGGAAATACTTTTACAGCACTACAGTTAAAAGTATGCTCAGCGGAAACCATAGCCATAAATGTGTTGTAGTGGGAAGTTCAACAGCACTTCAGAGAAAAAGGACTGGAGTTGGTCAGATGATACACAACACAAAAAGCAAGGAAGGCAGAGTAGCCAATATTTGTAGCTAGGATTTTCTGAGGCAAAAAGTAGAGATATTGAACTGATAAAATTTAATATGCTACTAATAATATATACAGTAGACTCCCGATTATCCGGAACTCAAGCATCCAGAACTCTCAACCAAGCGGCATGTGTCATGAATCCCCGCTATCAGGAAACTCTCAAGCAACCGGCAAATCAGGTTTAACTGAAAGTTGTTTTACTTGTGGGGAGCGGGTGAGGAGATGTTAACCATTGGAGGAATGGAGCTCTTTACCGCCAGCAGCCCGCTCCAGGTATAGTAAGAATTTGCCGGGATGGTTCAGAGACTGACGGAGCATGTATGGGGTGCTGCTGCGGCACAGAGACACTGTTATAGCCGTCTGCCAGTGATACGTGGATAGTGAGATACTCGTGTATAGGAGCCACCTGTGACATTCCTCAAGTGTTAGTCAGGGAGTCATGCATACTCATATCTACCACAGGTACCGGCATTGTGTGGCTGATCCTTGGTGCTGCGCTGTCCCGGGGACTATATTATTAGTGACGCGCTCAAACAACCAGAAACTACAGTTATCCGTCATAGGACAATCCCTGTGGGTGCCGGATAACTGAAAGTCTACTGTATTAGCATTATTCTTTATCATCCCCATGTATATATAAAACATAGTAGTAGTATTGTAACAGAATGAAAACAAAGATTTAAAAAATCTGAATTTTTAGATCATACCTGATCCATGTGATATATGACTTGTAATTTGATCCAGAGCATGGCAAAAAAACAAAAAATAACCCCCCCCAAAAAAACATTGAAACATTGCCAATGGGGAAAAACCCTTAATAACCCCAAAAACGGACAATCAAATTATACTCTGGATCAATGAAGCAACTGGCAACCTACTCCAGTATTTATCCAATATATACGTTTTATGGACAGGCACAACCAGAGACATAACGATATGGCACTCGAAGATGAGCACATTACTGAGGAAGAGCAGAAGACAAGTACAAGTAACACCAGATATAATGAAGTGGTTGGGACCAAGCCGAAAGGACACCCAGCTGCGGATGTATCCGAAGGGGAAAGGAAAGTCTGATGCTGCAAAGATCAATTCAGAATACTCAGAACCTGGATTGTTAGATCTATGAACCAAGGCATACTAGATGTGGTCAAGAATGAAAAGAGAAAAATGGTGAGGACTTAACAGAAGAAGATCAGATAAAGAAGAGGTGTCAGGAATACACTGAAGATCTATACAGGAAGTATGACAGTGATGACCTCAATAATTTGTCCAATCAGTTGGAGCCAGACATCTTGGATAGTGAAGTGAGATGGGCCCTAGGATATCTTGCTGATAATAAATTCTACAGGATGATGCTGTGAAAGTGTTACTTGCCTTATGCCAACACATTTGGAAAACTCAACAATGGCCAATAGACTGGAAAAGGTCAGTCTACATCCCAATCTCAAAAAAAGGCAGTGCCAAAGAGTTCTCCAATTATCGAGCAATTGCACTCATTTCACATGCCAGCAAGGTAATGCTTAAGATTCTACAAGCTCGACTCCAACAATATATGGACCAGGAACTACCAGATCTGCAAGCCGGGTTCTGCAGAGGAAGAGGCACAAGAGATCATTGCCCATGTCCGCTGGATAACAGAGAAAGCAAGAGAGTTCCAAAAAACATTTACTTCTGCTTCATAGACTATTCTAAAGCCTTTGACTGTTTGGATCACAACAAAATGTAGCATGTCCTTAAAGAGATGGGAGTACCAGATCATCTCCTCCTCCTCCTAAAGAATCTGTATGTTGACCAAGAAGCCTTGGTCAAAACCGAACATGGGGCAACATAATGGTTCAAGATCAGAAAAAGAGTGCGACAATGTTGTATATTGTCACCTTATTTATTCAATTTATATGCAGAGTACATCATGTGTAAGGCTGGACTGGATGAATCCAAAGCCGGAATCAATATTGCTGGAAGGAATATCAACAACTACTCTGATGGCTGAAAGTGAGGAGGAACTAAAGGACTTATTGATGAGGGTAAAAGAAGAGAGTGCAAAAGTTGGCCCGCTGCTTAACGTTAAAAAGATGGCAATTTCACTCCCTTGCAAATAGATGGGGAAGAAGTGGAGGCAGTGACAGATTTTATTTTCCTAGGATGCAAGTTCTTTAAAGATGGTGACTGTAGTCATGAAATTAAAAGATGTTTGCTTCTGGGGAGGAAAGCTATGGCAAGCTTGGACAAGCTAGTAAAAAGTAAAGATATTAAACTATCAACAAAGGTCCACATAGTTCAAACTATGGTATTCCCAGTAGTAATATACGGATGTGAGAGCTGGACTATAAAAAAGACTGAGCACCATAGAATTGACGCCATTGAATTGTGGTGTTGGAGAAGACTGCTTAGGGTCCCTTGGAATGCAAGAAGATCCAATAAATCAATAGACAAACTGTTCACTAGAAGGTATAATCATGAGGCTGAAGCTCAAATATTTTGGCCATATTATGAGACGACAGGATTCCCTAGAAAAGACTCTGACGCTGGGAAAGAAGGCACAAGAAGAAGGGGACGACAGAGACGGAGATGAATAGATGAGGTCACTGAAGCAATGAATATGAACTTGATGGAGCTCAGAGGAGCAGTGACTGAGTGATGTACCTGGCCGGACGCGACTGAATGACTAAACAACAACAACAATTACCTTTAAATACATTGCTTTGAAAAACTTAACACATGCCTCTCTCTTACATAGTAGCTTGAAACCTAAATTTTGTATTTGTATTGTAAATACAGGGGCCTCTATTATTTTGCAATGTGTTATAAAGTCTTGATTTGTACTTAACCTCTGTATAGCGCTGCAGAATATGTTGGTGTGTTACAAATAAATAATAATAATAATAATACATCTTTTGCATTAGTATTACAAACTACTGTATATCACTAAGACATTGGTTGGTTTATAGCAATTTGCTGATTCATAGAGCTAACATGGTATTAAGCAGTGAGTAGGATTGCATACAAGCAGAATGAACATAAATGCCATTAATCTAAAATTCCTCAAGATCTTCATGGTATTTTGTATCTCAATTTATGGGGGAGATAAGGTGAAAACATTCTCTGTCCAAACTTGGATCTGGAAGGTGTTGCCAAGTCAAGCTCAGCATTTTTTCTCTCACTCTGCCTGAAGGTGCATTATCGACTCCTGTTCAGATCAAACACAAAACATCTGCCTCATTTTAAAACCAGACCAATGCAAAAGAAGGGAAAAGAATTATAGAATTGCCAAGCAAATGAAACTTTCTTGATTATGCATTTTTAGATAAATGAAAATAGCCAAACCACACAGGGGCCCAAAGGAAGATTTGTAACCTAATCTCTGGAATGAATTATAAAGAGTGGATTTTAGTTGCGGGAGTATCTATAGTTTATGCTTTTATCTGCTATATACCTATAATTTAAAATTATGAAATCTTTTGCAATAATAATAATAATATTCATATAGAACTGTTTAGTGTGAGAGTTTGTTATGAATTATTGTTTCTTGTATCACTATCATATTGCAAATTGTGTTCAAAGGATCATCGTAGTCTCATATTTTTAATATGATATTTTCATGAATTAAAATTGATAATGACAAGTAAAAATAACATAATACAGCATTTAATTAATTGCTTATTATGCTTTAGTGGATTAGTATACTTTATACTTGGGCAAGCTAGTAAAAAGTAAAGATATTACACTTTCAACAAAAGTCTGCATAGTTAGAACTAGGGTATTCCCAGTAGTAACATACAGATGTGAGAACTGAACTATAAAGAAGTCTGAGCGCCATAGACTTGATGCCTTTGAATTGTGGTGTTGGAGAAGACTGCTTAGAGTCCCTTGGACTGCAAGAAGATCCAATAAATCAGTTCTTCAGGAAATCAAAACAAACTGTTCACTGGATGGTATAATCATGAGACTAAAACTAAAAAACTTTGGCCATATCATGAGAAGACCGCATTCCCTAGAGATGAATCTGCTGGGAAAGATTGATGGCACACGAAGAAGGGGGAGGCAAATGCGGAGATTGATAGATAAGGTAATAGAAGCAATGAACATAAGCTTGATGGAGTTCAGACGGGCAGTGACTTAAAGATGTGCCTGGCATGCTGCGGTCCATAGAGTTATGGAGAGTTGGACTTGACTGAACAACTAAACAACAACAATGCTGGGAGCTAGCATTATTGACTCCTGTTTATCTGCTTCAAATGGCAGGAGACATTGAAATGTGGCAAATAAAACTGTCAGTGCTTTTAAAGAAAGAACACATCTTGATGAGAAAGCAGCTCAAAAGGTGCAAAGCCTGCCTCAACACAGTATATTGTTAATTTTGGACTCCAGTAAACCTTTAAAATGGAAGTTTCATGGTTGGACATACTGTTTCTTTTTAAATAAATGCATGTAAAGCTTTTCTCCTAAGCACTGTACAGAATTACAAAATCAGTGCAATTACTCATAGTACAGAACTGCAAATACACAGCAGCAAGCCTTAATCCTGGTCGATAAAGTTAGCAGAATTTTGTTGCAAATTGGTAATTTTGGTTAACTCTCTGACCCCACCTTCTATCTCTCTAATGAACATTTTATAAACTGCAGACTCAGCATGTCCCATATTCATCACCTACTACCACATACTTCAGAAACATACCAAAAGCACAGTATAGACCCACAGCTTATTACAACTTCTCCTCCACAATGCAAGCACAATTTCCTGCCCAGACCTTGCTACAGAATCTTACACACTGGGTGGAGCTACCGCCAGTGCAACCGGCACTGGTCTGAAGCGGTGGTGGTGGGGGGGGGGCTAGTGCTGTCTTTTTATTTATTTATTTTTGTACTTCTTTTTTTATTTTAAGTGTTGGGGCCCCCTGCAGCCGGCACACTTTTATGAACCCTGTAATTGACATCCCCCTGGGCCCCCACAACTGGTGCCCGGACCCCTCACAACAAAATCCCCCCCCCCCATTTCTGAAGGGGACTAGCCCAACAGCGATTGCGATAGTGCAGTATCTTACATGTGAACACGCAATTGCGCATTCACTTATATGCAAAAAGTTTGGAGCCGCACCACAGAGCTTCCGGTGGCTTTGCAAGTGCTGGAACTGCACTTTCCATGTGAGGTGAGTCAGGCCCTTGCATTGTCTTTCTCATATAGACTTCTGTCCATTTCCCTGGCGCTCTATTAACTCCCCTGCTCTCGATCTCTCTCCTCTTGCTCTGAGTATCTCTTTTCTATTTTGCACTGGCAGTCTCTTTTCTCTATTCTCCTTTGCCCTAAGTGTCCATTCCCTAGCTCCACCACTGATCTTATAAACACACTGTTGTTTGATCTATAGAAATCTGCTCCCATCACCATTAGCTATGATCCACGAGCTCACTCATTGCCATAGTACACAGAGAAAATACAAGATCTAGTGTTGCCACTCTAGATAAAATCACATACTCACCCTCTCTTTCTGCATTATAAATACATGCTGCTATTACATTTCTGCCTTTAACCTTTCTATGCAAACCTATTTATTCTCATTCCAACACCCTTCAATTCCAAATTCATCAGTTGCTTTTTAACTTACTCCTCAACTCATCAACACCCCCTCAAAACTTACTTCCCAGCCTAAGATCTCATCAGCCCTTTAAGAATAAAAGAGACAGTAGATCTCTCCATATCATAATTCAAACACACTCATTTCCTTTCCTCTCCAACAGCTACTCAGCTTTTTTATTCCAGTCACAGAGGATAAAGTCTCCAAACTCTTATCATTTTTCCAGTTTGTAACCTGTCCCCTCCACACCATTATTTGACAACTTGTTCTCTACCGCATGACCCTAGCAGTAACTGACACTGAGAAAGAACAGTATGGGTAAACCAACGGGCCACAGCCAATTTATTAAACAAACATATATATGTACCAACATGGTAAAACAAGTGGGAGGAGCCCGACCAGGAACTGCAACCTCTTGACCCTGGGCGCATGCCCATGGGAACACCTACTTTTGCGCTGCACCCCCCCTCAAGAGGTAGGGGCAAGCCCCTTTTTAATTATACCCCTGGCCCGGGCAACTCCCCATCCCACCACTAAGCAGTGCAGGAATCAAAAACCTTACTGAACTGCGCTCACTCCCAAAACAGCCAAGGCCTGTTGCACACCCTCCTTGCATTCCAATATGAACATTTCCATCCCGATTTCAGTCAAATGAACGCCATCGGGCAAGAACCATTCCTCCTCTGCATCACCATCAAACTCAGGGTGGCGGATGACCAGGGATCACATCTTGTTACAAAAACTAGCCAATAATTTATTGACATTAATCTGAGCACCATTCTAATGGACAGGCTCTCTGGCATTCCTTAGACGGTAGCCTCCTGAGAGACTGTAGCCTCCTGAGAGAGACCCTCCTGGCGCCTAGCAATGCCTCCAACTCTGACCGCAAATCTATACCCTTGTCCATCGGCAGGCTACACTCCATCCTAACCGAGTCTAACTGAATGCCCAAAAATGTTAAACGAGTAACCGGACCTTCTGTTTTTCACCCGCCAGGGGAACCCCAAAAACTCTTGCCACTGTTTAGAAAGCATCTAATAATTCCTGACACGAGCAGCCGTTCGCTGCGTCCACGAACATGAAGTCATCCAGATAGTGAACCATACTGGAAGGAGCCTCCCCCCACCACCCTTGTGACCCACTGTAGAAACGTACTAAACGCCTCAAAGTAGGCGCATGAAATGGAGAATCCCATGGGTAGGCAGAGGTTCACGTAGTACTCACCCCCAAAATGACATCCCAGCAGATATTGGCTGGATGGATGCACCGGCACAAGGCGAAAAGCCGATTCCACATCGACCTTTGCCATCCACGTCCCCGGGCCCACATCCATCACTAACCGCACCGCGGCGTCAAAAGACGCATACGAGACGGATAACAAATCCTTGTCAATCCCGTCATTCACCGAAGCGCCCTCTGGGTACGATAAGTGGTGAATGAGACTAAACTTGCCCAGTTCTTTCTTTGGAACTACCCCCAGCAGTGACACATGCAAATGCTCTATTGGCGCTACCATGAATGGCTCTGCCATTCTACCCAAGCTCATTTCCTTCTCAATTTTTTCCCGCACTACAGACGGTACTCGTCTGCTGATTTTTGAATTAGCCGGAAAGCTGCTGGTCAATTCCATTTCACATGGAATGGCAAAGCCATCTCGAAACCCCTCTGTCAGCAATCTTTCTGCCGCCACCCGACAATCCACGGGAGCATTGCATGTTACCTGCCGCAACTGGAGCAGGTGTGCTTAAAGCGGCAATTGGGAGACCATTTGCAAATGCTGTCATTGAAGGCGTAGCAAACATTGAGGCCTGTACCAGCTGCGGGGGCAGGGGTCCTGCCCCCCCCCCGGTCTGAAAAGATGACATAGCATGCATAGGGTTCATCACATTAAGCCAATATGCGATCGTCTTCTCACTCCATGCCACGTGCGGTTTGGTCGGCATGCATTGGCGGAAGTCCTCATCGTACTTCAGCCATGCCATTGCCCCATATGTCCGATAAGCACTTCTGATCTCCTCCAAATACATGAAGAGAGCAGAACACTGAGAAGGGAACTTCTCCCCTGTGACGCAGGCTAGGATAGAAAAGGCTTGCAGCCAGTTATCAAACGTACGCGTGCCCAGAAGACTGCCTTCTATCTTCCCCTTCACCTCTTGTGCTACCCTCCCTAAAGTCCATTGCCCGTGAAACTGGCAGGAGAGAGAAAATATCAATAAATTCCCTTTTCCATATACGCTCCTTGACCTCTAGGGTCAGATGCGCCCCCAGGTTGTCCAATGCACACACTGCCGTGGCTCTCAGGGACTCATCCGAAAACGTAGTACCCTCCTGCGGCGCCGGCGCACCCAACTGCTCAACTGCGTCTGGAACCTCCACTGTAGCGTGACGCTCTCATAGCGCAGACCTCGTCTCAATAGCTATGGGAGGCCAAGCCCTTGCTACTAACCCTGTTACCCAGTCCCCTAAATCCTTATCTGACAGATCTACCCCATGACCCCCAACAAAGCTTTCAGCCCCATTACTAATTGTCCCTGCTCCTGACCACCATAAGGTGTATGTGCTGGTTGTGAGCGCTCGTCTTTTTTATTGTGTCGATGGTTCTGAGGGGCCTTGTCCCTGCCCCTGTTCAGGAGCCGTCCTATGAGGCCTCCCCTTTCATGGCTTACGATCAGAGCTGGAACCATTACAGCTGCAGTTGCAGGATCTGCGGTCGCTAGATCGCGATCTCTCTCTGGAATCTCCGAAAAGGCACAAGGAACTTTGACTATCCTGTCTGTGCCTGTAAGATGAGATCCTGACAGCATCCGCGTCATCCAGGGAAGACTCACTCTCAGCCACCATTGACGCTAGACCCTGTCCCCGTTTTACATGGTCATTAAGTCCGAAACTGTCAGCAGGAGGCAGAGGAGTTAGTCCCGTACTTCCTCAGAGCAGATACTCCGGCGAGGGCCGCTGTCACCCTATGGCAAACTTTGAAAGGCAGAATCAGAGGACACAGTGGCAACGGGGACTGCAGGCTTCTCAGCTGCTCCTTTAGCCCTGGCAGGCCCCTTACCACCCTTTTTGCGAGGGTGCGGTGCTGGAGGAGTGGGGGTATCAGAGATAATAAGTAGACTCAGTGGTGTCTTCGAAGGTGCAGCCTGTGGTACAGGGTCTACACCTGCAACACCCTTGTCACTCTCTCTCTCCAAAGTCGCCCAAGCCGCCAGCCACCGCAGAATGCTCTTGGGAAACTGCAGGCGGAGCGTCTGTGGCACCCGCGGGAGTGCCTATGTGTTCCACTAGCCACCTAACTCTGTGGCAAAGGACCTGATAGTGTATCACCCCTAGTAGGCGATCCAGCTCTGCAACAGCCTGGGCATCCATCTAAGGATGGTCAAAAAAATTGGCCAGGGACAAATATCTAAAGAATGGACCTGCAGCGGGCAATAAAGAAACTGCAGGGTAATAACAGGATAGAAAAACAAAACTATACGGGGCAAAATCTATAAATACCCCAAACCACAACCAAAACAGTAACCGCCCCCTCCCAAGAAAAAGAGGCAAGAAAAAAAAATACCCCACTGAGCAGGCCCCACTATAGGCAATAACAGACACCCCTATAAATAAACCCCAAGAGAGCTTAGAGAATAATGCTTCAGCAGCCAGAAGTGGCTGATAATACCCAGCTAGAGGAGTCTGGCCCACTAATAAAAACTATGGGAATCCCACCTAGCTAGCAGGAATAAGTGTATATATATAAATATATATATGTGGATATAACAATAAAGGGGGCCAACATCACCCACCCAGGGCAAAGGCCCCAAAATAATGCCAGGGAACAAGACACAAGACCACAGATAACAAAAAACAAACACACAACAGCCAAAGCACACACAGCACCCAAAGCACACACAGCACCCAAAGCCCACCAAACACCCAAGCACACCAAACACCCAAAGCACACCAAAAGCACCCCAAACACCCAAAACACACAAACACCCCAAGGACAAAGACAATATAACTCAAGGATTTGTCCCACCACCTCCGCTGCTGCACCACCACGAGGATGCTATCCGAACGCTGGCCGGCCGCAGAGTGAGCCAAAATGGAGCTGACTATGCGCCAACTACCCTCCTGGCTCCTCCTTGCGGCCAGCCCGCCAACCAATCACGAGACCCTCCATGCTACAGGAGCCCTGTGTACTACAGGCCTCCATTATCACCCTTACCCAAATCCTTGCTAACTCATGCAACATCCTATTCTAAGTCCTCCTGGATGGGCTTGCAGCATCTTAAATTTTAACATTTCCAAGACATACATGTTTGTATTTTTACATCCTCTTCTTCCACTAAACCAGAGATTTCCCTTCCTGTAGACACCACAATCACTGCAATAGCTAAAGTCAATTGTCTTGAGGCTACACCTGACTTTCTTTACATTTTTATCACTCACTAAATCGTGTGATCTCCACCTAAAGAATATCCTTCAAATGTGTCCCTTTCTTTTGCAGGCACCATACAAATGGTAGTTTATTATGTCATGTGTTCAAAAATATTATAGGAATCATAATCAATTTCTACATGTTTGTGTATCATCTTTATATGTCTGGGTCCTTTCCCTTTTCACCTTCTCAAGATCTGACAGCTGCAATCCCGCCGCCAACCAACAGATGGCACTGCCGATTTTCAGATACTTCTACACATAGCATATAAGGAGCGTCTACAGAAGAGACCTTGAGCTATGAGAGTCACGCCCGAGGACCTGGGGTGCCGAGTGCCCGCACCGAACATAGCGATGGCCTCACTGTCGAGTCAGCACCGTCGAGTAGCGCCACGTTGGAGGAGGGAATAGTTCTTTGCCTTACCTCAAACATAACGGCGCACGGAAATTGACAGCATCTGTAACTGCAGCTGTCAGTGCTGCCGAAGAAATGCGCAGGCAAAGAGGGATAGATCCTATGTCTGTAATAGGTGATACACTTATGGTAGCTGTCCAACTTTATTACATTTACAGAGTAGAATAACATAGGAATAGACTGGTTCTACAACAGATTTTGGAGTTTCCCACTTTAGTACACATAGCCCACAGTGCTTTTATTGTAAATTTCAGGTGCAGCTTGCACATGCCATTAGAACACAGTTCTTAAGCACTGCAAAGGTTGATTTCACCCCCATCAAAACCCCAATCACTCAAAATTACTTCATGAATCAACTCTACCACCAAATTTGAAATTAACCTATTGTGGGGTTTCATTGGCTATTACTTGGTTTTGTGCAGTGAGGGAATTTCTTATTTTATTTTATTATGCCTATTATGGAAGCTAGAGAGATGGGTGTTTTTCTCTTCCTAACTGGAAAGACAACTCTCATCTTAACGCATTAGCCCCATTAACTCACATATCTTTCTATAAATTAGTACATCTTTACATTTCCCCTGGAAGATTCTTAGCTGATATCTTGTTGTGCTTTGTTTAAAACATATTAAAGTGTGAAGATAATTATTTTATACAGAAAGAATGGATTTAATAGATTAGCTCATTGGTTCTTGTCTGATGTTGTTATGCCCCACTCAAAGCCATATCATATACAGTATCTGTATTCACATAAATGCATGTTGGGAATTATTAAGCGACCAACCATTACAGAGTATTAATAGTTTGACTTGTTTGTTTATATGTGCCGAAGCTTTCTGATGCAAATCCAGAGATTTTTCCTAAAACAAATTACAAATACATGGAATATGGGTCCTTAAAGGAACATGGGAATATTTTTACTCTTTACTGCATCAGAAGGAGGGTATTTGATAATGTGTTGCAGTGTGTTTTCTTTTTTCAAAGAAAAGTATCAGAGCACAAAAACTAAAGTATGCTCTCGGCATTTCCTGTTAGTTTTAATGACATTTATACAGTTTGTACAATTTTACTGATACATTTCTGGTTTAGCTGCACTGCCCTGTCCATCCTGTTAAGCATCTACTGACATTTTTAAATGCATTAATAGCCCATTATATTATTTATAAATATTGAAAAGCGCACAGTGCAGCAGCCATTTGTGTATCTACTGATCAGCTTCCTGAGTTTGGAAAAATCTTCTATCTACATAATAGGAATGTGGGATCTAAAAATGACATTGCTTTCAACAGGACCTAAGAAAAGCATGCAGTAAAGCCTATTTGCAGATAAAACTAAAAAAATATGCAGGTTGTTTATTTTTATAATTTCTAAAAGCATTATGAAAATATCAGAATTAGATATTTAAAAGTACATTGAGTACTTCTTACCCAGTCATTGTGGCCTCATGAATCAGATTAAGATAAAAAGGTCAAAAGAACAATCTGTGTATTGTTGCTTTAAGGAGCAGATATTAAGGATGCTTAGCATTAAGCATGCATAGGTAATGAATTCAGCCCTTAAGTTTATCTCTTTCTTCATCCCACTATTGATTGGCATGGAGTAATCTGCTATGCATAATTCACCCTATGTTAATGGCCTCTCTAACCCTTTTTGCAAGAGGGTTATTCCATCACTGCCTCTCTTAATAATTCATGCCCTTGTGCTCAGTGCACAGAAAGTGAGCCTCTTCAAGGGACATGCTGAGCCATCTATCCTCAGAAGGGGCTTCCAGACCAATTAGATGGAATCCATTAGCCTTGTTGTTTAGAAGAGAAGAACTGGAAAGCTTCTACTCTACATCAACTATCCAGAGATCAAAGCTCCAATTAAACATTTTTCTTATCTAGTTTATTTCTTCACTCTTGTGTGTTTATTTAGAATTATTCAGCCTGAGGTTTTGTTAATAAGAAATGTAACCACTTTTTGCATCATGGGATCTGTTTGTCAATTCCATAAAATGGCACTGATCCACTCAATAAATATTTTACGGCCAAAATATACTACATAAAAATAATTTAGGCTACTGGAAAATGTAAATTCTCTGCCAATACTGACTGATACCTATAATTATTCTCCTTAGCTGTTCCCGTATCCCCTTATACGATATATAAGGCTATTATGTACAAAATAAATTTCCTCTCCTGTATGATCTGTTACTCTGACAAAAAATGAGATATATGATAAAAAAGCTAAGACTAAGATAAATCTAAGTGCATGATTAGACATGGGAAATGTCATAGAGCTAGTTCTTAGTTAGAGAAAATATAGATTTTGATGCATCTGCTGATCTCTGGAAGCATTCATGATACTCTGGTTGAGATTTAATAAATAAGGGGCATTTACATTTCTGCAATTGCAGGGCTTGTGGTTATCCTTGCAAACTACCCACTTGTGAGCATTTGCAGGGGAGGAAGAGATGTCAAATTCTAAAAGTTTTAGTGAACAAAACCCCCTCCTATCTCCATACTCCCTAACCACTCCTCCACTGTACAGTAGATTAGGGCATGTCCACAGTCTCCAAGCTATCAAACAGAATCTAAAAGTATTTCTCTGAAAATGGTTTTATACTCTTAACTTATACAGCTGCTAATGTTGCTAGTTGGTAACACATTTCACATGACCTAAGCAAGGCCCAGTTGGTACCGTATGTGCACATAAGGGGTTTATACACAATCACCTATTTAATATGATTAGACACAGACCACTTCTTGGGAGGATAACTGATGTAATAACCATAACAATAAATAAATAACATAACCACACGAGGGGAGGAGCCTGGCCAGAGACAGTATTCCCTACGGCCTTAACCCTCGTCCACTGCCTACCGTGTTGGAACATCCGTACCACCGTAGGGTAGGATCTCACCCATTTTACCACTGTCCCGGGGACTCCCCTCACCACCCACCGCTGTGACAACAACATAAACATATTTAGACATCATATAATATAAACTTACATAATATACAAGATAACACCTCCAACTTGCCATTACTCATCCTTAGTTTTTATTTTTTATAAATTAAAAACATATACATAACTTTAACAATAATACTTTAGGGTGGGTATCTTAACACATGGCTAGCTGGGGGCATAATGGTGGTAATGGGGCCAACATCCTATAAATGACTCCACCTCCTACCGAAACCCGGTACTGCCAGGTCAAGGGGTCCATTCTTCCAACCCCAGGAGGCCTGGGATGGCCTATGGGCCGTTCAAACTTGAGTTTTTTCTTAAAGTCCGGTGTTTTTTTAATGTATTGCCTGCTTATGTTTTTATAACTGATTACTAAAACCGTTCCACAAATTACTTCTATAAAATATAAATAACACTAGCCAATTGCCCATCAAAAATGACAGGACTAAAATTATAAGGCAAAGCTGTTTGCCACCCAATGTGAGCACCTTCAGTACTCATTGTGAGCCCCATGCTGAGCGCCTTTGGTGCTCACTGTGTGGCTCGCAATGAGCTCCTTCGGCACTCATTGCGAGTCTCTCCCCCTGTCTACTTCCTCCCTTGTGTCTCATTTCCCCCCTCCCTCCCTTGTGTCTCAGGCAGGATGCGCATGCGCAATGCGCGGCTTGATCTAGAAAGAAGTTCCGGGAGCCGCAGAGGAGAGGAGAAGACGGTGAGTACGGGCCACAAGCTACTGGCAGGGTTTGGAACCAGATATGGCCCGTAATCGCGAGGGCAGGGGGAGCATCAGTGGGGGCAGGGGGAGCATTAGTGGGGCAGGAGGAGCTATGCACTCATTGCAGCATGCCTGCAGCATGTCTAAGTCCCGCGGGCCTCATTTTAGCATGCCTGTAGCATGGCTGTCCCACGGGGTCAACTGCTCGCCTCACATCGCGAGGCTCGCAGTTGCGGCTGTGCGTGGGCCGAAAACGTGACAACACTGCAAACGTGACCAACGTTCTTGAACTGATAATTATATATAGGATTTCTTAGCAAATCATTTATAGGTTCCCTATAATTGCTATTTCAATATTCCCATGGTTGTTTCATATATATCTTCTAATAAATTCTTGCAAATATTACTATAACTCATGGTAGACTAAAGGACAAATAGTTATTGAAATATCTGCAGCTGGAGTCACCGGAAGAGCTGTGATCACATTTGTTTAATATTGTTGTATTCTGTAATAAAATGTTTACTGTGTATTGTTGGGAAAAAAGGAACAGACAGTGCTGGACCTTTATGGTATCAGACCTCTAGGCCCACATCAAGTCTTTTTACCAGTGTTATAATTTAACCACAAAGTGGCACTGCTGATGTAGCCTAGAATCCCCTTATGAGCATGGTACTGACAGTGTAAGATAGGCGTGGGAAGAAAGTTAACAACCTGTCTTGTTAACCAATCAAGTTATTGTTGTGGCAAACCACAGAGGTTAAGGAGGGATGAGTATTGTAACTGATACCCCTTTGATCCATGTTCTGCAGTTAACAGCAACCTATGCTGTTCTAGAAATGTAGACTACCCACGACCCGCTGTTATGTTACCACCATAACTACTTAAATAACCATAGCCGGTCATAATAAAATATGGGTAGCGGCCAGACCAGGGCTTAACAGAGGGGACCATGACAGATAGGCTGGAAAGGACTTGTCATACATGAAGGGACAGCGTTTCTGGGGAACAATAGCAGTGGTCTGTGTAACACTGTCTCAGCCATCTCACCAAACTAAGAGGCATCTGTCCTTTAGGATATGTCCTTTGCAGATCATATAGCTCATGCCTTATTCCTAGCTCGACCCCTGTAAGACATGTAGCCCCACCTGCTATCACCACTTGGGCATACTGTAGCACCTCCTTTGCTCCCCTTGCTTGGGATTAAGCCAAACACTTAAGACCAGCCTGTTCACTGGCAATTAGCCAGCTAAGACAGTCAGGAGAGGGAAATATGAAAGCTTAAATGGACCATGTAATTGTCAAATTTACATGCAATTTGCGAACCTATCAATTACATTCTAATTTTCTTTAAAATGTTCTTATCCTCCTGACTTACATAACTGATAATATTGTTAGTTTGTTACATACTTGATGAGAATTTTTCTCAAGCTATTGTGGTCCATTAACTGATTCCAGAAGTAATACCTGTATGTATAATTCCTCCTCTAAATCCACCTACCTGGAACATTAACCATTGTTTGAAAGGATATGTCTTCATCATTCATGAAGCCTAGTTGCTGTCACCCAAATTTATAATACCACTAAAGATCCATTCACAAAGAAAAATTGCATTTTCAAATGAAATTGACTTAACCATATCTAACAAAGAACAGGAACATTTCTGCAATTCAAGACTCAAGCTTCAAACTCCTCAATAAGGTGTACTCTTTCCCCTCATTGGAAGTCACACATTTTGGTCTGCCAACCATGGTTTCATTATTACCACCAATGACAACTAGTTAACAACTTTCCTCTAAAAAAAAAAAGAAAATATATGTGTGTGTATATATAAACCCTGCCACCCCCATGTGCTCTATAAAATGGACACAGAGTCTTATTATTTTAACTCGTTCTGTCTAATCTGTTGTCTGGAAATCGATTCCTGCCTGGTGCCGTCTGGGACGAGAAACAAAGCTACTGTATTGAATTTATTCTCTGTAAAAGAAAGTGAGAAGGCGTAAGATTAATCCAGAAACATGGACTTTATGTCTTAAATATGGAGAATTAGTTGGATTAATATATTGCCTGCAATAATACACACACACACATATATATATATATAATACAGCGGGCATATGCTTTAAGGGAGCAATGTATAAAGTTGCTATTTTGGATTAAAAGAGTGAGGTACATTGTATTCTCATTTGCATGTCCCCGCCTTTTAGACATGCAAATGGGCTTATTAATGTATTATTCGTTTTCTGTACTTTGTACGGTGGAGAGCTTTTCTCATTCTTGTGCTCACCATATACTAAATGATTATTGTGGAATACCCAATCCTACAAAATCTATTGCACAAACCAGAATCTACCTCATACTGATGATAGCCTAAAGCAGGAAACAGGCCTGTATATGAGTGATTCTTGGTTTGTGTAAAATCCAACCCGATGCTTTGCTTAAAAGCTGTTTAATACAGCGGGCATATGCTTTAAAGGAGCAATGTATAAACTTGCTATTTTTGGATTAAAAGAGTGAGGTACATTGTATTCTCATTTGCATGTCCCCGCCTTTAATACATGCAAATGGGCTTATTAATGTATTGTTCGTTTTCTGTACTTTGTACGGTGGAGAGCTTTTCTCATTCTTGTGCTCACCATATACTAAATGATTATTGTGGAATACCCAATCCTACAAAATCTATTGCACAAACCAGAATCTACCTCATACTGATGATAGCCAAAAGCTTGAAACAGGCCTGTATATGAGTGATTCTTGGTTTGTGTAAAATCCAACCCGATGCTTTGCTTAAAAGCTGTTTAATACAGCGGGCATATGCTTTAAGGGAGCAATGTATAAAGTTGCTATTTTTGGATTAAAAGAGTGAGGTACATTGTATTCTCATTTGCATGTCCCCGCCTTTTAGACATGCAAATGGGCTTATTAATGTATTATTCGTTTTCTGTACTTTGTACGGTGGAGAGCTTTTCTCATTCTTGTGCTCACCATATACTAAATGATTATTGTGGAATACCCAATCCTACAAAATCTATTGCACAAACCAGAATCTACCTCATACTGATGATAGCCAAAAGCTTGAAACAGGCCTGTATATGAGTGATTCTTGGTTTGTGTAAAATCCAACCCGATGCTTTGCTTAAAAGCTGTTTAATACAGCGGGCATATGCTTTAAGGGAGCAATGTATAAAGTTGCTATTTTTGGATTAAAAGAGTGAGGTACATTGTATTCTCATTTGCATGTCCCCGCCTTTTAGACATGCAAATGGGCTTATTAATGTATTATTCGTTTTCTGTACTTTGTACGGTGGAGAGCTTTTCTCATTCTTGTGCTCACCATATACTAAATGATTATTGTGGAATACCCAATCCTACAAAATCTATTGCACAAACCAGAATCTACCTCATACTGATGATAGCCAAAAGCTTGAAACAGGCCTGTATATGAGTGATTCTTGGTTTGTGTAAAATTCAACCCGATGCTTTGCTTAAAAGCTGTTTAATACAGCGGGCATATGCTTTAAGGGAGCAATGTATAAAGTTGCTATTTTTGGATTAAAAGAGTGAGGTACATTGTATTCTCATTTGCATGTCCCCGCCTTTTAGACATGCAAATGGGCTTATTAATGTATTATTCGTTTTCTATATATATATATATAAATACCACCATATATATACAGATATATGTATATATATATATATATATATATATATATATATATATATATATATGTATAAATACCTCTGGCTGTATGTGTATATGTATAACATATATAACATTTTGTGAATGGAAGTCAATTAAATAGCTGTGTACTCTTTTATGAAATTATTTGAAAAAGTTTAGTGGTATAAAAGTTACACGGCCCAGGCTCCGCTTACAAAACATTCAATTAATTTCTCACATTTTGCCCAAGCACTGTTGGAATGAATAGAGTCTTTTTGCTTGCTGTCTAAAGTCTGTCCAAGTCTGCTGGAGTGAATTGCAGGGGCCTAATTTCACATAAACCACTATTTTTTAATTCCAAATGTTCTCTGTAAATGTTAACCATCCTCCACCAAGTGATTCTGAACAGTGTCTGGCTCGGGAGCTCTAACATCACGGCTAATGGAACAAACAGCCCTATCTATTTAGCACTGATTAGATACATTTCCTCCCTGCCCTCGTAATCCCATTTTAAGGCCTCTGTTGTTTACTTTTGAAATATTACATTGTTGTTAATGGATTTAGTATTAAAACGATGTCTGTGTAATAAGCTCAGGCCTCCAAAGTAAATCCTTGGCTGACATTTAGTCACGAGTGCCATATTCATGCCTCATAGCCATGGAAAGAAAGAATACAGTTTTTTTTTTTTTTTTTATGAGCGTATTGTCATTTTGACCCAAGTGAATGCAGATGAGAGCCTTTTACAGGATACACTAATTCTACATAAAGTGACATGGAGCTGTCCTGTTTTTTATTCACAGAGCTTGAATCCTGGAATCATCATTTACACATCCTCATTTAAAGTATGCTCTGAATATTTTGCTTGGACATTGCATATTTAATGTGGTTTACTTGACAAAATCATCTTCATTAGACAACTACCTAAACATCTTTAACGCAAAGAACGTATAAATTATTATTACATTGCCAAATTTAGAAAATAGAATCACTAAACTTCACTGGGAAGGTCCACAAACATGGCCGCAGTTTTTGCTGTATGCACTACTGTAAGCCTACTTTACTGCAGTCATTTTATTCAGGACTTATTTAACTCGCCACCCATTTTATTACTTTGTCACTCACATGAGCATGTACTGAGGACAAATAGTGAGCACCACTTTTTATTTATTGCAGCAGACCTACACAAATCATTCTCATATGCCCTGCCGCGCCCTAAGCTAGAGATGCAGGTACCGCTCATGGAGCGAAAGGTTCCAGCGGCAGTAGCAAACCTGAGACTCACTAGTAGGAGCAACACTACAAAAGCTTTAAATAAAAGTTGTTTATAATTATTATCTATGTTTATATTTTCACTTACTACACCCTTTTCTCTGTCCTTATATACTGAATTTATTGCAACCACGTCTCAATATTTGGAACTACTAGCCTTTTTTTGTTGTGCTTTCTTACAGCAAAACAAAAGATAATTAGAAGATATCATTAGAGAAGGAATTAAAGATATAGCGCCACTGATCACATGCTTTAAATATATACTAGCGACTTGTCTGTCAAAAAATTATGGCAATAAAATTGTAAGGCAGGTAATGCTGTTTGCCACACAATGTAAGGCTTTTAGTCCTCTGAGTACCTTCAGTGCTCATTGCGAGTCTCGTCTTCGGCGCTCAGCGCATGGCACACAATGAGCACCTTCGGCGAGCCTCTCCCCTTATGTACTTTTGGTCGTTTGAGCACCTTCGGCGCTCAATGCAAGCCCCGCACTGAGCGCTCATTGTGAGCCCCGCGCTGAGCGCCGTTTGGCGCTCATTGCGAGCCTCTCCCTGTTATTTTTTTTGATTTAAATATATTTTTTCAAAGTGCTACGGGTCTTGCACTGTGAATTGTGTATTTGAGTTTTCTGTTGATCTGTAGTCCTGCGGGTCGTAGGTATGATGCTTAAGTCATATGGGGTCGTAGGGATGAGCGCCTACGGTACTTGTTTTAATTTTAGGTGCTTAGCCTCGTTTTCGTTTTTTTCGGCCTCCATTTTTTCTGTCGCTTAGCCGATTTTTCAATCGTGAAACTGGTGAAATACAACTTAAATACGCAAGCAACATCCCTGACAGACGTCCTGGCGTGGTGTGTGTGATGTTTTTTAATGTTTTTTTTATTATTTTTTGTGTTTTTTGTGTTTTTCGATGTGCTGGAAGCAGGTTTTTTAACTTGTTTTAGACATTCAAATGTGAACACAGATATACTATTTATTTACTGTACTACTTCTATCACTCTTTTGCCCACCATATTATATATATATATATATATATATATATATATATATATATATATATATATATATATATATTATATATATATATATATATATATATATATATTTATATTTATTTATGTATATATATATGTATATATATATATATATATATATACAGGGTAAAGTCACATTATTATGACCACGCCCACTTTTGACGCATAGCCAACGAAATACGTACGTGTCCTGAGTTGGCTTGGTCATGGGTAAAAACATGAGATTTTATACTTTAAAAAGGGGATGTTCATTGGCTTTCGAGCCAAGGGTGGCAATATTTCTGAAACAGCACAGTTTGTGAACTGTTCGCATTCTGTTTCTAGTTAAAGTGTACTGTGACTGGACAAATGACACCATTGCGAATAAACAGCATGGAAACTGCAGAGCACCATGTGCCATTGAAGTCAGAGGTGAACTGTGAAGGTGTGAGGGCCAACCGACACACTACAGTTGAGCAACTCACCATCCAAACGAACCAAGAGACTATGCGATGTGTGTCTAAAATGATATTACAGCCAACCCTGTTGTGTATGGGGCTCGGAAGCAAATGGCTGGTCACTGCACCAATTATCATTACGGTTTTAATTTGCACAACAGTACCGAAATTGGACCTCTTCTGATTGGCAAAGGGTTGCCTTCTCTGATGAGTCACATTTTCTGCTCCATCGACTGGATGGATGTTTGGCGTTTCAGGCGCAAAACCTCTGAGAACAAACACTCTGCAACCATTGTTGGTAGAACACAAGCTAGTGGCGTCAGTGTTATGGTCTGAGGAATGTTTTCTTGGCATTGTCTGGGTCAACTCATACCTCTGGAAGGCACTCTCAACTGATTGGTTTAACTATCCATCCTTGCAGATCAAGTACACCCATACATGTTGACTGTCTTCCGAGGAGCGGATGGGATCTTCCAGCAGGACAATGCAACATGGTCAGAATTGTCTGGGAGTGGTTGGAGGTCCATGTCAAAGACTTCCAAGTACTTTGCTGTCCTCCAAATCTAGCAAATCATCTAGCACCTGTGGGACCATCTTAATCTCCATGTTTGCCATATGGATCCTCCACCACGCACTCTTCAGTAGCTGTCAGATGCACTCCAGTCTGCATGGCTCCAGATACCCTTGCCAACCTTCCAGCATCTTATTGACTCACTACCACGCCGTCTAGCTGCTATCTGTGCTGCAAACAATGGTTATTCTGGATATTACTGTGTATAATGTGCATTGTATTATAATACATTTTTACTACTTATCTACTATTTTAATACAAACTAGGAAATTGCCCGTCAAAAATGACATGAATAAAATTTTATGCGCAGCAATGCAGTTTGCCACCCAATGTGAGCACCTTCGGCACTCATCTGCATCCTCCCTTGTGTCTCACCCCTTCCTCTCCCTCCCATGTGTCTCATTTGCCCCCCTCTCCCTCCCTTGTGTCTCATTTACCCCCTCCTTTCCCTCCTTTGTGTCTCCTTTTCCCCTACTCTCCCTCCCTTGTTTCTCCTTTTTCCCTCCTCTGTGTTCCTTGTGTCTTCTTTTCCCCCTCCTCTGCCTCCCTTGTGTCTCCTTTCCCCCTCCTATCCCTCCCTTGTGTCTACTTTTCCCCCACTTCTCCCTCCCTCGTGTCTCCTTTTTTCCCACCTATAAAGATACTTTATATTGATTTTATGCGTTTTTTATTATGGGAATAGGCACTCTACTATCAATATAAGGCTGAGATTTGTAGAGCAGAATTGCAGAAGAAAATGCTTATTAAATATGGTGCAGAGGATATCTGCTAGTCTTTTATATACTGCAGTATATCATAAAAGGCAGCAGAGCTGCTGAAGGTGCAGCAGGTGCAAAACATTGGGATCCACTAAAGAGAAGGGCCCATTCTGGATCGCTACCTTGTCGTGGTGAAGAACTTGTGTACCTCAATGAAGCTGTGAGCTATACCATGTAGGGTCACCCAATATGGGCAGGTCATAACAAAGAGGGCAGATAAATCCTGGTCCACTAGAGAAGCAACTGGCAACCCACTCCAGTTTCTTTGCCAAGAAAACCATATGAATAAACACAACCAGATACTCAGATGTGCCTTGGTGCTGCGGTCCATATGGTCACAGAGAGTCATACACGAATGAAGGACTGAACAAGAAAGATATGGGCCCTGCTGTTGGCAGCATCCTGGGGTAATTATTGATAGAAGAGTGGTAGAAAAAAAATAATTTTAATTTTAATTGCTTTTATTTCTCCATGTATGAATTAACAGGAAGAAGAGAGGGCATCTCAAATGATTTTGCACAACTCTGGCACAACATCCATTCCCTAGCTTCACCAGTACAACAAACCTCCGGGAGAGAGAGACCATTCTATATTTAAACTATGCTCTTTAACAAATTACACTTTAAAATATAATTCTTTAGAATGTAAAATAGTCTTATTCATCCTCTATTTTCTGGATGAGACTTTGAATGAACTAGAAGCATCTATCTGCCCACTTGGAATGCAGCATTTAAAATTGGCAGTGCTTTCAACAGGAGTAATGGAATATTCATTTGTTTACAAGGACACACCCTCCTGTGAAAACAAAACCCTACCGTAAAATAGAAACAAGTATAATAGTTAAATTTTTTAAAGTTGTGTTTATTTATTTTGATTTCTAAAATTGTGCATTATCAAGCTGAGTATTTAAAATACCATACTGAAGTATGTGACCACGGATCAACACTGCAGAAACAGACATTGCAGACGAGTGAACCTTTTTATGAATTTAATACCCTTTTTTTTGACTTGTAAGGGATAGAGCTGTTGTGAGTTTGCACCAGCATCCTATAGGTTAAATGAATGGAGTTTTTCACTTAAGAAATCCTTTGATCGTAGAAAGCCACTTCCATCACACAGTTTATCCATCACGAGGAGCCTTGCCAGAAAGTTAACTCAAGCCATCTCTTTTGGCACATTATTATGATACTGGACGAAGGGAAGAATCACAAGATTATAATTTCCACTGATTTCATGTGAAATTTCACAGATATTTTACCTCACGATGTTAGTATTTTAGAATGCGCCATGTTTTCCTAAAAGGCCTGCTTAACACGTGTTTATCCTCATAACACTAAGAGATTTAGGACATTGTGGGTTTTAATAAACGTTAACCATATCAAGACTTTTTTCTTTTTCAAACATATCTGTTCCATGTGCCCAAAAATCAACATATTGCCCTGTACACACAGTTAGGAAGGCATTTATATTTTTATTTAAAAAAAATGTTAAAATATATTGTAATTTATAAGAGTGTTTGCTACTTTTACTATGGCATCCTACTTAATTAAATAAAGACTTGATACATTTTATGACCGGGGTGTGCACAAGACACAAACACACACATTTATATAAAACATAATACAGAGGTTTTGTTCAATTGTTCAGCCGTGTTCGACTCTCCGCGACCCTATTGACCGCATCATGCCTGGCACATCTTGTATCTGGTTGTGCTGATCTATAAGGTTTTTATGGAAAAAAATACTGGAGTAGGTTGCCAGTTCCTTCTCCAGTGGACCATGATTTGTCTGACCTCTCTGCTAGGACCTGACCATCTTCGGTGACCCTACATGGTATTGCTCACAGCTTCATTGAAGTACACAAGCCCCATCAACACGGCAAGGTACATATCAAGAAGGGGAATACAGAGGTTACAAAGGGTTCATTTGTATCAAGACGAATCAGGAAACTATTTGAAAGCACACTAAACCTCTACACAAATCCATTACATCAGTTTAAACACATCAAAGTATCTCCATAGCAACAATATTGAAGCTCAGTACATTCTGTTTTGTATACCTACGATAAATAATGAAGGAGTATTGTTTATATACCCATTTCATGGGACAAACAACTATTTTAAGTATTTGAAGCAATTCAAACCAACTACAGTACACAGACAATCACCAATAGAAAGTCTCAATAGAAAGCCAGAACATGTTGGGATCATACTCTTGCAAATCTTTACAGTAACACAAAAATGAAAAGTATAAATAAATACAACTGCAATTAGTTGACATTAAATTAACTAAAAAGATCCTCTCTGTGTTAGACCATTAATTAACTCTGACAGTGGGTTGATAAGGAAGCACAGCAGGCCCTGTTGACTAAATCATAATTGTCACTTATACTTTTAAGTGTTATGGTAATATAACCGCAGTATGAGAGTTAATTAAGGACCTTGGATAAAATAACTCATAGAGCGCAAGTATTTTCTCAGATAATTTTGTCTAAAAATCTCTAATTTTCAAGCTCAGTTATCCAACTCTACCATTTAAAGTTTGTAAAACAAGACACGATTCTTATTTAAATACATTTGTTTATATGTGTACTTTTTATGTATCCCACTAACTGGGATCTTTGTTGTGTCAATTTAAATGTTTTATTTGTGAAATGATGTACTGAAAGACGTATCCAAGTATCATGGATTGATACACTTCTGTAATCCTTAGGCAAACAGCAGCTTATGTGTATGCAGCACACCTCATAAAACATTTTATTTTTTATTAATATCTAAAAATCCATCTAATGATTATGTTGACACCTCCAGGGGGTGTCTACACAGGCATCTGATCCCCTCCAATCAGCATGCAGAATCAGGGGAGCAATATAAACCCACTATTTATCTGCTGTTGCTTGCTCAGCCAAACTCCTTGCAGCTTTCTGTCTGTATGCCAGCAGCAATTCATAGCACATATGAGTGATACACTACATATCCCAGGCTGCTTTACAGAGCAAACTGGAACCCCTGAGTTTAAATCAAATGTTTCAGCTAACCTGATTGGCCAAAACAAATCATTTTAAATTTGACACTAATTTAGCCTGGGTTTGGAGGGTGTTAACCCTAATTTGCAACTGTCAAAAATCACAAGAGATTTTGCTGACTTCAATGAAAGTGTTTAAATGTTTATTTTGGGATTTTTTCATGCAAAAAAAGTTTGCATACACTACTAATTCTCCTCTATCAGATGCATTCATAATCCAGCAAACTTATTTCTAATGCACAGTTGAGGCATTCATGACACTTTCTCCTCAGGGCAGCAAAATTCCAACTGTACATTGTATGCTGCTGGAAAATAAAAACAGATTGTTAGGCTTCAGGCTATTGATTGCTGGATATATTAATTAGAAATAGGTAAAGTATATTCATTTATTAAGTAACTAATTAATTAATTATTAGTTAACAAAATATAGATATATATATCTGTCTTTGTGATGAGCACCAAAGGTGCTCAGAGGAGCAAAAGTACACAAGAGAAGAGGCTCACAATGAGCGCCAAAGGTCCTCAGAGTAGAAAAAGCTTTACATTTACTTTTACATTGCCATGGTTTAAAATGTTATTGCCCGACCATTTTTGATGGGCAAGCTGCTAGTATATATGTGTATATATATATATATATATATATATATATATATATATATATATATAAGGTTGAAGCACAGGATGGGGCAACTAAAAAATACAGGAAATTGAGGTTACAGTAGCATGACACCTTAACATCCCTGCCCCCCTTTAAAGGCTTTTCTATGACATATTTCATAACATCATCTATGACATCATTAATGGCATCACATATAAATAGTGGCATAATCTATGACATCACATATAATATGAAAAATGACATAATCCACACTATTACTTATCACTTTAGAACCCTATGATCTTGTTTATGGTACAGTATTATAACAAATTACTTTTTAATTTATGAGACACAAAATAATAAAAACATTGATATTTGAAACTAGTGATAATGTACATGACTGAAAAGAAATTGTTAAAAATAAATATAATAACATTTTGTATGTACTGTGTTAGCCATAGAACAAAATAAATCAGTCTGATGGATATTAAGTGCTGTACTTATTTATTACTTAAGTTATAGCTCTATCTAAAACATATTTCCTGCACTGTTCAGTATGTACATGACCCCAGCATGACCCATACTATGGCTAGGATGAAATAATCAGACAGACAGCTGATTGGGAGTACAAACGGGCCACAGCTTTATTAATTAACATAATTTAGCATAACCAATTAATACCTTAGGAGGATGAGCCCAGCCAAGGTCAGTGACCTCACTCCCTCGGCCCATTCCCAGGGTCCCCCAATGCTTCCTTATGCACGCCCTTGAGATAGAGCCACACCCATTTTAGCACCTGGGCCAGGCCACTCCCATCCCGCCACAGAGCAGGCGCAGGATGCCTCACGAGGCTGCGATCCTCCCTTGCAAAACTAGGGCCCGTCTTACTCTCTCCCTAAATTCCAATGACAAAAGCTCCAACCCAATTTCTGTCAGGTGCATCCCACCAGGAAGGAAAAAATGATCAACATCCCCACCATCAAAATCCTGATACCTAATTGAAACGAAACCCAATTTATGAACAAAGCTCGCCATCTGTTTATTAATTTGGTTGACAGGCTTTGTCAATTAACACAGGATCCCTAGCATTCCTCCCTGACTGCCTCTTAATAATTTCCCACCGTATAATAAAAAGGCCGGAAAATCTCTTTTTCCAAATTTTCACATCTTTTTTCATTTCCCTTAACATCCTTTTCATAGGGACAATGCCCAGATCATTACCCCCAGCGTGAATAAGAATCAGGTTTGGACCTCCATACCGATGGGCGTAAGTCTCCAGCAGCCCACTCACCTGCGGCCATCGCAAGCTATGGAACCTGAACCATCGTACCTGCAGGTCCATTTCGGGAATGCCCAGTTGTGCATTGTACCTGCTATCTGCGGCTAACCCATGGGCCCAGTACACATACGAATAGCCGATAATCCAAAGCTACTTTCTTGCACCTGAAATGCAGATAAAAATCTGTTTTTCTATTGTTGCAGGCCATATGTAGGATCTAAAACGCTGAGATTCCCATCTTCCAATACGTTTTACTGTTTCCTCAGGTAAACCCAACCTGGCTGCCACAGTGACCGCCCCTATCCCAAATGAATGGGTCACAAACTCGGATTGATTAAAAACCAAACACTGTAGTGATAGCTTTAAAATTGGAATCGAGACAAGGCCAGGCCATTGGCATGCACCAGCGATGGACCACGGCACCCCGGCCTCTGCTGAAGGTACAACCTCACGCACTCATAGGGGCAACATACCGTGCTAACCTCTGCAATACTACTTCCCTCCCTTTTCCTTCCTTGTCGGTTTTCAACCTCATGAGCCTCAAAACCACCCTGTCACCTTCTAGACAGGTATCCACCAACTTCAAGCTCGAATCGTGTCCGTTGGCCGCAACCAGTTCCCCTATTCTGATCGTTTCAAAGAATGCAAGGGAAAAGGCCATTCGGAAGAGCAGAGATTTATAGGGGGATGTGCAGAATTCTCCCAACACAGGTTTTAAATTCAACAATAGGGAGAAGGTGATTGTCTGTCTCTTATTCTACCTACGATCACCCGTAAACATTTCCCGCACCACTTGCTGAATCACAAAGTCCTTCGTCAGGTCCTTCTGACGTGCCAACTTAAATATAAAGACCAGGGCAGTTACCTGAAGGCCCACTTTGAATCCCCATTTTCCAGACAACGAATCAAGAGCCATAGTAGTATCCCAACGGCCTTTTCCTCTGTCTCTGCCCCACCGGCAGAATCCACTAGATCGCTCCACCTTTTCTTTAACTTTTTATAAGCAGCCAATGTTGCGAGAGCCGGCAACCTCCGAAAAAAGCCTGCTTATCTCTCCACTCCAAGCTCCCAAAGCTCTTGAGGGATACTTTTCCCCTGTCGCTTTGCATCCAGAGCCAGCATCCTGAACCGATCCTCCTGGAAGCGAGAAAGGGTGTCAGCAATCCCATTCAGTAACCCTGGAACATGTTTTGCTTTGAACCATATGTTCCGTCAAAGACAATTCAGCACCAAGTGCCGGATGAGTATTATCACTGGCACGGTGGATGCCGTTAAGCTATTTATCGCCTGCACCACCGCCATGTTATCTGGGAAAAAAATTACCTGGCGATCCCTAAATTCCTTTCCCCATAAAAGGACTTTTACCATGATGGGAAACAACTAAGTAAGGCCTGCCGTCACCCAATGCTCAGGCCACCTGGCAGTGCACCATTGTGTCCTGAAGTATGCACAGAACCCAGTTGACCCAGATGAATCCGTATAGAGCTCCAATTGGCTGCTGGTCAAGCTCCATGGAGGAATCAGCGCTGTTACGTTGAAATCCTCGAGAAACAGCAGCCAAACCTTCAGGTCTTCCTTCATTGCTGCGGTTACCTTTATGAAGTGATGCAGCCTTTTGGTCTAAGCCTTCATTGCAGGAAGGTGCTGGACATCTCGAAATATGCACACGAAATCGAACAGCCCATTGGGAAGCAAAAGTCCACGTAACACATATTTTCAATGAAGCATCCCAGCAGCCAGTGACTGTCAGGATTGACTGGCAGGATGAACTGGCAGGAGCCGGAACGCCGACTCGATATCCACCATTGCCATCAACACCCCAGATCCAGCCTTCCTCATCATATCTGTAGCCTGATCAAACAGCAGGTAAGATAAGGACAAACACTCCTTGTCAATGGCGTCATTGACCGAGTTACCCTTAGGATGAGACAGATGCTGAATCAACCAAAACTTACCTTCCTCCATCTTAGGCACCAAGCCCAAAGGGGACACAACCAGGTTACAAATTGGAGGGGAAGGGAAGTGGCCAGCTACCCTCCCCAAACAAATTTTATCCAAGGCTACCACAAGAAACTCCAATACTGATCGCAGGTTTGACGGCTGTTTACCCGAAAGCAACAGAGCGCTCGGAATGAGGAACCCTTCTTGAAAAACATTGATGAGCAGTATGGCAGCCTCTGCCTTCCCTGCCAACCTACTGTAGCATTCTAGCCACGGCAGTATTGCGTACAATCGTATGGGAGACTTTCCCTTTTGGCGAGGACCTGCTTTTGATCCATCTCTTGGCTTGTTGCACCTGGCGAGAGTGTGCTTACCCCCGCAATTGGAGCATGAGTGCTTGAAACGGGAATTTGGTGCCCATTTGCACATACCTTAGTTGAAGGCATAGCAATTTCTACGTGCTGGCACTGCCGCTGCGACAAGGTTCCTTCCCCTGCCCAAGTTTCTCCGAAAGGGCGGTATGGCCCTCATTGCGGTCATGATATTCAGCCAGTATGCGACTGCCTTGTCGTTCCATGACATGAGTGGTCTGGTGGCCATATACTGACAGAATTCTTCTTCATATCTCCACCAAGCCATGCCACTGTACATCCGTTAAGCATTCCTAATCTCCTCCAAATAAACAAACATCCCAGAGCATTGCTCTGGATGCCGCTCAACCATGACACAGGCCAAGATTGAAAAGACATGGAGCCATGTGTCAAAAGTGCGAGGAATAAGTCTGATCCCTATCCATCGACATTGGCAATAGGGAATAAAGCTCAATGAACTCCCACGCTATACTGTATATCTTTTCCTTCATCTCCAGGGACAAATGTGCCCCCAGATTGTCCAGAGCACAAACCATGGTAGGTCTCATGGACCCCTCAGACACCTTTTCTGATAAACCCTTAAATCCTGCAACCCCGGGGGAAATGCAGCCTTGCATAACCCCAGCATGTGTAAGGGGGGCAACCCCCCCCCGCAGCATCAGATGGGCAAGCGAGATTTCACTCCCAGTCCAAGCCTTTTGGCCAATCCACCCACCCATGCACCTACCTCAGCTTCGTGAAATGGGAAAATTGAGAGCTGAAAGCAAGCCTTTCAGGTTGGCCAAAAACTGAGAGGGGCATGAGGAAACTCTCTCCCCGCTTGCCTATCTTCGGAGTTGGGGCCACCTTTGGTTTGGACCTCCTCCCACTGCTGAAGCCAAAGGCCTGGAAGTTCCTGATCTCCATAGGCTGGGCTCACCTTTGGTCTCACAGCATGCACAACTGCACCAACAAGACTTCCTACTGTGGGACCTCGATCTGCCCCTAGACCTAAGGATCGAAGAGGAACTGTTACTCGCCTGCTTCTGTCTGAGGCCCGGTGTCCAGCGAATCAACTCTTCCTCAGACGAAAATTTGGACTCCTCAACTAAATCATGACCAGGGCGTGATTGTTATCTAAGGGCCTAAAGTCCAGGTCAGTAATGTCATGAACCCTGTCAAGTTCATTTTGTCATGATGACACCCCACTGTTAGGGTGGGTTGTCGGGGGGGGGGGGGGGGTTAGATTGCGCTGTGGCCTAGCCAGTTTGTCAGTAACAGTAGTCTTTTGTTTTTTAGACGTACTAGAAAACACTAAGGGACTGTACCTGGTTGTAGTCTTCCTATCCCTGGTGGGGTGAGTTTGCCTTGGTGCCCTGGCCATGACTGGAACGTCGTCAATCACGACTTGGCTATTGCCCTTGATCAGCTCTTCCACAACTCTGCTCCTTCTTTCTCACACCACATCCGATGTTATGCCAAGTTCTGCACTGTCTGTGCGTCTTCCCTGCAACACACTTGCTTTTATTGTGTGCAGCTGAAGGGACCTTAGTGCCATCTGAAGGCAGAACTGTTGGAGCTGTGTTAGCGCTCCTTGCCTTTCTATTACCCCTATTAGCCTTACTACGGGGCTGTAATGGGGTGTAATCAGGCGCTGGGGGCAAGGGCAAGTCTGTCAGCAAAGTATGGTGACCGGATTGCTAGTCCCTTACACAAATTGCCTGGCAGTACTGCCCTCCCTGTGTCAAAAGGCAACTGATCTTGAGGCTCCAGACGCCCGCCTGTAGTCCTCCTTGAACCACTCCCTCAGGGACCGCTACTCCTAGGCACAGAAGGGGAGGGAGATCTAACAGGCAGGGTAACCACCCTTACAGAACCCAGGTCAGCAGCCACTGCAGACTGCGCCTGGGAAGAATATATGGAGAGATCCTGCTGGGGGGAGCCCAATCCACCTAACCCCATGACAGAGAGCCCTCTCGCTGATTAGAGCCAGCAACAAATTATGCCAAGACTAAACAAATCCCACCCCCCACAAAAACCGACAAACAAACAAGACAAACAACATAAAACAAGACTTCGAAAAACTTATAGGACACTGAAATTGCGCCCAAATGATTCCGAACGGGAGCTCTATCTATCCAGGAGGAATGACCGCCGCGGAGTGCTGCAAACTCGGCTAAATGGCCAAGCAACGATACGTCAGACCCAGGGAGCTTGGAGCAGCCTTGCGTTGGACAGTATTTGTGATTTGTTATAAAGGAAACATTACAATGACACTACTCTAGAATGTACACTAGAATGTACTAGAATACCTTAAACATTTTATTTTACTAGGTGAAAGAAAAGTATAATCAGATTTTAATGCACTTGTGCTGTGCTATGGTGAATAACATTTCTTATCCTGTACAGTAAATCAAAAAAGACATTCAGTGATTGATTGATATTATTAATGTTATTATTAAAAGAGTGACCTGTTTGTCCTTTGACATGCTATCGCAATGAAAGCCCCTGCCAGTACCTACAAAGACTTGCACTTCAGCTCAGATCCTTGCTGTCATTTTGATATCTGCCATAGACACCCATATTCCTCAATGCCTGTGCAGCAGGTCATCACAGTAAAACAAACTGTAAGCTTTGACAGTACAAATATTGATACAGTACATATTCATTGTGAGATATGCAGTTGTACCTTTATTTAAATACTTTATTTTAAGCTCAAACCTTTGCTTGTTTACAGCCTCAAAAATCCAAGGGGAATTTGCTGCATTATTAAAGTATCTCTTTCCGTTTTTGGAAGTCAAATTTAATGGCCTGGGTTAAACATGCTGTGTTTTTGAAGTATAGTATTCCTGCTGTGAAATTTTATTGTTTGGAAAAGAAAAGTCCCTGCTTTTGCTGGACAATGGTCCTGGACATCCAACATCTTTAGATGACATTCACCCTAATGTAAAGTTTGTATTTTTACCACCCAACACTTCATCATTACTATAGTTAATGGACCAGGGGGTAATTTCTACATTTAAGGCATAACACTTTTGTGTACATTTGCACAAGCAGTCAGGGCTACAGAAGATGATATGATGACCTTGAGAAAGATCTGGAAGAATTATAACCTCTATGGTGCCATCAAAAGCATAGCTGATTCTTGGAAAGAAGTTCAGCAATCAACAGTGAAAGGTATGTGGAACAAACTGTGCCCTCAGTTCCGTAATGAACATCAATGAAAATTATGTAATTGACTTAAAAGTCCCATTCACAAGAATCAACCTATGAAGACCTTATGGAGATAAAGAAGCAGCTGATATAAGCACAAGAACAGAAGATCTCTCTCTGTAAAAGCACTAAAAACATCTCCTATCCATAAGTGACCAGTCACAACGCATGGAATCTTACAGTTAGTCATTTGCAGATGTCTCCACTGAGCATGCTCATTACATCATTTTGTTCATCTTTTATATCTCAGAAATGACTTATGCAATGTAAACATTTCCAAAAAAGGCATGGATGCTTCTTAGATCAGGATTGCATTGCAAACTTTCAAACAATTCTGTTAAGTCAAATTTTTTTAAATTGTTGATGTGAGCAGAAATCTCTATAGGGAAATCCCTATGGCATGATCCCCAAATTCATCATGAATCCCCTTTTTTTGGCAGGACACAATTTAATTAAAATTGGCAAAAAAAATTCAACAAACCAATGCAAAGTTATTAGCTCATGAAAAATGAGTGTATAATCGAACGTTCGCAAGAACCTTAACTATTAGACCAGTTAAAAAAAATGTATATATATTTTTAAACTAAAGTACTTTAAACCATAAACTAAATTAAGCATATCATTCAAAACCAAATTTCTAAAATATGCTGTGAATGCCCTGCTTATCCTGTTTTTATTTATGATCAATACATGCTAGAAACTGTCTTGAGGGCAATATTAATTTCTCAAAATTTCGGGAACATAAAAATGTACCTCATGACTTACCAGGTCTTATACCATCAAAGTTATTACAAAAAAGTATACATGTATGGGAAGAACATATTCTTCAAAGTTCAAAATGATTGGCACTTCACATAAATATCCATTTACATCTGTTGAGCACAAATATGCCATATACTGTATATACACTGAACTAAATCCCCCCCAAACTGTAAGAGCACACAGCTGACAATTTTGAGGGAAAACCAAAAATCTTATTGTTTACATACAAACAACTACATGCGAGGAACAATAGGAGCTTTGGCATACTCTTAAAGTTGGTCCAAAAGGATCACCTCACTGGCACCCTTCATAAGAGATTTTTTTCTGGGGGGTGAATTTTCTAACAATTCTTAAAGAAAGAAAAGATTTGTTCACTCCCCTCTCTGTGATCATATCGCTTTCATTTTACTTTGAGGTTCAGTTTGGTGACTTGTGTACTATGATATTTTTTTATGCAAAAATATTTGATCATCCTCTAGGTTTACTTTTAGACTTTTTCAGCACATTTTTTATGCTGAAAAAGCCCCCCTCAGGTTATACTCTAGTTAGGGTCCCCTCAGCACACCATTCCTCTTCCTTCCTCCTCCTCATCATCCTCTTCCCCATCCTCCTCCTCCCTCCTCTTCCTCATCCCCATCCTCCCTCCTTCCCCCTTCCTCCTTCCCCCTTCCCACCTCTTCTCTGTAGCCTCCGATCAGCCCCGCAACGTGTCCTATCTCCGGTACCAGCATATGCTAATGATGTGACGTCACAAGCGCGCCACGTCATTAGCATATGCCAATTCCAGAGAAAGGCATAAGGCACGCTGCAGGGCTCCGATCAGCAGCAGGAGCTGATCGGAGGCTACAGGGAAGAGGTGAGAGCGGGGAAGGAGGGTGGATAAGGAGGGAGGAGGATGAGGGGGGGAAGAGATGGATGAGGGGGGAAGAGGAGGATGAAGGGGGGAAGAGGAGGGCAAGAGGAGGGTGAGGGGAGGAGGGTGAGAGGGGAAGGGGGGGAGAGGAGGGTAAGAGGAAAAAGGGGGAAGAGGAGGATGATGGGGAAAGGGGAAGAGGAGGACGATGGGGGAAAGGGGGAAGAGGAGGATGATGGGGAAGAGGAGGATGAGGGGGGAAAAAGGAGGAGTAGGGGGGAGGAGGATGAGGGGGAAAGGAGGAGGATAAGGGGGGCTTAGTGCTCATAATATATGTTTTTGTTGACCCGATTTTCCACTTACACAGCTAGTTTACTGTTTTTCTTGGAAATACATTTTCAAAAACATTCAACCTACTGATGCCTCAATTAATGTAATTTTATTGGTATCTATTTTTATTTTTGAAATTTATCAGTAGCTGCTGCATTCCCCACCCTAGGCTTATATTCGAGTCAATACGTTTCCCATTTTTTTGTGGTAAGATTAGGGGCCTCGGCTTATATTCGAGTCAGCTTATAACCGAGTATATACGGTATGTATTCTCTCCATGCTTTCCTCAGTCTCCACCCCTCACTGTTCCTCATTACCATTGCTAGCATATCACTAATACAAACAACGTTATTTTTGGCTCCTTCATTCAGCAGAGAAAATGGACATAAATTAAACCAGATTTTTTTTGTTATTGAAATTGGGGGACTTTTTTTTGTATAAATAGGGAAAAATCATAAAACAAAATAATGATGTGGGTATTCTTTATACTTTGTTATTGAAGAATACATGATATTTGTTTTAGTGATAGTTTAAACAAAATGATAAATGATAAATATGTAAGAACATGTCTTGTCTAGTAACTAAGAGCCAGATTCAATTGAGCTTTTGCATGTTACCGGAGCCGTCTAAGCGAGGTTGCAAGTTAATTTGCTATTCATTTGGCATCTTTTTGTGGGCTCCAAACAGGTAACGAGTTACAGCCTTGAATTGTTAAACCCATAACTTACAGCCTCCAGAAGCCTTTGATCTTTCACTTTCGCAAGGCTAAAATTGCAAAACGCTATTCAATTGCTCCAATTCCCCAAGCCCACAAATGTTTTCACACCCGTAAATGGCCAATGAAGGAGAAAATCCTACGAGTGCTAGAGAGGACCAGTAAAGGGGTAAATACCTATTAGTAGCACTGTAAATGCAAATATATAACAATACGGCACTGTCAATAACGGGGAAAGCAATGATAGACATTAGAATTAATTGCACAACAGTTTCAAGCTCGCAAATCGGCAGTATATATTATTTATTATTATGTGTCATTTCGGGGTTAAATCGATCTCGGGTATCAATGAGTTAATACATATCAGGCCACCCACATGGACTAGAACAGTATTGGTATTGATTTTCATAATTCTGTATTTTGCGGTTTTGCGTGTCTGATCACATATTGGATCTCTGAACCTAATTGATTGACATGTAACCTCCATGTTTTACTGCCGTACTAATGATGGTCTCATTTTCTGTTGGCTGATTCGAAATGGGAGGTTACAGGCTTGCTTAATTGATCATGTTCCCGCCCCGAACTGCTACTAACCAGTCCATGGTTTACGGAATTTGCTTTGGGCCCGTAACTTGCGGCCTTAAGCAATTGAATAGCTCCAGAATCAGAGACAAACGGGAGCCTGCAACACACCTGCAGACATACGGCCTACATCGCACCAGTTAAGGCCTTGCAATTGAATTGGGTCCTAAGGTTTTAGAAAGGCAAAAAAGGATATGGGACTGTTATATTTTAATAAAAAAAACTACAGGAATACTGCTTTTCAAAGACTTCACACATACATGAAAGATTCTGTTTGAAGTTTCATCTTTCACCAAGTGAAATATAGTATAGTATAGTATAGTATTTGAGGTCGAATAAAGACTGTTAGTCCATCAAGTTCAACCTCTTTAGTTCTCTCTTAATCTTTTTAATATGTGGACTATTTGTTATTAATTGTTAATTGATCCAGAGGAAGGCAAACAGAAAAACAAACCACATTGAAACTTTGCCAATTGTCTCATAAGAAAAAAAAAAAGCAAAATTCCTTCCTGACCCCAGAAACTGGCGATCAAATTTCTCCCTGGATCAATATTCCTTCGCTAGTTATCTAGGTTAACCTTTAATGCCCTCCTTATTCAAAAATATATCTAATCCCTTTTTGAAGTTATCTATCAAATTCGCTGTCACCACCTCCTTTGGTGGAGAATTCCACAGTTTAACCACCCTAACTATGAAGAACCCTTTTCTTTCTTTGAGGTGAAATCTTTTTTCCTCTAACCTCAAGGGATGTCCTCTTGTCAGTTGAAAATCTCTTGCTATAAAAAGTTCACTTGACAAAGCCTTATATTGACCCTGGATGTATTTAAATAAGGTAATCATATACCCTCGTAGGCGCCTTTTTTTCGAGCAAAAATAAGTTTAATTCGATTAGTCTTTCTTCATAACTTAGCCCCTCCATTCCCCTTATTAGTTATTTTGCCCTTCTCTGTACTTTTTCCAGCTCTAAAAAGTCCTTTTTATGAAGTGGTGCACAAAATTGTACTCCATATTCCAAATGACGGCGTACTAGAGATTTGTATAGTGGCAGAATTATATATGCTTCCCTTGCATCTGTACCCTTCTTAATACATACTAATATTTTACTTGCCTTTGCAGCTGCTGCTTGGCTTTGAGCACTATTGCCTAGGTTGTTGTCCACTAGTACTCCCAAATCCCTTTCAATAGCTGATACCCCTAGATTTGCTCCTTTAAGATTATAAATTGCATGGCTATTTTTCCTTCCCAAATGCATAACCTTACATTTATTTGTATTAAATCTCATCTGCCATTTAGCCGCCCATTTCTCAAATTTATGCAAATCTCTTTGTAGGGAAAGTACATCATTATCTGATGTAATTACCTTGCACAACTTAGTGTCATCAGCAAAAAGGGAGACACTACTTTTGAGTCCTACTTCTACGTCATTAATAAATATGTTGAAAAGGAGAGGACCCAATACTGAACCTTGAGAATCCCCACTTACCACATTAGTCCAATCTGAGTATGTTCCATTTACAACAACCCTTTGCTTCCTGTCTTTTAGCCAGCTCTCAATCCATGATGTAATTACCTTGCACAACTTAGTGTCATCAGCAAAAAGGGAGACACTGCTTTTGAGTCCTACTTCTACGTCATTAATAAATATGTTGAAAAGGAGAGGACCCAATACTGAACCTTGAGAATCCCCACTTACCACATTAGTCCAATCTGAGTATGTTCCATTTACAACAACCCTTTGCTTCCTGTCTTTTAGCCAGCTCTCAATCCATGAGCAGATATTTACTGCAATTCGTGTATCCCTTAGTTTGCTAAAAAGTCTCCCATTCCTACTAACCTCCTCATAAAAACTAATTTGATTGGTCTGACATGACCTATCCTTCATAAATCCGTGTTGACTGCTACCTATGATCTTTTTCAAATAGACATATTCTTGTATTCTGTGCCTTATTAACCCTTCTAAAAGCTTCCCAACTACAGATGTGAGACTCACTGGTGTATAATTCCCCGGATTTGTTCTTGCTCCCTTCTTAAATATAGGTATCACCTCTGCTTTTCTCCAGTCATCTGGTAGAGACCCTGTGGTGAGTGAGTCTTGAAAGATTAGATATAAGGGTTTGGATATTACAGAACCCAGCTCCCTCATTACCCTTGGATGTATTCCATCAGGAACTGGGGCTTTATTAACATTTATTTTCTCCAATCTCTTTTGGATTTCTTCCTGCGTTAACCAATTATGTAGTGATGGTAGTGTAGCCACAATTTGTTGCAGTGTCCCAACCACTGGTACCTCCCTTGTGTATACCGAAGAAAATAACCTATTTAGCTCATCTGCCTTTTCCTGGTCACTAATTATCAGATGGCCTGTGTCACATTGTAATGTTCCTATAGCTTCCTTCCTCGCCTTCTTCCCATTAATATATTTAAAAAATATTTTTGTGTTAGTCTTACTTTCCTTTGCAACTGACTTCTCGTTTTCTATTTTAGCCAGTCTAATAGCCCTTTTGCAAGCCTTGTTGATTTCCTTATAGTCACATAAAGCCTCTGTTCTGTCCTTCTTGTATAATTTAAATGCATGTTTCTTTTTCCTTATCATGATCTTTAAGTCATTGTTAAGCCACATGGGATGTGATTTACTCCTATTCATTTTATTTCCACATGGTACATGCCAATGAGTATGCTTATCTAGTAAGGATTTGAATGTTGTCCATTTTTTTCAGTATTTTTCCCTGTAAGTTCTTTGTTCCAGTCTATATGAAGTATTGCTGCCCGTAGTCCATTAAAATCTGCCCTTTTAAAATTTAGAGTTTTAGTTGGCCCCTTACAACTCTTTTTGTATTTAATCTCAAATGAGACTGTGTTGTGATCACTGTTTCCCAAAGGTTGCCCTATTTTAACATTTGATACTATATCAAAATTACTTGTAATGACTAAATCCAAGATAGCCCCATTTCTAGCAGGCTCTTGTATAACCTGGGCCAGATAATGATCCCCGAGTGTACTCAAGAACCTGCTCCCATTAGCTGAGCTGCTGGTCTCATTTATCCAGTTTATTTCAGGGTAATTAATGTCTCCCATTATTAGGACTTGCCCGTGCTTAGCTGCATTTCCAATCTGTAACAATAATATTTTTGTAGTTTCTTCTGATCTACAAATAAACTAAGAAAACATTAATTATAGGGGAAATGGAAATCATTTGTATTAGCAGTGCTAGTGTACTAGAGATTTTACATACAAATTATTCCTAGTGCCTTCAAAGTTTTATAAAAGCATAAACATGTATTTTTTCCATCTCATTTTCTGAGATGCCCTTTCTCCTATTTTTGTCTCTCCCTCTTTTACCTCTGTGATCTATGGCTCTGCATTATTTGCCATTTTCCCTTTTCCCTCAATCTCTCTCTTCTTCCGCTGCCACTGCACAGTTCCCTCTCTATCCTAGCGCAATCCACCTACTGTCATGATCTGCTCTCTTTTGTTGCTGCATCCTTTATCCTCCCACATTCACCCCTTTTTTTGCAAATCCCAACCTCTCTCCATTATACTCTATCCTCTGAACCCATTTTCTTCTCTCTTGGATTTCTTGCTCATCCAAGACTGCATTGAAACTATTTACATTCCCTACACATAAAATACTATTTAATTTGAAGCTGCATGGAGCTGGCGCCCCAGGACTTTATCCCTGTCTCCCCGCCTCACTTGGAAATTACCCTGGCTAGAAGTTGCAAAAGCCACCGAAAAATGTGAACATTTAAAAAAAATCTTAACAATAAGTAATATAATTAAGAGAAATAAATGCAAATAGTGGCAGAATTTGATAATGCTTTTTGATAATTGATCTGTTTGACTTTGTATGCACTTTAACTTCTATCATCATGAAACATTTGCTCTATTTACAGAACTGATTTTGAACCAATCAGATTACCAATTATCGTTCATAACACTAAAGAGGCAAATATTTAATACCAACAGACCTAACCAAACAGAGGGCCCTATTAAATTCTCCCTCGTAGTTCTCTCGGTGCTCGCAAAAGGCAGTTTTCCTGCTGTTTGCGAGAACCGAATCTCTCGCAGCCTGCTTTACGATATGACTGCGAGAAAATGGCCGAGAATAGGCTCCGAGAGAGCTACGTAGCCTTAAATCTATGCACGAGTCTCGCATATCGTAAGAATCCCTACGTGGACAAAAAGTCCACGCAAGGGATCCGAAAGCCTCTACGTGCTGCCTCGGAACAGCCCGAGACAGCAGCGTGAGGCTCCCCCCTGCACCCTATACACATCCCCATGCTGCAGGGGTCTCTATCAGGACCCCTGCAGCACCCCCACATTAACCCCTTGCAGCGGGGGTCCCCGATCTGCATAGATCAGGCCCCCCGCTGCATTTAAAACTTTTAAATTCCCCGCCGCGGCTCCTTAAAGGGACCGCGGCACACTATTAGCCAATCCCGGCCGCGGCACTTAAAATTAACCCCCCTCTATGCTGGGGGTCCCCATCGGGACCCCCGAAGTGTCCCCACATAAACCCATTGCAGGGGGGGTCCCCGATCTGCATAGATCAGGCCCCCCGCTGCATTTAAAACTTTTAAAGTCCCCGCCGCGGCTCCTTAAAGGGACCGCGGCACACTATTAGCCAATCCCGGCCGCGGCACTTAAAATTAACCCCCCTCTATGCTGGGGGTCCCCATCGGGACCCCCGAAGTGTCCCCACATAAACCCATTGCAGGGGGGGTCCCCGATCTGCATAGATCAGGCCCCCCGCTGCATTTAAAACTTTTAAATTCCCCGCCGCGGCTCCTTAAAGGGACCGCGGCACACTATTAGCCAATCCCGGCCGCGGCACTTAAAATTAACCCCCCTCTATGCTGGGGGTCCCCATCGGGACCCCCGAAGTGTCCCCATATAAACCCCCTGCAGCGGGGGGCCCCGATCGGCACCGATCGTGACCCTGCTGCAATTCAATTTTAAATTTCCCGCCTCGCGGGTCCTCAAAGGACCGTAAAGGTCCTGAAAGGACTCGCACTAAAAATAATAACCCCAGGCAACTATAATTACCCCATTAACTCATGATGGTCAATCCAGACCACCATAAGGCCTAAATTAACCCATTAACTCATGGTGGTCAATCCAGACCACCATAAGACCTAAATTAACCCATTAACTCATGGTGGTCAATCCAGACCACCATAAGACCTAAATTAACCCATTCACTCATGATGGTCAATCCAGACCACCATAAGGCCTAAATTAACCCATTAACTCATGGTGGTCAATCCAGACCACCATAAGACCTAAATTAACCCATTCACTCATGATGGTCAATCCAGACCACCATAAGGCCTAAATTAACCCATTAACTCATGGTGGTCAATCCAGACCAGCATAAGGCCTAAATTAACCCATTAACTCATGGTGGTCAATCCAGACCACCATAAGACCTAAATTAACCCATTCACTCATGATGGTCAATCCAGACCAGCATAAGGCCTAAATTAACCCATTAACTCATGATGGTCAATACAGACCAGCATAAGGCTCTATTTAACCCCATCAGTCCCATAAGGGTATATTATTACCATTATGGGCCTGTTACAACCCAACATTAACCACATAAGTGCCATGATGGTCCTCAAGGACCATCATGACACTAACTACAAACACTACACTATAACCCCCAATAAACCATTTAATCTAAACTAACCCCCCTCTACACTAATCTATTAACACTTACACTACCTACCTACACTACCTACCCCCTAATAAACCTCCCCAACACTCTAATTACAAAAAACAAAAAACCTACAGTACAAAAAACAAAAAAACCTACAGTACAGAAAACAAAAAAAAATTACAACCCCACCCCCCACTACAGAAAACAAAAAAATACATTACAACCCCACCCCCCACTACAGAAAATAAAAAAATTACACACCTGAAAAGGAAAGACAGATAAACACAATACAATACATACATATAATACATTAAATACATTACATACAATACATGACATTACATATAATATATTAAATATAATATATTACATATAATATATTACATATAATACATTACATACATTACATACAATACATGACATTACATATAATATATTAAATATAATATATTAAATATAATATATTACATATAATACATTACATACATTACATACAATACATGACATTACATATAATATATTAAATATAATATATTAAATATAATATATTACATATAATACATTACATACATTACATACAATACATGACATTACATATAATATATTAAATATAATATATTAAATATAATATATTACATATAATACATTACATACATTACATACAATACATGACATTACATATAATATATTAAATATAATATATTAAATATAATATATTACATATAATACATTACATACATTACATACAATACATGACATTACATATAATATATTAAATATAATATATTAAATATAATATATTACATATAATATATTACATATAGTCCTAATCAAATACCCCCTATCTATCTAACATACAATCTATTTAATTTAAAATAAATCCTAACTATCAGCCTTATTAAATTTTGATTCAGCAAATTTAAAAGGGCTCTATTTAAGCACATAGCATATATTTTTTACAGAATTTTTTAGTTAGTGAACTTCTATCCAAAAGCAAGGTCTTCACTAACTAAAAACTTCTGTAAAAAAAAAATGCTATGTGCTTATACAGAGCCCTTTAGAATTGGCCGAATCACAATTTAATAAGGCTGTATATCAAATACATCCCCCTATCTATCTAATATACAAAAAATCCTAACTACATACACAGACCCTTATTCTAAAATAAAATAAAATAATTACAGTCCTAACTACATACACAGACCCTAATTCTAAGCTAAAATCAATAAATTAAGACCACTTACCTTTAAGATGTTGCTTCAGATCACTAACCTATGGGTAAAACAAAAAAAAAAATTAGTACAAAACATTAACATCAAATAAATAAACATTATATACATTCTACATATTCAACTCACCTTTACAGCATGTCCAGTCACTGTTAAGCTCTTCCGGCGCGGCCCTGTTAAAAAAAAAAAACACAATACATGAATACATGAATACAATATATAAACAATAAATAAAATACACAAATAAACATCTAAATATACATTTAACTTACCTCCCCGCGATGTCCCCGGCCTTCTCTCCTTCAGCCCCGGCTGGGCCGCGGAACCATCCGCGCTCTAAAAAAAAAAAAGAAAAAAAACTAACGGAGGTCTGCACTGGCAGACCTCCCCGACGCTACTGAACCTCCCGGAGTCGTTTCCGGGAGGAAATTGGCATTGGCGGCTTGTGATTGGCTGAAAAAGCTGTCTATCAATTTCAGCCAATCAAAAGTCGTCAATGTGTGAGCCAATCAGGATGGGATACACCCCAATATCCCACCCTGATTGGCTAAAACACTTGTCTATCTTTATGGGAACCAATCACAACGCTCAGATGCCTTCAGCCAATCACTATGGGATACACCCCCACGGAGTGATTGGTAGAAGACATCTGCGCATCCTGATTGGCTCCTACATTGACGACTTTTGATTGGCTGACAGCTTTTTCAGCCAATCACAAGCCGCCAATGCCAATTTCCTCCCGGAAATGACTCCGGGAGGTTCAGTAGCGTCGGGGAGGTCTGCCAGTGCAGACCTCCGTTATTTTTTTTTTTATTTTTTTTTAGAGCGCGGATGGTTCCGCGGCCCAGCCGGGGCTGAAGGAGAGAAGGCCGGGGACATCGCGGGGAGGTAAGTTAAATGTATATTTAGATGTTTATTTGTGTATTTTATTTATTGTTTATATATTGTATTCATGTATTCATGTATTGTGTTTTTTTTTTTTAACAGGGCCGCGCCGGAAGAGCTTAACAGTGACTGGACATGCTGTAAAGGTGAGTTGAATATGTAGAATGTATATAATGTTTATTTATTTGATGTTAATGTTTTGTACTAATTTTTATTTTTGTTTGACCCATAGGTTAGTGATCTGAAGCAACATCTTAAAGGTAAGTGGTCTTAATTTATTGATTTTAGCTTAGAATTAGGGTCTGTGTATGTAGTTAGGACTGTAATTATTTTATTTTATTTTAGAATAAGGGTCTGTGTATGTAGTTAGGATTTTTTGTATATTAGATAGATAGGGGGATGTATTTGATATAGTTAGGATTTATTTTAAATTAAATAGATTGTATGTTAGATAGATAGGGGGTATTTGATTAGGACTATATGTAATATATTATATGTAATATATTATATTTAATATATTATATTTAATATATTATATTTAATATATTATATGTAATGTCATGTATTGTATGTAATGTATGTAATGTATTATATGTAATATATTATATTTAATATATTATATTTAATATATTATATGTAATGTCATGTATTGTATGTAATGTATGTAATGTATTATATGTAATATATTATATTTAATATATTATATTTAATATATTATATGTAATGTCATGTATTGTATGTAATGTATGTAATGTATTATATGTAATATATTATATTTAATATATTATATTTAATATATTATATGTAATGTCATGTATTGTATGTAATGTATGTAATGTATTATATGTAATATATTATATTTAATATATTATATTTAATATATTATATGTAATGTCATGTATTGTATGTAATGTATGTAATGTATTATATGTAATATATTATATTTAATATATTATATTTAATATATTATATGTAATGTCATGTATTGTATGTAATGTATGTAATGTATTATATGTAATATATTATATTTAATATATTATATTTAATATATTATATGTAATGTCATGTATTGTATGTAATGTATGTAATGTATTATATGTAATATATTATATTTAATATATTATATTTAATATATTATATGTAATGTCATGTATTGTATGTAATGTATGTAATGTATTATATGTATTATTGTATTGTGTTTATCTGTCTTTCCTTTTCAGGTGTGTAATTTTTTTTATTTTCTGTAGTGGGGGGTGGGGTTGTAATGTATTTTTTTGTTTTCTGTAGTGGGGGGTGGGGTTGTAATTTTTATTTTTTCTGTACTGTAGGTTTTTTTGTTTTTTGTACTGTAGGTTTTTTGTTTTCTGTGCTGTAGGTTTATTGTTTTTTGTAATTAGAGTGTTGGGGAGGTTTATTAGGGGGTAGGTAGTGTAGGTAGGTAGTGTAAGTGTTAAAAGATTAGTGTAGAGGGGGGTTAGTTTAGATTAAATGGTTTATTGGGGGTTATAGTGTAGTGTTTGTAGTTAGTGTCATGATGGTCCTTGAGGACCATCATGGCACTTATGTGGTTAATGTTGGGTTGTAACAGGCCCATAATGGTAATAATATACCCTTATGGGACTGATGGGGTTAAATAGAGCCTTATGGTGGTCTGTATTGACCACCATGAGTTAATGGGTTAATTTAGGCCTTATGGTGGTCTGGATTGACCATCATTACTTAATGGGTTAATTTAGGCCTTATGGTGGTCTGTATTGACCACCATGAGTTAATGGGTTAATTTAGGCCTTATGGTGGTCTGGATTGACCATCATTACTTAATGGGTTAATTTAGGCCTTATGGTGGTCTGTATTGACCACCATGAGTTAATGGGTTAATTTAGGCCTTATGGTGGTCTGGATTGACCATCATTACTTAATGGGTTAATTTAGGCCTTATGGTGGTCTGTATTGACCACCATGAGTTAATGGGTTAATTTAGGCCTTATGGTGGTCTGGATTGACCATCATTACTTAATGGGTTAATTTAGGCCTTATGGTGGTCTGGATTGACCACCATGAGTTAATGGGTTAATTTAGGCCTTATGGTGGTCTGGATTGACCATCATTACTTAATGGGTTAATTTAGGCCTTATGGTGGTCTGGATTGACCACCATGAGTTAATGGGTTAATTTAGGCCTTATGGTGGTCTGGATTGACCATCATGAGTTAATGGGGTAATTATAGTTGCCTGGGGTTAATATTTTTAGTGCGAGTCCTTTCAGGACCTTTACGGTCCTTTGAGGACCCGCGAGGCGGGAAATTTAAAATTGAATTGCAGCAGGGTCACGATCGGTGCCGATCGGGGCCCCCCGCTGCAGGGGGTTTATATGGGGACACTTCGGGGGTCCCGATGGGGACCCCCAGCATAGAGGGGGGTTAATTTTAAGTGCCGCGGCCGGGATTGGGTAATAGTGTGCCGCGGCCCCTTTAAGGAGCCGCGGCGGGGAATTTAAAAGTTTTAAATGCTGCGGGGGGCCTGATCTATGCAGATCGGGGACCCCCCCCTGCAATGGGTTTATGTGGGGACACTTCGGGGGTCCCGATGGGGACCCCCAGCATAGAGGGGGGTTAATTTTAAGTGCCGCGGCCGGGATTGGGTAATAGTGTGCCGCGGCCCCTTTAAGGAGCCGCGGCGGGGAATTTAAAAGTTTTAAATGCAGCGGGGGCCTGATCAGTGCCGATCGGGGACCCCCGCTGCAAGGGGTTAATGTGTGGGGGCTGCGGGGGTTCCTATGGACCCCTGCAGCAAGGTGTTCATGTGAGGACACTTCGGGGGTCCCGACAGGGACCCCCGCATTGAAGGGGGGTTCATTTTAGGTGCCTGGGGGGGGTTTGGAGTACCCCCCACGGCAATGCTTATGTGGGGGACTGCCGCGGAGGTCCCTTTTAGGACCCCCGCAGCACTTGATGAGGAGTGGGAGCCTGCGATATCATCTCGCAGGCTGTCACTCCTCATGTACATTTACGCAGTGTAGATACGTACGGCCCTGCTGCGTAGCTCACACGTTGCTCGCAGCAGGGCTAATTTAATAGCATTGTAAGTTAGAGAAACTTTGCAGTACGTAGGGCTTAAGTAGAAGCCTCTTATTTACGAGGCTGGAATTTAATAGGGCCCAGAGTTTATTGTAGTCAAAAGGTTTAGCTGTGTATGTTTGTTAGCTATGATCCCTCAGTTTAATCCTAATATTTTGTTATGCCCTATGAGGTGTGAAGAATGAGGCAAACCTCTTGCATGTCATCACCAGTTCTTATTTTTCTTTACAGTATATGATGTTAATTGTAAACTTTTAATATATATGTTTCTTGTTCTTCTTATATGTATACCATTTAATTACTATTAGATTTAAATTGTATTTAGGAGAATGACACATGCTTGGTCCTAAAATATCAATTGAATATCACTCCTATTGCTAGACTATTCCAGTTATATCATTTACTGTAGTAGACCATTGACTAACCCCTGAGCCTTACATTTTCTAATTTCCAATTACACTTGAACTACAACAGGCTACAATGTATATTCCCTTTCTTCAAATTTGGAACAGCAATGTCATGTGCATACAATGTTATAATATAACATGGAATAATGTTTAATACTAGTATAGACCTGATGTTAATACAATTTGGAAGACTTTGAAGATGAGACTGGTGAAGTATAACATTTCAGTATCAGTGGAAATAAACACTGCCTAGAAAGTAATGCTATTCTATAGGCAACATTTAGACTGGAAACAGACATCCAAACAGGCTCAACTTGCTGACATCAGAATAATGCATACTATATCTAATTAGACTACTACGGATATTTTCTGTCATTTGAATTGAAAAAAAATATAATTATCATTAAGGTTTTATTGCTTAATCTAATTGTATCTCTTGACATCATTTTTAATTGAGCATGTTTTTCTGATTTCTTGAGAATGAAAACATATTTTAATTTAATTGATTTCAATATGTTTTTAGCTACTTAGCAATGTACAATGTTTTAACCATATGTCTAGATTTTGTATGTAGTATATTGCAACTTTACATTATACTGAATTGTTTTCTATAATCGAAAAGGTTCATTTGTTAGTATTTGTAACATGATAACATCTAAATGCCTACATCTTTTAGCAGTGAAATAATGTGTGTATCTATTTCAGACCAAGGGAAAGATTACATTAGCGTCATTAAGCTAACCATTTTAAGAGTTTATGTACAGGCCCAGTTAACGATTGTTTATACTGTAGCTTCATGTAAAGAAATTCAATATAAAAGAAAACCATACTCACTTGTAGAGCTTTCTCATTTCAAGAGTTAAAGTCAGAGATACAGAAACAACAATTGTCATTATACATTTTCTCACAATAAATCAGCTTTTTAAATGACAAAAAAATGAAACTTTAGTATAAATAAAAGTAAATCATTTTTTTGCATTTTAAATTGTCCGTTCTCTACAGCACTTGGTGGAATCATCTTGCAGCTTTGAAGCAGGCTGGGCTATGACATCACTGGATCATCATGCGTTTAAAAGATCACATTTACAAAAAGTTGTTTTCTAATGAATGACAAGCGGTTTATAAATGAGAAAATTACATTAACTCCTTCAATAAGGAGGAAGACTGGAAGAAAGTCTGCCAGTTGTCCTCTGTACCTCCCTGTGAACCATGGTCAAGTATATGGAGAAGGGAACCCCATGCTACGAAGGAAGGCATAAGAGCCCTCTTTGAAAGGAGGAGACATATATTAAATAAAGGTCAGTGTTGATCACTTGATCTCTGTAACATTTAGGGGAAATTGGACTCTAAAAGAGGTATCATCTCCCCCATTCAACACAACATTTGTATTAAACAACTAATAAAATGACATCTTGTTTTCTCCCCATTCTTTTAAATATAACACAATATAAAATAACACAGATAAGGTGCTCCATAAGTTCCTGTTTACAATTCCTCTCAAGTTTCTTTAGATTCACTGCTAAGACTAAGACAAAATCAAACACATTGTTTATTTTCTATTTCAGTTGGGCTTTAGTGTTAATTTTCTTAATCTAATACATTTTTTACATAATAGAAAACTTCTGTAATATATAAAGGCATAAGAGAATGGTATGAAATTATAGTGACCCTTTAATAAAACAATACATACTGTTGTTTCCTATATATTCAAGAATATGAGACAGTTTTCTTGTCATTGACATATTCTTATTAGATCATATAGAAATACATACTTACTAAAATGGGGTTAAAAAGAGCAGATAAATACAGTTTAAGAAAAGTTTCTGAAATGCTTAGAAGACAATATTAGCAATTTTTAACAATCACCACTGTTAGTTTTAACAGGATCTGGTAGTGTCTAGAAACACATTCTTATTAACTTTCTTATTCAGTGTATTTGGGGACTATTTACAGAGCTGGCAAAGCAAGATTCACATTTTGTAATGCAATTTATTGCATCTGTGAGCCTTTGTGGATGGATAAAGGTGTGAAATACTAAAAGCTGATTTCACTAACTGATGATACCTCAAATCTGTCTCCCTCCATGGCTAAACATATTAAATTGGAAGAGCATACCACCCCTGGGTTCAAGTTATCAGGTAGTGCTGAAGTGTGATAACTTAGAAGCAACTAGGCAAAAACATAGGCCCCTATTCATCTGAGCAATTATTAGTTACTGGAGCCCATGATGTAGCCTGTAAACTAATTTGCTATTCAATTGGCATCTTTTAGCTACCCACAAACGATTCGTGGGTTACAGCCTGAAAATCCCTGTGGTTGTCAAATTTGTAACTCCGACCCATCTAAGCCTTTGATCTTTCAAGCCCGTAAATGTTACAATCGCAAATGGCTATTCAATTGCTACAATTCCTCTAGCCCGCAATTGTTTTCACACCCATAAATGGCAAATGTAGAAGAAAATCCAACGAGTACCAGATAGAACTCGCAAGGGGGTTAAACCCCTGATCGTAGCGCTGTAAATGCAAATAAAAAATCAATACTGCACTTTAAAAGACGGAGAAAGACATTGGAATTAATTGCACAACAGCCTCAAGCTCGCACATCTGCAAAAGAAAATGATTTTGTTTTATGTTTCATTTCCGTGTCATATCAATCTTGTGAATCATATCAATCTCGAGTTAATACATATTAGGCCACCCACATGGACAAGAACTGTATCCCCATTCATTTTTTTTATTTTTGTACATTTCCGGATTGCAAGTCTGATCGCATATGAGACCTAATTGACGCTAAATGATTGACGTGTAACCTCCATGTTTTACTGACAAAATGATGATGGTTTAATTTACTCTTGGCTATTCCTGAATCAGGAGTTACGGGCTTGCTTAATTGATCATGACCATGCTCTGAAATGCTGCATACGATTGCATGGTTTATGGTTTCGGCTTTTTGGCCCTTAAATTGCGGGTTTGTTCAATTGAATCGATCTGTAATTGTAGCAAATTTCAAACCCACAGACATACGGCCGGAATAAATTAATCTGCAGGCTTGCAATTGAACAAGGCCCATAGTCTTCTAAAATTTACATTTTCTTTAAAAATGCTTAATGCTTATCACTTACGTAAAGACAAATAAATTGCTTAGAAAAAATAGGAAGTTGAGTCATTATCCACATTCTTTATCACCATTTGAAAAACGTATACCCCCTAAAGTTTGACAGTATATTACTCTCTTATTCCACCCTGAGTAATTGTAGTAAAGAAAATTAAAAAATAATGTGTTTGATCCACGTTTATCTTAACAGTGTGTTAAAATAAACGTATATGGCCTTTTGTTGCAGTAAAACCTCAGATATTTCATAGGTGTTATCTTTTATACTCATCATAGCCTTATGTTGTATTGTTGTATTGAGCTGTGGAGTATAGGTTGTTCCTCCAAGGATCAGTACATGTAATGCTGTTTTGGGACCTCTCTCTGGACTCACCCAGACACAACACAGAGAAGTTAACTGCTTTTCTCACACACGGCAGCTTTGGGGCACTTCCCAGTGTGACTCTTGTTTCCCTGCAGCAGAAAACCAAATTTGCACATCATCGGAAAAATATAATAACAAAAGCAAGCTGCCACACAGACACCCTAATCCCTTGGCAATTGTGTGCTCTCTCTGATGGCGTTAGTGCATCAATAAGGCTCTGCAACCTTAGCAAAAAAGCTAATCTTTTCGGAAGAAAAATGTGACAATTATTTAATGCCACTGCCGGGTCTTGTGCTTGAGTTTTGCTTAGTAATGTTTCATGGAAGTATTATATAGTATGTTCCAAGTATGTATTAACCCTTTTACTTCTTAAAGTACTCATAAGTATTTAGTCTGGCAAAAAATACGAGCAAAATACCATGTTTGGATTAATGGTTTTACTGTAAACATAGACTTTATTCACTTGGGTAGTGAATACAATACATTGATTGCATCATTCACCAAACTTAATAGGAATGTGATGTCGAGCTTCTAAAACTAAAACCTGTGTTGTTTTAAAAGCCAGATATATTATTTATGAATACATATTATTTTGGACTTCCTTAAGGAATTATTAATAAATACAATCAACTTGCTGCTTCTTCTAGAAACATCATTACATGTAGTATTAAAGGTCCACTGTATTCCCAAAAATTCTGTCGTGCATTTAAAAAAGCATGTTTTTTATATTAAAAAAGATTTTTTCCCTCTGAAAAATAAATTATATTAATTGTAGTAAAGCAAATTAAAAAATAATGTGTTTGTTCCTCGTTTATCTTAACAGTGTGTTATGAGGAAGTATCAACAATGAGTCCTGGGTAACTGTGTTTTTTCATCTGGTTTACATTAAAGCCAAATGGAAAAAGTACAATATATTGCAATTTAGACACCCATAAGGCTCACTGCCCCTCTGTTTAGTAATGTTTGCTTATTTGATATTGACAAGGAAGGAGAAGAAGAGTGAACAGATAATGGATATGACTGAGATTGGATTGCATGTGTTGAGGGATGCAGAAAAGCATGAACCTGAACTACACAAGGAAAGTAAACATTATTTAATGAATCATGCATTTGAACAAAATGGTAGGCTGGGTTTGTAAATGTTGTAGAGGCAAAATTGGAAAATGTAGGTGACCAAAGCAATATGAGCATCAAGGAAGAGAAAGAGATTAAAAAAAATTACAAAACGACTTCATGGTATGTATTTTTACATCATAACACCTGACTTTTGTAATAATTGTTTTGACCTAAGCATACGTGACTTGGTCCATTGTAAACCATATAGTAACCATACCTTAAATAACGACAGACACCAATAAATCTTTTTGGGTATTATCAGGCCACAGCTTTATTACTATTATAGTTGTCAGTGTTAGGAACACTTATGATGTTGGTGACGCTTTGCGAGCCTCGAGAAGCGAGGCAAGCCATGTACGATGCACCACTTAGGCTGGATGAGCACCAAAAGCTAATAATCTAAATTTTAATAAATATCAACAAAATAAGCTGCGTGTTGAACAGTATTAGGGACTTATGGATTATGTAGCTGAAGTTGCAACAAACAAAGAACTTCCAGCTGGCCGAGCCATTATTTTGCCATCTTCTTTCCAAGGACCTGCTTGCAATATGAGAGAAAGATACAATGATGCTATGGCTATTGTTAATAAATGTATTTCTTACATTTACATGTAATCCACAATGGTCAGAGATTGTTGATAATTTGAAAAACTGGACAAAGTGCTTCTGATAGATCAGATTTATTGTGTAGAGTTTTCAAAATTAAACTATTAGCATTAATACATGATATAACCATGGTAATTTATTTGGTAAGTGTGTGGCTTATGTTTATACTATAGAATTTAAAAAAGAGGCCTTTCAAATGCACATATTTTTTTATTCCTTCAAGAAAAATATAAATTGAATTCTGCTGATCGAGTGGATTCAGTTATTATTGCTGAACTACCAGATCCAAAAAAACATAATACACTCTATGAAATTGTTACACATCGCATGATTCATGGCCCATGTGGAGATGTAAATTTGCTGTCACCATGTATAGAAAATGATAAATGCACTAAAGATCTCCCTAAAGAATTTAGAGTGAAAACCTTTGCAAATTGTGATGGATATCCTTTGTATCGAAAAGGAGAAGGTCAAACTGCAATTATTTGTGGAAAACATGTAGATAACTGATATGTTGTTCCATATAATCCACATCTGCTGATGAAGTACAATGCACACATAAATTTTGAAGCTTGCACTTCTATCAAATCAATTTAATATGTGTATACATATTTTTACAAAGAATATAATACAGCAACTGTTGTGGTACAAAGTGGCCAAAACGAAGAAGACAATCAGATTGCACATGATGAACTTTCATGTCATGTAGATGCTCGCTATGTAAGTGCTCCAGAAGCAATGAGGTGACTTCTGAAATTTAAAATGCATGATCAGTCACATGCAGTTTATCGATTAGCTGTGCATTTGCCACAAAGATACTTAGTTTATTTGAATGCTGGTGATGAAAGTGATGCTCTTGCCCAAAATGAACATCAAAAAACAACACTTTTCCCCTCGAAGCAAGGGAATTCTTATACATTGAGATTCCATATTATTATTTTTTCGTTAATGGGCTATGGCGAAAAAGAAAACGTGAGAGTGGTAAGAGTGGTAATAAATAATTCCCAGAATTTATACTCTTAGTTCAAGAGACATTGACATTTTTTGTTTACGTTTACTCCTTTTAAATGTTCCAGGTGCACAACGTTTTGAACATTTTATGAAACATTTCAATTAGCTGCGCAACAAAGAAACTTTGTTGCAGATTATACTGAATGGGAGAGATGTATAGAAGAAGCAGCACAATGTCAAATGCAGAGGGAACAGTTTTCATTCATTTGCATAGTTGGTAATGTACCTAATGCATTATCTTTGTGGAACAAATTTTAATTAAATATGTGTGAAGACTTTTTGAAACATTATAGTGAGTCCATTGCAGAATTAAAAGTATTAATGGAAATTCAGGACGTCTTTCTTTGTCATGGCTTAAATTGCACAACTTTTAATCTGCCAGATCCAGGAATTAAAGAGGAAATAAACTATGAAGAGTATGACTCTGTAGTGGAAAAACAAAAAGCAGAAGAAAAATTGCCACTTTGAATACATTGCAATTGGAAGCATTTAATGCCATAAAACAAGCACTAGATGATGAAATGCTCAAGGAGCGGTATTTCTATCTAGATGGACCCGGTTGATTGGGCAAAACTTATCTATTTAATGTATTGATGCGTTTAATTCTAGGTCAAGATGAAATAGTACTTCCATTTGCAACTACTGGAATTGGTGCACTTTTGTTGGAAGGTGGTAGAACTCTACATAGTGGATTTAAACTTCCAGTTCCCATTTTGGAAACATAAGTCTTGGATATTAGAATGACATTATTGCAAGCTAAAAAAAAGAAAAAGTAAATTAATTATAATTGATGAGGCAACAATGATGTCTTCCAAGCACTTCAAATTATTGATTGTTTGTTACGTGCAGTCATGGCTAATGATTTGCTGTTTGGGGGGGAGGTGATGTTGTTAGGTGGGGATGTTAGGCAAACATTACCTGTTGTTGTCCATGGAAATCGAACAGACATTGTGGAAAAATGTCTAAAGTCAAGTCCACTATGGAAACTAATTACACATCTTAAATTACCTAAAAATATGAGATCAGAAGATTTTGTCGCTCATTGGTGGCCGGGGCACGCGCTGCGCGTATGCCCAAGTCCTGTGTCTCTTTCCCCCACTCCCTCCCCAGTGTCTCTTTCCCCCTCTACCTCCTGTGTCTCTTCCCCCTCTCCCTCCCCTGTGTCTCTTTCCCACACTCTCCTGTCTCTCTTTGGCCCCCTCTCACAACTTTGAAAATATTTGCAACCTTGGCGAAGGTTAAACATGTAACTTTTTTTCAAGCCCGCAAGGCTTGAACCATAGATCGCTATTGCTCCAATCCTTGTAGGCTTGAAAAATATTTTTAATGGTTTAACACCGCCCTTTTTTTTTACAAACCCGGAAGCTGTTGAAAGCCTCTCTTGCGGCCTTTGGTGCTCATTGCGTGCCTTGCGATGAGCGCCAAAGGCATATGGCCTATGAGAAATCCCCTTCTCTGGCTCTTCCAGGCCACCTGCTCATCATAATCTCTGTCTCTTGTTGGTGACCATCTCTTGGAACGGGACATCCTCCTTGGGGGGGGGGGGGAGAATTTTCGTTCCTGCATGCCGGTGAAGCAGGATGCCTGTTCCCCTGGCATGCTCTTGGCGGAGACCTTCTGACCTTTCCTGGTTCCTTTTGACCAGGAACTTGGTCTTATTGATTAACCCCTTGGGGGGCATGATCATGAACTGAAGCTATTACTGCTTGAAGCCACTCCTGCCCATTAACAGCGACCTGGGCTCAATCAGGGAATTAACAATAGGGGACGCATAGATGAGGAATGCTTTTACTCCTCTCCTAACTGCTGACTGACCAAAGGGTGGGAAATCACCCATATTTCTCACCTCCTAACTCCACCTGTGAAGATCCCAAAAAGTGGGTCTATTTAGCTACAGACAGTCCCTTCCTTTGATCACAGGAATTCCCCACTAAATAGGTGATCTTTCTTGAAGGAATGGGCCTCTCAGTGACCGGCAGTCATATCAGTCCTTCTTAAAGAAATACACCATAGTCTATGTATTTCAGAAGCATGGTTTAATATGGACCCTCTTTACTCCATTTCTAAAACAACTGACAAAGTATTTCCCTCTCCCAGTTACATCACAGTGGGCTGAACACATTCAAATCCCCTGCCTAGATTAGCATCTTCCAATCATATCAGTGGACAACTGGGTGCTTGGCTTGCTCACCGTTGGGGATGGAACACTGGGCCAATCTCACATGGGATCAGATCGGCAAATTGAACAAAGACCTGCAATCACCCCATCCTCCTGTAGTGCCATATTGTGGACAACAAATGGATTACAGCAAAAGCACAACACACACAACATCATCAACAAAATGTCCCTCTCCCCAGCAACCAACATGGCTGCAACATGGTTTAATCCATAAGAGGAAAACTGTACTTCACACCACCCTTAAATCCAAATTACTTAATCACTACCCTGCACTAAGCCCGGTCAAATGCCCCCTTGCAATAAAATTCCGTTGATTCATATCATCCAACTCACTTCTACTCTTTGTTCGTCATTCATTTTTTTCCAGTCTTCAAATCCCCCCTTCTCAATTTCTACCTCCCCTCTCAACCTTATGCTCCTTGCTCTTCACTATTTCCTTAACAAAAAACTTAAAATACCAAGCGGGACTATATAGGCCCCAACTGGACCTTAATAACCCACATTACAACAATCGGGACCATATAGGCCTCAACCGGTCCTTTACAACCCACATTACACCAAGCGGGACCATATAGGCCCCAACCGGACCTTTAAAACTTAAAATCTCACCCCTCCTCTGCTCTCCCTCCCCTGTGTCTACAGGAATACCATTTAGAACCTGGGTTCTAATCTGAGTCAGTGCCACTGGAGAAAGAGCTGGCAACCCACTCCAGTATCACTGCCTGTTCAAACGTACTTAGTATTATACCAATAAGTCTCTGCAGGCTTAGGGGCCCTCAGAGAAAACAGTCAGAGGGAAGGTTCATAGCAACCAGACAGCCTGCAGCACTGATTGGTTGATGCTGCAAGCTGCCAGTCAGGAAAATTAATACATTTCATTGCACACTGAATTTGTATACACTGAAGTTGAGCGTTAGAGCCTGACACTCACATTTTATATTGCAGCACTAGGGTGAGGCACCAGGGAAGGCACACAAAGGGTTAATTTAAAGTGATAGATGCATATTTTTTCCCAAAATCATATGAAAAAAGACTTGAAAGCTAATAAACAGATATAACTAAATTGTATTATCTATTTAAATTTAAAATACAATATTAAAGTGATTGATAATTTTTGGGGGGGCACCTGCCCATTTGCCCCTATACACCAGCTGCCCCTGATCACCCATAAGCCACCTACACTCACACACAAAGTAGTGTGTACTGTTTAAAACTGGAGGGAGATGAGGAGGGGGGTAACAGGTGTTATGCAGTTATATGGTGGTGGTACTATACATTAACAAAACATAGACAGTGTTATTATTATCCTTTATTTTTAACAGCATGCATGACAACTGCACAAATACATTTCTTTTTTCCTCTTAATCATTTTTTTGTCTGCTTTGCATACATGTTGTTTATAGTTATAACACATATAATAGTTGTCAAACTACGAAACGTCATCATGCTTTGCAAGCTTTGCTCAGATAATGCAAGGCACTTGATTCCTTACTTAGAGAATTATGGTGACTTAGTATTATATTAGTATTATATTTCAAGTGAAGATTTCTTACTTTATATGTTTATACTTGGAACATGTTCAAGACTTTTCTGCTTAATCGAAGTATGGTTACAATAGAAATTAATTATACACTGATGGCAATGTTTGTTTTGTGATACTGTTGTTAATTCTTAGAATACATTTGTGATATTGATGAATGGAAGGGGAAGGGGAGGGAAAGAGGAAAAATTAAAAAAGGGGGTGGGGAATATTGATTTATGCTTTGATATGTTTGATCATTTGATTTGAAAAACATATTTTTTATTGTTTTGGGAATGGTGTCATTAATAAGTAATAAAAGAAATGATGGAAGAAAAAAATGTGAGCTATCTTTAATAAAGCAACACCAACTGAAAAGGGTGTAGAAAGAAAAGGTGATGCTTTTAGATGACATTACTCTAGTGGAGCCCAGATACGACTTGAATCGCATAAGAACATGGCTGAATTTCTCACTATGCAAACAAGGCAGTTGTCATTCCTTATCTTTACAAAAATATATTTAATTTTTTACAATTCAGGTAATTTATTTTGAAAACATAGTCCCTGCTTTCTCTAGTTATGGGCTTAAACCACATTCTTTGTATGGGCCCAGGGGAGGAGGTGCGTGTGAATTGGCAGGTTTGCAATATGTTGCACTATAGTAAAACAAACAGCTAGGACTCCACCTTTCCATATCTAGTTAGTAAGTGAAAAACAATAAGGCTTGCCCTTGTCTGTAATAACAGTATTTATGCTTGATATTGTGTGTCCAATGAGTAACGCCGACATTTTATTATATGTTATGATGTTTTATATATAACTGTACCTATTTGAAAAACCACACTGTTCAGTTTCCAATTCACATTTTCCTTCTCAATCAGATAGGGTACTTTTAGAGATTTATTTACATATGATTCTGTACTAATATTTTTATACTATTTCCCTTAAAATATATATATTGAAGAAAAAAGATCATTTAAATTATTGATAAAGCTGTTAAAAAACAAATGAATGTACATCATTGAACAGAGTTCAAAATATGTACCAACAGTAGGCTACCTGTTAGTAAAGTTACCACATTAGATATTTACTTTAAAATCTTATTTAATAAGTTATAAACTAATTATATTATCATATTATCATTATTATCATTATTATATTATCATTATCATTACCAGTTTCTTGGGTGTGTACAATGAAGTTAAACAATGCACTGCAGATTGTGTGTGTGTGAGTAATGTTATGCTGTAGAGTATGCAGTTTTGCATATTAAGGCTGAAGGAGATAATCTTTTTTAAATAGATGTGTTTAGATGTGTTTTTGATGGTTCTGATGCAGGAAGATAGTCTGGTGGAGCAATGCAAACTCAAGAAAAGTCCTGAAAGTGGGAGTGAGAGGAGGTGACAAGAGAGGAGGAAAGAAGAAGGTCATTAGCAGAGTGAAGAGGGCGATTCAGGGAATATTCTGAGATGAGGGCAGATATATAAGGGGATGCAATGTTGTTAAGGTATTTAAGTGTTAGAGAGCTGCAGACACTGAACAACTGATCATTGAGTATGGTAGATCAGTCTAGTAGAGGTATTCATTATGGATTGTAGGGAAGACAGATGGGGAGGCCAATAAGGAGCGAGTTGCAGCCATCGAGGTGAGATATGATGAGAGAATGGATTTTAATTTTATTTGAGTCTTGTGTAAGATAGTGAAGCATTTTGGAAATCATTTAGGTGAAAATTACATGTTTGGTTATTTATTGTATGTGAAGAAAGAAAGAGAGGACAGGGTCAAATAAAATCCCAAGACAAAGGGCCTAAGAGTTGAGAGTGATGATGGCATTGTCAACAGTGATGGATATTTGAAGTGTGGCAGGTGTAGTAGAGGGTGGGAAGATTAGAAGCTCAGTCTTTGACATGTCGAGTTTGAGTTGATGGGTGGACATCCACGAGGATATGCTTCAGAGGCAGTTGGAAACATGTGCTAGAAGACAGACAAATAGATCTGGTTCTGATGGGTAGATTTGAGTGTCATCTGCATATAGATGATACTGGAATCCCCCAAAAAAATATTAGGGTACCAAGGGAGCATGTATAGATGGGGAAGAGGAGGGGACCTAGGACTGAACCTTGTAGTATTCAAACAGTCAGAGAGAGATAGAGAGGGGAAGAAAAGGTGCCAGAGAAGGAGACACTAAATGTTCTATTCTCTCGATGAGATTTAAACAATTAGAGAATTGTGTCATGGATGCTAAGGGAGTGGGGAATATGCATAAGAAAATAGTGGTCAACTGTATCAAAGGCAGAAGAGAGACCCAATAGAATTAGAAAAGAGAAATTAAATTTTGACTTGGAGGTTAGCTGTCTCTAAGGAGTGTTGTGGCTGGAAGTCAGATTGGAAATGGTCAAGAATGGAGCTGGAGGAAGGAATTAAGCTAGGCTTTTGTAGACGAGTTGCTCAAAATTTTTTGAAGCCAAGGGAAGTGGAGAGATGGGCTGATAGTTAGATGCAGAAGGGGAGTCAGATGAATCGGTGAAATTATGGCATGTTTTAAGATAATGGAAATTTGCCAGTGTATAAGGAAAGGTTGAATAGACGTGTGAGAGCTGGTATAAGCTGTGATTAAATAGGATAAGGTGAGTATGTTGGATATGTTGTAAGGTCAGAGGTATATAAGAGAACATTTACTTTATCCTCATTTAAGGAGTCTATAGTAAATGTGGGATCAGGGAATGGCAAAGCTGTTATTGTCATTTTGTTGAGAGGGTGTGGTAGAGCCACTTTGAGAGAAGAGTTTGCTGTCAGATGTTTATTTTTAGAGTGCCTGGCAAAGTCTTCAGCTGTTAGACAGGAGGGAATCGAGGTGGGGCTGGACAGAGGAAAGTGTTGAATGTAGCAAACAAACTTTTGGGGTTGGAATATAGAGTTTAAATTAACAATGAAATGTAGTGTTGTTTGACAATAAAAAATACAGGCATTTGCTGAAGTGCAAGATTTTCTACATAGTGTTAAGTAGTGAGGGAGCACCTCTGGATGTAGCGTTTGCATAGTGTGTCATGGTTTGGAATTGAGCAAGGGGGTCGGCCTGTGGTTTTGTGGGCAAGAGTATCAAGAGTTGAAGTTAGTATCTTGTACTGTGAAGTGGCAATATCAGCATGTTGAAAACTTTTTGTGGGGAAGTGATTGGACATTTTTGTTCTAGTAGCAGGAATTGAAGAAAAGCGAGTTGAAGTTGTGAGTTGCAGGTTAGGAGGTGGTAGTCAAATAGAGGTAGGTGTGATGATTAGATTGGTAAAAATAAGGTCAAGGGAGTGTCAAGAGAGTGTCTATCAGTTGGGGACTCTGTCCATAGTGAGAGGCAAAGGGAAGAGGTAAGTGAAAGTAATGTTGGGGATGTGGGTGTGTAATCAGCAATGCTGAATCGCCAAGAGCTAGCAAAGGTACATTAGAGGAGAGAAAAAGCGGATGCTAGGCAGCAAAATAATCAAGAAATTAAGAGCGTAGTACATCTCTCTACAACTCGCAGAGGATGGGTTAGAAGAGGCAGATAATGTGAAAGTCAAAAGATAAGAATTAGAGGGAGGGAACCGGGGGTAAGCAGTGAAATGTACAGCGAGAAGTGATATGCTTACACCTCCACCTCTACAATACTTGTTCCCAGGCCTAGCTAAGGGTGTGACTGAAGTGAAAGCCACTATTTGAGAGTGCCACACGGGAGGCAGTATCTGATGGAGCCAAGTTTGAGTGACAGCCAACAGATTAAGGGAGTTAGCAATAAATAGGTCATGAATGGAACGTGCATCCCAGAGGGAACAGGAGAAGGACAAAACAGATGGGCTGTGACAAGTGATGGATATAAGATTATGGATGTTTGAGGTGTTTGCTTCTCTGTGGGCTGTGTGTGACTGACAGTAGGTGGAAATGACTGTGGGGCCTGGATTAAGGGATATGTCTTCAGAAGCTAGCATAAGAATGAGCACAAAACATTTCTGTTTTTGTATTTTAGAGGGAGGAGATAATGACTGGAGGAAGGAGAGGAGCTTAATGGGAGAAAAGAAGGAGAGATGAGAGAAGGTAAAATCAGATGGTTATGATGATGGAGGCATGATGTGGAGAAGAAGAATGTGCGAGGAAACATTATGACACAATCTGTGTAAGCAAAAAGATATAAAACATGTAAAAATCAAAGAATTTTTTTTTCCTGTATTGCTCTTGTCAGAGGTGATATACATTAAGTGTATTTAACCTTGTTTAATTACTATAAAATTATAACTGCCTACTATGTATAATGTTTATTTAAGATATGTGAATTTTTGCAGCAGATGTTACATCTTGCAAATGTCCCCTTTTTCTTGATCAGTGAAATAAAAGGTGAAGAAGGTAAAGTGCGAAACAAGGGCTTTGCAGGTAATTGAAAAGAGAGTAGAGGGTTAATTAGAGAATAAGGGTCCTATTTTATTGCCCACTTTGTAAATTTATAAACACTTAAAACCACTCTGAAAATTGCCACAGATTCTATTAGCTACTTGCAATCCGATTACGAGTTTCCCACCCAGAATCACTACGAGCCAGCCAAAGCAGCAAAACTGGCCTTAGAACTCCATTGGGTTTAGCACAGCTAGAACTTTTTTTCTTTTTTTTATTGTAAATTTTTATTTTTCCCAAGTACAAAAAAGTACAAAATACATACATGCACATAAAGTACAAACATAACATATTTTAAAACATCCTAACATTCAATCTATCAATGTTCCAAAATGACAAAGTTGTGTACAAAACTTAAAGGACCAGTTAAATATTTAATTCTAAAAAATATAAAAATAAAGTAGTGTATATTAATTCCTCTTTTACCAGTTATTAAGAGGGCCCAAAGTACTTATCAACCCATTAATCTGCATCATAACCTTAGATACCCTTTAGTATTCTATTCAGGGTTTGGGCTTTGTATTAGTTCTAATGTTTCAACTAACCATTTAGTGAATAATACATTACAGAAGAAAACACAAAAAACATAAAATTGTTATATCTAGCAATACACACAGTCATGAAGATCAACCACTATTAGAGATTAGATGCAATTTATTTGCCTTTCCTCTTGCTTAGTGACTGAGGGAGAGAAAGAAGTGAGAAATAAAACAATGTTTAAGTAAGAAGTTACATAGTAGTTACATAGTAATTAAGGTTGAAAAAAGACTTTCAGTCCATCAAGTTCAACCTGTTAAGATCTCCTCTGATTTGCAATATGCGGATTAGTTATTAATTAAATTATTGATTAAATAATTATTAATAGTATAGTATTGGAGGATGAATAGAGTTAGTCCATCAAGTTCAACCTTTTTAGATCTCTATTGATCTTTTTAATTTGGACTATTTATTATTATTGTTAATTGATCCAGAGGAAGGCAAACATAAAAAAAAAACCCATTGAAACTTTGCCAATTGTCTCATAAGGGGAAAAAAAAGCAAAAAGGAAGTAATAATCTCATTACAAATGGCTGATAGATTCTGGATACATATATCCCATAATTCCTGAATAGATGGACAAAACCACCACATATGTGAGTGTGTACCTTCTTGACCACATTTCCTCCAACATTGCTTGTTCTGCTCTGGTAAAATATTGAATATTTTTACTGGATCGTAGTACCATCTTTGGTACAGTTTAAAATTTACTTCTCTTAGTGAAAAACTTATTAGATTTTTATGAGTGAATTGTAACGCATTAAACCATACACTAGATTGATATTCAATACCCAGTTCCTCTTCCCATTTAATCATTGGTAAGGTTTTCACAGGTGGATTTGTACTATATAGAATTCCTCTAATCCCTGCAAAAATAATTTTGGCTTTGGTCATTACTATCTTTCTCTCAAGGAGGGTAAGCTCTCTATTAAGGACTAATCTACCCAGTAGTTTCCCTATTCGTAGTGAATTATACTGTAACCACAAATGTAATGGTACCCCTCTTTCCCTCCTTTGGTTGTCAAAGGGAAGAAAGTCATTATTTCTATAAATGTCCTTTAAGCTCTTTAAATTCCATTGGGCCCAATTAACATTGTCACTATGGTTAGGATTATTTTGGAATATTGTCAAAGGTATCATTGGCAAAGGGAACGGAGCCAGCTTATATTTCATATTTACACGAAACCAACTCTTTAGACAGAATCTAGTAAACGGTAAAATATTACTAAGACCATTCATATTCACTGTTTTATTCCAAATTATGGGCCCTATTAAATTCGAGCTCCGTAAATAATAGGTGAAAACGCAAGTCCTACGTAGTTTAAAAATGAAACCATTTCCGACGCTATTAAATTCCAAGTGCTGCGAGATACGAGCGATGGATGCGAATGCGTAAACGTTAGGATTTGCGCATGAGTTACGATATCTCGGATCCCTTTGCGTATGAAAAGAGCGCGAAATACGTGATACGTACCACTTAACCTGACGGCAGTATGCCTTTAAAAGGGAGCCAAAAACAGAACATAATTGACTGTGCTGGAGCTTTTGCAAGTAGACACACAGGTCTAGGCGTTGGTGGGTTTTTGGAGAGCAAGGAGAGAGAGAAGAGAGAGGAGAGAGGAGAGAATTTCAATTTTGAACTAGCAGATAATTTAACCCTTTGTTTACAATACACATAATTACTGATATCACATAATTCACACACATAGATTAATACGTACACATAGCAACACCTAGTGGTAGGCCACTGCACACCTACACCCCCCCCCCCAAGACCTCCCCCCCCCCTCCCCCCACACATAATACTACACATAATACTTGCATCTTTTTTTACCTCCTAAACCAACACAAAGATCATCTTGCTTTATTGTTAATTTTGTTTTGGAGGAGTTTAGAGGAGAGGAGGTGGTAAGGCAAGAGAGGCGCGGAGGAGAGTGAGGAGAACATCTGAGGAGAGGAGGAGGATGAGGAGGAGAGGAGGAGGAGGAGGAGGGAGAGGAGGAGGAGGGAGAGGAGGGAGAGGAGGAGGAGGTCGAGGGAGAGGAGGAGGAGGAGAGCAAGGAGGAGAGCAGGGGGGGAGGGAAGTGCCCCCAGAGCTAGGAATTCTAGTGGAAGGGGCAGAGGGTCAGGGGCCTGATCCCTTGGTGGGAAGTAGTGGGGATGAGGGAGTGGCCCCAGGGATAGAAGAGGAAGACCAGGCACCGTCTGTAAGGCAACGGGTTGTGGCAAGGCCCAGGGCCCCCAATTACAGCCGAGAGGAGATCCAGGTTCTCCTCAGGGAAATCTGTGCCCGCCAGGGAATTATATGTGGTGGCAGAGACATTAATGCCAGCCAGAGGCAGCAGGCCTGGTCCCAAATTGCCAGAGCTGTGTCGGCAGTAGGGGTTACTAATAGGGACTGGAGGTTAGTGCGGCACAAATTTGACGATTTAAAGATGGCTGTGAAAAGAAAGATGTCCAATGAGGCAGCAGCAGCACGTCAGACTGGTGGTGGGCCCGCGGTCCCTTTTGTTTACAAGGAATGGGAGAGGACAGTGATGCGCTTCATCCCTTCTGAATCTGTGGTGGGAATACCAGGGCAGATGGACACAGATTGTCCTAACACCCTGCAACGTGAGTATCATATCACACACATGGTTGGCTGAGATTGTGGGGGGATGGGCTGGCTAAAAGCCTGCAGATAACATGCTGTATGTATGTATGTATGTATGTATGTATGTATAAATAGGCTTGTGTTCTGGCTGTTGTATATAATGAGCTGTATCCCTCTAGAACAGGGGTGGGTAAGGAGGGCCACATACATGCCGGACTTTCAGGATATCATGCTGTATGTATGTATGTATGTATAAATAGGCTTGTGTTCTGGCTGTTGTATATAATGAGCTGTATCCCTCTAGAACAGGGGTGGGTAAGGAGGGCCACATACATGCCGGACTTTCAGGATATCATGCTGTATGTATGTATGTATGTATAAATAGGCTTGTGTTCTGGCTGTTGTATATAATGAGCTGTATCCCTCTAGAACAGGGGTGGGTAAGGAGGGCCACATACATGCCGGACTTTCAGGATATCATGCTGTATGTATGTATGTATGTATAAATAGGCTTGTGTTCTGGCTGTTGTATATAATGAGCTCTATCCCTCTAGAACAGGGGTGGGTAAGGAGGGCCACATACATGCCGGACTTTCAGGATATCCTTTTTGGGCACAGGTGAGACAATCAGGATGACTGAAAAGGCGATTGGCTCACCTGTGTGGCCCTCCAGGCCCGAACCTGCCCACCCTTGCTCAAGAATTATATGGCCTCCTACACCCCTGCCCACACACTGGGATAATTCACATCCAATAGCACTGTAAGCCCTATGGTTGACTAAAAATTTAGGGGGCGACAATAACCATTTCAGACCTGGTAGCAAACCTATCATGTTCATAATTTGTCTCCCTGATATGTCAATTTCTAATTATATCCAGATTAATTGCAATAGAGCAGGGTGTCCAAAGTCAAACTTGCTGTGCTGCGCACAGGCCTGTATATGTGGATTTCCTTTATGTGAACAGATGAGTCAATTAGACTTAATGACTTGGAGAATGATATTCTCAGCTGGGTTCAGCATGGCTATCCACAACTGCAGGCCTGACTTTGGCCTCCACTGCGATCGAGAATAAAAATTTGGCTGTGCGGCATATGTGGATACAGACTCTGTAGCACTGCATGTGTGTCATATACTGTCCTAACCTGGCCAATGTCTCAGCTGCATATTAACAACCATTGCTGGAAACTTGTCCGATTGGTCAGTCTCACACACTGCACAGCAGATGCAGCAGAGCACGTGTCTGAGGCACATGCAGTACACATTCATATGAGCCATGATCCACAATGCTCATTATGCAGCCCGTGGCTCATCTGTGTAACACAAGCACCACAGTCACTCACAGGTGACCATGATGTCAATGATATGTAAATGCATAGCTGGCAATTGTGTATGGCAACCAACTGAAATATATGTTTATTCCATTGCAGTATCCACAGATTCAGAAGAGGAGGAGGCAGGAAGAGCTGAAGAGGCCCAGGACATTCAGGAGGGCCATCCACATCACTTGCTCATACGGAGCGGGAAGTGATGCCCGGGCCCTCTTCGGCGTGGCCACCTCAGGGCCTGCACCAGCCACACCATCCTGTGCCTCTCTCAGCGGCTCCACCCTCAGCGGCTCCACCCTCAGCGGCTCCACCCTCAGCGGCTCCACCCTCATCCTGGGCTCCTCCCTCATCCTGGGCTCCTCCCTCATCCTGGGCTCCTCCCTCATCCTGGGCACAGCCCTCATCTGGTGCTCCACCCTCACCCTGGGCACAGCCCTCACCCTGGGCACAGCCCTCACCCTGGACACAGCCCTCACCCTGGACACAGCCCTCACCCTGGGCACAGCCCTCACCCTGGGCACAGCCCTCACCCTGGGCTCCCCCCTCATACTGTGCTCCCCCGACATACGGGGCACCGCACTCAGCCTGGGCTCCACCATGGGCCCCGGGAGGAGGTGCCCCGGCAGGAGGTGCCCCGGGAGGAGGTGCCCCGGTAGGAGGTGCCCCGGGAGGAGGTGCCCCGGGAGGAGGTGCCCCGGGAGGAAGTGCACCGGCCACAAGTGCACCGGCCCCAAGTGCCCCGGGAGGAGGTACCCCGGGAGGAGGTGCCCCGGGAGGAAGTGCCCCGGGAGGAAGTGCCCCGGGAGGAAGTGCACCGGCCCCAAGTGCCCCGGGAGGAGGTACCCCGGGAGGAGGTGCCCCGGGAGGAGGTGCCCCAGGAGGAAGTGCCCCGGGAGGAAGTGCCCCGGGAGGAAGTGCCCCGGCCACAAGTGCCCCGGCCCCAAGTGCCCCGGGAGGAAGTGCACCGGCCACAAGTGCACCGGCCCCAAGTGCCCCGGGAGGAAGTGCACCGGCCACAAGTGCCCCGGCCGGAAGTGCCCCGGCCGGAAGTGCCCCGGGAGGAAGTGCCCCGGAGTCGCCGGCCGCGGAGTCGCCGGCCGCGGAGTCGCCGGCCGCGGAGTCGCCGGCCGCGGAGTCGCCGGCCGCGGAGTCGCCGGCTGCCCAGCCGCCAGCCGCCAGACCTCCAGGTCCTCTGCCACATCTCCCTGCCCAATTACGGAACATCATGTCTCACATTGATGAAGAGGACCAGGCCCAAAGCCAGCTATCAAGTCAAATGCTGGCCATCAGTGCAAATCAATTGGCAGTTAGCAGGGCCATCCTGGCTGGAAATCGGGTCATCTCAGCCACCACACGGGCCATATATGCTGAGATGAGGAGGCACAACCGAAGGATGGAGAGATATGAGGAACGCGCAAGCCGGGAGAGACGCGCATTATTGCGTAATCTCCGTCGGCAGCCCATACCTCTCCAGCCTTCGGTGGTCCAATCTCAACCTGAAATGTCTGCCTCCTCATCTCAGACATCGCCCACCCATGAACCCCAGCCACCTGCTGTAGTGGCACCCCCTGATCCCACACCAAGGCGTGGAAGAGGGAGACGGGCCGCGGGCACAGACGGTGGGGGCCCGCTAACTCGGAGTAGGAGGTGTTAGGACCATCCGAGAGGGCCTCCTGACCACTCCTCACAGAATACAGATTGTTATACATGTTGACATAATATTGGCTACAGAGTGTGTACATGTCTGGTTATGTTGAACATTTTAACAATTGATGTTCAATGTGGATTGACCTTGAGCTTAAATGCTGTATTTAATCATAATATTGTTCGGAATGAGACATTGTTTTTGTCTTTGTAGGTGTTAATAGCCAAATCTCACAACTATGAAGACATTTTCTTCATCTTCGAGCAGTACAATACCATCATGTGAGTAAACGCTCAACCCAGTTCCCAACGGGCATTCTATCAGGATTATTCCCCACTGCAGATGGCTCTGAAATGAAATATAGGACTACATATCTTTTCACTAAGAAACATGACTGTGTGATATTCCATTATAATGATCAGTGTCCAGGCTATCGAGTTGCACAGTCCCATTACTATCTGCTAATCCAAACCAGCAATTCCACATAAGTTTATAGCATTCCATCCCGTTAACATTATGAAATTGGCTTCAGTTTTTTCATGTCATCCAAACCAAAGTGGCAATTTCAAGGGTTTGACTTCATGATCAATGTGCATGTGTTTAGGGGTAATGTGAACAGTGTAATCTGTCTGGCCTTGGTACCACCCATTTAGAAGTGAGATGTGATATCAGCATGGCACAACTATTCCACATAGATAGTGATAGTACATTTTGCTGAAGGATTGTGTTCACAGTGAAGCATGCCTTGTCGTATTCCACATCCTAAGCATCTTCCTGGAAGGCTGACTGAACAGGATAGAATACATATGGTTCTTACTGCTCGGAGATGATGTTCATGTTAGTTGGTTTAGAGTAGTGTCAAAAGCAAAAACAATGTACTCTAATAACAGCTTCTGATTGTTCTAACACCTCCTACCTCTGTTTTCCAGATTCATATCATCTATTGACCAATTCACACTGTGTGTGAAATCGCTTAGTATGACATGATCCCTGTTTTATAGTGTCTGTTTATTCTGGCAACCATATGGTTGTTGTATGCGCATTAATGGTTATGTTGATTAGATGTCGTGTTATATGCTGTTGGTTACTGTGGGGTCCTGACCACATGTGACCCTAGGAGATGCTATGCATTACCCTGATGATGTTGTCTGTTTCCTCTTCAGATGTCCTCAGATTTGCCACAGCCCCTTGCCATACTAGGATCTCTTCACAACACACACATGATATTAATGCACATTCCTGTCTATTTCTGTTTGTACTCTGTGTATGCAATAAAGTATGATTGTTATACTGTTATCACTGTTTCTGTGTGTTTGTACCATATCATGCTTTCTAGTTGCGACAATACAGAGAGAATGAAGTGTCATTGTTAAATACATATATCTGTGTGTGTTTACATAGATACATATGCTACATTAATCTGGCCCTTGCCAATATACATGTAGGTGCAAGTTGGAGGGGTGTGAATTCTGAAATCAGGTCTAGAGACCTGCAGGGTTGTATATAGTGACTTGAAGGGCTCAACTTGAATGATATGAATCGACATTCATGATTATGTAGTAATGTCAACGCAGATTGCCCCGAATAGTTACACCACTAACTGATGGTGATGAGCACATCTGACTTTCAGGGGAATTGAATTGTTACATGGTAAATATACAGGATTACACAAACATTGAGTGAAAAAAAACGGTTTAATTGTTCACAAAGCCACACAGTGACAAATTACCACAGGCATGCTCAGTATCATGGTGGAGGTGGGTAGGATTCAGAGTTCCAGTAACACACGGAAATAGGGACATGGGGCCAGAATGCACGCAGGGGGGGTGACATTGGTATAGATGATCAGTTGAGGGGGGGAGATACAGTGCATCAGCCAACGTGAGGCAATATCAGTTATATTCTTAAATATATCAGGCTAACATTCAATATTCAAAACCAACAATACAGAAGGAGATATGCTCATGGGGAGAAGTAATCTGTAGTCTTGTGTGTGCGCGCAACACACACTCCTATGCAACTGCAGAGGTAGAAGTGCTCAATCAGTCAATGTTAGAACCCCCGTAGGTCATGTCACTGGAAATGGCACTATGAGAGAAGACTCTACATACATAAGTTTGGACACTCAGATGGGAACATGACCAGGACCATATCAGTGTGTTCCAAATAATTTCAGGTGTTAGCAGAACTACCAACCAACTGGCCAGTTCGAGGTGTATTCTGTTCTGTGAATGGGCATCTCTATTATCTGCTGTTGCATATTCATAACTGAAGGTAAACGGAACCTCATTAACAGTTATGTTCCAAGGCTAGAGTTACTGTTCCCCATATGTACAGGGAGGATCACATCAGCACTGAGGAAGAGATCTGGAAGGAAGTATGATACAGGCTTCACAATAGTCCAAGTAGAGGAGAGAATGGCAGATCTAAAGCAATAGGTACATATAAAGCGATGTAGAGGATGTGATATCACACCCGATGCAACACATGATGACTGACATCTGAACATACATGATGCAATGTGACAATAGCATAGTCCTGGAACGTGGGAATGCTCATCATTCCTTGTTCTGACCGTGGAAAGGGACTAATCTTTGCGATCTGAAACATAAAAGGAACATGTCAATATTTACATTGCACATGCTCCCGGAGCGCTTACTTCGTCACTTACAGTGGTTATAAAAAGTCTACACACTCCTGTAAACAAATTAGCCAATGAAAAATCATTTCAGAACTATATCCACCTTTAATGTGACAAAAACTGGACAACTCAATTGTCAAACAAACTGAAATCTGTAAGGTGGAGGGAAGAAAATATCAAAGAAAACTAATGTGGTTGCATAAGTCTGCACACCCTCTTATAACTGGGGATGTAGCTGTGTTCAGAATGAAGCAATCACATTCCAAATCATGTTAAATAGGAGTCAGCATACACCTGCCATCATTTAAAGTGCCTCTGATTAACCCAAAATTAAGTTAAGCTGCTCTAGTTGGTCTTTCCTGAAATGTTCTTAGTCGCATCCCACAGCAAAAGCCATGGTTCACAGAGAGCTTCCAAAGCATCAGAGGGATCTCATTGTTAAAAGGTATCAGTCAGGAGAAGGGTACAAAAGAATTTCCAAGGCATTAGATATACCATGGAAGACAGCGTAAAAAATATGGCACAACAGTGACATTACCAAGAACTGGAGCTCCCTCCAAAATGGAGGAAAAGACCAAAAGAAAACTGGTCTGGGAGGCTACCAAGAGGGCCGACAGCAACATTAAAGGAACTGCAGGAATATCTGGCAAGTACTGGCTGTGTGGTACATGTGACAACAATCTCCCGTATTCTTCATATGTCTGGCGTATGGGGTAGAGTGGCAAGATGAAAGCCTTTTCTTACAAAGCAAAACATCCAAGCCAGGCTGCATTTTTCAAAACAAAAAAACATCTGAAGTCTCCCAAAAGCATGTGGGAAAAGGTGTTATGGTCTGATGAAACCAAGGTTGAACATTTTGCCCATAATTCCAAAAGATATGTTTGGCGCAAAAACAACACTGCACATCACCAAAAGAACACCATACCCACAGTGACGCATGGTGGTGGCAGCATCATGCTTTGGGGCTGTTTTTCTGCAGCTGGAACTGGGGCCTTAGTTAAGATAGAGGGAATTAGGACCAGTTCAAAATACCAGTCAATATTGGCACAAAACCTTCAGGCTTCTGCTAGAAAGCTGAACATGAAGAGGAACTTCATCTTTCAGCTTGACAACGACCCAAAGCATACATCCAAATTAACAAAGGAATAGCTTCACCAGAAGTAGATTAAAGTTTGGGAATGGCCCAGCCAGAGCCCAGACCAAAATCCCTGTGGGGTGATCTGAAGAGGGCTGTGCACAGGAGATGGACTCGCAATCTGACAGATCTGAAGTGTTTTTGCAAAGAAGAGTGGGCAAATCTTGCAAAGTCACAATGTGCGATGCGGATAGACTCATACCCAAAAAGACTGAGTGCTGTAATAAAATCACAAGGTGCTTCAACAAAGTATTAGTTTAGGGGTGTGCATACTTATGCAACCATGTGATTTTCTTTTTTGATTTTTTCTTCACTCTACTTAACTGATTCTAGTTTGTTTTTCAAATGAGTTGTCCAGTTTATAGGTCACATTAAAGGTGGAGAAAGTTCTGAAATGATTTATCTTGGTCTCATTTTTTGACAGCACAGAAACATGACATTTTAACAGGGGTGTGTAGACTTTAGACCTTTTCGATCCACTGTACCGATATATGTTGCTCATTTCATACAAACGTCTTCACTGTTCTTTCCCTACAAAGGAAACGAGCTACTCATCTGGCTAATGATGTAGGAATATCACATAGATTACACATTAATGCATCTGTGGAGAGCCAAATGTGGTGTTTTACCTTGGACGCAGTCCCAAGCTCATCCACGAGGTGATTTGTTCCACCAGGACACGTGCGCTGTGGATCGTCATTAGTTATCACCGCTTACCTATCTGCTGTATCCTGGAAAGAGATAGGCTGATATTAATAAAGTGATTGATGTGTTATTTGTGTCCTTCAGCATACGTGGCCATATTATTACACAAATACTCGCTATGTAGCTTACATTGATGTAGCAGTTCTGTTGCTGGTCATGTTTTTCCATGTCTAGGTTGTTTAAAGAAGAGTTGACACACGACAGCAGCTCTGTAAGGTTAATATGATGTTAGGATTACAGTCACAAATTAGACTAAAGTATGTGTGTATGGTATTTTTCAACCACATTTGGATCCCATTTCATGTGGTTTTGCAGGATCAGACAATGTGAGCAATCCTGGTCCGTAGAGGTTGTAGGTGACTTTAAAAAGGGATTGGGTATCTTTTTACATTACAAAACCAAACAGGCATTAAGGGCTATCCTGGATAAAGAGATAGGGAGTATTGATCCAGGGATGAATACGATCACCAGTATCTGGGGTCAGGAAGGAATGTTATATTTTTCGTCCCTGTGTAGACAATTGGCAAAGCTTCACTTTTTGTTTTTCGGTGACTTCCTCTGGATCAATTAACAATAATTCTGCGTATTGCAGATCATAGATCTATAGAGGTTGAACCTGATGGACTAAAGTCTTTTTTCAATCTAAATTACTAGATAACAATGTAACGTGGGGCATATATACATTGACATAGTGGGATATATAATCCACTCAAATTATCTATGCCATTGATGTTTCTAACCGTCAGTACTTAAGATGTGTATGGGAATGTGTGCTTACTTACCTGTAACTGATCATGTGGCTTGTTCCAGTGTACAAACATTGACAACGTCAGGGAACTCTCCTCTACTGTGGACTGGTTGGAATTCTGTATGACAAGGGAGATGGATAAAGGTGGATTTGGGAGTTAGGCATAATCCAGATACATTAGGCTGTATTCCATGCATATTGGGTATGTACTTACATGTGAAGTACTCACGAATTAGGCGGGCACGTTGTTGTGACCCCTGCAGATTATCCACTTCAGGGTGAAATAAAGGCTCTTCCTCCACAGGTAGCGGAGCCGCATCAATGTCCCCCAGACAGTTGGCCTGTAGTGCTATATTGTGCAGACAGCAGCAGGCAACGATGATGCGACAAACTTTCTGGGGCTTGTATTGTAGAGCACCCCCAGTGGAATGTAAACATCTGAAGCGCATCTTTAGTACACCAAAGGTACGCTCAATTACATTCCGGCAGGTTTTATGCGCAGCATTATACCGCGCCTCTGCCCGAGTCTGGGGATTGCTCACAGGGGTCAACAACCACGGCAAACACCCATATCCTGCATCACCTGGTGTAAATAAAATATGATGTTGATATGAATAGGATGTTGTGATGTTTGACAAAGCATATGGCCAAATATCGTCATCATGACCTATCAACACGTCCCTGTGGCTAATACACAGTTAAAGATATATGTAAGGGAGATGGATCATGGATGCATCTGATAGGATAATTAGTAGGGTATTAACACATGGATTCTATCTGAAGCTTCAGATCAATTATAATGTAATTTCAACAAATGGAAAATCCAGATGTTCACACCCACAGGACACTTACATGAGGCGGAGATACAAGGGAAATACAACAGGGTACATATTGCGACCCTACTGGTAGAGAGCACAGGAAGTCACTGTTGCAGTTTTTGTAACGAGCACATGCCAGAGGTCTGAGGTGAAGAGTGATCGTGTATTCTTGTGAACGTAAATGTGATGCTAATTCAGGTGGAATTTCCCAGGGGCGTACACGATCAAACGCAAATGCCAAAAGACCTTGGAGATTTTGATAACTTCAAGGTAAGCTAATTCATGTTTATTCCGGGATATATTCAGGCAAGAAAAAGTTTGCCAAACAATATTAATTCTCCTCTATCAGATGAATTCTGAAGACATGTCACTTACATAGGCCGTACAAGAACACACAACACGTTATGTAGACTAGAGATGTCCATGTCACAGGATACAATGGAATGCATCAGAACATATATCTAATGATTAATCAGTTATGGTTTTTGTCATATGTTGTTGTGAACTGCATACTGTTTGGCCAAGCTAACACAGGGTTCTGGCCAGCAATGAGCTATTCTGTTCTGGCTTTGGTCGTATTACTCCGTAATGCACATGTGAACATCAGATCAATAGAGGGAAACATGATGTACCGTATGTGTTATTGTATCCAGTCATAGTAAGATATGGTTGACTGCCATTACTAATGTGTACTCACCCAGTAGCCATCCGGATGGAAATCTGCCGGACTCAAAGATGTCATATATTCCGGATGCACGCAGGATATAGGCGTCGTGAGCACTTCCCGGGAAGCCTGCAAACACACCTTGTATGCGCATGTTCGCATCGCAAACAACCTGTACATTGATTGAATGATAATACTTACGATTTCTGTACAGCGCTTCTTGCTCTCTAGGAGGTATCAGTGCCACGTGTGTACAGTCAATAGCACCAAGCACATTGGGGATACCTCCTAATTGGAAGAACTTCACCTTCGAGATCTCTTCAGCAGTGTTAGGGTAACTGATGTATCTGGCAGCTCTACGACCAATAGCACAGAGGAATGCACTCAGACAATTCGAGAGGCTTGGCTGAGACATTCCTCCGGCTATGCTCAGGGTGGTCTGAAAGCTCCCAGAAGCAAGGAGGTGTATTGCAACTAACATCCGTGTCATTCCTGGGATGGCTCTATTTGCCCGTGAGCGAGGCTCAAGGTCCGCTCTGAGAACCTCATAGAGCTCCCCAAGACTGGCACGGGTCAGCCGAAAACGCTCATACACCTCCCCATCAGTTAACCCCTCTAATGTGAGTCTCTCCCTGTACACATTGGGTGCCCGCCTCCTCACAGGCTCCTGGTCAGGCTCCTGGTCAGGCTCCTGGTCAGGCTCCCCCCCTTCTGCCTGAGCCAACACATCCTGTACTCCCCCCAGCAGCTGATCACCGACAACATTGTCAGCCTCCCTGGGTGCAGGTGGCCCTATATCCATCTGTCCCTGTGCTACTGGAGCTCTCTCTCCTCCCTGATCCACCCCCACGATACTAGGCATGGCCTGTGGTAATTCCCTTGCCTGGCTTGGTTCTGCCCCAGCATGGATCACATCACCACTCACACCCTCATTCACTCCCAGACATTCCTCTCTGCCACTCCCCATCACCCCCTCAATCACACACCTTGCTTCCTGGTCTTCATACTGTGCTAGTTGAGCTGCACAAAAGCGTCTCAACCTCATACGCCCACTCATCCTAGCCCTCATCCCTCTCACATGATCATCCATGCTGTTTCAGACATGCTGATGACTTGTTGGGGATGGGGTTATATAGCTTGTTGATTGCATGATCTGGTATTAGGCACGTTAATTTCTGCTTTGCCATTGGTCACCTGTGGATCTTTACATGGCATTCCAGCTGATGATTTTAGGTCAAGAAGCCTCTCAACCTATTACATACGCACTTGGCCGCATGTAATTGGCTGTCCCAACGCGGGACGCCAAGTGCGTATGTAATTGGCTGAGAAGCCCAACGCGGGACGCCAAGTGCGTATGTAATTGACTGAGAAGCCCAACGCGGGACGCCAAGTGCGTATGTAATTGGCTGAGAAGCCCAACGCGGGACGCCAAGTGCGTATGTAATTGGCTGAGAAGCCCAACGCGGGACGCCAAGTGCGTATGTAATTGGCTGAGAAGCCCAACGCGGGACGCCAAGTGCGTATGTATTGGGACTCTCAGCCAATTACATACGCACTTGGCGGCCTGACACTATACGTGCGTATGTAATTGGCTGAGTCTGTTGGCGCGCTCGCAAGCTGATAAGGGGACGTCCTAGCGAGACACGCCTCTCAGCCAATCACGTACGAGCTAAGAATTTGATTGACAGTATGAGCTTATAAATGTGAGTGATACAAACCCATGCGCTGACTGTGTTGTAAGAGCCATTGGAGTTAGCACGCAGTCTTTGAGATTAGTACTTTGGAGAGAGGGAGATTAGTTATTTTTTTATTTTTGCATTGTCTATTTCATAAGTCCTTCCATTTAAGCATTACACATATTTACAGATTTCACATATTTGCAAGACACATAGATTAAATAACACACATAGAGACATATATATAGTTAGGACACACACCCCACACACCCATTCCCCCCACCACACCCCATCCCCCAACACACCCCATCCCCCACCACTTATTAAATACACATAGCACACACATCTTTTCTTTCCAACAGACATTCCAGTAATACTTTTATTTCTTTATCGTTCTTTTGATTTGTAGGCGCACTCTTTTGGATTTCTTTGTATTTTATTACTAGCATATTTACACGTAAGAGTTACACATATTTACACATTACACATATTTGCCTGACACATAGATTAAAGACACATAGAGACATACATAGCGTTAGGACACACAACACACACCTCCCCCCCCCCCCAACCTTTGCACCGCATCCCCCAACAGTTAGTAAAAACACATAGAACATACACTTTTGTTTCCATCACATATATAACAGTTACACTTATTTTGAGTTATCCTTATTTTTGTATTATTTGAGCATGGAGGGAGGAGATAGGTGGAGAGAGGAGGAGAGGAGAGGAGCGGAGAGTGAGGAGAGTGAGGAGAGTGTAGTGGAGGGTGGAGGAGAGGTGGAGGAGGTGTCCCCGGAGGAGGAGGTGTCCCCAGAGGAGGAGGTGTCCCCGGAGGGGGTGGAGGAGGTGTCCCCAGAGGAGGAGGTGTCCCCAGAGGAGGAGGTGTCCCTGGAGGAGGAGGAGTGGTCCCCAGAGGGGGGGGGGAGGAGGAGGAGGAGGAGGGAGAGGCACTTGTAGAGGAGGGACAGAGGGGAAGGGGCCTGTTCCCAGGGGGCGGGGTAGTTTGGGGAAGGGACAGGCCTCAGGAAGAGTGCAGGGAGGCCAGGGTCCCCCAGCACAGTCGAGAGAGCAAGGGGCTATTGGCAAGGGCAGGCGCAGGGCCCGTAATTATACGCCCCAGGAGAATATGGTCCTCCTGGGTGCGATCCGTGACCGGCCCGTCATCCTTGTGGCAAGGGAAGCGAAGCCTGGGCCTAAGGCTCAGGCTTGGAAGGAGGTAGTGGAAGTGATGAAGGAGGTGTCCACGGTTCCTAGGGGCTTGAGGTCCTTGAAGCACAGATATGTGGATATCAGGGCCACGGTGAAAAGGAAGATGGCCAGAGAAGCGGAGGGACACAGTGTCGCCTATAAGGAGTGGGAGAGGATCGCAAGGGACTTTCTAGGACCATCGCCCGCAGCTGGAGCTTCATCCCCGGTGGCCCAGCACGACCCAGCCTCCAGTTCAGGTGAATATCACATACACCAACATGCCACCACATGTGCATCACACACACTACACATGGTGACCAACAAGGACACTGACATGTCAGCTCCATGGAATTAACAAGGGATGGATGGATGTATCATTAAATCCATGAAGCTGACAAATCACTGTCATTCCTGGCCACCACAAGAGCAATTAAGCAATAGAGTTCATGTACTGGTGCGCCCAATGCAGCCTATGCAGTTACAGACCGCAGGCAAAATCCAGACAGTGTTAGGAGCCAGGAGAGGTCAAGACAAGAAACCAAAGAATAGATCCAATCTAGCAAATGAGAGCTAATGGGAGTTGCAATTAGGAGAATCATCCATGTTCAGGCCTAGATGTCAGATAGTTAGGAGTGAAAACATATCAATGTATTGATCAGCATACTAATGACATGTACCTTTCTTTTCTCTATTTCAGCATCCAGTAGGAGGTCTGGGTCCAGTGATGAGCCACGAGCGGGGCCGTCAGCCCCCGCCCCGCAGGAGACCGCTCAGGGGGAGGAGGCTACAGGCTCATCCGAGGGCCCTGGCTCTTCGGAGGGGGAGGTCGTGGTCGTTGACAGCCCCCCTGTCCAGAGCCCGACTGTCCCCCTCCTCCAAAGACTTGCCATCTCGCCGGGGCCCTCAGAAGGAGTGGAATATGCCACAGCTCCTCCTTCCCCACACTCTGAGCCACCGGGGACAACAACATCAGAGCCCCTGTCTCCAGCCGGGTCCCAGATCCTCCCCACTCTGTCCCCGCCATCTTCCCACCCGGCCCTGCCAGCAGGACCCGAGCCCCCACCACCAACGACCGAGGCTGCACTGCTGGAGTTGTTGGCCGCCGTGAATAGGATTGATGCCAACATCTCTGGCATGAGGCGCAGCCTGGACAGGCGCTTTAGGGAGGAGAGGAGCCATCATCGTAGGCTGGAGCAGCATTTGGTCAGGCTGCTGGGAACGGGGCAGGTCACCAGCCAACAGCAGCCTGGCCCCTCCTCTCCTTCCACCATGCCTCCGCCGCCACCACCACCCGTGGTCCCACTACCTCCTCCTGCTCCCCCACCACCAAGGAGACGGCGTCCGGCCGCGGACGATGCAGGTCCTGTGCCCAGGCGGAGGAAGACCTAGGGGCTGTGGACATAATTGTGCCTTCTCAACAGCACTCCTCAGTGACAATCTATTGGTCACAATGCTGACCTCATCTAGCCTGGCTACAGAGTTTTGGATCTTTGCCTATGTGATGGTGACATTTTGTATGCAGATGGCTACCTCCCATCACATGGTCCATGATCCTCTTCTCTGTGGACACGTAGGGTTCGGTTGAGCATGCCACCAATTGATGGTCACTGGGGAATGCTGTTGGGAAGGGATGCTGCAGTCCCCTTTTTTTTTAGGCCCTTAGATTTTATGTTTTCTCTTTGTTATTCTTTCCATTTGTTTTGTTTTAGGTACAATTCAGGCCCATGAAGGCATCTCCTACATCTGCAAGCATAGTGGAGGAATTATATGAGGCGTAAGGTTTTACAAGTGCCTCTCAGGTAGACATTACTCCAATGACAGCCCCCTCCTTAACATGTAGCTCCCACAATCTTAAAACTATCATATTGCCAGATATCTCAGACATGATTGTTGTTAGCTGAAATGTAGACTAATACCGCTATGGCGGTGGACTTGCAAAGTCTCACAATGGCATGTTAATGACAGCCAGCATTAATATATGCACTAATAAAGCATGTGATCCTGACCTCAATATCGGTCTGAGAACAGATCTTTGGGTCTGATGTAAGAAACAGTCAATGTGGCTGCTGACCTTTGTGTCCTGTCCATATTAATGGCTATTTGCCCATATTACTCATTATCCATAGACCTAGCTAATAGTTAGTAATGCTTGCAGATGGGAATCAGGTGAGTTGGTATATTGGTACAGTATTTAGCACTTTACTGTACATGCATTGTCATTAGTTTTTTTTAGCCTCCTCCGCCTTTTTTGTATTTTGTGGACCATTCATTTTTGTGGGCAATTTCACACACCATACTGTATGTGTGAAACTGGATTGGATTACACAGTCCAGAGGTTGAATCATTTGTTCAATTGAACAGATCCAGACAAGTTGTAAGTGCCGTGCACTCTAATGGTTTCTTCAGTTAAATGGAGAGATTTCTGGTTCCGGTTGCAGCATGTGACCCTGGTAGGTGCTATGCATCATGCTTATTCTAGACTATTAGATTGACCCCTGTAGGTATCCCCTTTTTTTTATTTAGCCCCTTGCTCTCTCGGGACCCGCCCACACCACACCCATGATATTAATGCACAGTCTTGACCACTGCTGATTGTGGTGTGTGTCCAAAAATAAAGTTTTGTTATACCGTTCTGTGAATGCACAGTCTTGACCACTGCTGATTGTGGTCTGTGTCCACAAATAAAGTTTTGTTATACCGTTCTGTGAATGCACAGTCTTGACCACTGCTGATTGTGGTCTGTGTCCAAAAATAAAGCTGTGTTATCCGGTTCTCCCCATGTCGGTGTGTTTTCAATGGTTGGGGTTAGGGGACATCCACATGCATCACATTAGTGTCACATTACTATAGCTGTAAACTAATTAGCACTAGTTAACCTGCAATAGATCCATACATACTAAGAGGAATAATAGTCCTAATAGCATTAGATATCATATAATGCATCTAATTGATCTACAATCTATGCATAATAAAGGGTTAATGCACAGGCCAAGTACAATTTGCGGGAATGTGGAGTAGGAACATTCCCCTGTGGGCCTAAAAGGATAATGATAGGTGATACTGCAGTGGGTTGTCAGTTCCTTCTCCAGTGATTATTGATTTGTCCGTCAATTCTGCTCTCACACGCACTTCCCCAACATCACTTAGCAATCGAAACTAATGTAAATTGATGAATAGCAGAACATAATGGGAGGTCACCAAATGGGAATGAATGGTCATCTTGGCACATGGCCACCAGCAATGTCGTGGGACTTCCTTGGATAAGAGAAGTGGCGATTACCCCTGATGGAGGTGAGTAGGCTGGTGCTCATTGTGCCTCTGCAAACCTTCTGTGTGTGTTTGCTGCCCTTGTGGGTGGGAGAGTGAAAGCAGAGTGACAGCAGAACTGACAATCCACTCCGGTCTCACCAGCATAGGAACTTTGTAAGAAAGCAGTGACAGAGGGTCAGAGTGGGACCCGACCGAAAGACCAAACAAGAGGTATTGTGTATTTCAATGAAGCTGTGAGCTATCTCATTAAGGGTCATTGTGGGGGTGAGAGGGAAAGCTGAATGCAGGGCCAAATCCCAAACCACTGGGGAAGGAACTGACAACCCACTCCGGTCTCACCGGCATAGGAACCTTGTAAGAAAGCAGTGCCAGAGGGTCAGAGTCGGACCCGACCGAAAGACCAAACAAGAGGTATTGTGTATTTCAATGAAGCTGTGAGCTATCCCATTAAGGGTCATTGTGGGTGGGAGAGTGACAGCACAACTGACAATCCACTCCGGTCTCACCAGCATAGGAACTTTGTAAGAAAGCAGTGACAGAGGGTCAGAGTGGGACCCGACCGAAAGACCAAACAAGAGGTATTGTGTATTTCAATGAAGCTGTGAGCTATCTCATTAAGGGTCATTGTGGGGGTGAGAGGGAAAGCTGAATGCAGGGCCAAATCCCAAACCACTGGGGAAGGAACTGACAACCCACTCCGGTCTCACCGGCATAGGAACCTTGTAAGAAAGCAGTGCCAGAGGGTCAGAGTCGGACCCGACCGAAAGACCAAACAAGAGGTATTGTGTATTTCAATGAAGCTGTGAGCTATCCCATTAAGGGTCATTGTGGGTGGGAGAGTGACAGCACAACTGACAATCCACTCCGGTCTCACCAGCATAGGAACTTTGTAAGAAAGCAGTGACAGAGGGTCAGAGTGGGACCCGACCGAAAGACCAAACAAGAGGTATTGTGTATTTCAATGAAGCTGTGAGCTATCTCATTAAGGGTCATTGTGGGGGTGAGAGGGAAAGCTGAATGCAGGGCCAAATCCCAAACCACTGGGGAAGGAACTGACAACCCACTCCGGTCTCACCGGCATAGGAACCTTGTAAGAAAGCAGTGCCAGAGGGTCAGAGTCGGACCCGACTGAAAGACCAAACAAGAGGTATTGTGTATTTCAATGAAGCTGTGAGCTATCTCATTAAGGGTCATTGTGGGGGTGAGAGGGAAAGCTGAATGCAGGGCCAAATCCCAAACCACTGGGGAAGGAACTGACAACCCACTCTGGTCTCACCGGCATAGGAACCTTGTAAGAAAGCAGTGCCAGAGGGTCAGAGTCGGACCCGACCGAAAGACCAAACAAGAGGTATTGTGTATTTCAATGAAGCTGTGAGCTATCCCATTAAGGGTCATTGTGGGTGGGAGAGTGACAGCACAACTGACAATCCACTCCGGTCTCACCAGCATAGGAACTTTGTAAGAAAGCAGTGACAGAGGGTCAGAGTGGGACCCGACCGAAAGACCAAACAAGAGGTATTGTGTATTTCAATGAAGCTGTGAGCTATCTCATTAAGGGTCATTGTGGGGGTGAGAGGGAAAGCTGAATGCAGGGCCAAATCTCAAACCACTGGGGAAGGAACTGACAACCCACTCCGGTCTCACCGGCATAGGAACCTTGTAAGAAAGCAGTGCCAGAGGGTCAGAGTCGGACCCGACCGAAAGACCAAACAAGAGGTATTGTGTATTTCAATGAAGCTGTGAGCTATCTCATTAAGGGTCATTGTGGGGGTGAGAGGGAAAGCTGAATGCAGGGCCAAATCCCAAACCACTGGGGAAGGAACTGACAACCCACTCTGGTCTCACCGGCATAGGAACCTTGTAAGAAAGCAGTGCCAGAGGGTCAGAGTCGGACCCGACCGAAAGACCAAACAAGAGGTATTGTGTATTTCAATGAAGCTGTGAGCTATCCCATTAAGGGTCATTGTGGGTGGGAGAGTGACAGCACAACTGACAATCCACTCCGGTCTCACCAGCATAGGAACTTTGTAAGAAAGCAGTGACAGAGGGTCAGAGTGGGACCCGACCGAAAGACCAAACAAGAGGTATTGTGTATTTCAATGAAGCTGTGAGCTATCCCATTAAGGGTCATTGTGGGTGGGAGAGTGACAGCACAACTGACAATCCACTCCGGTCTCACCAGCATAGGAACTTTGTAAGAAAGCAGTGACAGAGGGTCAGAGTGGGACCCGACCGAAAGACCAAACAAGAGGTATTGTGTATTTCAATGAAGCTGTGAGCTATCTCATTAAGGGTCATTGTGGGGGTGAGAGGGAAAGCTGAATGCAGGGCCAAATCCCAAACCACTGGGGAAGGAACTGACAACCCACTCCGGTCTCACCGGCATAGGAACCTTGTAAGAAAGCAGTGCCAGAGGGTCAGAGTCGGACCCGACCGAAAGACCAAACAAGAGGTATTGTGTATTTCAATGAAGCTGTGAGCTATCTCATTAAGGGTCATTGTGGGGGTGAGAGGGAAAGCTGAATGCAGGGCCAAATCCCAAACCACTGGGGAAGGAACTGACAACCCACTCTGGTCTCACCGGCATAGGAACCTTGTAAGAAAGCAGTGCCAGAGGGTCAGAGTCGGACCCGACCGAAAGACCAAACAAGAGGTATTGTGTATTTCAATGAAGCTGTGAGCTATCCCATTAAGGGTCATTGTGGGTGGGAGAGTGACAGCACAACTGACAATCCACTCCGGTCTCACCAGCATAGGAACTTTGTAAGAAAGCAGTGACAGAGGGTCAGAGTGGGACCCGACCGAAAGACCAAACAAGAGGTATTGTGTATTTCAATGAAGCTGTGAGCTATCTCATTAAGGGTCATTGTGGGGGTGAGAGGGAAAGCTGAATGCAGGGCCAAATCCCAAACCACTGGGGAAGGAACTGACAACCCACTCCGGTCTCACCGGCATAGGAACCTTGTAAGAAAGCAGTGCCAGAGGGTCAGAGTCGGACCCGACCGAAAGACCAAACAAGAGGTATTGTGTATTTCAATGAAGCTGTGAGCTATCTCATTAAGGGTCATTGTGGGGGTGAGAGGGAAAGCTGAATGCAGGGCCAAATCCCAAACCACTGGGGAAGGAACTGACAACCCACTCTGGTCTCACCGGCATAGGAACCTTGTAAGAAAGCAGTGCCAGAGGGTCAGAGTCGGACCCGACCGAAAGACCAAACAAGAGGTATTGTGTATTTCAATGAAGCTGTGAGCTATCCCATTAAGGGTCATTGTGGGTGGGAGAGTGACAGCACAACTGACAATCCACTCCGGTCTCACCAGCATAGGAACTTTGTAAGAAAGCAGTGACAGAGGGTCAGAGTGGGACCCGACCGAAAGACCAAACAAGCGGTATTGTGTATTTCAATGAAGCTGTGAGCTATCCCATTAAGGGTCATTGTGGGTGGGAGAGTGACAGCACAACTGACAATCCACTCCGGTCTCACCAGCATAGGAACTTTGTAAGAAAGCAGTGCCAGAGGGTCAGAGTGGGACCCGACCGAAAGACCAAACAAGAGGTATTGTGTATTTCAATGAAGCTGTGAGCTATCTCATTAAGGGTCATTGTGGGGGTGAGAGGGAAAGCTGAATGCAGGGCCAAATCCCAAACCACTGGGGAAGGAACTGACAACCCACTCCGGTCTCACCGGCATAGGAACCTTGTAAGAAAGCAGTGCCAGAGGGTCAGAGTCGGACCCAACCGAAAGACCAAACAAGAGGTATTGTGTATTTCAATGAAGCTGTGAGCTATCTCATTAAGGGTCATTGTGGGGGTGAGAGGGAAAGCTGAATGCAGGGCCAAATCCCAAACCACTGGGGAAGGAACTGACAACCCACTCTGGTCTCACCGGCATAGGAACCTTGTAAGAAAGCAGTGCCAGAGGGTCAGAGTCGGACCCGACCGAAAGACCAAACAAGAGGTATTGTGTATTTCAATGAAGCTGTGAGCTATCCCATTAAGGGTCATTGTGGGTGGGAGAGTGACAGCACAACTGACAATCCACTCCGGTCTCACCAGCATAGGAACTTTGTAAGAAAGCAGTGACAGCGGGTCAGAGTGGGACCCGACCGAAAGACCAAACAAGAGGTATTGTGTATTTCAATGAAGCTGTGAGCTATCCCATTAAGGGTCATTGTGGGTGGGAGAGTGACAGCACAACTGACAATCCACTCCGGTCTCACCAGCATAGGAACCTTGTAAGAAAGCAGTGACAGAGGGTCAGAGTCGGACCCGACCGAAAGACTGAACAGGACATATTCACATTCTCCATGTGCCCCATATTTGTGTTCCCAAATGTAGATGTGATGAGCAACATGTATACAAAATAACAGGGTTAATATTGCATTTTCTGGATGTTTTAGTGTTTTTATGTAATCAGGTAGTGTGTCTTTAATTTTGGTTTATGTAAGCTGCAGCATGGCTTTTCATTCAAAATGTAACAACTAATTGGTTGTATAATGCCTTGGCTTTGGTGGGGGGAGGGGATGGTTAAATCAATTGTAATGGCCTTCCATGCTTTTCCTCTGTTAAACTCACTTTTAGATTTTTAAGTTGTCTGTAAGTAATGCGTAAACCATTTTACGTGGGTTTTTTGTGCACTTAGCGAATTTGCGAGATACGAGCGTCTACGCAAGGAATTCTTGTCCGCTACTTACTACGTAGCGCTTATCGGAGGCAAATCTCGGCAAAGTAGTCCGAAATTACGCAAGTCAATCGCAAGTCAATCGCAAGTCGACTCGGATATCGTAAATCGACTTACGATGGGCCTTTGCGAGATACGAATTCATCCGCAGCTCGAATTTAATAGGGCCCTATATTCCCAACATTTGCCTGTGATATTAGTGTACTTTCTATCTGAAGAAAATTCAGCTCCGAGTTACCATTGATCAGGCTCATGTCATGGAATAATGCAGTTGCTTGATAGTATCGTTCAAGGTTTGGGGTACCAAGACCCGCTTCCCAATACCTCTTATTTAAAATCAAGTTTTTAACTCTAATGTTTGCTGATTTATTAATGTATTTATCTATATTAACTTGAAATCTCTTAAGAAGTTCTTTTGGGATTTTCATGGGAATGCACCTAAAAAGATATAATACTTTGGGCAAAACAAACATTTTAATTGCCGTTATTCTGCCCATCCATGACAAGTTCAGCTTACGCCAAGAATCCAATACTACTTTTATTTCATTAAATACAGCATTTTAATTATTTCTAATTATCTTATGCCAACAAGGTGAGAATTCGATACCAAGGTGTGTAAAATGGTTAGATGACCAGTCAAAGTCAAATTTTCCTTTGAGCTGAGCTTTTGTTGTACCATCTATATTGATCATCAACACATCTGTCTTACTTTGATTGATCTTATAATAGGAAATAAAAACATATTGTTGAATTACCTTCAGTAAGTATTACACTGAATTTAGTGGTTCTGTTGTTGTAATAATTATGTCGTCTGCAAATAAGGTTATTTTTGGATTTACCTTTCCCATAACAACACCCCTGATTTTAATATCACCTCTTATTTTTTCTGCTAATGGCTCTATTGCTAAAGCGAAAATACGTGTGGACAATGGGCATCCTTGCCTAGAGCCGTTACGAATGCTGAAACTATCTGTTTCAAACCCAGGTCCACATATGAAAGCACAATTATTGGAATATAATGCCATAATACTCCTAATGACCTTGTCTCCGAAACCAAATTTCCTTAACGTAATTTCTAAGAACTCCCAGTTCAGACGATCAAAAGCCGTTTCTGCATCTATTGCAAGAGCTAGAACAGGAATCTTTTTTAGTTTGCAATAATCTATAATATCAAACAATTTTCTTGTGTTATCCATACCTTGTCGTTCTTTTAGAAACCCTGATTGGTCATAGTTAACTAGATCTTTCATTATTTTGCTTAGCCTTTTTGCTATGATCCCTGCATAAAGTTTAATATCAATATTTAAAAGTGATATTGGTCTATAGTTAGAACATTTATTCTCCGGTTTTCCCTCTTTATGGATAGTTACAATTACCGCTTGGAGAGATTCAGCAGGGGCAGAGCCAGATAATCTAATTTCATTGAAGCTATCCATTAAGTACGGACGTAATAGCTTGGAAAAATTCTGAAAAAAAAGACCCGATAGCCCATCTGGACCTGGGGACTTATTTGGCTTGAGAGCTCTAATAATGCTCTAATGCTAAGGAGATTTTTTCCTCTAATTTCCCAGACTGTATATCAGAGATTTTGGGCAGCTGGACAGAGTCCAGAAATTCCGATATTAATTCTTTGGTAGGTTTAATTACTTCCCCGCTTGCCTCTAGATCATATAAATCTTTATAGTAATCTAAAAAAAATCTTCTCATCTGTTCAGGGAGCCTATGGGATTTTTCCCTCTGATCAAGCATCTCTGAAATGGTCTTAGGTCTACTATTATTTCTAAACTGATTAGCAAATAAGTTATTGGCCTTATTAGCCCAGTGATAATATTTTTGCTGGGTTCTCCAGATGTTCTTATCAATTTTTACTTGGTGAATCTCTCTTATTAATTTCTGAATACTCAGGATTTCTAGCCCGGTATCTTTATTAGGATCCAGTTTGTTTATGATGTTAGCCCTATTTAATTGAATATATAGGTCCCTAAGGGATTTCCCTCTTTCTTTTTTATTCTTTGACGCTAATGCAATCAAATTACCCCTTAAGAAAGCCTTAGGAGAGTTCCAAAATGTAACTTTGGAAGTGATCGAATCCTTATAAAATTTTATATATTCCTCGATGGACTAAAAAATAAGGTCCCTGTCGCTACTTAATTTGAATAATGACTGTTCTATTCTAAATCTTTTTCATCTTATTTTAGTCCATGGCTTATTAATATACATAGTAACATTAGCGTGATCTGAATCTCCAATACTTCCAATGTCAACTCTTGCAACTTTATTTATAGCCTCTTCATCTACCAGACAATAATCTATCCTTATGTATGTCGCATGGCGATTGGAGTAAAAGGTATAATCTCTCTCCCCAGGATAAACCGTCCGCCATGCGTCAAACAGCTTATATATTGTCAATGTATCCCGGAATCTACGTGAAACCCCCATATTTTCTTTATTTAGGATCGGTATTTTCTCTGTTTTCCTATCCACTTCCGCACCCAACACCATGTTCATATCTCCAGTAACTATTAATATTCCCTTTCTTAGCCTATTTATAATTTTCAGCATTCTATTTAAAAAGCAATTTTGATTTTGATTGGGAGCATACAAGTTAGCTATAGTATAATAGACATCATTAATTGATCCAGCCCATATAGAGTATCTCCCTTCCGGGTCAGTTTGTGTAAAGCATTCCCTCATGTGATTGCTTTTACGCATTAGAATGGCAGTACCTCTAGACTTCGACTTATAATTGTAGACTGCACAGGTATCATACAGGGCGCTCAAGGAAATTATTTTTCTACCTACCCAGTGAGTCTCTTGTACACAGATAATATCTGCCTTTTCCACTTGAAAAAAACTGGAAATAACATTCCTCTTGTAGGGTGTATTCAACCCTCTCACATTATAAGTAATACATTTAATGGGATCAGTCATAATTTACCAGAGTATCTTTTAAAAAACATCAGTGAAGACCCGAAAAGGCTGTATACCCTTAGGTAACCTTGAATTTTGAAGTAGTATACATACAATACTTCGAGACCCTGGAACATTTGGGACATAAATGGTACACCAATACATGACAAAGAAACATACATAAAAACAGCTAACATACATATTCCCCCTTGACGGAAAAATGCTTTTCTAATCCGTCATTGTTGGCTTAGGGAATGTGCAGCAAGAGGACTACTGGCCATACCCACCGGAGCTACACCTAGATCTCCACCATGCAAAAATGCTTTTTACTCCTAGTACTGCTTAGAAAGTTCAGGAGGACCTTGTGAATGATCCTCGAAGAAATATGGTGACTAAGCGAAAGAATATTACTAATCTTTAATTTACCTCACCTGTCAGTACTAGACTCTTAGTCACTTCATCTTTCTTTCGTCTCTCTGACTTTTTGCCACTCCTCCTGAGATTTCTCTCATATTGCCTCATGGAAAACCTCATTATGTTGAATATTTTTTGTAATAAGAATCTCTTAGCCTCCTTTAGGGATTTAATAATAAAATGATGGTCTCCTCTAGTTATAAGTACTTTTGCGGGGTGACCCCATTTATATGCAATCTTTTCTTCCCTTAAGAATTTCGCAAAGTCCCTAAACTCTCTCCTTTTTTGCAAAATTTCAAAGGGAAGATCTAGGAACATTTAGACCTTATCATATGGAGGAAATAACTTTTTTAGTTGTCTACTTTTGTTTAGTATTTTTTGTTTGTGAGAGTAACACTGCAGTCTAACTAAAATGTCCCTCTGGACTTCCCTCGATAGATTAGGGGGTAGTGGTAGTCTATACAGTATTTCAATCCTATTTTCCCCCTCCTCTGGGCTTAACTCCATAGACTAAAATAGTTTTAATACATACTCTTTTAAGACCTTGGGACCAATAGATTCAGAGATCCCTCTCACTCTTAAATTATTCCTTCATGACACTTCCTCAATTCTATTTTGGCTAACGTTCAATGTTTTAACTTCATCTTCCAATTTTTTAACTTGCACTTTCAGTTTTTGATTTTCTTCCCAGATTTCCTCATGTCTTTTCTCAACAAGTGTACATCTCTCAGCAATAGCAGCCATTGTTTTAACATTATTAGTCAGCTCTGTAGCAATTTGGTTTTGAAAGGAGCTCTGAAACTCACTTAATATATTCTTTAGTAGAGATACTGTCAAAATGTCCTTATCTACTTGTTTAGGGGAGTTCGACTCTTCTACCAGAGAAGAATTATCTGAGTTTGAGGAATTATAAGTAGATAAATCCTCCGCGAGGGAGAGTTGAAGAAGCAGATTAACTTTATCAGATTTCCCTCCTTTACCTCTATGGGAGGGGATCGCCGAAGTTCTAGTAGACATTTTTTTTTCCTTTTCTCTATTCTTCCCCTTTGAGGTAGTTTGATACATTTGTCACCAGTTAAACACCAAACCAAACCAATTTTTTTACAATTTCAATCAATTTTTACCCCAACTGCTCGTAGGATATATCACTGAGTTTACCTTATACCCAAATTACAACCATGGCAATACGTAATACAAAATATCCTTATATCTCGTTACATCAAGATAAATATTGGCCTAGAAATTACGGCAAAGGAAAAAGGGAAAATACAAATATCATAACAGTGCATCAAAACAAATGATCCCTTAGTTAAGCCCCCTTGGACTTCCCATACCAATATTTTTAAGTGCTCACTTAGATATTACTAAGAAAACCAATGTATACCAGATGTCTCATTCTAACCATGCCTTCCGCCCCACCTATACACCATTAATAATCATAAGATAGCTGAATCAGCTAATTATAACTAATTCTTACTCAAAGTCCCGATTAATATGTATGGAAAATTAATCGGATATGGATGATTCAAAGGTAACAGTCTTAGACTCCCACAGACTTAGGTTTGCTTGTGTTTAATTCCTAGGCACATAGAAAATACTCATGTGTAATAGAGCAGTTCATTAGCGGAAATAATCCTCCAGTTGGCACTTTCACCTCTCACATAAATATGCTTTCAAATGCTCTTGATAGTTAAGGTGTTTCATATGGTAAGTTGGTAGTCCTATGTGCCCTTGGGGTCTCTCTCACCGATCCCTTAGTGGCAGGTAAATACAACCAGAGTCCATTGGGCTTTGTGCCTTCAATCTTTATATCTGTTCTTAAGGTCTTACTCTGATACTCTTTTTTGCTACAGTGTCACCTTTCTCATGCTTCGGTAATGCAGGTAACTGGGTCTGATGCTCCCATCATGGGGTACTTTTAAATGCACATAATTTACTTTAATTTACTCTTAACACTTAATGTCCTTTCTGTGCTATGTTGGTACTCTTACAAGCCCTTGGGAACTCTCTCACCGATCCCTTGGTCGTGTTTAAGTACATTCAGAGTAGATTAATCTTAGTACCCCCTGGTCTGCGTATTTATTCTTGAGATCTTCCTCTCTTGCGGATTTATTACAGTATTAGCTGCATAGTATTAACTTCCCCGTTCCTGGAAGATAGAGCCAAATAGGTCTCAAGGACCCACAATAGTGGGCTTTACATGCACAAACTTAGAGCCAAAAATGCCTCCACTTGGCCTAAGTCCCATTAACATATAATGTAGAGAGGAAGTTCTTATGTTTCTTGTAATTCTCAAATCCTCTTTATATTTTTGAATTAGTCAAATTGACAGATCACTTTTTCCCGGAAAACACTCCCTCAGGGTTCACTCCTTTGTATAGGAAGTTAAATCACCGCCTGGTGGCCTCTGTTTTGGGGTAGACTCTCGGGAGACTCTGCTTTTTTAACCGCTTATAGCGGGTCGTGGTTTGTGAGGAGTTCTATAGGGACCTATATGCTCTTAATAGAGAATCTTACCAGTATTACCAGGATTTCAGGAGGGTCAATGCCATTATTCATCTGAGCTGTTTTCTCAAATTCAGATTTAAATTCTTGATTCTGCTCCAAAGCTCTCTCTGAGCATGCTCACTACTTAGAACAAGTTAGTACTGATACAGTACTGATACACGCCTGGTAACAGCTTGGTGCAAGATGATCTCCGCTCACAGCTTTATCTCCCTGTGTCTGTAGCACCTTGGAGCGCTTGCGGTGTCCGCCTCAGCGTGTGATCTCTGCTCACAGCTGCATCTCCCTGTGTGTATAGCGCCTTGTAGCTTCTACGGCGTCCGCCTCAGCGTGTGCAGTGTCCACTGCTCTCACACAGCATGATGTCTCGCGATGTTTCTAGCGAGTCAGGTGTGCCCCGGAAAAGGCGCCAACACGCCTACTGACGAGTCCTAGGCGGAGTCATCATCCCGAACTTTATGAGAACTAAATAATTAAAGTTACACAAACTCGATATTCTATTAGACCCGGAGCGCTAGATTGCAAATACAGTCTAACCCGCAATTGAAAAAAGTATCACGTTTCTGTCAAAAACATTGCGAGTACTAAATAGGACTCACAAAGGCATTTTTCAAACTTATTAAAGCTGAAGCAGCAATCAAACATACACTATTGTACTTTAAAATGATGGCAAAGCAAAGAAATACATTAGAATTAACTGCACAACAGTCTCCAAGGAACACTTATGCCAAAATGGACTGGTCATCCATATGTCCATATTAAAAGCATTGCTGCAAGATGCATACAGCAAGTAAAGACACAGTACATGACTAAATTCAAGAAAAAACATGTAGCTGCCTTAAAAATGATACGTAACACTCACAGCTTGAAAAATATATATATCAATTTACATATATCAGTCACATGACATATATCAAGTACCAATGACTATTAAAGGGATAGACACACCTCAAATGATACTCAGAAACACTATTGATCAGCACCACACCACACTACTGACCCAGATCATCTACCCTCATCTATGGAAAGGTATGGCATCTACAACAGAACATTAGCTCAAAGAAAATGGGGTGGTAGAAATGTCAGCGTGGGCAGCCTCGGGCCTTAAAGACAGGAAGGAGTGACATTGATGCTGCCTACATGAGTACAACTGTACATAGCACAGGCCAGGCACTGCGTTGTTTCAGGGAGCATGTAAGGAACATGCTGGTAGAGGCACCGGGACATGGGGATTCAGGAAAAATGAGGACAAGGGGGATTGCATTAATGTGGTCAAGCTCTTCAGGAAGACCCACAAACACACATGGAGGCTGTGGAGAGGCACATGTAGCAAGCGCAAACTCACCTCCATCAAGGCCAATCTTGAATACACCCATCCTGTAAAGTCCCTCACCATTGCTATAGGCCATGTGGCAAGATGTATACCAATAATAATTTTGTGAAATGTTATCAAGTGTTCTTGTATTAATTAATTAGTAACATCACCTATCATTCGGTTAACAAAAACCCATAAGGGGAATGGTGATAGTGGACAGTACAACAATTTATACATTTCATGAGTATTAACTCACAAACATCACCAAGAATGTTCTTCAAGCATGATATACAAGATGGTGAGACTAAAACATAAAATTGTGTTTGAACGCAATTTGAAAAAAATTAATACATGTGATCACTCAGAAACCATGCCTGTGTCACTAATGGGCTGGAATGTTCACATAACAATGTTATGAATAGTAAATATGGATACTTATTTCAGAAGGATGGCACACTTCATGCAGATTTTAAGTGTAGTGAAATGTGCACCGTATGTGAAATGATGTTAAAGATGATGATATAAAGATCAATTTTAACATTGAAAGTGTAAACACTCGACCATAACAACTTCACATCCCTATTAACTGAAGATTAGTGGCATACAAACATATGTTGTGTGTTGTGTACTTGTGCAGTGAATAATGGGCAGCTGAGAGCGGGTGTGGTTCTGTCTGTGTAAAGCTATATCGGTATATGACTTTTTGTGGTCTGCTTGCCTCTGTTCTGTGACTAATCCTGAACAGTAAGTGTGTGTACTTGTGCAGTTAGAACCTAATATAAACAGCGGAAGGTGCAAACACTTCTAGCATAAGGGCAGTTGTAGTATAAGTGTAGGAGTTTAAATAAAAAGAGGGAGTGCAAATGGGGAGAACATTGTAGTGCCTTATACATTTTGTTCCCTCACTGTAATTATGAGTAAGTCCACTGGAAACCACACTCAGTGTACATCCTGTCATATGTATGCACTACTGGAACAGATGATCCAGGGTCTATACCTCCTTGACAGATGTGAGCATGTTGACTATCTTGAAACTCAAGTTGGGGAACTGGAGAGAAGAATTGCAACACTTAGTGATATTGCTCCACTGGAAAGGGGGTTGGTGCTCACGGAGCACAGTTTAGCTGGGCCTAGCATGGACGGTGGAGCTGGGGCTAGAGAGGATGTCCAGGGAGGTAGCTGGGTTACAGTTACAACAGGAAGCAGGGGGAATAGTAGGAGGAGGAAGGCCAGTTCTGAGAAGGCAAGCACCAACAAAGAGTTGGGGATGTCCATTCAGGAATGGCAATGCCAGATGGAGCTGTTCCCTCTAACAGCAGGGAGAACAGTTCTACTGGAGGAGTGGGAGGGCAGAATAGGCAGAGCAACAGGCAGGTTTTGGTGGTTGTGGACTCTATTATTAGGAAGGTAGACAGGGCGATTTGTCACACAGATCTCAGCAATCCAGCAGTTTGCTGTCTCCCGGGTGCTCGGGTTCGACATGTTGGGACTGGGTAGATAAATTATTGGGAGGGGCTTGAAATGAACCGGCGATCTTGTTACATATTGGTATGAATGACAAAGTTAGTGGAAGATTGAGTGTCCTCAAGAATGATTTTATAGAACTAGGTAATAAGCTGAAAGCAAGGACCTCCAAGGTAGTATTTTCTGTGATACTACCAGTGCCACGTGCTAGCTCAGGGAGGCAGAAGGAGCTTGTGCAGGTTAATGTGTGGCTAAATTTGTGGTGCATTAAGGAGGGGTTTGGGTTTTTAGAGCACTGGGCTGACTTCTTAACTGGGTACAATCTCTATAGCACGGATTGCTTGCATCTTAATGATGAGGGAGCTTTTGTGCTAGGGAATAGGATGGTAGAATGGCTGGGGGAGTTTTTAAACAGGTAGGTGCGGGGGAGGGCCAAGATAGAAGTAATGGGGTAGAAAGTGTAGAGGGGGTAATGAACGCATTAACTAGGCATCGGGGAGGAGATGGGGGGAGGGTTAGTGGAGTCAATAGGGAGGTATTACTAAGTAACTCAAGTACAGTGGCAGGCACTTCAGAACTACAGACTCATAACATAAGTTGTATGCTTGCTAATGCCAGAAGCTTGCCAGGAAAACGGGAGAGTTAGAATTATTAGCAGTTAATGAGAAATTGGATTTAAAAGGCATTAATGAAACGTGGTGGGATGAATCTCATGACTGGACTGTTAATCTGAATGGTTATAACCTATTTAGGAAAGATAGGGGCAATGGTAAAAGAGGAGAAGGGATTTGTCTTTATGTTAAGCCTGAATTTAAGCCTATAGTGAGAGAATATATTTATGGTGGACCTAGTGATAAAGTTGAATGGTTGGGTAGAGTTAAATAGCGGAGCAGCAAATTCTAAAAGAATATTAGTAGGAGTATACTATAAACCCCCAAATATAATTGAAAGTGAGGAAATGCAATTATTGTTACAGATTAGAAATGCAGCTAAGCATGTCAAGTTCTAATAATGGGAGATTTTAATTGACCTGAAATTAACTGGATAAATGAAACCAGCAGTTCAGCTAAGGGGAGCAGGTTCTTGAGTACACTCAGGGATCATTATCTGGCCCAGGTTATACAAGAACCTACTAGAACTGAGGCTATCTTGGATTTAGTTATCACAAATAATATTGACATAGTATCAAATCTTGAAATAGGGCAACTTTTGGCAAACAGTGATCACAACACAGTCACATTTGAGATTGAATTAAGAAAACATAACTGTAAGGGGCTAACGAAAACTCTTAATTTTAAAAGGGCAGATTTTAATGGTCTAAGGGCAGCAATACCATGTATAGACTGGGACAGAGAACTGACAGGTAAAAAGACTGAACATAAATGGACAACGTTTAAATCCTTACTAAATAAATATACTTATCACTATATACCATGTGGAAATAAAAGTAGAAGGAGTAAATCACAACCCATGTGGCTTAACAATGAATTAAAGATGAAGATGAGGAGTAAAAAACAAGCATTTAAATTATACAAACAAGATTGGACAGAGACGGCTTTACATAAGTACAAGGAAATCAACAAGGCTTGCAAAAGGGCTATTAGAATGGCTACAATTGAAAATGAAAAAATAATTGCAAAAGAGAGTAAGACTAACCCTAAAATATTTGTTAAGTATATTAAAGGGAAGAAGGCCAGGAAGGAAACTATAGGAACATTACAATGTGACACAGGCCGTCTGATAATTAGTGACCAGGAAAAGGCAGGTGAGCTGAATAGGTTCTTTTCTTCGGTATACACAACCAGTGGTTGGGTCACTACAAGATAATGGGGCTACACTACCTTCACCAAATAACTGGTTAACACAGGAAAAAATCCAAAAGAGGTTGGAAAAAATAAATGTTAATAAAGCTCTGGGTCCTGATGGAATACATCCAAGGGTACTGAGGGAACTGGGCTCTCTAATAGCAAAACCATTATATCTAATTTTTTAAGATTCACTCAACACAGGGTTTCTACCAGATGACTGGAGAAAGTCAGATGTGATACCGATATTTAAGAAGGGTGCAAGAGCAAATCCAGGGAATTATAGACCAGTGAGTCTCACTTCAGTAGTCGAAAGCTTTTAGAATGGTTAATAAGGGATAATATACAAGAATAAGTCTATTCAAACAGGAATATAAGTAGGAGCCAGCATGGATTTGTGAAGTATAGGACATGTCAAACAAACCTAATTAGTTTCTATGAAGAGGTTATTAGAAACTTGGATCAAGGCAACTCAGTGGATGTAGTCTATTTGGATTTTGCAAAGGCTTTTGATACAGTGCCACATGGGAGACTATTGAGCAAACTAAGGGATACAGGAATTGACATAAACATTTACTTATGGATTGAGAGCTGGCTAAAAGACAGGAATCAAAGGGTTGTGGTAAATGAAACATACTTAGATTGGACTAATGTGGTAAGTGGGGTTCCTAAGTGTTCAGTATTAGTTCCCCTCCTTTTTAAAATATTTATTAATGACTTGGAAGTGGGATTGGAGTGTGGTGTCTCCATTTTTGCTGATGACACAAAGTGTGCAAGGTAATTAAATCATAAAATGATGTACTTTCCCTCCAAAGGGATTTGCATAATTTAGAGGAATGAGCATCTAAGTGGCAGATGAGATTTAATACAAATAAATGTAAAGTTATGCAAATTATAATCTTAATGGATTAACTCTAGGGGTATCAGATATTGAAAGGGAATTGGGAGTACTTGTGGACAACCACCTAGGTAACAGTGCTCAATGCCAAGCAGCATCTGCAAAGGCAAGTAAAATATTAGCATGAATTGAAAAGGATATAGAAGCAAGGGAAGCAAATGTAATTCTCCTACTATACAAATCCCTAGTACGCCATCATTTGGAATATGGAGTACCACTACATAAAAAGGACATTTTAGAGCTGGAAAAGGTAAAGAGAAGGGCAACAAAGCCAATAAAGGGAATGGAGGGGCTATGTTATGAAGAAAGACTAACCAAATTAAACTTATTTACTCTAGAAAAAAGGTGTCTAAGAGGGGATATGATTGCCTTATATAAATATATCCAGGGTCAATACAAGGCTTTGTCAAGGGAACTTTTTGTGCCAAGAGGTTTTCAACTGACAAGGTGACATCCTTTGAGATTAAAAGTAAAAAGATTTTGCCTTAAAGAAAGAAAAGGGTTTTTCACAGTGAGGGTGGTTAATCTGTGAAATTCTCTACCAAAGGAAGTGGTGACAGTGGATTTGATAGATAACTTTAAAAAGGGATTGGATCATTTTTTAAATAAAAAGGGCATTAAGGGCTATCCTGGATAAATAGAGAGGAAAAATTGATCCAGGAATTAATCCGATCACCAGAATCTGGGGTCAGGAAGGAATTTTATATTTTTTCCCTGTTTAGACAATTGGCAAAGCTTCACTGTGTTTTGCCTTCTGCTGGATCAATTAACAATAAATCCACATATTGCAGATCAGAGGAGATCTAAAACATGTAACTATGTAACTATGTATGATTACAGTACTCAAATGTGTGAAGGGATGGGTGTACAGGATGATAATCTACCTATAAATATATTATCGTAACATAAATGTTATGTATGTTGATGCCCCAAAACCTTAGCATTGAAAACACACAGAAACAGTGATAACAGTATAACAAAACTTTATTATATACACAGAGCACAATCAAAAATGTATACGGTGTGGGCGAATCCTGTGATGGTAAGAGGCTGTTTGGGAAAAAGGGGTCCCCTAAAGGATTAAAGTTAATATTGTGCAATAACTATGATGCATAGTATTTACTAAAGTCACATGTGGTCACTACATCACAGTAATCTGATGAATGCATTGCACTTACATACAGTCAGTCTTCATTTGCTCAATTCAATAGATGCACCAACTCTTGGATAATGTATACATATACATTTTGTTCTGAAAAACAGCAATAGAATAAAAAAAATATGGTAAAAATCCCCCCAAAAAGAGGAGGAAAAAAAATATCAATAACTGTATTTACAGTACAGGGTTTCATGCTATTACTGTAGCAATAAACACATTTACGTGATCCTCATCTACAAGCAGTGCTAACCAAAGTGTTTAGAATGCCATGTTCATCAGTAAAGATTTATAATTTCACAAGGAATGCTTCACAGTGACCACAATCTTTTGGCCAGGAATACTATCACTATCGCCATATTAATAGTTGAGCCACTCTGATATCACACATTGTATACATGTGTTATCTGAACAACAATAATTATAATGATCACGAGACTTGTAAACACCCAGTTAGACTGATCCATAATGTATATAAATGAAATCAGACAAATTATTCTGCTATCATAATGTTAAGAGGATGACATGCAACAATAATGCATGTATAACTACTGGGTGTGATTATCAGATGCTAATGGGACAATTCAAGTCAACAGCCATGACAGTATTGATAGTAATTGAACATAACATCAATCATGTTTTTTCAGATGATATATGTAGTTAGATATGGCATGTAAGATCATTATGCTGGGGGGAATGTCAGTGATCTAATGTCTGATAGGCACTGGGTTTCTAGTTTTATAATAGCACTGCTTGAAGATGAGGAACAGGCCTTAATGGATCTGAGAATTGCCTAATATGAAATACAGAATAAAATGCAATCAGTAAAGGAGATAGCTGATATAATAGTGACTACACCATCTCTTCTCAACGGCATTCCACACTGAACATCAATTGGTAAAATGTTAAATATAACCATACATGTCCAAAGAGAAGAGGCTCATGGTGCGTGTGATGGTTGGAAGCCACATGATTTCAAATAATGTCTACCACCTCGGCCATGAACCTCTACTCTATAGCCAGACAGGAGTATCTCAACACTTTTGACAAATAGATATTCAGTGAAGAGTGTTGATGACAAGGTTATATTTTTTCATGCAGCCCCTATTTCCTCCTCTTTCTGAGCACAGGGCCCCACCCTCCGTGCTACCATGCCTTTTCCCTCTACCACGCAGAAGCAGTGTTGGAGGGAGTGGTATGTCCTCCTGCTGTGGCTTTGTATCAGCTGGAGTTGTAGGGAGTGTTATGTCCTCCTGTTGTGCCTGCGTGTCAGCTGGAGTTGGAGGTATATGGTGGGATGAGGATGGTGTAGGCTGAGGTTCAGATGGTGGTGTCATCTGGGGTACCACAGATTGCAGAGCTAGGAGAGTGTGATGGGACATTTCTGTTTGAAGTTCCATAAGTGCTCTCTGGGACTCCCTGTTCAGAATTCTCTTGGACTCGTAACGCTCCATCTTTAAATTGTGCCTCCTCATCTCACCATATATCATTATGTTGCTGTTATACAGTGCTGTGAGGTTTTCATAATGTGTGTTCATCATGTCATTACATACAGCATTTTGTTGGCCCAGCTCTCTGAATATATTTACTAATGATCTGTCTTCATGTTGTAAATGTCTGAATACATCAGCCGTAGTGCTTTGCAAGGGCGTGGGGGGGGGGGGGGGGGGAGGTCTTTCCTGTGATGTCCTGGGCATATCAAATGGAGGAGATGGCATCTTTGCAGAAGCAGATGGCAGCCTTGCAGGAGGAGGTGGAGGAGTAGGGAGGTCCTGAAGAGCCAGCTTTGTGAGTGGCACAGGTTGCAATGGGCCTGGTAGTTGCTGACTCCAATACATGGTAGGTGGTGGAGGTGGCAGTTGTGCTGCTTGTTGCTGGCTCCAGTACATGGTAGTAGGTAGAGGTGGTGGTAGAGGCTGAGAGCAGTAGCCAGATCTTTGTGAGGGCCCAGGTGGAGATTCATAATGGCTGGACATTGGTTGACTGCTCTCCAATTGAACCTCGCTATGAGCTGTTCCTAATGAGGTCACAGGCCCTCTGATCCAGGTTATGTTTCCATTTCCATCCCTTGCCAAGGATCATCTGTGACATCAACATAATCAGGATCCACCTCAGGTTGCATAGTGATTGTTTATACACCTATCCTTAGTCCAAACCAGGGAGCTTACATATCCCTTTCATCTTTGAGCAGCATTTATACTTCATATGTGTTATTCATGTGTGGTGTACATGTGTGTGCATTTGATTTGAGGGTATGATGGTGTATATGATACTCATATTGTATGGTGCAGTCCTTGTGCAAGTCTACAATGCCTGGAAGTCCCGCAACTGCTGCCAGTTCATTCCAGTGCCTCTGTATACTCTACCACTCACCCAGTATAGTTGATGCTAACTGGAGGCCCACCACCTGTTGCTCATGCTGCTCTGGCCTCCTCATCCATCTTCTTTTTGGCCCAAATTCATCATACCTATGTTTGACAGACCTCAAATACAATTGTAGCAACCTCACTCAAAGCCTGTGCCTTCCGGTTAGGCCACACTTCCAACCCCCCATGAATCATACTGTAGTGGGCACGGATTGCATGGAGGAGGGCTCTCATCTCATCTGAGCTATAATTAGGTGCTCTGTGACATGCCACATCTTCTTGCCCTCCTGACTGTGCCTGGGGATCCTGGCCTCCCTCCTCTCTCCCTGGGACCGGTCCCTCCCCACCACTACCTCCCTCCCTGGGATCAGGCCCCTGACACTCTGCCCCTGTTCTTTGTGTGTCGGCATCTAGGGGCAGATGCCTCCTCCCCTCCTGCTGTCCTACACTTCTCCCTCTCTCTTTACTGTTACCCCTCCCTCCTCTCCCACTCTCTTCACTGCTACATCTTCCTCCTCTCCCTTCACTGCTACCCCGCCCTTTTCTCCCTTTCTCTTTACTGCAACCACTCCCTCCTCTTCCTCTTTTTTCATTACTCTTTTCTTCTCCAACAAAGATTTTATTCTTCATTACTATTCTCCTCCTCCTCTCATGTCCTCTCCCCTCTCTTCCTCCAACAATAGTTTTCCCCTCACTCTCCTGCTCTCATCCTTCTATCTTCTCCTACAGACATGAAAAAAATGTAATGATAACTGAATATAAAATGTAGGTGTATATGTATTTGAGGTGAAACAGGAATGTGTGTATTATGTGTATTATAGTATGTGTAGAGATATGTTGGTGGTACGGGGTATGGGGGATATGGGCGTGTATGTGTGCTATGGCCTAAATCTATGTATAGCTATGTGTAAGTATTAATCTGTGTGTGAGTTATGTGATATCAGTAATTATATGCGGTGTAACCCACCAACTCCTAGACCTGCGTGTGAACTTGCTTAGCTACAACACAGACAAATTATTACAAGTTGTAGAGGTTTTTGAAGGCCTTGCCCGCCAAGTTGATTAGCCTTTCTACTGGTGCATAACTGTCAAGCATGTTTTTAGATGAGACCAGAGTCAGAAGAGGATGTGGAGGTGTTTGAGGCCCTAGGTCATGAGGTAAAGAAACTAAGGTAATTGGACCTGGAAAATATACCAGTTGGTAAATGATACTGTTCAGCTGAATGATGTAGAGCTTAGTGTCATTGGCTGAGTTCCTTCATTTGTTAGCCCTACAGGTGGTGGTAGAGTGACATGGAGAACAGAGATATACATACACTTGTGCACCAAGCGGGAGTGCACCCAGCGGGAGTGATTTTCTGAAGAAGTTGCAATCTAATTATGTGATAATCGATTCAAATGTTTATGATAGCATTTTTCTGTACATTCATTATTATCTATAGCTGTTCAAGTGATTCATAGAGCAAATCAAGATGCAGTAGTTACTCATGAAGCAATGAGATGAAGATTAATTAAAATGAGTAGGATTAGAGGGGGCAGAGGTGTGCTTCTGCCTAGGCCCATGAATGCATAAACACATACAGTATAAACTTTTGATTTTGATATAGAAAGGGGGAAAAGGATGAGTTGCAAGTTGGGAATGGGGGCTCACAAATGAGCAGCATAAAACCTAGATAAACACTTGAGTGTTAAAATGGTCATTGGTAACCAGACAGCTCTGCCATACATATTTACTGTCTCTTTAGGCTCTATATTGGTATTTATGTAATCCTGTACACCCTTTTCAAAGGATTTCACAGCAGATCTGAGATATCCTTCATGCAAAAAAATTATCCAAATCTTGTAAGTGTATTTTTAAGTGTCAGCAGAAACTGGTTTTAACACAGTTGACTCTTTGGTTCCTTTTGAAGTCTCAGTTTTTCTCTAGAGCCTGAAGTGAGTCTATCTAGTAGTAGGAATGACCAATACTATTTAACAGAGACCCTGGGCCATATGCAGCCTTGGAGATATTAAATCGTATTACTAATCCCCTATAGCAAGGGTAGGCACGTTCGGTCATGTAGAGCCACACACTGGATCTGAGAATTTCCTTTCTGCGCACAGGTAAGTCAATCAGAGAAATTCTCAAATACTGGCCTGTATGGGGCTGTCAAGGACCTATAGGAGAGCAATGGAAAATTATAGGATATTATTAATTCACAGCTTTATATAAATATCTAAATGGACTTTTATTATACTAGAGGCAATTTATCATGTTAAGGCTATGACATCTCTTATCACTTCAGTGTCCCTGTAAAAGCTTTTGCATTTATTTTTAGCACTCTTATTGCTCTATTTTGTTAAATGCTTTTGCTAATTCCATGGAGAAATTCAGGTGGAGGAGAATAAACTACACATGAATTAGGTCAATGGTTCCCAAAGAGTGTGGTGCAGCACACAAGAATTTCAGTAGGTGTTCCCTGAAATGTTGAATGCAGCTGCAGATAAAAGAACATTTTTTAACAATATAAATTTAATCAAAATTTTACCCAGCATTTTACTTACATTTTATTTATCCAGTATATGTAACAATATGTTGTATACATAAGAATATAAGAGAGCTAAATAGTTTTAACATAGCTCACTATTTAATGCCTTTTGAATTCTCTGTTTTTCAATCTTTTGATAACGTGAAGCAAGTCTACCTAGTAGTAGTAATGGTCGGTATTGTTTAGCAGAAACCCTACGCCATTTTGGCTCTTCAAAATGTTAAATCTTACTAGGAATCCTCTATAGGAGTCTCCCGATTCTACCATAATGCTGCAAGATTGAATGCTTAATATGCCAAGATTCCTCATAGCAAAGAATAGTGTGCCAAGAGCAGAAAAAAAAGTTTTGTCAACCACTGAATTAGGTAAACTAATGTTGTTTAATTTTTAAGGGACAACAATAACACTTTGGTAAAAATCCTTTAAAAAATTTCTTACAAGCAACATCAATAATAGATGTATTGTATATCCTTTCAAAATACCTATATATAGCTTGGGTAGTATGGTACTGGGGAAGCAACTTATTCCAGTCCTGACACACATTATGAAAAAGCTACAAATGTCATTGGGATTCCATGCTTGCTTTATTATGTGCTTTTTGTGAACAAATAAAGCAATATGACAACACAGTATTCTTTTTTTATTCTAATTGATACTTCTCTTGTATTTAATTTGTATTTTATTGTCAGAGGGAGGTGTTAAGTTTTCAAAAAATAGATTTGCCCAGGTATTATATGGGGATAATGATTTTTCTTTGCATAGTCAAACATTTGGAGCCACATAAACTAAAAAGGGAAAGATTGGTAACCTTTTGGAGATGTAAAATCTTAGTACATAGTGTAATATAATAATGGAAAGGTTCTACAAGAATTCTTCAGCACTGCACACTTTGGTAGATCTGACCCTTAGGATTTCAGTGTCCTGTTAAAAGTAAGATATTGGATGGTAAAGATGCTGTGTCATCACACTTTGATTGCTTCAAGGGAGCATTCACCTCCTAACATGTGGCAAATTTATAATTCTTCAGACACTAATACCAGAAGGAGCTTCTGTTTTAACTCACCAATAAATAGAAAGATAGCAGTGCCCCACTAACAGAAGCTATCTCACACTTCTCTGTCTTCTTTATCAGTAAACTCCCTGCTTACAGAACAGCTCAACGAAGAGTTTTCATTTTATAAAAAAAAAAAAAAGAGTTTTTAGTCTACATTTAGATTAATCTTTTCAACCCTTGCATATTTCATGTATAAAACGACAGTAATTTATTGAGACGTACTGGCAAGAAATGTATTTTTACACTCAAAAGTATTTCTCTTAGTACTTTGTGCTATAATTAGGTCTAATTTTATAACATTTTACATTTGTCTATCAGCAGATAAGAACCAATTGGCCCACCCAGTCTACACATTTTAAACTACATTTTGTAAAGGAATTTCATGTTTTAAGAGGTTACAATTTTAGTATGGTGACATTGTATGTTTTCTAAAATAAAGATCATTCTTTTTTATATTGTTTAAAATACACAGTTTTAAAAACTAAAATAACGTGGGTGGTTCTTTAAAGATGCGCAGTCTACACACATATACTAGCATACATATACTGTATTAATGCTTATTTTAAGCTTTACAAAGGTGTTATTTGCCTTAATCAATTTCATTTTGTAAACCAAGCAAACAATACCATTGTACATGTCCTGATTGGCTGGACTTGTATGTAAACAATAAGCCAGATTAGTCAGATTTAAGGAGAGCACAACCAGAGAGTGGCAATTTATAGTTAGACATCTTTTTCTTGGCTGTATGACATGTTGCATTGTCCTGCTGGAGGATCCCATCCACTCCAGGGAAGACAGTTAACACGTATGGGTGTACTTGATATGCAAGGATGGATAGATAACCCAGTCGCTTGACAGTGCCTTCCAGAGTTATGAGTGGACCTAGACAATGCTAAGAAAACATTTCTCAGACCATAACGCTGCCTCCACCTGCTTGTGTTCTTCCAATAATGATTGGCAGAGTGTTTGCTCTCAGAGGTTTCACGCCTGACACGCCAACGTATGTTCAGTCAATGGAGCAGAAAATGTAACTCATCAGAGAAGGCAATCCTTTGCCAATCAGAATTAGTCCAATTTCAGTACTGTCATTGAAGCTGTTTCTGCAGATGAACCTTTATCAGCATGGGTGCAGTGACCAGACATTTGCTTCAGAGCTGCATATTTTAGATACAATTCTGTTAGCCCCCTGGTTCGTTTGGACGGTGAGTTGCTCAACTGTAGCATGTCGGTTGCCCATCACATACCTTTGCAGATGACAGTCCACAGTTTCAATGACACTTATTAACAATGGTGCAGTTCGTCCAGTCACAGTGAACTTTAACCACAGCTCTGAGTGAACAGTTCACAAACTGTGCTGTTTCAGAAATACTGCCACTTTTGTCCTGAAAGCCAATGATCATCCCCATTTAATGTTGGATAAATTGCATGTTTTACCCATGACCGTGATGGTTAATATGTTTGCAGAATGCCTACATGTCACTTTATATACCCACCAAGCCAACTCACGACATGTGCCGTATTATGGTCATAATAATTTGACTCAACCCTGTATATTTTTCGTATCCAGTTTTGACTTTACAATATCTTATCTCTTATGTCTCTAGAGAACCAAAGTGGCTTTCTTTCACTCTTAGTTTTCTTAACATAATGCAGAATCTTAGTTCAGAAGTCCCCTCTGTTCCTGCTCCACTGCCAATTATTTCTTAACCTGCAATTAAATTGTCTAAAGATATTCCAGTATAAGACAAAAACAGACTTGTAAAATTGAAAACATTTCATGTATACATACTAAACTGTACTGCTTATTTGCTGCTATGCTCTTACCCACATTTAAATCTTATAAGGAATCTACAGTATCCATTCCTCAAACTACATTATATCATTTAATCTCCCATAACTACTACACCAACCTTCATTGTAATTTTAGTAACATCATTATAGTGTGGATATCCCTACACATACATCACTCTTATTCTCTTTGAAGAAACCCTAAAATGTTTGTCAGTATATTAGTGCATATTAATCCTGTACTATTAATAAGGCAAGCCTGGTTTTATACAATGTGAATATTGAATATCAGCAACTACTAAATATAAGTCTTATAAGCATACACAGAGAGAGTGACAACAAAGACTGTATTTTTAGTATAAATACTGAGGTTGATGGAATATACAAGGGTTATGTCCAGAAAGACAAAAGTCAAAATCAATGGAATTACGGTATATTAATATTTTATTTATATCTTATATATATATAATACTATATATACTCTATAAACGACTTAATTGTTAATAGGTAAATATTTCATGGAAGGTCTTAAAATAAAGATGCTTTTTTGTAGAAAAAAATAAAAGACAGTCTGTTTATGTAATGAAAAATAAAATATTAGAGAAGAGGTATTTGTGTAAATGTTTATGTGTTTAGTGGTAAAGATTAATTGTTTCCTTTTTCTTCTTTATTTTGTAATTTTGAGTTTTTTTTTAGTAAATAAGGAGTTAAGAAAACCCTTTGCTCTTGAATTTCCGGTGCCCTCTTTTCAAAGACATGTTCCTCATGCCGCCTCATCAGAAAATAAAGTTCCCCATGCTTTAGTCCGGCTGGACTGTCTCTCCTTGTCTTGTTGATATTGGCATCGAAGTTAGAAAAATTAAGTTGTTACGGTTACAAAAATAGAAATCTGTTGGCGTTGCTGTCTTTGAAAATAGCGAGGATTCATTTGTTTGACAAGCAGGGGATTAATTTCTACTTCTCCTAATGTTTATTTAGATGTAGTTTCCACAGCCTTCTTTATTTAATTATTTGAAGTCATAGAGAGGAGAGGTGAGGGTTAGGGAGGGGATGTAAGTAGAAGATATTCGATCGCTGCTCTAGCCTTTACCCTACTTTGTAAGTCATATACTTGTACTTCTATAGATTTTGGTACTGTGGGAGACTCTGTTCCTTAATGATGAAGGCAAGTCTAATATCGGGTATGTCAATAATCATAGTTTTTATTTGATAAATACATAATGTTGTTATTTTAAAGTTGCCAAAAATGATAACTGAGAAAATCCTGAAGGGCCCGTAGACCACCCCAGTCCTCCTGGGGTTGGTGGGAGGGGTCACTTGACCTGGCAGGAGGTATGGGATAGTAGGTGGCTAGCATGTGTGAAGATACTGTAGGTCCTCCTGTTTTCCTAGCTTTTTTATTCTTTCTTTGTCCCTCCTTTTATTCTATATTCCCTTTTCTTCTTTCTCCCCCCCCATACCTCTTTCCCTTGTTGAGCCATCCTGTGGTCCTGATCCATTCCTGGAATGCGTTGGAGGCCTGGACGTCATAGCGTGAAGGCTGAGGCATGGATTGCTGCTGCCCAGGAACCCGATGTTGGCTGTCCTGGAACCCGGTGTCTGTGGCTGGGATGCTCCGCCAGGTGGAGGAGGAGTCTGTGGAATGTGAGCAGCATCCCTCGGCGGTCCTTCAGGCTCTGGAGCATGGCGTGACACCATGAGCCCAGAGAATCATGGGATTTGTAGTTTCTCCCTGCAAACAGGCTTTACAGGGCCAGGAGAGCACTTACAGCCTTTAGGAAGAGAATACAGCCCATGACTAGGCTGCCAGTGAGAGGGGTTAATGCCCAGACAGCCCCCCACAGGCAATGTCTAACTCCATGTTTCCCCTTTACTCTCCCCCCTCCTCTTACCTTGATATTTAGCCATTAGGGCAGCTGGTCAATAAATTTTAGAATTAAAATTATTTACATTTCATAGTTTATAGTATAGCATATAAGTATTATATGTTAAGTATATTATGTACCATAATAACAGGTGAAATAGTAGTACAGTAGTATAGCTGCTTTGGGAGCTAAAGGTGCTGAGTTTGACTCATCTGCAATATGCTGATTAGTTGTTAATTGTCAAAGGATCAGTTCTTAAAGGGACGGTATCCACAAGGGGTATCGGCTAGGCACATCTGCCCCCCTGGTCTCAATTTACTGAATCGCAGTATTGATTAGTGAGAGGTTTGGGGATCCTCTTATGCAGTATTTTGTAATATCTAGGTTATTTTGTGTTATATATTTTGCCCTTTGGTGCTCTTTGGTTCTAGGCGTAGTTGTTTCTATGGGTGTATGTGGATCTATGCATCGCTTCTAGCTTCTTGCGATCTATCAACACTTCAGAGACAGTTTTTCACGTTAACGTGTCGGGCCATCTGTGTCCTCTCTCTGGTATGCGTAGGCTAGGGTTTGTATGGGTCTTATTTATAGATTTGTTTATTGGGCCGTCCGTGGCATTCATATATCGCTATTCTTTCTCTCGCGGGTACTTGTCTGGTCGATGATTTAGTATGCCCGCTATTGGTGAGATCCTACCCTATGGTGGTACGGCTGGTACGAGGGTTCAGGGCGTAGGGTGTACGGTCTCTGGCCAGGCTTCTCCCCTCACTTGGTCATATTCATTTATTAATTGTTATTGTTATTACATAATTTGTGTTTGCCAATAAACGCTGTGGCCGATTTCCCTCTAATAAGTGGTCTGTGTCTAATCATTATAGCCAATATCTGATTTGTGTCTAAATCGTTATGTGTAAATACCAACTGGGCCTTGCTTAGGTCAAGTAGATTTTTTATTTTTTATTTTTTTCTCATTTGTGAGTGAAATATATTGATTAGAGAACAGCAATACTTTGTGTTTCACCCACTGACTTATATTTTCTCATATTATTCTTCAGCTCAGGACATTAAACCTTCATTGTGATATTGCACCCACCAAGCTCCAGTCAACAAAAGATCATAGACCAGTATATGTAAATTATACATAAGGTGGCCTGTCAGTTATTTTGATTAACCTACTCTAGTATATGGTTAGACTATATTTAAAATATGGTCTTTTAGAAGGGATCTACACTAATGTAGAACTTTATATTAACCTTATGACAAGCAATAACCAATTGTTCCCACAGAGCACTTTGGATACTAGTAATGTTATCAGAAGACCCTGGACCATAGAGCATTATGGACAAATAGAACAGACCACATGTTGGAGAGCCATGTGGGCTTCCTAAAATAGTAGCTTAACATATTTCCTCTGTGCTGTGTGTCATGCCCAGGGGGACCACTTGACTTTCGGACTCTTAAAATGTTAGGGGCCCTTTGTTTGCCTAACCTTAGATCTCCTGACCCCCTCCGTTCTCTGTCTCCTAGTCACACAAAGACTGGCGTCAACGTAAGAGAAAAAGAAAGAGAAAAAATAACATAACAATTACATCCTATGTTCTCCCAATATACTACATATTCTTTACTACATAAAATACATACATTTCCCATAAAAAATAACCGTCATATTGCTGGCAGTTACACCTCTAAGCAGCAGAAAGGGACCCTTAACTACTGTCATTAAACAGGTTACTTCCCACCAAGAAATTAGAGATACAAACTTCTTGGGAAAGCAGGTCAAGGGAGCTGATCACCTGTAGACTTTTCCCCACAATAGGTGGCATCTTTTGTTTTTAAGTAACCCAAGATTACTCCATTTGAACTAGCTTAAATTCTCTTCATAGCCCTTCCTTCATTCTCCTTTCCCCCTTCTTATATCTTATAGGCAGTTACTCCACATAAAGAAGATACCACCCAAACATTATTTTAAGTGCTTTTACTATTTCATTTAGATAAGTGTGGAAAAGTTATTCTCTTTATATAAGTGTCTAAATCTACCTTGCCTGAGTGTTTCTTTTTACAATAATTTTATGAAAGTATATACTAAAAATTGACCATATTATTTCTAAGCTCTATTATTATTATCGTTTATATGTAACGCGCCGACATATTCCGTAGCGCTATATATAAGTTAAGTTACAGGCAAAGACAAGTTCAAGATTAACATATTGCAAAGAATGGAGGGCCCTGTCTTTGAGCTTGGAATCCAGTGTCCATAGCGCTTTCCCCAAAGCACCTTGCAGGATTAAAACTTGCAGACATACAATCTAACAGCCTTATTAAATTGTGATTCGGCCAACTGAAAAGGGCTCCATATAAGCATGGAGCATATTTTTTTACAGAAGGTTTTAGTTAGTGAAGACCTTGCTTTTGGATAGAAGCTCACTAACTAAAAACTATTGTAAAAACATATGCTATGTGCTTATATAGAGCCCTATTCAATTGGCCAAATCACAATTTAATAAGGCTTTAAAGGTCTAGAAGAGGAAAGCTTAGTGTCTCTTAATTTCCATCCGTATTATGTTAATTTAAGTGTAAGAATCAAATCTTATATAATTTTACTTCCCATACAATTATTTTTAACAGTGTAAACCTTAAATATCAAGTGTAGAGAGTGTGTTAGGTTCTAAAAACCTTATTATAACAGTAAATATTTATTATTACCTTATCTACATATGTAAAAATCCCCACAGTGTTTAAAAACCTATATGCTTAGTGTCATATTTCGTATATGTTTAGCATAGACAGGAGGAAAGAGGAAGATGGGAATATAATTTCAAAGAGTAAAATTGGTAGCTTCCTCTCTTGTCCGAGACCCATTTAATCAAATAATTCCATACCAATATGGGATTTTATATTTACTACTATTCACTGATTCATCCTAGATTTTTACCTAAATTGTTATTGCCCATTCTGTTAGGATTTTCTCTGCTTCTAGTGGTAAATTCATAATGATTTTTTGACCCTCTAACTACCGCCAATTTTTAGGGGAAACCCCATCTATATACTATGTTCTCTCTCCTTAAGGATGTTGTCAGCTCTTTAAACTCTCCCTTTTTTTTAGTGTCTCACCTGAAAGGTCTGCAAACATTTGCAGCCTTTCATATGTCAGTAGATATAATAAACAGATATTAATCACAAAATTAAAACATATTCAGGAACAATGGTAGAGAATCCTCAGATGTCCAGATACCTGAGTTAGAGGTGATGTTCTTAGCAGCCAGGAGCCAGGGAGAGAGAGAGAAGGAGGCCAGAATTATCTGATAGCAAATGGAGATAATTTACGTTGGAGTATAGAGTTACTGCCCACAACACATGGCTTAACAATCAATGCAACTGATGGGGGATTGTACAGAGGAAATTACATATATAGTTGTGAGCATGCGGGTCGTTGCTAACGCTTGCAGGCTTGCGTAGCCGTAGGCGCTCATCCCTACGACCCCCTACGACTTTAGGAGGTGGAGGCTCCCATGTCGGCTGCAATGTGCCAGAACCCTGCGCACATGAAAAGATTAAAAACACAATAAATACACACAACAAATACATAAGAAGCTTACCCACAGCAAGGGAGGGGGGGGGGGGGGGGGGGCTCCCAGGACCTCTGCAAGTGAAGTTACACCTCAATTTAAGTCCAAATTCAAGAGTTTAGATACCTGAAAATCCCCTAAGGAAAAGAAAAAATGGCAGCCGAAAGTAATGAAAACAAGGCTACAGGACCGTAAACACGCAAAACACCACCAAGCACATACAGATTTTCAAAAAAGCCGTACGAGGTACAAGATACACTTTTAACAAGGATGCTAAATCATCCACAGCCGCGTACCACATACACATTAGCCCCAATTTTACAACACTAACTTACACAATGCGGAAGTACACAGCTACCCAAACTGATTTTCCTTGCGCACGCACACTATTTAGACTACACACGGCACACATTGCTGACACTTACACATCAGCTCCACAACAGTGCAAACCGACATTGTATGCTGCAGGAACATCAAAACAGATTGTCAGCTCTTCAGCACAATGCTTCCTGCATTTATTACTTACAAATAGGTAAAGTATATTCATTTATTAATTTATTTATTATTTAATTAGCATACAAATAAACATATACACAAAACAAACAAAAAACTCTCACAATAAACATAAAAGCATTTACTGCGCCACTCACAACGACCATCAACGCTGCTCACAACACACAAAGCTTTGCAATAAGCGCCAAAAAACGCTGACCAAACAATAACACCAAAAGCGCCTATCAGAAAAACAAATACAACAGCCAACAGCCTCGCAATGAGAGCCGAAGGCGCATATTGCGAGCCACGCGATGAGTGCCAAAGGCACTCAGCGCAAGGCTTGCAATGAGCGCCAAAGGATCTCGGACCGCCAACAAAATTAATGTCTCAACCGAACAGCATTACCTGCCTTACAATCTTATTGCCGTCATTTTTTGACGGGCAAGTCGCTGGTACAAGTATATCTAGATGAAATGTGGCTATGTCAGTAGATATAATAAACATATATTAATCACAAAATGAATACATATTCAGGAACAATGGTAGAGAATCCTCAGAAGTCCAGATACCTGAGTTAGAGGTGATGTTCTTAGCAGCCAGGAGCCAGGGAGAGAGAAGGAGTCCAGAATTATCTGAGTTAGAGGTGATGTTCTTAGAAGCCGGGAGCCAGAGAGAGAGGGGGAAGGAGGCCAGAATGATCTGAGTTAGAGGGGATGTTCTTAGCAGCCAGGAGCCAGGGAGAGAGAGAGAAGGAGGCCAGAATTATCTGAGTTAGAGGTGATGTTTTTAGCAGCCAGGAGCCAGGGAGAGAGAGAGAAGGAGGCCAGAATTATTTGAGTTAGAGGTGATGTTCTTAGCAGCCAGGAGCCAGGGAGAGAGAGAGAAGGAGGCCAGAATTATCTGAGTTAGAGGTGATGTTAGCAGCCAGGAGCCAGGGAGAGAGAGACAAATACTATACTTATTTCAAACACATGGTGAGGGAGTTATCCTGGTTTCTCAGTATAACTAGATCAAGAAACTCTATTTTAGTGGAACTGATGGTGTGGGTTAGTCTTAATCTAAAGTGGTTTTCATTTAATTTTTTAATGAACAATTCCAATTGGGGGACTGTATCATTTCAAATCAGAATTATGTTGTCGATATATCAAATCCGTATATCAACCTTGTTGGTAAATTCGGACATTTCATCACCAAAGACTACTTGCTGTTCCCAATAACCCAGATGTAGATTTGTGTACATGAGCATCCCTTGTGTTTGTTGATAGAACACATAATTGTATACAAAGTAATTACTGGTCAGCACGAAATCCAGAAGTCTTAACACAAAGTCATTGTGTTTTCGATGTTGCATGGTCCTTGTTTCTAGATACTCTCTACATGCTTCTATACCAATATTGTGTCTGTGTATTATTAATTGTGTCTCCAAGGTCCTGTGCCAAGAGAAGGCAGTGACAGAGAGATGAAGGTGGATAAGAGGTTTTGACCCCAGGATCTGTGCTATTCTTAGCAGTGAAGTAAATCCTTCTTTCTAACATAACCTCTATTATTTGATCTTTAGTAATAAAATAAATCATTGAGGCATCACATAGTGATTCTGTATAAAGCTGATAAAATGTGTAAAAACCAAGCAAATCAAACTGGTTGGTCTGTGAAAAGTCAATTGGAGCTGGGCACATGTTCCAGAAGGTTACCTTTGGCAACTAGAACTCATTTTTGTTTTCTCTGTATTTGCTCTCTAAATGTTATATTTCTGATCTATTTTAATTATGTGGGAATAGGGTTGGATCAAGCCAAAGCAGTACCATGGGTGAGGCGTAGCAATTGCACATGATATAATTTACACACAAAGGAAAATGGAAAATCTGCTTGAATTGCTTTGAAAACTATCTAGAATTAAATTGTGACTAAAGTCAAAAAACAGAAATGCTATCATCATACAATAGAAGTACTATTCTGCTTTACATTTCAGAAATAAATCAAAGATAACCTGTAACATAAAGGCAGACAAGGAATATTTTCATTATTCATTATTATTTCTAGAACAAATAAGTAACAGAAATAAAATAAAACTGAAAAAATACCAGAAAACTTATAGCTGAATATGCATGGTTACTGCAGGGCAGGGAACTCAGTTTTGACCTAAGGTACAAAATCACCTGCTCCTGCTTTCCAGATAAATTCCTTGTACTATTTTGATGTATAATGCCTACAGACTCTTCAGCACCAGCACATGTTGTAATTTTTCAATATGCACAAGGCACCATCAAAGCAATGCTTAGTCAATCCAGTACTGTCTGTCTACTGTCAGAGTCCTGTGATCAATTTGTTGATCCTAAGATCTGTATAGTGGAAAGAAGAATTATTATAATCTTCTCCAGTGCAAAATATCTGCCGCCTTTTGGATGGGAAGGGATTTTGAATTAGTCATGGCTGGATGACTCTATCTCACATTCACTAAATTCCTTAACACAGGAATCATTTTGTTTCTTAGGGGAAAAAAATCCCAACAACAATAGATGCTTATTTTTTTCATCTCCATGGACATACGTTTTATTTCAATCATTGTTATAGACCAGGAAACACCTACTGGCATTTCACAGGACAGGGATGCCTGTGCCAAAAGGACAAATAATATAAACCACACAATCTGGTTCAAGTGAAAAGACAAAGCCACAGTTTATCCAAAGAGATATGTAGCTCTGTGCCAGTATTCTGTTCTTCATTGTAAAGTCGAATCCGAGTCTGCCATTTAAATGGACACATTCAGGTCATGAGAGTATTATGGGAATTACACTCCTTGGAAGGTTTCCTAATGCTCAGTAGAGTTCACTGGGGGGAGGATTCTGTGCCCAGGGTCTAGAGGATGCCAACATATGCTTGCCACATTTCGAAGATACTGTGAACTTTGTTGAATTGACAACATGCTAGTTAAATTAAATAGACAGGATAGTTGATTCCAATGCAACTGGTAATCAGCTGGATGTAAGATGCTCTCTTTGAAGGTGGAGATCCTCAGGCATATTGGAAGTACTCATTGGTGATTCAGGGTGATTGGCTCCAAACTTAGGGAACTTCTGTTGCGAAAAATAAAATCAGTTAAGATATAAAACATAGATCCATCTGCATGTGTTCCTTTAAATATGTTCCAGTCAGTTCAAAGGTCATACAGGAAATGCCATACGTAGGAACATATACTGTATGCTGTGCTAAATATGATGCAAACATGTTATCTGGCACTGTAAATGTTTTATCATCACAGCATGTATTGGCTCTGACAGATCTTCAAAATTGAACCCTTGAAAAGCACAATACATGTGCTTTACGTACAGTTACAAGAGCTTAAAATGAAGCAATGCTGCAAAGACTGCACAGCTGCGATGAAAAGGCTAAAGTTATTAGTGGCTGTAATGAGTGGCATGTTAGTAACTGAGAATGTTACCTATATCGGAACAATGCTTGTAAAGTGTACTACCTAATTATAATATATAAATATAAAACACCATTATTTTTTAATAAACAGTAATGTCTCCTCTTTTGGATCACTACCTTTTCCTTGTAAAGAGACAAGTGTACTTCAGTGAAACTGTGAGCTAAACCATGATGGACACGTCAGACACATAATGGTCAACTGGAGAACGAACTGGCAACCCACTACAATATCTTTGCCAAGAAAACATTATGAATAGGCACAACCAGGCACAAGATGTGTCTATCGTGCTTCTTCCACAGGGTCATGGAGAGTCAGACACAAATGAAGGACTAGACAACAACAATTTCTCAAGAGTGCATTATTATATAGAGAACAAAAAGATATAGAAAATAGGAAAAAAGAGAATGAAAGGGGGAAGAAAAAAGAGGGAAAGACAAAATGAGGAAATGAGATAAAGGCATAGAAAGAAAGTGTGAGAGATATAGATATAGATATATATATATGTTTAAATTCACAGAAAAGCGGCTTAACTATTATTATTTTTAGTTATTTCTTGTATATGTCCTGAACCTTCCCCAAAAAACTGCATAGATAATGAGATTCAGACTTCATTGCTTTCTAATCTCATTGCTTATCATATAGCAATGAACTCTGTTCAAATATTCCTTCTTCCATTCTTCTTCTTTTTTTTTTTGCATTAATATTTTTTGTAAAGAATAATTTTAAAAGCATTACAGCACCCCTATTTTTCTCATACCACCCGTTTATGGTTATTCATAAAATATTAAAAAGGCGGATCTATAATCAGAGAGAAATAAACAAAGAAAATGTGTGTAAGAATAAGGGTCTAGGATAGAGTATGGAGACCTGGGTGGAGAGAGAGGAGGTAATATGTTAGGAAGAAAGGTAAAGTAATTAATGGCAAATGTTAAGTGAGAGAGAAAAAAACAGGAAAGAAAGAAACGAGGAAAGAATATATAATTATGTCTCTTACTCCATCTACAAATGTATTTTTTCAGTCTCCTTATGGTTTCCTTCAACTTAGTTGGATGAAAAACAAAGCTGCAAATGTCAGCAAAACATTAACAAGCATCATAAATTTGTCTACTCTTTAGAAACAGCTTTGGAAATCACTTAGCCCATAACAAATCCATAAATAATGGTCTAAATCTGTGTTTAGTTCTGTTGAAACAGAGGGGAGTGGCAAGTATTGTTTTGTCCCAATTTTGGATCTTCCAATATTAAGAGAAAGTTGTGTGTGTTGTTCCAGAATTTCTTGTGCAGTAGTTGATTTAACACATTATCAGCCTTATTAAATTGTGATTCAGCAAATTTAAAAGGGCTCTATTTAAGCACATAGCATATTTTTTTTACAAAAGTTTTTAGTTAGTGAAGACCTTGCTTTTGGATAGAAGCTTACTAACTAAAAACTTCTGTAAAAAAAAATGCTATGTGCTTAAATAGAGCCCTTTTAAATTTGCCTAATCGCAATTTAATAAGGCTGTATATATGCCTATGGAAAGAGTCATGATGCTGATTGCAATGCAAATATGTGAACCATTTCAAGCATTTTTGATATGTTACTACATCACCCTAACTTAAGTTGTCCACTTCCCCATAATAGAACATTTTGCTCAGCAATGGTGATTCAGTAAAATAAAGTGCCTCCTTGGTCTTAAAACCTGGTTGAAACTGTGATAACCCTCTCCCTCAAAAGATAGCTGAAGCCCATATTGACTCCAACGTTTAGTAATATCAAAATAGAAGGAGCAAATGCCTCATATAATTTAAATACTGATCCAAATTTGTGAATTTAGTTGCCATGCTTTTTGTGAAAGATCCTTACTTAAAAGATCAGTCTCTTACAGTGGATATAAAAAGTCTACACACCCCTGTTAAAATGTCAGGTTTCTGTGCTGTAAAATGAGGCAAAGATAAATCATTTTAGAACTTTTTCCACCTTTAATGTGACCTATAAACTGTACAACTCAATTGAACAACAAACTTAAATCTTTTAGGTGGAGGGAAGAACAAAAAAAAAAAGAAAATTAATGTGCATAAGTCTGCACACCCTCTTATAACTGGGGATGTAGCTGTGTTCAGAATTAAGCAATAGGAGTCAGCATACACATGCCATCATTTAAAGTGCCTCTGATTAACCCCCCAAAAAGTTCATCTGCTCTAGTTGGTCTTTCCTGAAATTTTCTTAGTCGCTTTCCACAGCAAAAGCCATGGTCCACAGAAAACTTCCAAAGCATCAGAGGGATCTCATTATTAAAAGGTATCATTCAGGAGAAGGGTACAAAAGAATTTCCAAGGCATTAGATATCAAGTCATCATCAAGTGGAGAAAATATGGCACAACAGTGACATTACCAAGAACTGGAGCTCCCTCCAAAATTGATGAAAAGACAAGAAGAAAACTGGTCTGAGAGGCTACCGAAAGGCCTACAGCAACATTAAAGGAGCTGCAGGAATATCTGACAAGTACTGGCTGTGTGGTACATGTGACAGCAATCTCATATGTCTGGGCTATGGGGTAGAGTGGCAAGACGAAAGCCTTTTCTTATGAAGAAAAACATCCAAGCTTGGCTACATTTTGCAAAAACACATCTGAAGTCTCCCAAAAGCATGTGGGAAAAAGGTGTTATGGTCTGATGAAACCAAGGTTGAACTTTTTGGCCATAATTCCAAAAGATATGTGTGGTGCAAAAACAACACTGCACATCACCAAAAGAACACCATACCTACAGTGAAGCATGTTGGGGGCAGCATCATGCTTTGGGGCTGTTTTTCTTCAGCTGGAACTGGGGCCTTAGTTAAGATAGAGGGAAATATGAACAGTTCCAAATACCAGTCAATATTGACACAAAACCTTCAGGCTTCTGCTAGAAAGCTGAACATGAAGAGAAACTTCATCTTTCAGCATGACATCAACCCAAAGCATACATTCAAATCAACAAAGGAATTGCTTCACCAGAAGAAGATTAAAGTTTTGGAATGACCCAGCCAGAGCCCAGACCTGAATCCGATTGAAAATGTGTGGGGTGATCTGAAAAGGGCTGTGCACAGGAGATGCCCTCATATTCTGACAGATTTGGAGTGTTTTTGCAAAGAAGAGTGGGCAAATCTTGCCAAGTCAAAATGTGCCATGCTGATAGACTTATACCCAAAAAGACTGAGTGCTGTAATAAAATCAAAAGGTGCTTCAACAAAGTATTAGTTTAAGGGTGTGCATACTTATGCAACCAAATTATTTTATTTTTATATTTTTTCTTCCCACTACCTAAAAGATTTCAGTTTGTTTTTCAATTGAGTTGTACAGTTTATAGGTCAAATTAAAGGTGGAAAAAGTTCTGAAATGATTTATCTTTGTCTCATTTTTTTACAGCACAGAAACTTGACATTTTAACAGGGGTGTGTAGACTTTTTATATCCACTTTATTTCAGTTTGTCTGTAATCTAGACTCCTGACATCCCTTCTGGGTTTCATTCTGCCTAAGAAAAAAATAGCAACTACTTCTTAGAAAAACTGTTTGTTCCTATGTCTGCTTATTGTAAAAATGAGGGAGCAACCAGCACCTGGTACATTACCCAGGATCCTTGTAATGGAAGAAGGAAATTAAAATTGTATGACTTATGGCTCTTAAATTCTGAATGTTCAATGAGATATGGTGAGAGGCAGTGGCGGCTGGTGAACTTTCAAGTTGGAGGGGCTCCAAACCAATACTTGGCTCCTCCCCTTACAACAGACCCCACCCATTTTTAAACCCCTCCCCTGTTGTCATATTGACCTTTATATGCCCCGCCCAATGACCTTATACTTGCCGCGCCCATTGAAATAGACTTCACCTACTGATCTTTTTATACTATTTTAAAATTCTAGAATCTTGGGATTCATGCAAATAATAAAATTAATCTTCTGCATGAAGGTAATGACACTCACCAACAGTTGACTCTTCTTCTCGGGGTGTCTTCAAGTGTAGTAGTCCAAAATAGTCTGCAGCTGCAGAGTGTTTGGACCTGGGAGTTATATAAAACAAGCAAACTAATCAGAGAGTGCAAGACCCCAACCGTACTTAAAAACACTCATGAAACAAAGCAAAACTATCTAGGCCCCAACCATGGCTAAAAAAAACATATGATATAAAGAGGGACTATATAGGGCAAAACCAGACCATAAAAACTCACATTACACCAACGAGGACTATATAGGTCCAAACCGTACCTAAAAAACCCACATTATACCAAGCAGGACTAAATAGGCCACAATCAGACCTTAAAAACCCACATTATACCAAGCAGGACAATATAGGCCAAAACCGTACCTAAAAAAACCTTAAAATACCAAGCAGGACTAAATAGGGCACAACTGGATCTTAAAAACCCACATAACACCAAGCGGGACCATATAGGCCCCAACCGGACCTTTAAAACCCACATTACACCAAGCGGGACCATATAGGCCCCAACTGGACCTTTAAAACCTTAAATTACCAAGCAGGACTATATAGGCCCAAACCGGTCCTCAAAAACCCACATTACACCAAACTGGACCATATAGGCCCCAACCTAACCTTATAAACCCACATTACACCAAGCGGGACAATATAGGCCCCAATCGTACCTTTAAAACCTTAAAATACCAAAGCGGGACTATATAGACCAAACCGGACCTTAAAAACCCACATTACACCAAACGGGACTATATAGGCCCCAACCAGACCTTAAAACCCCACATTACACCAAGAGGGACTATATAGGCACAAACCGGACCTTAAGAACCCACATTACACCAAGCAGGATCATATAGGCCCCAACCAGACCTTAAAAACCCACATTACACCAAGCGGGACCATATAGGCCCCAACCGGACCTTTAAAACCTAAACAATACCAAGCGGGACCATATAGGCCCCAAGCAAGCCTTAAAAAAACACATTATACCAAGCAGAACCATATAGGCCCCAACCTAACCTTATAAACCGACATTACACCAAGTGGGACAATATAGGCGCCATTCGTACCTTTAAACCCTTAAAATACCAAGGCAGGACCATTTAGCCCCCAACCGGACCTTTAAAACCTTAAAATACCAAGCGGGACTATATAGACCCAAACCGGGCCTTAAAAAGCCACATTACACCAAACGGGACTGTATAGGCCCCAACCGGAACTTGCAGGCAATTCAGGTGAGGGCCTGTGCCTACACCCAGGACCCGATTGCACCTTACTACAGCCCCGCTCCAAGGGCACTATGGGTAATAAAAAAGTAAGGAGCTCATGGTCGGACCATGGCATCACTTCAGGGGCAGCCCACCAAGGGTGCGGACTGGCCCCCTGTCCCATTAAGACAAACAGCGGTCGCTATGCCATTCTGCAGTAGCAGGCTTTCACAGCAAGTCGAGGAAGGTATCAGACTGGTCCATGAGGCTCACCGTAGTTTGCGCCCTTGAAAACCTGGGGTCACACTTGTCCCAGGAGGTGAAGGAGAGAATATGCCGCCGAGAGTTCCCTTTTGCCGCATTCCCTATTCACAGACTCCACGAAAAGGGGGTTTAGGGGTGACGGCTTCCCAAACTTTTGAAAACTGGCTGCAGGCTTTTTCGATAATGGCCTGTATCATGGGCGAACAGCAATGTTCCGGGATGTTCATATATTTGGAGGAAATCAAGAATGCATACCGGATGTATGGGGGCATGACCTGGTGGAGGTATGACAAAGAATTTTGTCAGTATATGGCCTCCAGACCGTCTATGTCTTGGAGTGACAAGGTGGCAGTTTATTGGCTGAACATCATGACTGCAATGTGAGCCATGACGCCCTTTCGTAGCAACCAGGACTGGGCCAGAAGCCTTGCCGCGGCGGCCACTCCAGGGCGTAGGAACTGCTATACCTTCAATGAGGGCATTTGCAAGTAGCGGTTCCATCATACCTGCTCGAACTGTGGAGGACAGAACCCCCTCGCTAGACGTTACAGGGTTAGGGAAAACGCAAAAGCTGGTGAGTCCTCTCCAAAAGGGCAAAACCCCCAATAAACTGGTCGCAATGCTACAGCCATTAGACCACTACGGTAGGTTGCCAGGTAAGAAGAAGGTGGCTGAACTTCTGATCAATGGTTTTCGAGAGGGTATGTGGATCTCTGCCAATGGGATGCTCTATCTCATGCGCGTATTTTAAAGCCTTTAGCACTTTCATTCAATGGGTGGAACGTACAGAAGACGGGTATCCCAGCATTACCCATTACATGGATGACTTCTTGTTCATGGCACTTGCGGGGCTCGACAACTGCGGCTTCATCCTGGATACTTTAAGGAGGTTTTGTCAAGAGTGCAGGGTACCGCTGGTGCATAAAATTATAGAAGACACAGCAACGGCGTTGACCATCCTCGTGATTCAGATCGATTCTGACAAGATGTAGTGCAGGCGACCAGTGGAAAAAGTGACAGATTTGGAGGAAGAATTGATGGCCCTAACAGGTGCGATGAGGGACTCACTGAGGCGATTGCAGTCCATCCTTGGAATTTCGCCTGCAGGATCATTCCCATGGGCAGAATCTTTAATAGGAGGTTGGCGCTGGCTACGGCGGGTATCAGACTGCCACGTCACTTCATAGCGGTGACCACAATGATGAAGGATGATGCGAGGGTCTGGCTTACCTTTCTCAGAGACTTTAACGGAGCAACGCTAATTCATACACAGAGTTTGACCAGCAATAAACTTGAACTGTATACCGACGCATCAGGGTCGAAAGGTTTTGGTGTGTACTTCAAGTGGCGATGGTGTGCCGTCATGTGGCCTGAGTCTTGGGTAACAGCAATAACCTGGCCTTCCTGGAGATGATTCCCATTGTTGTCGCGATCCACATGTGTGAAAGGGATTTCAGGGACCAACAGGTTGTCTTTTTCATGGGCAACATGACGGCGGTACAGTCGATAAATGGTCTATCGGCATCTTCTATGCTAATGATTCAGCTCATGCGGCACTTGGCCCTGAGCTGTCTTGACTGAAGATATGGTTTAGGGCAAAACACGTTCCGGGGTTGTCAGGAGGCTCGGATCAGGACGCTGGCTTTGGAAACGTAGAGGCTGGGCGATAACATCCCTCAGGAGCTCTGGGAGCCTGGAGCTGTCAGATAAGCAGGCTTATTAGACAATCACCAACTCCAGCAACTTGGTTAGTGTACACAAATGTATGGAACAAGTGGAGTGACCTAGTGGCTACAGCAGGTGGGGCTGGGACAGAAGAAAAAGCCCTAGGGATATTGTTGCGGTTCCTGTTAAGGTGCGTGAAAAACAGGGAATCAAAGGTGTCAGTTGGCCACCAGGTTACTGCCTGGCTTTCATGTTTAAGTTGGCTGGGCTGAGGGACCTGATGAAAGAATTTGTAATTTGGTGGGTCAGGTGAGGGATGTTTACAGGCAATCGCAGGCAGGACAAGAGACGGACGATCACCTTCTCCTTATTGTTACATTTAACGCCTGTGCTGGGTGAAATCTTCACAACCCACTATGAATCGCTGCTTTTCTAGATTGCCTTTTCCCTCACATTCTTTGGGGCTTTCAGAATAGGGGAACTGGTCTTTGCAAACAGGCAGTTGGTAGATTTATGTCTGCAAGGTGACAGGGTGGTTCTGTGGCTTAGGAGGTCAAAAACCGACATGGAAGGAAAAGGGAAGGAAGTAATATTGCATAAGATAGGCACAGATTGTTGCCCTCACAAATATGTGAGGTTGTATCTTCATCAGTGGCCAGAGGGTCGTGGGCCATTTCTGATACATGCCGACGGCCTTGAATTGTCGCACTTCCAATTCGAGAAGGTTCTGAAATTATCCCTACAGCGTCTGGGTTTCGACCAATCCGAGTTTGGGACCCACTAGTTTCGGATTAGGGCTGCAACCGAGTCAGCGAGGCCGGGCTTACCCGAGAAAGCTGTAAAAAGGATTGCGAGATGGGAATCTCAGCAGTTTTAGGTATTACATACAGCCTGTGGCGGTTGCCTAACGGATTCTTTTCTGTGTTTTCAGGAACAAGAAAACTGCTGTGGAACAACGGCCATTCGTATGTGTACTGTGCCCACAGGTTAGCCGCAGTTACCAAGGATAATTCACAACTGGGCATTCCGGATATTAACCTTCAGGTGCAGTGGTTTGGGATCCAGGACTTGCATTGGTAAAAGGTGAGTGGGCTGCTGGGCACTTACGTCCATTTCCATGGTAATCCGGACCTCATTCTCATTCACGCTGGGGGTAACGGTCTGGTTGTTGACCGGGGCGGAACTTCTGCCCATTTAGTGGGCTCTCTCACACTCTGCGTCAGCCATCTTAAGGATCCCCTTCCACCCAACTGTTTGGTAAAAAAAGAAATAAAAAAAGATGAAAAATGTGAATAAAGTTTGAGGAGTACAGGTGGCATTTACAACTTATGGTTTGTTATGTATAGGATGGGAGGTGAGTTGCCCGGCCCAATAGGCCAAAATAGGTGTTGCCCTACCTCACATGCATGCTTAGAAAAGCATTGGGGGCCCTAGGCATGGGCCCAGGGCGTGAGGTCACTGACCCTGGCCGGGATCCTCCTCCTTCCAATTAAGTTATGGAATATGTTAAAATTGTGGTTATTTAATAAAGCTGTGGCCCGTGATACTTAACCTGGTGTTACATAGTTACATAGTAATTAAGGTTGAAAAAAGACTTTCAGTCCATCAAGTCCAACCTTTTAAGATCTCATCTGATCTACAATATGCGGATTAAATTAATTTATTAGTTGTTAATTCATTATTAATCAATTTTTTAATTATTTATTTTGATTTTATTTTTAATTATTAATTAATCCAGAGGAAGGCAAACAGAAAAAAAACCAAGTGAGACTTAACCAATTGTCTCAAAGGGAACAAAATGAATTCCTTCCTGACCCCAGATACTGGCGATCGGAATTCTCCCTAGATCAATACTGTCTCTCTAATTATCCATGATAACCCTGAATTCCCTTTTTAATTAGAAATAAATCCAGTCCCCTTTTAAAATTATCTATCGAATCCGCTGTCACCACCTCCTTTGGTAGAGAATTCCAAAGATTAACCACCCTTACTGTAAAAAAAACCTTTTCTTCCTTTAAGGTGAAATCTTTTTACTTCTGACTTCAAGGGATGTCCTCTTGTCAGTTGAAAACCTCTTGGCACAAAAAGCTCCCTTGACAAATCTTTATACTGACCCTTGATGTATTTATATAAGGTAATCATATCTCCTCTTAGACGCCTTTTTTCTAGAGAAAATAAGTTTTAGTTTGGTTAGTCTTTCTTCATAACTTAGCCCCTCCATTCCCCTTATTAGTTTTGTTGCCCTCTAAAATGTCCTTTTTATGAACTGGTGCCAAAATTGTACTCCATATTCCAAATGAGGGTGTTCTAGAGATGTGTATAGTGACAGAATTATATTTGCTTCCCTGGCTTCTATACCCTTCTTAATACATGCTAATATTTTATTTGCCTCTGCAGCTGCTGCTTGGCTTTGAGCGCTGTTACCTACGTGGTTGTCCACAAGCACTCCCAAATCCCTTTCAATATCTGATACACCTAGATTTGCTCCATGAAGATTATAAATTGCATGGCTGTTTTTCCTTCCCTGATGCATAACTTTACATTTATTCTTATTAAATCTCATCTGCCATTTAGATGCCCATTCCTCAATTTTATGTAAATCCCTTTGGAGGGAAAGCACATAATTATCTGATTTAATTACCTTGCACAACTTTGTGTCATCAGCGAAAATGGAGACACCACACTCCAATCCTACCTCTAAGTCATTAAAAAATATGTTAAAAAGTAGAGGACCTAATACTGAACCCCACTTACCACATTAGTCCAATCGGAGTATGTTCCATTTACAACAACCCTTTGCTTCCTGTCTTTTAGCCAGATCTCGATCCATGAGCAGATATTTACTGCAATTCCTGTATCTCTTAGTTTGCACAATAGCCTAATGAATCGCGCTGGGGTAAAGGATGAGATGTGCTTATGTCAATTATGTCAATTTATATACAAAAGTATATACTGTATGATAGGTATCAATGTAAGTCAGGATTAGGGTGCAAAGATATTTAGATGTGGCCATTAAAAACAGATTATCAGTACATATTCTATGGGCAGCGCCAGGGCAGTGGGGCAGAGGAGGAGAAAAAGCAAAGCGCACAGCAGGGAAGGAATGGAGGACAGTAGGGGAACAAGCCAAGTGGCCGACGGAGCACAATACAATGAAAGAGACAAATCTATCCATTTAAATAGGACACGAAGGAGAAAGCAGCATCGAGAGCAGGAACGGGCAGAGAAAAACTGAACCAGACAAGCAGGAGAAGCGAAGAGGAAAGAGGGCCCTGCGTGAAGCCAAATGAGGAGGGGAGAGACTGGAGAGGAAGACTGGAGAGGAAGGTAAACAGAAGGGAAGACTCAACGGAAGTGGGCAAACAAGGACATGGAGGAGCGAGGAACTCAGAGTACTGACACTCAGCACTACCTGCTGAGATTAACGCAAGCATGGAGTTAGAATGGGGTAGGAAGTATTTAAGGGATGTGAGGTACCTTCAACCCCTCCCATAATTCCTGGTTACACAACTAGGCAATTCTCAGCAATCACAGGCTATTTTTTTTAATTAAGTGTATATTTATTTAAAATAGATTGAATTTATCAAATGCCTTAAGCAACCTATTTTAGGCCAGGGAGCTTATAAGGAGAAATCCAGTGTATTATTCTGGAAAAGAAGAAAAAAACACATATATACTCACACTCTAAAGCAGGAAGCAGAACACTGTTTAAATTTTTCTATTAGAGAACAAAAAATGAAACAAACATAATTTTTACTCACCAATGATATAGAAGTGTAGGGAGCAAGTCAAAAAACATAGCCACAGCATGAGAAAACAGGAAAAGAAAAGCCATTCAAAAACAGTGCGTAAAAAACAAAATACAGTGCCTGTTGCTAGGCAACCAGACGCTAAAGCACACTCAGAAGAGACCAGGCATCCCATGGCCGGATTACCCATTAGGCAAACTTGGCGGCTTCCCCTGAGGGGAAACCATTTATTTGGTTAAAAACCCTTAAAAATATATTTCTGGCTGAAAAAATGGAAGAGAAAGTGTAAGACATTGCAGTGCATGGGAATGGTAAGGAATATATACACACACATTACTGTACTAGATGATATTACTGGAGTTTTATCATCCACATGCTGTGTAATGTAATTCTATGTCTGTGTGTTATTATTGTGTATGTATAAATCACTGTTAGAGGGTCTGGTTATCTCTGTATAATATTTATGTATATTGTGTGTGTATATATATATATATATATATATATATATATATATATATATATATATATATACAGTGGATATAAAAAGTCTACACACCCCTGTTAAAATGTCAGGTTTCTGTGCTGTAAAAAAATGAGACATAGATTAATCATTTCAGAACTTGTTCCACCTTTAATGTGACCTCCAAACTGTACAACTCAATTGAAAAACAAACTGAAATAGTTTAGGTAGAGGGAAGAAAAAATATAAAAATAAAAAAATATGGTTGCATAAGTATGCACACCTTTAAACTAATACTTTGTTGAAGCACCTTTTGATTTTATTACAGCACTCAGTCCTTTTGGGTATGAGCCTATCAGCATGGCACATTTTGACTTGGCAAGATTTTCCCACTTTTCTTTGCAAAAACACTCCAAATCTGTCAGATTTCGAGGGTATCTCCTGTGCACAGCCCTCTTCAGATCACCCCCAACAATGTTCAATAGGATGGGGAAGGATGCTAAAAGGGGTAGGTGCTGTGAGGGGTGATGTTTATATATGTATATATATTCAGAAATGGGTAAGGGTCTTGGGAAGGTTTGCTGTTATGGGAAGGAGTCTTCAGGACGGGTCTGGTGGAGGAACACTAAGTTATTTGGTACCGGTGGCGACCAGCACAAAACATGTTTTACAATCCTTCAGAGGGGGACCCAAAACTTCTTTTTTTTGCACCAGGGCCTCCCATTCTCTAGCTCTGCCACTGCAGGGACATGCAAATACAGTGTGGCTTGAACATATTTACATACATTTATACATCTATAGATCTATAGTGTGGAGTGTAACTGCAAGGCTATATCTTTAGTGTGCAGATAATCTGTCTCTCTGTGAGCTGTGTATATATCAGTTTATACCTTGTGTGGAGGTGTGTATATATATATACATATGTATATATATATATATATATATATATATTTATATATATATATATATATATATATATATATATATATATATATATAGTGCCTTGCCCCTTGACTTTTTACCTATTTTGTTACACTACAGTCTTAATTTCATGTGATGGATCAGAACACAATAGTCTAAGTTGGTGAAGTGAAATGAGAAAAATATATACATAAAACTATTTTTTAGAAATAGAAAACAGAAAATTGTCATGTGCGTAGCTAGTAACCCCCTTTGTTATGAAGCCCATAAAAAGCTCTGGTGCAACCAATTACCTAATTACATAATTAGTGAAATGATGTCCACCTGTGTGAAATCTAAGTGTCACATGATCTGTCATTACATATACACACCTTTTTTGAAAGGCCCCAGAGGCTGCAACACCTAAGCAAGAGGCACCACTAACCAAACACTGCCACGAGGACCAAGGAACTCTACAAACAAGTAATAGACAATGTTGTTGAGAAGTACAAGTCAGAGTTAGGTTATAAAAAATATTCAAATCTTTCATGATCCCCAGGAGCACCATCAAATCTATCATAACCAAATGGAAAGAACATGGCACAACAGCAAACCTGCCAAGAGACGGACACCCACCAAATCTAAAAATCGGGCAAGGAGGGCATTAATCAGAGAGGCAGCACAGAGACCTAAGGTAACCCTGGAGGAGCTGCAGAGTTCCACAGCAGAGACTGGAGTATCTGTACATAGGACGACAATAAGCCGTACGCTCCATAGAGTTGGGCTTTATGGCAGAGTGGCCAGAAGAAAGCCATTACTGTCAGCAAAAAACAAAATGGCACATTTTGAATTTGCAAATAGGCATGTGGGAGACTCCCAAAATGTATGGAGGAAGGTGCTCTGGCCTGATGAGACTAAAATTTAACTTTTCGGCCATCAAAGAAAATGCTATGTCTGGCGCAAAACCAACACATCACATCCTCCAAAGAACACCATCCCCACATTGAAACATGGTGGTGGCAGCATCATGCTGTGGGGATGTTTCTATCAGCAGCCGGGACTGGGAAACTGGTCAGAGTTGTCAGAAAGATGGATGGTGCTAAATACAGGGATATTCTTGAGTAGAACCTGTACCACTCTATGCGTGATTTGAGGCTAGGACGGAGGTTCACCTTCCAGCAGGACAATGACCCCAAACACACTGCTAAAGCAACACTTGAGTGGTTTAAGGGGAAACATGTAAATGTGTTGGAATGGCCTAGTCAAAGCCCATACCTCAATCCAATAGAAAATCTGTGGTCAGACTTAAAGATTGCTGTTCACAAGCGCAAACCATCCAACCTAAAGGAGCAGGAGCAGTTTTGCAAGGAGGAATGGGCAAAAATCCCGGTGGTAAGATGTGGCAAGCTCATAGAGACATATCCAAAGTGACTTGGAGATGTGATTGCCACAAAAGGTGGCTCTACAAAGTATTGACTTTAGGGGGTGAATAGTTATGCACATTAACTGTTTCTGTTATTTTGTCCTATTTGTTGCTTGCTTCACAATAAAAAAAAAAACATCTTCAAAGTTGTGGGCATGTTCTGTAAATGAAATGATCCAGATCCTCAAAAAATCCATGTTAATTCCAGGTTGTGAGACAACAAAACACAAAAAATGCCAAGGGGGGTGAATACTTTTGCAAGGCACTGTATATATATATATATATATATATATATATATATATATATATATATATATATATATAGTAAATAAAAAGTACATCTGTGTTCACATTTGAATGTCTAAAGCAAGTTAAAAAACCCTGCTTCCAGCTCAGAGTTCCAAGAAAAACAGTTATTACACTGCATTCTGGGAAGCTGAGCTGGGACGTGCAAATGTACCCACAAATGCCTCGCTCTTCAATCCGTAGCCATTATCAAACATGGCTTCCTTTAAGCTTAAGCATGCTGTATTACACAGCTTTAATGCAAAGCCAAGGCTGGATTAAACACAGGCTGATAATCCATCCAATCAATGTACAGCTGTTTTAAGTTTACTGGCTATCATCAGCATGGAGTAGGATCTCAGTCTGTGTTGTAAACCTTATGAGTAGGTAGTTCACCACAACAATCATATATAATATGGTGGGCAAAAAAGCGATAGAAGCCCTCCACCGTACAGTAGTTCAGTAAATAAATAGTACATCTGTGTTCACATTTGAATGTCTAAAGCAACTTAAAAAACCTGCTTCCAGCTCAGAGTTCCAAGAAAAGCAGTTATTACACTACACTCTGGGAAGCTGAGCTGGGACGTGCAAATGTGCCCACAAATGTGTATATATATATATATATATATATATATATATATATATACTATACTATACTAGCTACTTGTCTGTCAAAAATGATGGGAATAAAATGTTAAGCCTAGCAATGCTCTTTGTCACCCAATGTGAGCTCCTTTGGCGCTCATTGCAAGTCTCTCCCCCTGTCTACTTCCTCTCTTGTGTCTCATTTCCCCCTCCTCTCCCTCCCCTGTGTCTCCCCCCTCTCCCTCCCCTGTGTCTCTTCCCCCCTCTTCTGTGTCTCTTCCTCCCTCCCTCCCCCATGTCTCCTCCTCCCCTGTGTCTTCCCCCTTCTCCCTCCCCTGTGTCTCTTCCCCCTCATCTGTGTCTCTTTCCTCCTCTCCTTCCCCTTTGTCTCTTTCCCCTTCCCTTTGTGGCTTTTCCCCCTCTCCTTCCCCTGTGTCTCTTTTCACCCCTCTCCCTCCCATGTCCTCCCATGTGTGTCCTCCCCCCTCCCTTCCCCTGGGAACCCCCCTCTCCCTTGCCTGTGTCTCCTTCCCCCTCCCTCTCCTGTGTCTCTTTTCAGCCCTCTCCCTCCCATATCTCTTTCCCCCCTCTCCATCCCCTGTGTCTCTTCCCCCTCTCCCCCTCTTATTCTCCTTTTCCCCCTCATCCTCCTCCTCCCTCCTTCCCCCCTTATCCTCCTTCTCCCTCCATCCCCCTTATCCTCCTCCCTACTTCCATCTTCCCCTCCTCCTCCCTCCTTCCCCCTTATCCTTCTCTTTATCCTCTTCCCTCCTGCCTCTCCTCCTCACTCCTTCTCCCCTTATCATCCTTCTGCTCTTCCCTTTCTACCTTCCTCTCCCTCCTTCCCCCTTATCCTCCTCCTCCCTCCTTCCCCCTTATCCTCCTCCATCCTCCCCCCTAATCCTCCTCCTTATCCTCCTCCCTCCTTTCCCTCATCCTCCTCATCCATCCTTATCCTCCTCCCCCTTTCCCCATTTCCAATTACTCTTCCTTCAGGAAATGCAACCATAACTCTATAAATACGATCACATGCATTTAATAAACAAGTCATCGTTTGGCCCGTGCCTGAGTCGCTATGTTGTAAAAATGGCTGTTATTGGGAAATGTCTGTGATTTGCTCACACAGCAAGAGAGCGATTATACATGCACAGAAAAGGGAAAATGGGTATGCATACCTTATACACGCACTCGCAGTGGTCCCTCCACTTCACTACCCAGGGGCATGGATGAGACACAAGAAGGCAGAGAAAAACAGCAGGGAAGGAAACAGAAAGATCCAAAACGAGAGGAATACAATAGAAGAGAATGTAAACACAAACAGGAAGCAAAATACAAAACAGACAGATGACTCTCCCTGCCCCAGCGTCAGGAGTAGATAAAAGGGGTCACAAAATACAATATATAAACATATGCCTATAATTATACATATACGATCTCCCCATGTCAAATGAATTAGGACAGTTAATGTATACGAGCATGGATTTGACATAGAGGCTTCAGAAAGAGGGAATCTGACCTCTCACTGAACATGCCCTGGACCACTTTTAAGGTGCTGGATTTTGGCCCAGTGAGCCATCATAGAGAACAGACTATTCCATTGGAAAATGGGTATGGGAATTACATTGCCACATGGGCAATATAGAAAGGTGGGTGGTGGGGTGAATAGCCCTAAGACATAGGGCCATAGTGTACCATCATGCTTCATGTGGTCTTATGGCATATGCCCATGCCTTATCCAGTATACTGTATGTAATTCCCCATGTAATATTACTGTGTTTTGTGTTATGTTAAAAATATTAATGCGTACATATAGTATGGTCATGGGTGTAATGTGTGAGTATAGTTATATCATGGATGGAATGTGTGCATATAGTTACTATCATGGTATCTTGCTTATCACATATATAGTTGTCAGCAATGCGACTTTCGGACCGCATATGTGTGCCGTATTTGCGGAGGTGGAGGCTCTCACGTCGGCTGCAATGAGCTGCAGGCTCATTACAGGCTGCAAATGCGGACCCTCGCAAAGCGAGGGGCCTCATTTGCGGAGGTGGAGGCTCTACGGCGCCTCACACGCGGTTACAAACACCCAAACAAGCGGCACTTTACCAAAATACATCTAACACGAAATCCCTATATATGGACTTACACAAAAAATACGAACCGCAGGACTTACGACCTTGCAAAAATACGACCTTAATGGCTGAACCGCGCGCACATTATAACATTAAAAGCACAATAAATACACACAAAAAATATATAAAAAGCTTACCCACAGCAAGGGCGGGGGGGGGCACCCAGGACCTCTTCAAGGTCACACGAAAATCCACTAAGCAAGAGAAAAAATGTATGCAGAAAAGACGAAAACGAGGCTACAGGACCCTAAATTTGCAGAAAACACCACCAAGCACATAAGGCTTTTCAAAAAAGCTGTACGAGGTACAAGATACACACATACCAAGGACTCAACATCATCCACAGCCTCGTACCACATACACATTCACCGCCATTTTAAATACACACAAAAAATACATAAAAAGCTTACCCACAGCAAGGGGGGCACCAAGGACCTCTGCAAGTGAAGTTACACCTCAATTTAAGTCCAAATTCCAGAGTTTAGACACACGAAAATCCCCTAAGAGAGAGAAAAAATGGCCGCCGAAAAAAACAAAAACGAGGCTACAGGACACTAAACACGCAAAATACCACCAAGCACATACGACTTTTCAAGAAAGATGCACAAGGTACAAGATATACTCTTACCAAGGACGCTACATCCTACACAGCCGCGTACCACATACACATTCGCCGCCATTTTACAACACTAACTTACACAATGCACTAAGTACACAGCTACCCGTGCTCACAGCCTATTTACACTACACACTGCACACATTGCTAATTCTTACACCTCAGCTCCACAACAGTGCAAACCTGTAATGTATGCTCCAGGAACATCCAAACAGATTGTCAGCTCTTCAGCACAATGCTTCCTGCATATATTACTTCCAAATAGGTAAAGTATATTCCTTTATTAATGTATTAATTATTTCATTAGCATACAAAAACTAATATACACAAAAACATAAAAAAAGTTCTCACAATAAACAAAAAACGCATTCACCGCGCGACTCACAACGAGCGCCAATGCTGCTTATAGCACACAAAGCCTTGCAATAAGCGCAAAAAGCAGATCACCGCTGACAAAACAATAACAGCAAAAGCGCCTATCAGAAAAAAAAACAAGGCGCCGAAGCATCTAAGACCACCAACAAAATTTATGTTTTGACCAAACAGCATTACCTGCCTTACAATTTTATTGCCGTCATTTTTTGACGGGCAAGGCGTTAGTATAATATAAAGTTAATGCAGTCACATATGGGACAAAGGGTTAAGTTCTACAGGAATTTATGTGGATTTACGACTACTGAGAGCAGCTAGGCGTGCATCCTCTCTGGCTTCAGTCGTAGAGGGGGCTGTAAAAGTTAGCAGATCGGATGTCTCAGGAGGGGACTGGTGTGGGAGGTTGGTAGCCTTAGTTACAAAGTGGGGTTTAGCTATAGAGTGGGGTGGTGTTATTTTGTGATGTATGTCCTATGCAAAGAAGAGAATAAAAAGTGCAGTTGACTGCTGAGACAGATAGTAATCGTATGTTCTCTTTTATTTGCTCCTCGTGGCTGCAATACTGATCCTATATGCACCCTGCAACTTGTCCTAGTCCTGATGTAAAGACCCTGATACAGAAGACAGATATCAGGGTGATGGTGCAGAGATTTCCAAGAACCCAAACTAGTCTGGATGGAAAGCAGCATGAGTCAAGATAGTGGGAGCTGCAACAGGCTGGATAGCTGGGAGCTACAACAGGCTTGATACCTGAGAGTGGTCACAGTGAAGATAGCTGTTCCCTGCAACAGGCTGGCTAGCTGGGAGTTGCTGTAATCAGGATAGCAAGGAGCAGCGGGGGTCTGGATAGCTGGGAGCTACAAAAGATTTGATAGCTGGGAGTGGCCACAATCAGGATAACTGAGAGCTGCAACAGACTGAATAGCTGGGAATGCAGCAGTCAGAAGAATTTTTCTGACCCAATACAAATGTTCTTCTTTGTTGTGGTGGTGAATATGAGAGTGGCATCCAGGTATACATCATGATCTTGGCGATCTAGGAAGAAAATGTTTACAAATACCTGGAAGACAACACGAGCATTGCAAACACTAAATGGCATTACATAGTACTCATAGTGCTCAGCTCGAGTATTGAAATTGGTTTTCCATTCAACCATCTCCTTGATGTGGATCAGCTTGTATGCCCCTCTTACGTTAAGCTTGGTGAAGAGGGTAGACTGATAAAGATTGTGAAACAGCTTAGTGATAAGTGGTAATGTGTATCGGTTCTCGATGGTGATCTTATTCAGGTCTCTGAAGTCAATGCAGAGATGGAGCCCACCTTCCATTTTCAGCACAAAGAAAACCCTGCTACAGCAGAAGAGTTGGATTTCTGAATGAAGCCTGACTTTAGTTTTTTCTCGGTGTATTCCAAAACTGACAGTATACCTGGCCTTTAGGTGGGGTAGTTCCTGGTACCAGGTCAATGATGTAATCACATGTTCGGTGAGGTGGGAGGACATCAACCTTCTTTTTGTCAAACAATTACAGAAACTGGTGATAGCAGGCTGGGACATGTGGCAAAGAGGTAGAGGAAGAGGATTCCATCATACTAATAACCATGAGAGCAGAGTATTCTTTATAGCAACTGGCACTCAAGTTTTTGATTGTCAATTGATGATGGGATTGTGTAAAACCCACTATAAGTACTCCAGAATGAATGGAGTAGGAGGGGCCGTGACAATGAAGATGATGATTGTTTTGGAATAATTATCTGCAATGGATAGCTGTACTGGTTCTGATGTGTGGGTAATGAGTCCTGTTCCCAGAGGTTGACTGTCAAGGAAATGTATTCTGAGTTCTTTTGGGTGCTTATGACGAAACATTAGGCATTGGTATCATCGATAAAACAACCCTCCTACTCCATGGTCGATGAAAACTTCAGTAGTTGCTGAAGACGGGCTTCACTCAAGTAGTGCAGGAATAATTAGTTGATTAGTGGGTGGAGGTACCATGCTTGCATCTAGAGCCTGGACCACCCTCTTTTCTACTGTAGGTGCAGGAGTTTACAATTCCTCAAAAGATGCACACCAAGGCCACAGTAGAGACACAGACCCATGATGGACTGTTGTTTTCTTTTCTTCAAGAAGAGTCTAGAAGATTGTAGTTGCATGGGCTACCTCAAGGCTTCAGGACCTTCTGGCCTAGATGCTGGTTAAGACATTACAGGTTTATATGAATGCATTTTTATACCCTCTATATACAGTGGGGCAAAGAAGTATTTGACCCACTGCTGATTTTGAATGTTTGTCCACTGACAAATAAATGATCAGTCTATAATTTTAATGGTAGGTGTATTTTACCAGTGAGAGACAGAATAACAACAAAACAAAAAAATGAATAACAAGAAAGTTATAAATGAATTTGCAGGTGAATGAGGGAAATAAGTATTTGATCCCCTATCAATCAGTAACATTTCTTAAAGGGAGTGCTCCTAAACTCAGCTCGTTACCTGTATAAAAGATACCTGTCCGCAAAAGCAATCAATCAATCAGATTCCAATCTCTCCACCATGGCCAAGACCAAAGAGCTGTCCAAGGATGTCAGGGACAAGATTGTAGACCTACACAAGACTGGAATGGGCTACAAGACCATCTGCAAGCAGTTTGGTGAGAAGGTGACAACAGTTGGTGCGATTATTCGCAAATGGAAGAAAAACAAAATAACTGCCACTCTCCCTAAGTCTAATGCTCCATACAAGATCTCACCTTGTGGAGTTTCAATGAGAACGGTGAGGAATCAGCCCAGAACTACATGGGGGGGATCTTGTTAATGATCTCAAGACAGTTGGGACCATGGTCACAAAGAAAACAATTGGTAACACACTATGACTTGAAAGACTGAAATCCTGCAGCACCAGCAACACTATGCTTTGGGGATGTTTTTCTGCTAAGGAATCAGGACAACTGCACCGCATCACAGGGACGATGGAAAGGGCCATGTACCATCACATCTTGGGTGAGAACCTCCTTACCTAAGCCAGGGCATTGAATGGGTCGTGGGTGGGTATTCCAGCATGACAATTAACCAAAACATACAGTCAAGGCAACAAAGGGGTGGCTCAAGAAGAATCACATTAAGGTCCTGGAGTGGCCTAGCTAGTCTCCAGACCTTAATCCCATAGGAAATATGTGGAGGAAGCTGAATGTTTGAGTTTCCAAACATCAGCCTTGAAACCTTAATGACTTGGAGAGGATCTACAAAGAGGAGTGGGACAAAATCCCTCCTGAGATGTGTGCAAACCTGGTGGCCAACTACAAGAAACATCTGACCTCTGTGATTGCCAATGTTTTGCCACCAAGTACTAAGTCAAAGGGGTCGAATACTTATTTCCCTCATTGAACTGCAAATCAAATTATAACTTTTTTGACATGCTTTTTTCGTGGTTTTTTTGTTGTTGTTATTCTGTCTCTCACTGTTAAAATACACCTATCATTAAAATTATAATCTGATCATTTCTTCGTCAGTGGACAAACGTTCAAAATGAGCAGGGGATCAAATAATTTTTCCCCCCACTGTAATGTTGACTTCAATGGCCCTTTTCCTATAAGCCTTGTCCAGAAACTGGCGATAACAAGCTGGAACATGTGGCAAAGAGGTAGAGGAAGAGGGACCCATAATACAAAAAATCATGAGGTGCATTCCTTATGCTAATTGGCACTCCAGTTTTTGATTGTAGCTTCATGCCAATTGATGATGGAATTGTGTAGAACTAGCCATGGGTACGCCAGAATGAAAGGAATCCGAGGAGTCTTGACAATGAAGATGATGAAAGTTTTGGAATAATTCTCTGCACTGGTTAGCTGAAAACTCTCATTGTATCTTCATCAGTCTTACTGTTTTTCCTTGCACTCCTGAACTTGCCTGGAGTTATATTCCACCTCTATATAACTGTTTTTTTCATTATATGCATTGGTAAGTAACTGCTCTTAATGTGAGTACTCCAATATTTTCACTTAAAAAGTATATGCAACTATATTTTCTTTTCCAATACTGTTTTTTACTGTCTACATGTGAAGTAGATAAGTGCCATATTATAATCAGAAAACTATGTATATATTGCATACTTTTAAATTGTTATGTTAAAGAGCCTCATTTATGTTTCAGTGCAATGTCGGTATTTACAGAAAATTATGGTTGATATCTGATTATCTGATAGAAGATGATTAATAAAAGTACTGAAAACATATATTTCTGTTATTTTAATGATAGGCCAATGCGCAATGTGTACACACATACATTTTATTATATGCAATAGACAGTAATGTATATTTATTTCACTAGGATGTTCAAGAACATATCAGCAGCAGCACCAGCTTTCTCTACAATAAATTGCAAAAAAGTAAATTCATTTGGTAATGTTTATCCTGGATTTTCTGCTTATTTACAAATGGCCTTTTGAAATTGTAAACACTTCATGATATTACTTATTTTGGTATAAAATACTGTAGGCCGTAGCTGAGACATTTGTATGCACATGTTGGGTAACTTTCTATCTACATATTTTCTATTTATCTTTTTATAAATCTAACTTATTTGTAATTAATATGACACTGTTGGTGGTATAAATAGATTCATATAAGCTGTATATTTATATCTGTAAAAGTGGATTATCTTTTTTTATAAATTAGTTAGTGCAACGAATAATGCGCTATTTTTGCAAAATCTTTTGTGATCTGTTTTTCTCTTAGGTGAACATATATACATAGAAACAGAGATCAGATAAGAACCAAAAAGGTCTACATGCTCTGCCCCTTCTATTTACCTAATAGGTTGGCTTAATGAAGCCTTCAGTAAAGTAATACTAGATCACATAAATGTTTTTTTTTTAAGTGGAAAACACTGGGTTCGATATTTTTTTTACCCCTCCAAATGTGATCCTCTATTGATACAGATCACATGCTGTTGCCACTTTAAATTATAAATTAAATTGCCATCATTATTTATTGTATTAAAACTTATACATTAATGAAAATAACTGCAGGTTGAGGAGGGGGGTTGATGATGAGGAGGGGGGTTGAGGATGAGGAGGGGGTTGAGGATGAGAAGGGGGGGTTGAGGATGAAGGGGGTTTACAGATGAGGAGGGGGATTGAGGATGGTGAGGGGGCTTGAGGGTGAGGAGGGGGGTTGAGGATGAGGAGGGGGGTTGAGGATGAGGAGGGGGATTGAGGATAAGGAGGGGGGTTGAGGATGAGGGGGTTGAGGAGGGGGGTTGAGGAGGGAGGATGAGGAGGATGATAAGTTAGGGGGAGGGATTGAGACACAGGAGAGGGAGAGTGGAGAAGAGACATGGGATGGAGAGACAGGGGGTGAATTGAGTATAAGACGAGGGGCCCTTTTCAGCCTTAAAAAAAGGGCTGAAAAACTTGGCTTATACTCTAGTATATACGGTATGTAGCACTTTAGATTTATAGGTTGAACATTATATATATAACTTTATATTTGCTGTTTTGCAAATTGAGGTTATAAAGGACTAGGGGAGTTTCATATACTATTTGTCATGCATATTTGTAAGGTGAGCTATGGGTTTATTGCTGAAATCAAGAGTCAGAGGCAAGATCAGGGTCATGCATGCAATAGGTCAAGTCAAGAGACTGGGAGTGTTAGGGAAGGAGAATTCATTAGGGTTGGAAAGAGAGAGGAAGTATATCTTTGGGGAAGTGCAAAATGTGTGTAGGTTGGGAGACTGGAAGTGGGATTTTACTGTAATGAAGAGGTACGAATAGGGAGGAGGAATAGAAGTGAGATTGGGCACAAGGTGGAAATGGGGAGAGAGTTGTGAGGAATTTGGATCACCGAGAGTGTTGAGGCACATAGAGTGAGATTAGTGAGGTATAAAGAAGCATGGTAGAAAGCATGGTGGAAATAGAAGACCAAAGGTTAGGGTGGGAGAGAAGGATGTGTAATAAGTTGTTCAAAGTAGATATTTGAAGGGGAGGGAGGTGTAGGAGCATAGGAATGATTGCATCTGGGCCGCCGATGACCAGGCCTAGGGCGGCAATTTTTTTGTGTTAACTTTTTTAATTGCTCATAGCAAAATACCCCATGTATTCTTAAACATCTCATTCTTCTCCAATCAATTCCCTTTTTGTCTACTTTCTGCCTCTTCCTCTCATAATCCCCCCTTCTCTTTAATACTCTTTTGCCTCTCAGTAAATTCTCTGATGCACCCAGTCACTTCCCGCCCTTTCCTTTCTAAGCCACTTCCTCTCCCTGCCTCACCCCCTTACCAGAGTGCATCCTTTACAAACGAATGCTGAAGTGCAAATAATGTCAACACGGTGGAAGCGAGTAGAGGGAAATAGTGGATGCAAACATATCTTATGTTATGCATTCTCTGTTAAGAGGTATGCTGCCTCTTTTCTCTTTATCACTACCACCCTGACCTCTTTATCTTCATTCCCCCTCTAATACATCCTGTATTATCTCTGTGTCCTCTTAAACCCCATTCTCTATCCCCATCATAACATGCCTACCATTGCACCCCTGAATCTTCATTTTCTCTTTGTTTTAACATACTTTTCTACTCATCTACCTCTGACTGCTCTAACCTAAACTCTGCAGCTTCCATCTGTAGACAGCTACCTCTCTCTATTCTCACTTTACTATTGTATTTCACATACCCTGCTCTCTGATATACCCTTGTATATTCATGTGCCACCCTCTACTCTACTACACTCTACTACTATCTCCTTCTACTGTATTATCATCTATGCCCTTTAATTCCTTTGGTCCAATTTGCCCTGTTCTGCCCCTCTGCAGTAATCTACCCACTCTATCCTGCCCCATTCTTCACTGCCTCTTTAACCCTTATGAAATCCCTTCTATTCTAACCTACTCTCAAAACAACTCTACTCAAAACTGTCCCTCCTATTGTTGCTACTCTTCACTGCCCACATTGATTTACCCTACCCCCTTGTATTCTTTTATTTTAGAGTTGTGTTCTCATCATTGGAAGCCATTCATGCAATAATATCCAGCACCAGGCATCTATGCAAGTAAAACATTATTGAAATGTTGGTATATTATCACAATAACCTCTCAACAGGGTTGTTAGAGTTTAATACAAATTAGTGTACATGCTTGTGATACACATAGTGCTTTCGTAAATAATAATCAAGTGTAAAGTTAATATAATGCATTTTTCCACCAGGTAGAAAAGATTTACTCTGCTGACACATTATGTTGTTCTGCATATATTCTCTTCGAGTGAGAGAGCAATTTACAAATGTGTAACACTGCTCTGGGCTTCAGCGGTTTGGCAGGGAATTCAAGTTATGTCATTTGTGTAAATCAGCCACTAAGGCCTTTATGATTTGTGTGATTACCCACAGTAGATGATTTGTGCATAAAATAAAAATAAAAAAGTAAATATATAAACTGGGGAAAACTATCCTGTAAACATTGTGGTTTATTATCCATTGTCAACATGCTAAAGATGAGGCTAAAAGTTATACTTTGCATTTTGTTGAAATGAACACGGGTTGTTTCTTAAAGACTTCCTGTAACAGTGTAATGCCTGTTATTTTCAATATACACATTTCTTCAGGGATGGCTTTTCAAATCATTCTTTATTCTCAACTGAGCACTGACTTTCCATGTCAGTTTTAACAATATAACAAAACACAAAACTTTATAACAAAAAAATAGCTTTTTTCCAGCACTAGTCGTTACAGTGATAAAAGACAAAAATGGTAGTGACTTTAGAAAAAGATCAGATAAAGAAGAGGTGGCAAGACTAAACTGAAGATCTATACAGGAAGGAATTTTACAGCAGTGATGACCTCAATAGTTTGTCCAATGAGCTGGAGCTAGACATCTTGGAGAGTGAAGTGAAATGGGCCCTAGGATGCAGAGAACAAGGCTGCAGGAGTTGATGGAATCCCAATTGAACTATTCAACATTTTCCAGGATGATGCTGTGAAAGTGCTGCTTGCCTTATGCCAACAAATTTGGAAAACTCAACCATGGCCAATAGACTGGAAAAGGTCAGTCTACATCCCAATCCCCCCAAAAAAGCAGTTTCAAAGAGTGCTCCAATTATCAAACAATTGCACTCATTTCACATGCCAGCAAGATAATGCTTAAGATTCTACATGCTTGGCTCCAACAATATATGGACCTGGAACTACCAGATGTGCAAGATGGGTTTCCCAGAGGAAGGGGCACAGGAGATCAAATTGCCAATGTCTGCTGGATAATAGAGAAAGCAATAGAGTTCCAGAAAAGCATTTACTTCTGCTTCATAGATTATTCTAAATCCTTTCACTGTGTGGATTGAAACAAAATGTGGCAAGTTCTTAAGGAGATGGGAGTTCCAGATCATCTCATCCACCTCCTGAGGAATTTGTATCAGAACTGAACATGGGGACAACAGAATGGTTCAAGATAGGAATAGGTGTGCGACAAGGTTGTATTTTGTCACCTTATTTATTCAACTTATATGCATAGTACATCATGCGCAAGGCCAGACTCGATGAATCCAAAGCTGGAATCAATATTGCTGGAAGAAACATCAACAACCGCAGATACGCAGATGATACTACTCTGATGGCTTAAAGTGAGGAGGAACTAAAGGACCTATTAATGCAGGTAAAAGAAGAAAGTGGAAAAGCTGGCCTGCTGCTCAACGTTAAAAAGACAAAGATCATGGCAAACAGCAATATCAGTTCCTGGAAAATAGATAGGGAAGAAGTGGAGGCAGTGACAGATTTTATTTTCCTGGGATCCAAGATCTCTGCAGATGGTACTGTAGTCATGAAATTAAAAGACGTTTGCTTCTGGGGAGGAAAGCTATGGCAAACCTAAGGTACTACAAAGTAAATACATTAGACTATCAACAAAGGTCTGCATAGTTAGAACTATGGCATTCCCAGTAGTAACATATGGAGAGCTGGACCATAAAGAAATCTGAGCACCATAGAATTGATGCCTTTGAATTGTGGTGTTGGAAAAGACTGCTTAGAGTTCCTTAGACTTCAAGAAGATCCAATAAATAAGTACTTCAGAAAATCAGGACAAACTGTTCACTGGAAGCTATGATCATAAGGCTGAGGCTCAAATATTTTGGCCATATCATGATAAGACAGAATTCCCTAGAAAAGACTCTAATGCTGGGAAAGATTGAAGAAGAAGGGGACGACCGAGGCGGAGATGGATGGATGAGATAATTGAAGCGATGAACATGTACTTAATAAAGCTCAGAGAGACGGGGACTGACAGATGTACCTGTCGTGCTGCGGTCCATAGGGTAACAGAGAGTCGGACACGACTGAACGACTAAACAACAACAAGTCTTTACATTGCACTGCTCACCTTGTAAAGCGTGGTGAGCAGTTTAAGCAAGCGGGACTTAGGCTGCAATGAGCGCCGAAGGTGCTCATTGCAGACGTAGACATGCAGGACTTATAGTGCCTTGTAAAAGTATCCACCCCCCTTGACTTTTTACCTATTTCGTTACATTACAGCCTTAAGTTCAATGTTTTTTAGACATAGGAAACAGAAACATTCCTGCCTGAGACTAGACTGGCCTATTTGAGCCTCAGCAAGCTGCCTTTTATAGCTCTCTAATTAAGGCAGGAGCAGGCCGAATTAGTTCATTGTTTGGAAGGGAAAGGGTGTGTCCAGCAAAGGTGGAACATAACTGTTTACACCAGTGATGGGTCTGCACACTCAATCACACTTCTTGATATATAATAGAGCAAAATAGTGTATACCACAAACAAGAGAGCATGTCCTAATTCACAAAGATGTCACAAAGTATTTTCTTAAAGCAGTGATTGTATCAAAATGTAAGGCAAGGTATAAGCAAAGAGTCAGTGTATAAGAAAAAAAAATAACCAAGGTTTATAACTCGATTTAAAAATCTATAATTTACATGCTGTTGGGAAATGGGTATCAGGACTTATTTCCATATCACTATCCAGTATCCCTAGCTGCAGTGGAATATGTTTACTGAGTGATTCTGTTTCCAAACACTTGAACACAACTTTCACTATACAAGAACTACAGCCCCACACCAACATAATTGGCACTGTAATCCACTAGGAGCTTCATATTAAACAGCAATCAATTTATATCACTAAAATACTTTAGCGAGGCGAGCATTTGAGCCACACGGGACTTAGGCTGCAATGAGCGCCGAAGGTTGCAGACGTAGACATGCAGGACTTATAGTGCCTTGTAAAAGTATCCACCCCCTTGACTTTTTACCTATTTCGTTACATTAAAGCCTTAAGTTCAATGTTTTGTTAATTTGAATTTCATGTGATGGATACGAACACAATAGTCTAAATTGGTGAAGTGAAATGAGAAAAATATATACATAAAACTATTTTTTAGACATAGGAAACAGAAAATTGGCATGTGCGTATGGATTCACCCCCTTTTTTATGAAGCCCATAAAAAGTTCTGGTGCAACCAATTACTTTCAGAAGTCACATAATTAGTGAAATGTTATCCACCTGTGTGCAATCTAAGTGTCACATCTGTCATTACATATACACACCTTTTTTGAAAGGCCCCAGAGGTTGCAACACCTAAGCAAGAGGCACCACTAACCAAACACTGCCATGAAGACCAAGGAACTCTCCAAACAGGTAAGGGACAATGTTGTTGAGAAGTACAAGTCAGGGTTAGGTTATAAAAAAATATCCAAATCTTTGATGATCCCCAGGAGCACCATCAAATCTATCATAACCAAATGGAAAGAACATGGCACAACAGCAAACCTGCCAAGAGACGGCCGCCCACCAAAAGTCACGGACGGGGCAAGGAGGGCATTAATCAGAGAGGCAGCACAGAGACCTAAGGTAACCCTAGAGGAGCTGCAGAGTTCCACAGCAGAGACTGGAGTATCTGTACATAGGACAACAATAAGCTGTACGCTCCATAGAGTTGTGCTTTATGACAGAGTGGCAAGAAGAAAGCCAGTACTTTCAGCAAAAAACAAAATGGCACGTTTTGAGTTTGTGAAAAGGCATGTGTGAGACTCCCAAAATGTATGGAGGAAGGAGCTTTGGTCTGATGAGACTAAAATTTAACTTTTTGGCCATCAAAGAAAACGCTGTCTGGCGGAAACCCAACACATCACATCACCCATAGACTACCACCCCTACAGTAAACCATGGTTGTGGCAGCATCATGCTGTGGGGATGTTTTTCAGCAGCCGGGACTGGGAAACTGGTCAGAGTTGAGGGAAAGATGGATGGTGCTAAATATATTATCGAGCAAAACCTGTACCACTCTGTGCGTGATTTGAGGTTAGGACGGAGGTTCACCTTCCAGCAGGACAATGACCCCAAACACACTGCTAAAGCAACATTTGAGTGGTTTAAGGGGAAACATGTAAATGTGTTGGAATGGCCTAGTCAAAGCCCAGACCTCAATCCAATAGACAATCTGTGGTCAGACTTAAAGATTACTGTTCACAAGCGCAAACCATCCAACTTGAAGGAGCTGGAGCAGTTTTGCAAGGAGGAATGAAAAAAATCTCAGTGGTAAGATGTGGCAAGCTCATAGAGACTTATCCAAAGTGAATTGGAGCTGTGCTTGCCGCAAAAAAATATCCATATTACCGTTTCTAGGCTTTACTTTATTCATAGTGATGTCCTGAGTATCTGCTAAGCTAATCAAATAGATATTTATACATTGCTCCATATAATAAGAGATGACAGTCAGTTAGTTAGGGTACTGTAACAGACATGAAATGGAATAATGAAGGAGTTAACTATTTACATGAAAGTCTTTCCTGCTGATCTCAACTTTCTCATATTCCCTGATAGCACTACTCACCTGAGTCACCTACAAACATATACACACAGTGGCACCAATGACTCCACAGTCATCTAACCACACTAACCACTGACCTCCCTACAACCCAAAAGCACCAATACTCACTTGTAGACATCTCTCTCAAACAAATAGAAATGCTATAATAAAATAAATTTGCCCAAAACCATATCCACTATAATCATACTTACAAAATGTCATAATAATTTATATGCATTTCATTTCTTAAACTGCCCACCAACTTTGCTTGCTTAGCATGGGCGACTGGCCATCGCAATGCACTGCAGACTTTTGTATAACGTGTTGTACATAAGTATTTAAAGGCCTGCTTACAGAAGGAAGCTAATTTAGCTACCACAAAGCCTAAGGCACAGCTCAGTTAGGATCCATGACACAAGCATGACTAACCTAAGGAAATTGCCATGACAAAATTACTGCTAATTGTTCTTGTGCACAAGCTGCTGAAGAATTCTTAATTTGCTTTTTTAAGTAATTTTCTGCTGCTCACAGTTTAATGATCTGGTTAATCTGAGTGAGTTGGACAAGTGATGGACTACTGTGTACAATGTAGTGCATGTCTATGTAGTTGTATGGACGGAGATATTTTTTTAAATAAGAATTTGCATGGACATCTATATAAAATATTTCTAGGCAATCTAAGACTTTGTAGTCAAATGGCAGTTACTTCTGAATCTCTAGTAAAGAATACATTTTAATGAAAATAAAGTATTATTTTTCTACTCAATGTTTAGAGGCATATTTTGCTAAAAAAATCAAGTCTGTATGCATTCTACAGGAAGTCTTGTTAATTTAATGGTTTGATGAAAATATCACAATTTCTGAGACAATATTCTGTTTATTTGCTAGTTTTGAATTTAAATAAAAAAGGCACACAGAAAATATATAATTGTTTGACTTCATATTTTAATAGGCTGCAAATAGTCTGTGAACCAGTGCACCATATCTTACAACCGAAGAGGAGGGAATAACATTGTTGAATTAAACAGGGACATACATGCTTGACATCAATTTGTTGTAATTGTAAAGAATTTAAACCAGTTGTGGTCTGAGGTTTGAAAATGTACGCTGTGTTAAAAATTCACACTAGCTTTTTAACCCTTTGAGTGCCAGGGGTTCAGAGACTTTCTGGCAAGCCATGCCAGATATATTTTCAAAATTTTTGCTATGTATAAACCTGTGGAAACTATATATTGTTTTTTTTTAGCATACACTTAGCTTTCTGACAATTACAACAGATTTTTTGATCATATGTTTTCTCTGTTTTGTATTTTAGATTTTCAATAAAATAAATCATATAAAACATATAATTGGAAGTTAAACATATACAGCATGTGCCAGATGTCCTGAGCACATTTAAATGTATTTGTGCCCAACACATGTTAAGCTGGATGGAGTACAGTATCATTTTCTCAACTAGCTGTACATACTGTACAGTATCTCACAAAAGTGAGTACACCCCTCACATATTTGTAAATATTTTATTATACATTTTCATGTGACAACACTGAAGAAATGACACTCTGCTACATTGTAAAGTAGTAAGTGCACAGCCTGTATAACAGTGTGAAATTTGCTGTCCCCTAAAGATAACTCAACACACAGCCATAAATGTCTAAACCTTTGGCAACAAAAGTGAGTACTCCCCTAAGTGGAAAGGACATCACGGAGCTGGTGGATGTTAGAGACCTTGCACTCCCCCACATTCTGCTTGAGGATGCCCCACAGATGCTCAATAGGGTTTAGGTCTGGTGACATGCTTGGCCAGTGCATCACTTTTACCTTCAGCTTCTTAAGCAAGGCAGTGATTGTCTTGGAGGTGTGTTTGGGGTCGTTATCATGTTGGAATACTGCCTTGTGGCCCAGTCTCTGAAGGGAGGGGATCATGCTCAGTATGTCACAATACATGTTGGCATTCCGTGATGTCATTATGGAGGAGTTGAAGAGGACTCCAGTGGCAACCTCTGAAGCTCTGGTGAACTCTGGTCAACTCCATGCCCAGGAGGGTTAAGGCAGTGCATGAAAATAATGATGGCCACACAAAATATTGACACTTTGGGCCCAATTTGGACATTTCCACTTAGGGGGTGTACTCACTTTTGTTGCCAACGGTTTAGACATTAATGGCTGTGTGCTGAGTTATTTTGAGGGGACAACAAATGTACACTGTTATATAGGCTGTACACTTACTACTTTACACTGTAGCAGAGTGTCATTTCTTCAGTGTACTCACTTTTGTGAGATACTGTAAATAGACATGTCATACTTAAACAGGTTAAACAATTCAAGGATATAAACAAACGTACAACCCACTGATTACAATTTGTTGAAATATGTGTTTGTTATGATAATACATAAATTGTAAAACTTCAAAAAATGCTAGTGACTTTAAAAAAAAAGGACAATAGAACACTACTATTAACCTATTTATAGCTGTCCTTGATAGCCAATGTAATAATTAAATGCTTTATTGATAACCCAGGGTAATCAGACCATTAGTTTATGCGCACTCCCTCTCAAAACTATTGCATATGAACTTATCAAAAGAATATTGGATTAAATCCTTAATGATAAGCCTTGCTTAACTGATCACTCTTGTAGTAATCAGTTCATATATTTCATTACTGGGCCTTTGAGCCTTTAAATATTGGCATATTGGAGGACTTCAGAGGTGGACCCAGCTGAACTGGGTAGTAACTGGAGGGGACCCTTAACCTGGGAGAACCTCCGGTGCTGATTAGCTCAGCATTGGCGGGCCACAGGTGAGTGGAGTGGCTTGCTTCACCTTCCAGCAGTGCAGGCAACATTTTGCTCACTCAGCAGCCGGACCGAAGATAGGTACCCACCCTTACTTCCCTAAGTTAAGGTCTTATTTTTTGTGATAAAAAGATTTTACTTATGCGTTTTATGATGGTTTTAATGAAATAGATTTTTTTTCCCCTTGCGGTTCATGTCACAGTGGAGGGTGGGGTCGGCCAGTGATAAAAAGGGGCTGTCCATACCCCTAGAAGGGTGTGCTGATGGTACAACAGTTGGGCTTGGGATATGGGTGTTTACTTCCAAGGCCCAGACTCTTCCTCCCCCAGTTTATCTGAATGTTTGTGTTTTGTTAAAAGTGCTGTGGCCAGTTGTACCTCCAACAGTTGTCTTGTGTGATTTATTTGGGAGAAGGCACCAATGGGTCATACTGGGTCATGGTGGGTAAATGTTCTTTTAAGCATGCTGGGAAGAGATGAATGCTGAAGCTGTGCTTTGTGCTGTGGACAGTTAATGAACGCTGCACTTACTTTCACTGCAGCACCAAAGGAAATAAAGTTTACCTCGGAACAGGTAAAGATTTGGGGGATAGGGGATATTTCCCAACGCATTATAATGGCCTGATAAAGGACCCAATAATCTATATTTGAAGATAAAGCTACAATGTCACCAATGAGACTGTAATGTTTTCTTTAGAGCTATTGCAGTACAGAAACAATTGGTACAATAAATCCAAAAGAACAAATTAAAGTATATAGAAATACAAAGCCAGTATAACGCAATAAGACAGAAGACAGAGTTGAAGTCCTTAATTCAAATACTGTAGCTTGCAAATCTGAAGTGCATAATGAATACAGAAAGGCTCTCATTGCTAGTCTTTTTTAACATTGCAACCATCTCAGCCATTGGTTAACCTACAGCCTTATTAAATTGCAATTCGGCAAATTCTAAAAGGCTTTAAATGAGCACAGAGCATATTTTTTTACAGAAGTTTTTAGTGAAGACCTTGCTTTTGCATAGAAGTTCACTAACTAAAAACTTCTGTAAAAAACATATGCTATGTGCTTATATAGAGCCCTTTAGAATTTGTCGAATTGCAATTTAATAAGGCTGCTAGTGTCTATCAATATTGGTTGCAACATTGTTCTTATAGCTGTACACATTTACATAAATATATATTAGTGTAATAAAAATACATATGGTCAAGATTCAGCTCTTTGATTTCATTCTGTCTTTTTGTTGCCCCAAACATTTCTAGTATAATGAAGATGAGAAGAAAGTTTTTTGTTTGTTTTTATTAAACCTGCCCTTTGTTAAAAAATAAACTCATAATCCATAGTGAATTCATTTGAAAGTAATTTCCTCTGGTAAATTATATTGGAATTCCTTACATTTTTCAAAGCCACTACATGATTAACCGATTCTATAAAAATGTACAGCACATGTGTTTAATCAAGACAAGTTCAAAACAACGCAGGCTAATGAAACTGTAGACAAGATGGGGAATCCCAATTTGGTAATGGTTGTGCATTGACTCAGGAGTTACTACAGACCAGAGGCATGTCTAGTAGCCAACTACTGTTGATGGCGCACTCCAAAAATCTTCTTAAGCATAATATTAGTGTAATGTGAATTTCAATAGCTAAAAAGATAAAGAATTTTCCAGACTGCTAAATTGTTAATTGTTCATTAAAATAGTGCAGATCGTTTCCCTAAACCAACCTGAACTTAATTTAGTCACCTGAACTTCCTTTATAATCTGGATGGGATTTTTTGTTGATCACTTCCCCCTACTCAACTATGTATTGTGTTGTGGAGAGGGTAACAGCTAAAAAGAAAATAGGTTGCCCTTGACCTTAGGGGCCTGTCCCTTCTCCCCATCTGTCATGACCCAGAGATCAGGGGTTCAGTACACCACTAATTGTCCTACTGTAGCCTATAGGAGCAATCTGCAGGTTGTGACTTTATATTCACCTGAGCACCCAGGAATTCAGTTCAGGACATCATTCATGGAGAAGCAGGAAAATCAGACACATGAACCCATAGTTGTTGCAGACAGCAGACTGGCAACGTTATTCATCTTACACAAACACAAAAACATTTCTCCACACTCCTTCCTTATTCCCCTCCCGGTAAGAAGGGGTCTGAATTCTTAGTGAGACCTCCTCACCCCGTCATTGGGCCATAACCCCCCTCCCATTGCCAGATACACCACAGCCTGGGGGTTATTCGGCCAGGTCACTTCATATCCCAGTCTTGTGTTTTGCTGTTAGGTGAAGATTATCACTTTATGGTTATCTGAGGCCAGAGAGTGAATGCCCGACCACTCTGAGGGGCTATACAAATTCTTGCAGAAACCTTGGGCTTAACCCTTTGCAGGCTCACTAACACAATATCACAGAAAGTGTATTTCTGCTAGTTTACAGCTAAAATAACATTATTACAGTACACATAACACCATATAGTAACGCCAATATTCTTTATTTTGGCCCACACTACGCTACACACAAAAACAACACATCACAGTCCTTACAACAAGTATCATGTCCAATTTGATAACTTTTGATATTAGCAACCCAGTGTGCCAAAGTCCAAAATAGCATGGTTGCCTGTGGGGTTTAGGGAAGTCCCGAAATCAGACATGACACCATAATCTCCCCATTAGCCACTGCTCTTTGCCGGCGAAGGAATATATGCAATAATAAATAATACAATCTACTTTAGACTATGTGCCTACCTGACTAGTCCACTATGACACCTGAAGTCCAGCGGACTAGAATAGGTTCAAGATCCTAAAGGCCAACCCCTAAAATAGCCATAAAGGGTTCATTTGAACCATTAGGCCTCTTCACTGGTAATCAGGGCTGAGCATTAATTGTCTAGGACTTAGTATATGCTGTGGTGGGGGACTAGCGTTATATGCCTATTCCTTTTCTAAATGAGGTTGGGATCAACAGTCTACCTGAACAAAATAAAACTGTGGGAACAAATACTGCCTGTTCCATCATTGCCAATCCCCTTGCATCCTCAGTTTTGGCCCATAAGAAATACCATCTAAAAAAAAGTACTGCTTTATAAAAAAAAACTACTAACTAACTAAAAAGCAAGGGATCCATCAAATTCCTTTTGATTAGTTAAAAAGTAAAGATTTAAAATAATATTTTGAAATAATATTTTTTTTTAGTTTAACCCTTTACAATCATATACTCTGTTGAAGTGAAAGTTGCCAGAAGTCAGAGAATCTTTTAGAGCATAAAGTTTAACCTTGACATGCTCTTCACAGCTACCCGAATGTTGGGTATGTTGACCAGTGTTTGAATCCATTGAGGATTTTGTTGGAGCAAAAAAATTATTTCAATTGGTCCTGTATAGCTTTCACAGACCAAACTCATTAAATTCATTCTAACAAAGATTTTATTTTCTAAAAAACAACTTTGGTTGCATTTGCTTAAAATTCTTATATTTATTAAGGTATTACTGTGTATTAGCACAAGAAGCTATGACACCTAGCCTGTAGTTATTTTATTGCTGCTAGTGATGGTGACCATCATTTTTGCCCCCAATTTTGTTTTTTGGTAAAAAAAATAATACAAGCTTTGATATCTTTTATTTGTTACACTGGTAAAGTTAACAGCATGTGTACTGATATGATTTATAACATATTATTTTATTGTGTTATTGCCAGTCTTATTTTTGCCCACAAAAAAAATGTTTTCTTTGATTTTAGAGTTTGTATCTGTAAACCCAATAGAACTTGCTTGGTCATTATTAAAGTGGAATATTAGGAGGCATGAGATTTGCATTGTAATTCAATGACCTGACAACATATATTACAATAATTTGATTGAGATTGATAACCTCTACAGAGTTCTTCTAACAGAGATAGAGAGGTATACAAAAAAGGGTGGGGATAGAGAGAAAGTGCTCCACCTCTAGTGCAGGTAACCTTGCTTTGTAAGATAGCTACTAATCAGATAGAAATAATGAGATTCAATTCACACCCCTCAAACCTCACAGCTATGGCTTCCCAATATCCCTTGGGTATTTAGTTGATGTCTTCCTTTTTCCTGTTTGTGATATTGTCCACAGGTAAGTATTAAATGTGTGTGTGATATGACAATATATGATATACATTTTGTGTCATTATTTGTATCTCTGTGGAGCTTTAAAATTATTTGAACTGAGTTAAATCAATATTAGCTATGACGGTGTTAGTGTTGTTATAGGACTATAACAGACATAAAGACTCAAGGAAATATCCTAGTGATACCAAGCATCAGAATAGCCTATGTCATAAAATAGATATTATTAATAGATATTATTTTATTGAATAATGCTTGTAAAAAGCAAAATGACTTTGTAACAATACAAATAGAGGTATATATGAAAGTATAATGTGTCAAAAAGATACGTTTCGTCACTAGATATTATGGATTTTTCAATGCTCCAACCATCTATGTGGAAATGTACATAAAATCATGTAAGCAACCACATAATTACAGTAGGTGACTATCTTATTAACATCCTATATATTTTACAATCACCATAAACATATTTGCAATAATTAGTAATATATGTGGAGGATTTCATAAAATTAAATAAATATAAATTAAATTAAAAACAGGGATATAATGTAAAATACTACATAATCCACTTCTAGTATACCATTCTCATGGTGCATATTATAAATTATGGGTGGATTGTTGAATCAATCAATCACACTACCTATATATAATCTTTCAAATATTAAAAATAAATATAGATCAGGATGCATTATATATATATATATATACACCGAGGGTTATCTCATATTAGAAACAAGAGCACTCCCAATCCGTTCTATAAGCTAAGGGAGAAATATATGTATATATAGTTAACACATTTTTTATATTAGTATTAAACAACTACCATATATGATATATATTTCCTATTTATTTTTGTTATTTCCATAGGTTATATGCCAGTATATGCCCCACATTAGAGGTTTAACTTCCTCCTATGAAATGTATCATTGTGCTTAATAGCGATATCTTACCTCCCCATTTCATTCATAAGTCTCTCCTCTCTCACTCTGTCTGGAACTAAAATCAAATACACTTTCTGAAGCTTTGCTGAAGCCTCTCCAATACCTATAGGCCTCAGTCTCTCATCTCTCACACTCTCTGGAACTACAATCAAATACACTGTCTGAAGCTTTGCTGAAGCCTCTCCACTACCTATAAGCCTCACTCTCTCCTCTCTCACTCTCTCTGGAACTACAGTCAAATACACTGTGTGAGGCTTTACTGAGGGTATCTAAAGACACTGTGGAGCCATTTCAACTTGTACTATATGTAATATTATCAATATTTGTATGAATGTTTCTGTGATATAATATCTGATGAGATAGAAACTTTCACTAAGCAAATCTATACTTATGCATTTGTCTGAAACCCCCCTTATCTTGCGTGCTCCCTCACCCCCAAAGCCTGGTTTTATTGCTTCTTATCTGTGAAATAACATTTGTCCATCTTCTCATATTCTGTTGCAGCCTCTCCACTACCTTTAGGCCTCAGTCTCTCCTCTCTCACTCTCTCTGGAACTACAATCACTACCCCCCTACCTCTCACCCACCCGCCCCTTGTTTCTCTTCATTATTATTATTATTATTATTGTTTATTCATGTATTGAGTCACTAAAATTTGCTACAGCTGATCAATTAGCAACATCTCCTAACTATACCTAATTCATCTATTACACAATGTTCAAATCCCACCTCCTCTCTCTCTTCTTCTGCTGGCTTCTAGGGACATACTTCCTAACACAGGCCCCTCATCTGACACTCTCACTCGCAGATTAAACTATCTGACCACTAGGGGCACATAACATATTACATACTAGAATCACTTACCAATTTACTTTCTCAGGTGCTTTCCTTTTCATTCTATATGAAAAAAACATTCTAACTTTGCACACCCTACTACCTAATGAAACTTCACTCCCTTCCTGGCCCTTGCTGCTCCTTATCTGCCTCTTCCATTCCCTTTAGGTTGTAGGTAGAGAGTTTTCAATCTTGTAGAGTGCTTTGGGAAAAAAGCACCTTCTACAAAGATTCTAAGCTCAAAACAGGGCCCTCCATTTTCTGCAATTTTTAAAATTTTAACTTTTCCCCTTTACAGTACAACGGAATATGTTGGCGCGTTACAAATAAAAGTAATAATAATATTAATAATAATAATAATAAGTAATAATGTCATAATCCTATGAAGCTTACCTTAATGTTGATGGTTAAAATGTAACACAAAACCTTTTTTGGGTAATCACTGAGCATTGGATACATCTAAATGAAATGGGGATGTAAGATATATAATACATAAAATATACATACTAGTATTTTGCCCGTCATAAATGACAATATCATGTGTTATGTTTAATTGTCTGTTCTGTCTCTCTCTGTGCTGTCTCTATGTGTGCCCTCTCTTTCTCTTTGTGAGCCCTCTGTCTCTCTGTTCGCCCCTCTCTTTCTGTGCGCCCTCTCTTTGTGTGCCCTCTCTCTGTGCTTTTTATCTATCTTTGTGTCCTTTCTCTGCTCTATGGGTGCTCTCTTTCTCTCTTCCTCCCCATCTCCTCTCTCCCTCCCTTGCTGCCCCTTCCCTCTCTCTTCCCCTCCCTCCTTCTCTTGACCCCTCCCTCCCCCTCTCACTACATCCCTCCCTATCTCTCTTCCTCCTCTCTCTCTCCCACTGCCCCCCCTCTCCCTTTCTCTCTCTACCTCCCTCTGTCTCACTGAGGGGAGAGGGAGAGAATGAAGGAAAGAGACAGAGAGGGAGAGAGAGGCGGAGGGATGAAGAGTGCACACAGAGCACAGAGAGAGGGCACAGAGAGATACAGAGGGCACAGAGTGAGGGGGCACAAATTGAGCCAACACAACTTTGCATGCACACTGGAGCTGGTAGTAGTTCAGAAAGTGAACAATATTACAGAGTGACGAGCATCAAGGTAGGAGGAAAGGCTCACAGATGATAGATGTAAGCAAGTGGAAATGAGGTGTGGAGGACTATGGGGATGGAACCACTAATATTGGGCAAATAATTGAATGACGAATAGGAAGTAGTTTCATGGGGTGAATTTAAATTGGTGGAGAGTGACAGAGCCTGAATAACCAGTTAATTTCAGGAATAGATATGTCGCTCAGAAATGAATAGATAAAAGGAATGGCTGACAGTAGAGTGGCTGACAGGGCACAAGTAGAGAATGGGTGATGAGTGATGCGAGGTAAGTAGGAAGAATGTTGAGGTACTAAGTGACCAAATAAATTGTGCTAAGAGGTTAAGAAATACATCCGTGAAGGCGGTCCTTCTGAGTGCTGAATTATTAAACTGAGGATTTGAGAATTCAGTTACTGCAGTTGCAGATAAGTAGAAGTGACACTTCACCTGGTCAGGTCAGCAGGAGTCAAGTACAGGAGAGAGTGGCAGCATGTCAGATTTCTTGCTCAGTCAGATTTCTTGTCAGTGTGTAACAGATCTAGTCCCTTGCTGTTTCTCTGATTGATATATGTTGCTGAGCTATTAATAGCTGGGAAATAGTTACACACGACCAGCTCTGATTTCTGTTTCAACTCCCACCCTTTCAGTGCAAGATAGGAGTGACACATTACCTGGTTAAGGGTAGCAGGATTAAATTCAAACTTGTGCAGGATAGAGAGGCAGCTCCAAGTACCCTGTCAGATTTCCTGTGAATGCGTATTTAACCTAATCCCCTGCAATTTCTCTGGTTGATGTATTATTGCAAAGCTGTTACCAGTAGTGAAATAGTTATGCTCAGCAAGTACCAGTCTCCATTGCACACCCAGTTCTCTCAGCTAATCAGCAGCTCAGCAATGATCTTTGTGGGATAGGAGTGACACCTCACCTGGTCAGGTAAGCAGGAGTTAAGTCCAAACCATTTTCTGTCAGTGTGTATTCTAAGAAAGAAAGGGAGTGGGAGTGACAGCACACCACCTCCTAGTGCAGATTGAAAATGGTAGACAGTCGATAGAAAATCAAGCTGGTCAACTCACATGTCAGGACCTCAACAAAATGAGGTATGTAGTGCGCCTCATGGGGATATCCCTTCTGAATTGTTCACAGGAATCCCGATTGTAATGTAAGTAGATGGGTCCTGCAGGGTTGATCCTTGTCAAAGCTGTGACTGTGCCTGCAATTTATCTGGTTGGTTTATTATTGCAGATCTATTACCAGCAGTCAGTGTAGATTGTCAGTCTGGTCCCCTGTAAGAAGGCCAAAAGCCGGGTGGTTCGGTGGAACCAGAAGGGATAGTGAGCGAGAGAGGGAAGCAGGAAGAAAGAGAGAGAAGTGAAGGATGGAAGGAGGACGGTGGCATGGCAGACACAGGAATAGGGAAATGAACAAGAGAGAGAGAGAAGGGAGGGAGACAAGAGGGCAAAGAGGTACAATGGAAGGGAGAGGAAAAAAAGACACAGAGAGGAGAGGAGCAAATGATGCACAGGTGGCTGCCCGGTAGAGAGCAAGTGAGGAAGCAGTGCATGAGACATAGCCAAAGCGAGGCAGCATAGTGAACTTCATGCTCAAGGTAAGAGGAAGGGGACTGGCTGTCATGCCTGACATGCCCAAGAGAACTTTCTTTGGACTCCTATTTATGTGGATGTGGTACTGGGCTCAGTTATTTTAACTGTCTTAGCTGTATTCTCCATCGTGGCTCAGGGTTAATTGTGAGTACCTAAAGGGGCAACCCTGAGCCACGCTGCAATCACATTCATCCATCTTCATGGTTCCCTTCGTGCGTGGGTGACGCAGAGGAGCGGAACAAGGCAGTCTGGCCGCATCAGCACCCCCAAGTGTACCACTTTAACACTCGGGGGCAATGACATGGCCAGACCGCCAGGGCGGTTGGAGTATGTTTTATAGTTATTTAATGTTATGTTAAGTTGATTACTCTATGTATGTTGATTACTGTATGTTATTTTTCTTCTCTGTGTGTTTTGTGTGATGTTAGAATCTGTATGGTGCATGTTTGGTTCATGAACAGTTAACTAATTTAGAATGTAGTGATGCAATCTGTAACTGGCAGTTGAAATTCAGTTAGGTGATCTGAGAGTTATTTAATGTGTGTCTTTGAGGTAAAGTCAGTTTTGAATGAAGTCTGTGATACTTCTGACAGGAGAAAAGGAAGGAAACAGCTTTCAGTGACTCTGAAGCAGATTAATATGTATATGGAACAAGACATCTAGTAGAAGATATATATATATATATATATATATATATATATATATATATATATATATAAATAAATACTTAAATAAATAGATAGATACAGTGCCTTGCAAAAGTATTTACCCCCTTGGAATTTTTCGTGTTCTGTTGCCTTACAACCTGGAATTAACATGGATTGTTTGAGGATTTGCATCATTTAATTTACAGAACATGCCCACAACTTTGAAAATGTTTTTTTTATTTTATTGTGAAGCAGACAACAAATAGGACACAATAACAGAAAAGGTCAATGTGCATAACTATTTACCCCCCTAAAGTCAATACTTTGTAGAGCCACCTTTTGCGGCAATCACAGCTCCAAGTTGGTTTGGATAAGTCTCCATGAGCTTGCCACATCTTACCACTGGGATTGTTGCCAATACCTCCTTGCAAAACTGCTCCAGCTCCTTCATGTTGGATGGTTTGCACTTGTGAACAGCAATCTGACCACATATTTTCTATTGGATTGAGGCCTGGGCTTTGACTAGGCCATTCCAACACATTTACATGTTTCCCCTTAAACCACTCAAGTGTTGCTTTAGCAGTGTGTTTGGGGTCATTGTCCTGCTGGAAAGTGAACCTCCGTCCTAGCCTCAAATCATGCACAGAGTGGTACAGGTTTTGCTCAAGAATATCCATGAATTTATCACCATCCATCTTTCCCTCAACTCTGACCAGTTTCCCAGTCCCGGCTGCTGAAAATGGATGGTGTTCTTTGGGTGATGTGATGTGTAGTGTTTGCTCCAGACATAGCATTTTCTTTGATGGCCGAAATGTTCAATTTTAGTCTTATCAGACCAGAGCACCTTCCTCCATACATATTGGGAGTCTCCCACATGCCTTTTCGCAAACTCAAAATGTGCCATTTTGTTTTTTGCTGAAAGTAATGGCTTTCTTCTGGCCACTCTGCTATAAAGCCCAACTCTATGGAGCTTACGGCTTATTGTCGTCCTATGTACAGATACTCCAGTCTCTGCTGTGGAACTCTGCAGCTCCTCCAGGGTTACCTTAGGTCTCTGTGCTGCCTCTCTGATTCATGCCCTCCTTGCCTGGTGAGTTTTGGTGGGCGGCCATCTCTTGGCAGGTTTCCTGTTGTGCCATGTTCTTTCCATTTTGTTATGATAGATTTGATGGTGCTCCTGGCGATCATCAAAGATTCGGATATTTTTTTATAACCTAATGCTGACTTGTACTTCTCAACAACATTGTCCCTTACTTGTTTTGAGAGTTCCTTGGTCTTCATGGCAGTGTTTGGTTAGTGGTGCTTCTTGCTTAGGTGTTGCAGCCTCTGGGGCATTTAAAAAAAGGGGTGTATATGTAATGACATATCATGTGACACTTAGATTGCACACAGGTGGACATCATTTCACTAATTATGTGACTTCTGAGGGTAATTGGTTGCACCAGAGCTTTTTATGGGCTTCATAACAAAGGGGGTGAATACATATACACATGCCAAATTTCTGTTTTCTATTTCTAAAAAAATGTTTTATGTATATATTTTTCTCATTTCACTTCACCAACTTAGACTATTGTGTTCTGATCCATCACATAAAATTCAGATTAACAAAACATTGAACTTAAGGCTACAATGTAACAAAATAGGTACAAAGTCAAAGGGGGTGAATACTTTTGCAAGGCATTGTATAAATAGATATCTATAAATCCTTAGCATGAAACAAGTTCCAAATATGCAGCGTAATAACTGTACTTCTCAGAATTCTGGGCATGAAACAAATTTTTTTAACTTGTTTTAGACATTCAAATGGGAACACAGATGTACTATTTATTTACTGTACTACTGTACAGTGGAGGGCTTCCATTGCTCTTTTGCCCACCATATATTAAATGATTGTTGCAGTAAACTGCCTCCTCAAAATATCCATTACACAAGCTAAGGAACCAGCCTCATGCTGATGATAGACAGTAACCTTGAAACAACTGTACGTGGGTGGGATTCCTAGCTTGTGTATAATCCAACCCTAGCTTTGCTCAAAGCTGTTTGACACATGAGAGAATGGCTGCCCTGGTCCTGTACTATAATCAAGAATGTGTATGCTCCGAAATAAAGAGAGGTAACTGAGATATCTAGAAGATATATGTATGTGTCAGCATTGCTAGAGAAGATACTACTGAAGTGGATGTTAAGATGTTATGAAGCCTTGCAATACAAAATCCAGAAGACAAACAAACTGTTCCAGAATGTTTCAGTTCAAGTTTAAATATTAACCCATTGAACCTGTTATGATGTTTCCACAGCAATAAAAACAGTTCCTGAAAAATATAATGCTAAGCCTGTGTTTATATATTAAAATGCTGCATCTGAGCAAGGGCATTTTAGAGACATCAGCTGTCTTGGTGAAGGGATCAAAAGAACCTGAAAGGTCTTCTGGGTAGGTTTGGACACAACAGCCTTATCAAGCCCGACTGAAGAAAGCAGATCATAACAACTGGTGGCAGCGGTGGGATCCCTTTATCAACTATCCAAGACAGCAGCCAGGATGGCAACTCACAAAGAGATGTCATTGGTGGATCTGAAAAAGGTATTCAGCACCAAGGACTTGGTCTGAATGACAGATATGATAAAGGCAGACATGATCAAAGAGTTGACAAGGGAGGTGGAACGTCTGTCAGCTGCAGAAGAAGAAGAGGTATTTCAGAGGTTCCATCGGTGGTAGGGAGGGATGCTCCAGGAGCACACCAATGAACAGGTGATGACGCTCAGCACACAGCTGAGTGAGGAGGTAAAGTTAAGTGGAGGGGATGTTCTGTGCAGATGGGGCATGAAGCCAAGGGAACCCAACAAAGTGTGCCCCCCCCGCCCCCAGTTAAACATAAAGATGAGTTATCGGAGGTTATCTGCAGAAGTTTGAACAGCAATGTGAGTTGCATCAAATCCCTGAGGAAGAGTGGATCCAATGGATGGTGAGCAAGTTAACGGGATGGGCCAGTGAGGCTTTCCTTGGCTATGCCCGGTAACAAGCAAAAGACTATCAGGAGGTGAGGCAAGTACTCTTAGCCAGATATACCATTAGCATATTTGAAAAGGTTCAGGGCAGAAAAGAAGGGGCCAGGAGATGCAGAGGTGTTGCAGCTGGTGGAAGGCAAAAAGAGCCACCACTGTGGAAGAAGTTCTTCGCCTCATTCTGCTAGAACAATTGTATACAATTTATCCCGATGGACTGAGGGCTTGGGTGCAGGACCAGAAACCCACTACAGCTGACAAGGGAGCCAAGCTAGCTGATCATTTTATTGAAGCCTCTACTGGGGCCCAGGGAAAGATCATTGGGGTCCCTAATGCACCTTTATGCACAACAGCCCCTAATTTGGTTCCTAGTGTACAGGCTGACCTACTGTGCTCTGGGGGCCAGAATGGAGTAGGGCCTGACCCCATGGGAACTCCAAGCCCACGACCAATGGGAAGGAGCCAGAGAGTTGAGTGTTTTTGGTGCTATCAGCCCAGACACATAAAGAGAGGCTCTCCAAATTTGAGCCAGAGAATCCAAGATACAGCTACCAGACTAGTTCATTTCCTGGGGAGTGAGACCTAGAGGATAGGAGAGCTACAGCAGGGCCATATGGGCCAGAAGACGATGACCCCTACTCTCTAGTTTTCATTGTGCAATCACAGGACAAGGATCATCATCAGTCCCACCTTTAACCCGTTTGGGTGCAGGGCAAGCAAGTTTCAAGATTCACTGACTTGGCACCCCACTCTGCTCTGCTGCCCAAACAACTGATGGTCATGGTGACTGGAGGGGCCAAATTTTACATTTCAGGGGGCCGCTTGCAACTGGATTAGGGCACTGGTAAAGGTATTCAAGAAGTGGGAGTGATGACCGGACTGCTGGCTGATGTGCTGTTGGGGAATGATTTGGTGCCTATGGAGAGTTGATACCCTCCCCCCATAAGTAGAGGTCAAGCTGCCAGTAGGTCCCAGGGAGAAGAGGAACAGACGGTTTGCCTGGAACCTGTGGTGAGTCTATTACCTACGGGGGAAATAGGCAAGAGCTGGGATAATGTAGAGGATGTCAAACTAGCGCTTCTTAGCAATTAAACTTTTGCTGAAGCTAGGTGAATTCCTGCAGTTACAGAAGGGGAAGAGAGGGAAAAGGAGGCTAGACAGTTAGTGATACCTAGCGTTACAAATAAAGATAATAATAATAATAATAATAATAATACCTTAGGGGTTCTGGGGTAAATTGTTAGCCTTAGCTCATGAGGTACCTTTGACTTGTCATTAAGAAAACTCACCATCGTTTAACTAGGATGTTCAATTGGCCTGGAGTGAATCAGGATGTGATTACCTTTTGTACTTCTTGTGACACATGCCAACGCCAGGGACTCCCGGAGAAAGGTGCGAGGGTGCCTTTGCAGCCCCTCCACTTAATGGAAGTTTCGTTCCAGAGGGTGGCCAAAGACATTGTAGAACCTTTGGCTAGAAGCAGTAGGTCAGGCAAGCAGTTCATTCTCACTATAGTGGACTATGCTTCCAATTACCCTGATGCAGTCCCCTTGACAAAAATCAAAGATAGCTGAAGATTTGATAGGGGTGTTTTCCCTTATGGGTTTTTCCTGGGTAATTTGTCAGACAGGTGTCCACAATATATGGCCAGTCTAGTACAGCAGTGATGGAAGTTGTGTGGGATTATACTTGAGCACCTTTCCATCATCCTCAAACCAATAACCTATTTAAGAGCTTCAATGGAACCCTAAAATGCTTGTTGTGTGCTTTTACTCAGCAGGAGAAAGATTGGGAACGTTTGCTCCCTTGCTTGCTCTTTCCATACAGGAAGGTGCCACAAGTGTCCACTGGATTCTCTCCCTTTGAACTCTTGTATGGTCGCCAAGTTTGAGGTCCATTGAATGTGATCTAAGAAGGGGATTAAAGTCAACATCCAGTGTTGGTGGCTTCCTATGTGGTAGCATTTAGAGAAAGGCTGTCAGGGAGCATGTGCAGGTAGCCCAATATAAAGCTAAGAAGTATTAAGATAGAGGCACCCAAGAAAGAGAATTAGACATGGGTCAGGAAGTATTAAAGTTAGTACCTCACCCTCAGAACAAATTACAAGCTAAACGGGAGGGATCATATATAATCAGCAAGAAACTGAACCCTCACACATATGTAGTGATAGTGGAAACCGGCAGAAATGTGACCAGGGTAGCCCACATTAATAGATTAAAGAGTTATCAGAGACAACCCCACATCTATTGGTCCTTTGCTTACCTACAGGGAGTGACCCAGATGAGGTAGTATTACCTGATATGTTGGCTCCGTCTGAGCTGGGACCTCTGGACATCCAGTAGCCCCTGGGCCTTGCCTGTGGTGCTGGTGCCTAAGAAGGATGAACCATTCGGTTCTATGTGGATTATAGGAGACTGAATGATCGGGTCAAGATAGAAGGGATAGAGGCTTGGCCTATACCCCACACCAAAAAGCAGGTAATGGCTTTGCTTAGTACCAGAGGGTATTACCGAAAGTGTATTCCTCATTTCAGCACCCTGCCATTGATGGACCTGATACAGAAGAAGATGCCTCTCCTTATACAGTGGACCCCGTATGTGACATGGCAATTCAGGCCCTCAAGGATGCTCTCACCTGCTCTCCTGTTTTGGCTTCTTCGGACTAGAATTGCTCCTTTGTAGTATAGACAGACGTTTCCACTTTTGGATTAGGTGCTGTGCTGAGCCAAATGGATAAGCAGGGGATGGAATATCCCATTGGTTATATTTGCAACAATCGAGCTTGTCTCCAGGGTGGCTGGAGACAATGGGCGGCTGCTGCGCTGGAGTTTAGCTCTTCAGACATTTAATTTTGCAGTACAACACCGGAGAGGGAAAGTGCATCAGAATGCTGATGGCCTTTCCAAACAAGAGGATAAGTGAAAGAGTGTAGCTGACAAGTCATCTGTTAGAGATAACCATCCAGGCTACACTGGCTGCTGGAGGGGGGGGGGGGGGGGCAGTTGTGCAGTTGTCATGCCTGACATGATCAAGAGAACTGTTAGAGTTAGAGTGGGCTCAGTGATTTTAAATTATGTTTTTTAGTTATTTAATATGTTATGTTAAGTTGATTACCCTGTGTATGTTGATTACAGTATGTTATGTTGCTTCTCTGTGTGTTTTACTTCTGATGTTAGAATCTGTATGGTGCATGTTTGGTTCATGAACAGTTAACTAATTTAGAATGTAGTGATGCAATCAGTAACTGACAGTTGAGATTCAATTAGGTGATCTTTGAGTTTTTTATTGTATATCTTAAAAGTATTAATAAATATTTAAAATGTTAAAACACCATTCCACGAGTTAACTTTCCTAAAACTTTCTGCAATATTTTGTCCTTGTCTTTTAACATCTATACCCCACGCCAGATCTCTTTGATAACTACTTAGTTATTTATTTGAAACATTCTCCCATATTTTACGGGAAATATTATTTGAAACATTATTAATTGGAGACCCATTAAATTGCTCCGATTTTAAAAATCGTAGCCCATAAAGGAGCCCGCAAAAGTTAATGCTATTAAATTGGCCTCTTTATCCACCCGCAAACGATCTGCGCGTTACAGGCAGAAAAACCCTAAGGGCCAATAAAATCTGAAATCCGTCCTAGCTGAGCCTTTGATCTGTCAAGCCTGTAAATGTTACAATCGAAAATTGCTATTAAATTGCTACAAATCCCCAAAGACGCACTTGCGTTCAAACCCGTATGCCAAATGGATCCAAAAATATGACGGGCTCCAAAAAGGAACTGCAAAGGGATAACAGACAAGTTCTTAACACTGCAAAAGACAATATAAACACATCACTGGACTTTAAATTAATTACATTTCATTTACAATTCATTGCACAACTATCCACTAATAAAAAATTGGCATTTTTAAAAAACATTTTGTGATGATATGTTGGAATGGTCATGCACATGCCAGTATGAAAAGCCTTGCTGCAAGATGCATAAAGCAATTAAAGACACACTACCTGATTAAATAGCAACACAAAAACATGAAACTGATGCCAAACTAACCCTTCCTCACTCACAGAGGCTCTAATGTGGGCCCTGGAATATATATATATGATTGCATATACATCTCGCTCATCACATCTACATTGGGAAAACAAATAGTGGCCAAATTACACCACCACATTACATGTATCAAGTACCAGGGGAACATTTTAGATTTAGTAGTTCAGACAGTTCTGTGAACCTATGGACTGCAGCACATTCAGCTAAGTCTCTATCTGTGCTTTTCTGCAAGGTTTGCATGCTAAATATACTGCAGTGGGTTGACAGTTCCTTCTCCTGTGGTCTGCTATTTGTCTGACCTCTTTGCTATGACCTGCCCATCTAGAGTGACCCTACATGGTATAGCTCACAGCTTCATTGAAGTACACAAGCCCCCTAACTATCATGTTACTATTATTATTATTATTATTATTATTATTATTATTATATGCCTTAATCTATTGCATAGTAACCAGGGCTCATTAGTTTACTGATATAGGAATGTGACACAAATGTGATGTATGTGGATGTCCCAAAACCCCTACTATTGAAACACATTGACACAGTGAGAATGGTATAAGAAAGCTTTATTTCATACACAGAGTACAATCAGAAATGGACAAGACTGTGCATTGATATCATAGGTGTGGTGTGGGCGGATCCACGGAAGGCAAGAGGCTTTTGGGGATAAAGGGGATACCTAAAGGGGGTAATGTCATAGTATAGAATAAGCAAGATGCATGGCACCTACCTGGGTCACATGTGGTCACTACACCACTGCAACCAGAATCTGATGAATAAAAAGATCATCAGAAATCACTCCATTTAATTGAAGAAACAATTAATGTGCATAGCACTTACAACTTGTGTCTGCTCAATGAAACAGATGCTTAAACATCTGGACTGTGTAATCCAATCCAGTTTCACACATACAGTGTGGTGACTAACCAGAAATCTGAAAATAAGTGGTCAAAAAGAAATAGGCAGAGAAGGATAAAACACAAAAAGACATGCTTGTACAGCACAGTGCTAAATACTGTAACTGTAACAATATACCAACTCACCTGATTTCCATCTGCAAGCATTACTAACAATTAGCTAGTTCTCAGGATAACTCACTTGCCATCTATATTCATAATTATGTATCATCTCACAATAAATGCTTAGCTGTGACCAGCATCAGTGGTCAAGGTGTACTATCACCTTCTCCATATGATATTGTTAATCAACATTGATATCACATCCATCAGCTATACGGCTATTAGCACATATTAAAGGATACTCATGACATCAGCAATAGGGGAAAATACCCATTAATACGGAGAGGACACAAAGGTCAGCAGCCAGATTCAGTGTTACTAGGACCTATTCTCAGACTGATATTGAGGTCAGGATCACCTGCTTCACTAGTGCATATTGTCACGAACCTCTTTCCAGGGCCTATATTTTGGCCCAGTGAGCTACCATACAAGACTTTCCCATTGGAAAATGGGTAAAGGAATTATATTGCCCCATGTTTCATGTTTCTTAGTGCATATGCCCGTGCCTCATTCTGTGTTTGATTCCCCATGTAATATTAACATGTTCTGTGTCATGCTTAAAATGTTATTGTGTGTTGTACTGCTATTGCAATATTGATCATTAGCCAAACAAAATGGATTCTATAGCATTAAGCTAGTCTAAACTGGTTCATTTTCATGTCCTTTGTTCTATAGCTGCTTGTGTCCAGCTCAGGTAACAGACTAGCCCCCAGAAGAGGGCAGTCCTTTTCTGTGCCATCATCTCTGTCCCCATGGACACAGGACTATGCTGATTGAACTGTGTTAATTCAGGCAGTACAGCTATTGAGCTGATTGGTACTTGTGCATTCAGGTGGAGAATACAAACTTATCCCCTCCCCAATTAATGAATGTTGTTTTTGTGTTTTTCTTTTTAGTTCAGTTGGTGTTTGGAACTGAATAAAGGCAGTTCACTGAGAGACTTATAGAAATTGTATGGTCTCTTATTGGTCTCTATTTTGTTCCTGGTGGCTGCGATACTAATCCTATCTTTACTCTTTTTTTATGCTGGCTGTCATTAACATGCCATTGTGAAACTTTGCTAATCCATCACCATAGCTGTATTAGTCTACATTTAAGCTAACAACAATCATGTCTTAGATATCTGGATACAGAATTATGATAGCTGTAATATTGTGGGAGCTTCATGTTAAGGGGGCTGTCATTAAAGGAATGTCTACCTGAGAGGCACTGGGAAACCTTACACATCATACATTTCCTTCATAATGCTTGCAGATGCAGAAGTTGCCTTCATGGACCTGAATTGTACCTTAAAAAAAAAGAAAATAACACCTGCAAAATAAGGTCTTAAAAAATATAGAGACTACAGCATCTCTTCTCAACAGCATTCCTCAGTGACCATCAATTGATGACATGTTCAACAGAAACCTATGTGTCCACATAGAAGGGGATCATAGACCATGTGATGGGATGTAGCCATCTGCGTACAAAACATCACCATCACATAGGCCAAGATCCAAGACTCTGTAGCCAGGCTAGATTAGGTTAACATTGAGACCAATAGATTATCAATGAGGAGTTCTGTTGTGAAGTCACAAAAATATGCGTAACCCTTACATCCTCCTCCGCCTAGCATCAGGGCCCCAACCCCTGTGGGCGAGTGCTGGGGGGCCGTGTCACAGGTGCTTGGGGTGAGGGGGCAGGTGGTGGTGGACCTGTTGGTGTGAGCCCAGCTGACGACCCGCAGGGGGGAGGATAATGGGGGGGAATCCCTCCAATACGTGTGCTCTGATGTCTACAGCTGCGGGAGGAGGGGGAGCAGTGGGGTCGAAGGCCTCAGGGGTGGGATATAGTCCTGCCAGTGGCCCCACTGCCCAGGTGAAGTCCTCCTTCTCACCAGGGCATGGGTCTTGTGCTTGTCCCTCCTCCCCCTGTGCCGGATCATGCCGGGAGGGGGATTGCTCTGTGTCTTCTCGCTCCAATGAAGCTGACGCCCCCGCCTCTGGCTCACCAGTGGACCCAGACCTTCCAAACTACCTGACATCTAGACTTGAACCTGGCTGAATCACATACAAGGACATTGACCTAATTATCAGTGCTCTTCATTGTGTGACAGAACGGAAGATTCCACGTTAATTGAGTATTTAACTGCTGGCTGATCACATTCTTGTAAGCAGTTAAACCACAATATGTGAAATGTTCGTTGAGGCAGAGGCTGTTAATCATCAATGTTTCTATAGACAACCCTTAGACTGCATATGTTTAACTGTTCTTATTAAAATTACAATAAAGCAATAGATCACTTTAACACAGAATCTTGTGCTCTTTCACAAAATGAATCTCACGTAGAGATCTTACTTGTCCCTTAGAGTGCAACTCTGAGTAGCTACCATTTGCTAGCTGCGATCTTTGTTGCGTTCTTGAACTTGATTGTTCTTTGTTCCTAACTCTCTCTTGATTCTGGCTGCGGTCTGTGACTGCATTCGCTGCAGTGGGCACACCCATACATGGACTGGTTGTTGTACCCTCTGAAGATAGTGATTTGTCAGCCTCATAGAGTTGATGATGCATGACTGATCCATCTATCCCTTGTAAATTCCATGGAGCTGACATGTTAGTGTCCTTGTTGGTCATCTTGTACATGTGTAGTGTGTGTGATGTACATGTGGTGGCATGTTGGTGTATGTGAGGAAGGGTTTATGAGCTTTAGGCTTCGGCCCTTTGATTGCAGCCTTGTTCAATTTAATCGCTCTGTAACTACAAGCCAGCAGACATATGGGCTAGACGACGGCCACTGTGGGCTTAGAATTTAATAGGGCCCATATTTTTCTTTTGCTTAAAACTATTTACATTTTTTCCATGAATAATTAAAATATCTAAAGAAAAATATTTTAAATTGTATTCTTTAATATTTTTTTCTAAAATAATATATTGGGATGGGGCAATAAAAGTATAAGGTTGAGTTAAAACCACTTAGATAATTTAAACAGAAAAACTGTTTTATATGTGGAAAACTCTTTCCCCCATTTATATGCAATTTATAAAGTTATGTTCTTTTTGTTCTTTCCATTTTTGAATTCCATAAAAACACAAAACATTCTCTAATAATTATTTTTAAAAATAAAATAGGAGGGAATAAAACCATTGAAACATATAAAATAATAAGTAAAATAATCTGTTTTATAATTAAAATTTTCCCTTCAAACGTTAATGCTCTAAAATTCCAAAATTGTATTTTCTTTTTTATTCGGTTGAAAATGTCTTCCCAATTTTGAGTACTTTTTATATCTTTTGTAAATATTATCCCTAACATTTTTATTCTATCTCTCAATCACTTGAATCTCTAACGTACTCTTCAATTCTTCATACAACATCACAGTCACATCATCCATATATGCCATACACTTTACTTTTTATCTTTTCTTCCTCTCTGAGAGCACATAAAAGAGGTTCCATAACACAAATAAATAAAATTGGGGATAAGGGACAACCTTGCTTAACCTCACATAAAATTTTTATATTTTCTGTTAAAAATACATTCATCGAGACAACACTTCCATTATATTCATATAATAATTGAATTCGTTTTTTTCATACTTACAGGCACCTCAATTTTGTCTAAAATATTAACTAAAAACGTATGTGATACTCTTCAAAAGCTTTTTCGAAGTCAACTGATAAAATAGCTTAATCACTTTTTTCTTTTAAAATGTTAAAATTACAATCTCTTAACAAACATACATTTTGGGTTATGCTTCGGGTTCTGCACATTATTGGGGTCGTATTAAATTCCTTGCTGGAGTTACAGACTGATCACATATATAGTTGTGAGCAACACCGGTTGTTGCTAACGCTTGCGGGCTCGCATAGCGAGCCTGTAGCAACTGCGACCTTTGTGAAGCGAGGGACTCTGTTGCTGGGAAGGAGCGCCAAAGGCGCTCCTTGCGCTGGTGGAGATGAGCGCCATATGCCATAGGCGCTCATCCCTACAACACTGCATGACATAGGCAGGGAGCGAAGAAGGCGCTCACTGCACTGGTGGAGATGACCCTGCACGCATTAAGCATCATACCTACGATTTGCAGGACTACAGAAAACTCAAATACACAATTCACAGTGCAAGACCCGTAGCGTGAAAAATTACAGCCCATAACACTTTATAAATGAAACCGCCACTTACAGAAAAAAAAATACAACCCACAAAAAATATGAATTTAATGGTTGACCCGCGAACATCAGAAAACACAAAAAAATAAAAAAATAAAAAATACCAAAAACATCACACACAGCACGGGGGGGGGGGGGGGGGGGGCTGGGGCAGGGTTCAGCCAGGACATCTGAGAGTGAGGTTGCACACCAATTTAAGTTGAATTTGCAGAGTTTCGCCACCGCCGAAAAAATAAAAAAAAATGGCCTCCGAAAAACCCTGAAAACGAGGCTACACCAGCCCTAAACACGCAAATCACCACCACCAGGTACATACGATTTTTAGCCAGAAACGTATGAGGTACAAAATACACTATTACTAAGGACGGAAAATGCTCGAGACCCGCCTAACATATACACACTCGCCGCCATTTTACAACACCACCTTACAACTAATAACATTACCATTCTAAAATGCAGCTTTACACAACTAAACAAACGGTTTAGCCTCACGCACACAGCCTATTTACACTGCACACTTGCCACATTGATGACACTTTCTCTTCAGATCACTAACAGTCCAAATATACATTGTATGCTGCAGGAAAAACAACAGCGATTATTAGCTATTCAGCATATTAATTCCTGGATATATTCATTAGAAATAGATAAAGTATATTAATTAATTATTTAATTAATTAATTAATTAATTATTATTAATATATAAAAAAATATATATAAAAAAAAAATGAGCAGAGGAGAGACTTGATTTGCCAAAGGTGCTCAGCGCGAAGCTCACAATCAGAGCCAAGGGTGCTCAGAGGAACAAAATTACACAAGGGGAGAGGCTCGCAATGAGCGCCAAAGGCACTCAGCGCGGGGCTTTCAATGTGCACCGAAGGTGCTCAGACAACTAAAAGTACATGAGGGGAGAGGCTCGCAATGATCGCCGAAGGTACTTAGAGGACTAAAAGCCTTACATTGTGTGCCAAACAGCATTCCCAGCTTTACAATTTCATTGATCGTATTTTTTTGACGGGCAAGTCGCTTGTTAAATTAGAGAAGCCTGCAAGGACATGGCCGGAATACAAATCTGTAAACCATGCTTCGGTGCATAGCATTTCTGGGCGTTACCATGATAAATTATTCAAACCCGTAGCTATGGCTCTAGACATAGTCAATAGTAAAAGAGACAATCATCATTACATCACTAAAACATGGGGGTTAAATTTCAATCACTTACGGTTTTGAAGTCGGACCTTCATTCCAGAAATAGTGCAATATAAAAAAATAAATAAATATAATCTAGTCAATGTGAGTTCTATTATATGTATTAACTCATTGATTGCCTGGATCGATATAACATAAAAAAGTGTTTTCTTTATTGCAGATTTGCGAACTTGAGAATGTTGTGCTAATAATTTTAATACCTTTCATCACTTTCCCTATATTTTAAAATACAGTAGTGTTGTATTAGTAGGATTTTTGGCTACATTTGCCATTTACGGATTTGCGATTCTAACATTTACAGGATTGAAAGATCAAAGGCATAGCTGGGTCGGAGTTCAGATTTTGACAGCCCATAGGGTTCTTCCGCCTGTAACCCGCCGATCGTTTCCGAGTAGCTAAAATAGTCCAATTTAATAGTCTTAACTTCTTACGGGGGCTCCTTTACGGGCTTCTGGAACTTTGATTTGGCAAATTTAATAGTGCCTTGAACGAAACTAACTATATTTTTAAGAAAATGTTTTTTGTCTTTTTGCTAAAATGTTTGCATACACTTTATAATCAGTGTTTAATAGAGTTATTGGACGCCATTTTTTTTTATTTTTATTTTTCACCTTTTTAGTTTTTATTAATACAATAACTTCTTTCCAAGATGTTGGTATTTTTAATTCCAAAGCACAGTTTTGTAATACAATTATGAAATCATCTTTTAGCATATTCTAAAATGTTATATAAAATTCTATGGGTATCCCATCATTTGCAGGTATTTTTTAAACTTTTAATAACTTCTGAAATTTCTTTATCGTTAAAATCTTTTGATAAGAAATCCTGATCGTTTTTATTACAAGAAGTTTTTAAAAGATGCAAAAATGTTCCTTTTGAAGATATATCTGTTTTTATTGAAGAAAACAATGAGGGCGGAACAGGAAGGGTTCAGTCGCTTGAAACTGCTGGGAGGATGAGGAGGAACGCCGTGGCGTGGACGCTCCAGTGTGGCAAAGTGATCGCTACCTCTACCCTTTACCTGGTGTAGTGGGAGTCCGGAGACCTTCTCCTCCAGTGTGAGGATGGCCTGACCGGAGAGTAACCATCTGAAAGCCCCCGTGACGGAGATATGAGGTGACCAGTAATGGCTAATGACGACGCCAAGCTCAGAGACATTGCAGTCCATAAAGCATGCATGGAAGCTAGCACTAAAGGAGTTGCTAACTCTGTGAACTGCTGATTTTTACAACTCCCAGTGACCTTATCGGCAGATTAGCAGGGGTGTGCATTTATCTTCTCCCTGACCATCTCCACGTGTTTACTTCGAGTAATATATAGCCGATGTACCTATAGAACTCATAGAGTTCAGATCTACCATTATATTGGTTCCTCTCTAAATATTAAATTTTAGAACTTTACAATAAAGCCACCAAATCTTATGGGCATTTGCAATATCAAAGCAGAGACAACACTGACACCATTGACACTGTGATATAGAATCGAAGTTATAGGAGTTACACCTGAGGCTACATACCTATTTGCATCTTACTGCTAGCTCAGTGAGATGTTGGAAACGCAGTTGCTGGACATTTAGAAATTATAGTTCAGAACTATCAATAAACGGATACCTCTCACATATAAAATTTCAGAACTTCCTAAAAAGCCACCTAATCCTATGGGCGTTTCATAAGGATTGACAGAGTGTACAGGGGGTCAGTCTGAGACACTGAGCTGAAGGTATAGCTGCACCTGATGCCACATACTTACTTGCATCTTACTGCTAGATCAGTGAGACGTTGGAAGTGCAGTAGTACTCTCTACTTCTTTGTCAACAAATAACAGAATGCTCCAGGGGAGACAGGAGCAAGCCCCTAACTCTGTTAAACCTGAGTAGTTTAAGTCTGGCAACCATCAATTTGGGAGTCTGGACTGATCTGGCAACAACTGAAGTCATTCTTTGTTTTTACCTTTAGGACAACCAAACCCGTCATGGCATGACCATCTGTTATATAAGATAAATAACTGGGTTACCCAAAGTAGCAACCACACGGTGGGACTTTTTCCAAAACATCCTTTGGTGAAATATTTATCTATGTAACTTAATATCTTGTTAAACTGAAGTTGATTCAGTAACTGTATTATTAATTCCATAGATAATTAGCCTGAAATAACCAATATATTTAGGAAAGAAAAGTAAGGAGTAGTTGAAAAGAGAAAAAATGTCTAATAAAGCTAAAAATAGAGACAAGAAAAATAATAACAAGAAACCTTCAAACGTCTTTAACCCCCAGACTAAAAGTAAAAATAAGGTTTATCCTTTGAAAGTTACTTAAGTCCATTACAGTCTTCAGAGCTTAATACCCCAATATTTATATTGGCTAGACTCCGAAGCTAATTCACAATCAAAATGTAATAAAAAAAACATTAATAAAAGGCTCTGATTTAGTATCTTAAATAAGAGATACCAGAATATGGAAAGTTAATGCCCGTAGCACTTAATTGGTTAGATTGGTGCACTATGTTTCCTAAATATATAAACATATTAATACCTGCTCTATTTTCAGGCGTAAAAATTATAGAGGGAAGAAGTCACAACATATCTAGTTCCTCCTCATTAAAAGGGCTAGTCCCTTAAATGGCTCATCACTTTCGTCATCAGCTAGAAAGCCCTTATATGAATAAACTCCTGATTAACAACGAGGAGTTTTTTGTGATATATGTAGGTATGAATGAAAAAACAGGGTGTTGTTTATTAAGAGACAGTAGCAACACAAAAAAAAAGAGACATAGTAATGTGGGGAGAGATAATACAGCTAGGTGAAAACAAAGGGGGAAGAAGAGGAAATGTATAGTTGTATTATCTCTATGTATCACTATATAACATTTCCCTGGTGCTTGACACCTAATTATTGTATGATTATTATAGTTGCAAAAAAAAGGGAACAATGAATGACTGTATGGATAGGTGATGACTAATAATTACTCTTTAGGAGCTGATAACATATAGTAGAGATAACCAACATTATTTTTCAATTTACTATATTGGTATCTCATAATATCTTCCCTCATATGGCAAATTTACTTTGCTAATCCTTGGGAAGATATAAAGTTTATTGATAGCTCAAAAAAAGTTAAAAACAACATGAAAAAAGCATGCATAGTACTTTTATGTTTATAAAAATATTTAGTTTATATATATATTTATATCGGGAGTATCTACTATGGCTTGTAAAGGAGTATATAGATACTGAGCTCCCTACTGCCACACACTACTATGTGTCATTAATGCAGACTTGCAATTCCAAGTAGTAGAAAGATATGCCACCTTTTATTATATAATGATACTCCCCAAATGAATAAATAGGAATAACCAGAGTACTTGCGCTTTTGTAGAGATAGTCCCTAAATGTATAGTTGAAAGTACTCTAAGAGATTGAAAGTTCTTTTAATTTCTAATAACAATAAAAATGATATTGCATAATGTTAAAGGCCCGAATTCTGCCTTTAAAAGAAAGATGGTTATTAATAGCCATATTAAGGAAAAGGTTGATATACTATGCATACAAGAGACGCATTGGAAAGAGAATTCATAGTATAAGCTGCGAAAAAAACTCTTTAAAGATAGTATTGATTCTACATTTACCTCTAAAGCTAGAGGAGTTTCAATTATCTTCAGGATAAATCTAAATACACAAGAAAGTTTAAAAAAAGTGGACCCAATGGGCAGATATATATTGTGGGTTGGAACTATCAATAATGCCCCTTTGACTATAGTGAATGTTTATGCCCCAAACTTGAATGAAATTAAATTCATGAACAAAATTCTGAAACTAATACACACATTTAAGAAAGGCTCCGTCATCATATGTGATAGGCTAATGAACTATGCTATGGATGGAACATTGTGTCAGAAAATAAAATCTGAGACAGAAATAGTCAATATAGCCTAGAAATTTACCAAATTAGTTCTAGATAATGACTTATTCGATGCATGGAGAACTTTGCACCCTCATTCATGAGATTATACCCTTTATTCAAATCGACATTCCTCTTATACGAGAATCAACTATTTTTTAGTCAACTGATATAACAAATAAGGTTCATTCAGCAGAAATGTTGTCATCGATATGGTCTGACCATTCAATGATTAGCTTAAATCTATTTGAAAATTTCAAAGATCATATTAGGGTTCCGTGGAAAATGGATAATAGCCTATTAAAATACCCTGATCAGGTCAAGCTAATGAGAGAAGAAATTGATAAGTACTTTCAAAATAATAAAGGATTGGTTACCTCACCCTCTGTACTATAGTGTGCTCAGAAAGCCTATATCAGGGGAGTGATGATAGCCAAACACAGTGCAATTAGAGATCAAAGAGGAAAAAACCCTAAGAGAATTGCATGTACAATTAGATAGAATTACCTCTAAAATAAGTTAAGTCCAGAGAAGAACCTGATGACTGAGATAGGTGAATTGAAAAAATTCCTGCAGACACAGATAGATAATCAGATTTGGAGATACCAGCAAGATCAATATTTCTTGCGTAAAAGATCTAGTAAATATCTTACCAAGAAAGTTGAGCTCCAAAGAGTTCAAAATAGAGTAACTGGGCTAAAAGCTAAAGATAATAATATTTACTCTCATCCTAAAGAGATTAGTAAAATATTATTTGCACATTATTGTAAACTTTACAACTTAGAGTCTCAAAATGTGATAGAAAAAAGTACAAGAGAAGAGATCGGAGCATATCTAAATAATATAAAATTACTTAAAATTAATGAAGAGGATCTGTGATTTCTAAATTTAAATTAAACAAGACTCGTGGAGTAGATGGCTTTGGGAATTTGTGCTATAGATCTTTTGATCGTGTCTAAGTGAATTATTATGTAATATGTTTATTGAATTTAAGAACAGTGGCAGTATGCCAATAAAAATGGGTGAAGCGAGAATCTTAAACATATTGAAACAGGGGAAAATCCCAGAAGAATGTACCAGCTATAGACCAATTTGCCGAAGGCGCTCATTGCAGTGATCATTCTTTAAATACTAATTGAGATCCTTATATTGCTACTGATTTTAAGTAAAGCAAATTTCCCATGTATGGTATAAATGTATAAATGCTGATTTGATAAGTTCGGTTAAGTTTTGTTCTGTATTTTGTTTTCTTGTTTTTTGTTTTATCATGTGTAATTTTGTACTTCTTTTTGAAAATAATAAACAAATTGAAAAAAAAAAAAGATATCCTTATTTCCTTTCTCATTTCTCCATTCATTATAAGCCTTTTCATTATTTTTCTTTATATTTTCATATTCAAGTAGTGCACTATTTAATTGTAAAAACGTATGGTCAGTAAAACCACTTTTAAAATGAAGCTCCTTAAATAAACTTCTCACACCCGCACTTTTTCCATCATTCCCCCAGACCAAGCTGAGGGGCCTTTCCAACCAACATTTCTGTAAAAAAATAATATTATTATTAGTATTTTACTCTTATTTTTTACACTTCTAGTGTTTATGGACGCTAGTTTTAGCTCCATTTAAACAAGGAAGGTATATCATTTTTTTAAATCATAGTGTGATGCAGGGGAAGCAGCTCCTTCCCCTTCCCCTTCTTTATCTTCTTGCATAGGTGCATGGGTGACAATAATTGGCTCATACTTGGGATTATGTCAGAGATTGGACTTTTCTCATCATCATCATCATCTTTTTCGACTGATCCCGAGTCTTAGGAATAAAAATAATAGGCTCCTCTTCTCACCTGCATCATCGGGATGGCTCCGACTCACACACTAGAGTCTCAGATGCTGGAGCCATCTTTTCATATGTATTGCTGAGTTCCAGTCCAGGGGTCCATACTTTTGTCATTTTCACACTTTTGCGTCGGACATAGCCTGCCCTTAACATCATAGCATGAGTGTCTTCATCCGTTTTAAAGTTCTGGGCTTTCCAGGCATAGGGTCTGTACTTTTTCGGACACTGTCTGCAATTGTATCCTGTTTCCTTGCACAATTCGCAAGTTTGTTATGTACAATCTTTTGCATGGCGCCCAGATTTCCGGCAATAATGGCAAAAGGGGTCCTCTTTGCATTGGTGGGTGTCGTGTCTCTAGCGGTTACAATTCTGACAAAAGGGCAGCATGCTGTTGTAGAAGAGGAACCTTTTTTTTACCTCTGATGTTTATGATGAGGACTGGCCTCTTTATTCCTTCAAAAGAGTTGTCGGGATAAAATAAACAAAGCATTCACTGGTGACTTTACCCGGTAGACGACTTGTGAACAATAGAAACTAAAATATGTTTTTATTTCTTCTATATGTAAATGTGGATTATACATGTGTACAGTCACCAATCTGTTACATTCCCTCCTTTATATTCCTCAATATGTTTCTTTGTTTTGAATGTTTCGTAATATTGACCCTCAGCAGCTTCCGAAATAAAGGAAACATCATATGTACCTCTCCGTTGGAAGTCCTGTATGCAAAGTAAATCCTGTAACTTTATTCTGAGAAGATGAATATGTATAAGGAACAAGATATCTAGTAGAATATATACAGTGCCTTGGAAAAGTATTCACCCCCTTGACTTTTTACATATTTTGTTACATTACAGCCTTAAATTCAATCTTTTGTTAATTTGAATTTTATGTGATGGATCAGAACACAATAGTCTAAGTTGGTGAAGTGAAATGAGAAAAATATATACATAAAACAGCAGCCGGGACTGGGAAACTGGTCAGCGTTGTGGGAAAGATGGATGGTGCTAAATACAGGGATATTCTTGAGCAAAATCTGTACCTCTCTGTGCATGATTTGAGGCTAGGACGGAGGTTCACCTTCCAGCAGGACAATGACCCCAAACACACTGCTAAAGCAACACTTGAGTGGTTTAAGGGGAAACATGTAAATGTGTTGGAATGGCCTAGTCAAAGGCCAGGCCACTAGTGTAAATCATCCAACTTGAAGGAGCTGGAACAGTTTTGAAAGGAGGAATTGGCATTTTCTGTTATTTGTTGTTTGCTTCACAAAAAAAATTATGTAAATTAAATTATGCAAATCCTCAAGAAATCCATGTTATTCCATATTGTGAGGCTACAAAACATGAAAAATGGCAAGGGGGTGAATACTTTTGCAAGGCACTGTATATATATATATATATATATATATATATATATATATATATATATATATATATATATATATATACAGTATATATATATATATATATATATATATATATATATATATATTTTCCAGGATAATCTTTACAATATATATTATGCCCTTTTCATACCTTATGTCTTCATCAATTTCAAAGCGCATGGTATTGGCCCGATCTGAGATTGCAGCTCCAAAAAAGTGTCCTCTTTATTTACCTCCATAATAAACTAGTCAGAGACTGTGATATCTGCTACCCTCACTTTATAAAGTATGTTACATCTCTCACATGTCACTAACATCTACCAATTTATGAGGTAAAAAAACAGCAGGATACCAACTGCTTGATTACATAACTGAATCTATCTGGCAGTTACTGCCATCTTGGAGAGGCACCAATGAGAATCTTAATGAGTTCTACTCTGTAGTCAGAGTCTGTGACAGTAAATAGCCCCACACACTGTTTATGTGAAAACTACTTTTAAGATATACAATATTATAAAAAACTTTTTTACCTTTTTTAATGTATGATATTTCATAAATGGTAACAGTTATAGCAATTTAAGAAAAATAAATGTGTGTGTATATATCTATATACAACAACAAAATTAAAGGTGCTCAATCTGAGAACGGACAATACCTGAAGTAGGGTTGTCCTATAGGTCTGGTTACCTACTCAGACAGTAACCTCTTTTAGCTCACTTGTGCCCTTCAAACGAAAAAATATCCTGTAGTATATCAGTCTGGTCTCACTCAAAAGAGTGACCAAACCACGAAATACCAGGCAATTCTACCCTAAACAGGAGAAACAGCAAACCCCGCAGACGCATTTCGGCCTCTGTGGGCCTAGTCAGTGAGGTGCAGCATGACTCCCTAAGGCACAGTAAGCAAGGAGTCCACGTCTGGTTCCCCTTATCACACTTGCGGTGAGAACAACCCCTAAGGGTCATTTGCATACACAACAACAAAATTAGAGGTGCTCAATCTGAGAATGGACAATACCTGAAGTAGGTTTGCCCTAAAGGGCTGGTTACCTACTCAGACAGAAACCTCTTTTAGCTCACTTGTGCCCTTCACAGGGAGAAATATCCTGTAGTATATCAGTCTGGTCTTCTGTTCTGGGTAGAATTACCTGGTATTTCGGGACTGGGTCACTCTAGTGAGTGGGACCAGACTGATATACTACAGGATATTTCTCCCTGTGAAGGTCACAAGTGAGAGAAAACAGGTTGCTCTCAGAATGGGTTATCATGTCCATAGAACTATCCTATTAAAAACAATCCATTAAGGTTAGTTAGTTCTCTGATTGACCCCCTGTGACTTTGCTGTTTTGTTTATGCAAATTACCCTTATGGATTAATCTTCCTAAGAGGTATAGGGGACCCCAGACGTGGACCCCTTGCTCACTGTGCCTTAGGGAGCTTAGCTACGAAACGTACTCTGGGGTTTGCTGTTTCTTTTGTTCAGGGTAGAATTGCTTGGTATTCTGTTATCTGGGACTCTTACACATCTAATTGATAACATGAAGGCTATCAAAATGTGTATAATGTTTAAAAAATGTATGTTCTAAGCCATGCTTGATACACTGACTTCCATATTAGATGTTTCCCTCCCCTTGGGCTGCAGTGAGTGTCTCTCCAGTAGCTCCAATGAATATCTCCCCAGTCTGATGATGACAGCAGTTTTCAAGTGGCATTTGGTATACAGTGCGCCGTGCTGGCCCAGAAGCACTGGTGTATGCAGACTGCAGCTTTTTCCTGGTCTGCAGTCCTCCTCAGTTCAAACGCTTCCTGTCTCTACTCAGTCTCTCTCACAACTGAGACGATCTTTAGAGAATAGAATGGCTGCCATGGTCCTGTACAAGTAATGAAGTGTGTGTATGCTCCTAAATAAAGGGAGGTAACTGAGATATCTAGAAGATATATGTATGTGTCAGCATTCCTAGAGAAGATACTACTGACGTGGATGTTAAGATGTTATGAAGCTTTGCAATACAAAATCCAGAATACACACAAACTGTTACACAATGTTATCAGTGCAAGTTTAAATATTCACCCATTGAACCTGTTATGAAGTTTCCACAGCAATAAAAGCAGTTTCTGAAAAATATAATGCTGAGCCTGCATTTATATTTTTAAATGCTGCATCTGAGTAAGGGCATTTTAGAGACATCAGCTGTCTTTGCCGGCGCTCCCGATTGGCTGGGAGAGTGGAGGAGGGACTTCCTCCCATTTTGCGGGCTTCCTCCTTCACTTTACGCTGGCCATTGCCAGGATTGGAAGCTAGAGCAGATGCTCCCGTGTCTTGATGGCTGCAAGGGAAGTACAGTGCAGAATTTATTAACCCTGTAAGTTATAAGGCAGTGGGGGTCTCCTGGAGTGGTTGTATGCGGTCTGTGCGCAGAGGGTGCGTGGGTTTTGCGGGTGGTCATTTGGGTGGTCTTTGCTTTCATGGATTCAAAGTTAGAGGCCCTTTTGGCCATGGTTAGGTCCAGAGCGTGTGTCATAAGTTTAGGTGGGTGCAGGATAGACTGGTTTCGGCGCATCTGGGGAGTGAGGGCCTTTCCATGGAGGCGGAGGCTCAGTCTGAAGTGGCTGCTAGCCTGAGACCCGTGGGGGATATCACTAGCCCAGGCGGGCACCATAGGCTCACGGAGCCACACAGTAGCAGCAATACCGGCAATAGGGCCAACTGGAGGGCTGGGGCCACGGACGAGGTCCCTGAGAGCCACTAGCTCATTCCACCCACTGCAGAGTGGTCAGAGCGACAGGGAGGTGAGGGCTTAGCCGTCCGGTCACTGCCTAGTGTCTTGCCCCAGGCCTGCACCGGACCCCAAAGCCCGCTATCACCCCAGTTCAGACCCGGTCCGGGTCTCTAGGGGTAAGAGTAAAAAGCCAGGGAGTCCTAAAAAGACACCTACAGTTCGTCACTGTTTGGTCCCGGCGGTCCCCACTGTTGCACCCACTGATTTCATAGGTAGTGATGTTGCGAACATAAAATTTTCGGTTCGCGAACGTGAACTGCCGCAAATGTTCGCGAACCGGCGTACCCGGCGAACCACCATAGACTTCAATGGGCAGGCGGATTTTAAAACCCACAGGGACTCTTTCTGGCCACAATAGTGATGGAAAAGTTGTTTTAAGGGGACTAACACCTGGACTGTGGCATGCCGGAGGGGGATCCATGTCAAAACTCCCACGGAAAATTACATAGTTGATGCAGAGTCTGGTTTTAATCCAAAAAGGGCATAAATAACCTAACATCCCCCTCCATCATCATCCTCCCCTGTATCTCTTTAACCCCTCCCTCATCATCCTCCCCTGTGTCTCATCCCCCCTCCCTCATCATCCTCCCACCTCCCTTATCATCCTCCCCTGTATCTCTTTCCCCCTCCCTCATCATCCTCCCCTGTGTCTCTTTTCCCCGTCCCTCATCATCTTCCCCTGTGTCTCTTTTCCCCCCCTCATCATCCTCCCCTGTGTCTCTTTCCCCCCTCCCTCATCATCCTCCCCTGTGTCTCTTTTCCTCCTCCCTCATCATCTTCCCCTGTGTCTCTTCCCCCCCTCCCTCATCATCCTCCCCTGTGTCTGTTTCCCCCCTTCCTCATCACCCTCCCCTGTATCTCTTTACCCCTCCCTCATCATCCTCCACTGTATCTCTTTACCCCCTCCCTCATCATCCTCCCCTGTGTCTCTTCCCATCTCCCTCATCATCCTCCCCTGTATCTCTTTCCCCCCCTCCCTCATCATCCTCCCCTGTGTCTCTTTCCCCCCTCCCTCATCATCCTCCCCTGTGTCTCTTCCCCCTCCCTCATCATCCTGCCCTGTGTCTCTTTCCCCCCTTCCTCATCACCCTCCCCTGTATCTCTTTACCCCTCTCTCATCATCCTCCCCTGCATCTCTTTACCCCCTCCCTCATCATCCTCCCCTGTGTCTCTTCCCCCCTCCATCATCATCCTCCCCTGTGTCTCTTTCCCCCCTCCCTCACCATCCTCCCCTGTGTCTCTTTTCCCCCTCCCTCATCATCTTCCCCTGTGTCTCTCCCCACCTCCCTCATCATCTTCCCCTGTGTCTCTTCCCCCCCTTCCTCATCACCCTCCCCTGTATCTCTTTACCCCTCCCTCATCATTCTTCCTTGTATCTCTTTACCCCTCCCTCATCATCCTCCCCAGTGTCTCTTCCCCCCTCCATCATCATCCTCCCCTGTGTCTCATGCCCGCTCCCTCATCATCCTCCCACCTCCATCATCATCCTCCCCTGTGTCTCTTTTCCCCCTTCCTCATCATCTTCCCCTGTGTCTCTTCCCCCCCTCCCTCATCATCCTGCCCTGTGTCTCTTTCCCCCCTTCCTCATCACCCTCCCCTGTATCTCTTTACCCCTCCCTCATCATCCTCCCCTGTATCTCTTTACCCCCTCCCTTATCATCCTCCCCTGTGTCTCTTCCCCCCACCATCATCATCCTCCCCTGTGTCTCATCCCCCCTCCCTCATCATCCTCCCACCTCCCTCATCATCCTCCCCTGTGTCTCTTTTCCCCCTTCCTCATCATCTTCCCCTGGGTCTCTTCCCCCTCCCTCATCATCCTGCCCTGTGTCTCTTTCCCCCCTTCCTCATCACCCTCCCCTGTATCTCTTTACCCCTCCCTCATCATCCTCCCCTGTATCTCTTTACCCCCTCCCTCATCATCCTCCCCTGTGTCTCTTTTCCCCCTCCCTCATCATCTTCCCCTGTGTCTCTTCCACCCTCCCTCATCATCTTCCCCTGTGTCTCTTCCCCCCCCTCCCTCATCATCCTCCCCTGTGTCTCTTTTCCCCCATCCTCATCATCCTCCCCTGTGTCTCATCCCCCTCCCTCATCATCCTCCCACCTCCCTCATCATCCTCCCCTGTATCTCTTTCCCCCCTCCCTCATCATCCTACCCTGTGTCTCTTTTCCCCCTCCCTCATCATCTTCCCCTGTGTCTCTTTTCCCCTTCCCTTATCATCTTCCCCTGTGTCTCTTCCCCCTCCCTCATCATCCTCCCCTGTGTCTCTTTCCCCCCTTCCTCATCATCTTCCCCTGTGTCTCTTCCCCCCCTCCCTTATCATCCTGCCCTGTGTCTCTTCCCCCCTCCCTCATCATCTGCTCAGGAGCCGGCCGGGAGAGGAGCCCTCAGCGGACTAGGCGGGCACGGACTCCTATTCGTACCGATCGGCGAGAGTGTCCCAGGGTGGTAGCTACCCCTGCACAATGGGAGTCATGTGAGCATACAAGGGTTCTGATGTGGAGAGGTATGAGGGGGGACCCCTCCTTCCATGGCACCCCAGTTGCTTGTATCCCTGAAATCCCTTATGTGTGCTCATGATCTCCCAATCAGAGACGAGATAGCCGGGGTGTGGATGAGTAGTCTATCCGGGAACGCTCGGGTACACCCAGGTCACTCCTCTGGGTTAACCCCCCCTCTCCGGTATGGTAATCAACACTACTACCCTTCCAGCTGGCCCACAAGAGGTTCCGTTCCCTTCCATTCAGACCAGCTCTCCAGTCGGTACGGGTGGGACGTCAGATTCGATCGGGAGGCCCACCATTGTGTGCGCCCAAGACAACCTCAGGACACATTTGCCTCTAGATGTCAAAGAAAAGATCTGGCGCAGGGAATTCTTTGAACTGTTCTCCTTATTGCCCATATCCCGGTTAGCGAATCCCCCAGAGCGTTACTGTAGGGAGGGGGATGATCGTAAGAATTCCTTTAGTCGGCTTTCGACAACTGGCTCCAGGCCTTCTCAATCATGGCCTGAGTACTAAGTGAACGGCACCCAGAGCAGTGCTCCGGACTATTCGTATACCTAGAGGAGATTAGGAATGCGTACTGCACCTATGGGGGGATGGCGTGGTGGCGGTATGACGAGGAGTTTCGGCAATACATGGCGTTTAGTCCGACCATGGCATGGAGCGACAAGGAGGTAGCCTATTGGCTGAACATAATGACCCCTATGCTCCTTCAACGACAGCAACTGCAAATGGGCCCCGAAACTGTCTTTTTAAGCACTCCTGCTCGGGCTGAGGTGGCGTTCACCAATTATCCAAGTGCAGTAAGACCAGGGAAGGTGCAAGAGTGGGGAAGACCTCTCCAAAGAGGCAGGAATCCGGCTGGCCGCAATGCTGCCGTGGCTAGAACACTACGGTAGATTGTCGGGACGGCACGAGCAGCTATGCTGCTGAGGAAGGGTTTTCGGGATGGTTTTGAGATCCCGGGTTCCCTCTCTCCCTCCACTTCACGTCAGTTAGAGAGTTCCCTGGGGTGGCCTTGGAAAAGATCCGGGCGCTAGTGGGGCACGGCAGGATGACAGGTCCATTCTCTTTTCCTCCAATCCAAGACTTGGAATTCCTGGGCATAAGGATTGACTCCAAATGAATGGAGTGCAGCTTGCCCGTCGAGAAGGTAACAGACCTTACAGAGGACCCCTCGGCCCTTTGCCGGCGCGGGGTGGGTAACCTTGAGCCGCCTTTAATCGATTCTGGCGAAGCTTAACTTCGCATGCAGAATCATCCTAATGGGCAGGGTGTTCAGCAGATGATTTTTACTGGCTACGGCGGGGGGTGATGCAGCCGCATCACTTTGTGAAAGTGTCAGGAACGATGAGGGCAGACGCGAAAGTCTGGATAGCGTTCCTACAGTCGTTTAATGGCGCTGCGCTGTTACACTCGGAAAGCGTGACGAGTGCCCAACTCGGGCTGTATACAGCGGCGGGATTAGAAGGTTTTGTCGCTTACCGAAAACTATCATGGTTAGCTGCGGCATGGCCGGAGTCATGGGTTTCTGGGGGCCTCACATCGAACTCAGCCTTTCGGGAGTTATTCCCTATGGTAGCGACAGTCCAAGCATGGGGCACAGAGTTCAAGGATCGTCAGGTTTGTGTTGGGTCGGCCTGCGAGCCAACGGTTCGAGCAATCAATAGCCTCTCATCATCATCATTGCCGGTACTACACCTTATACAGGGGTTGGTGTTCCTTTGCTTGAGGTTGAACATATGGTTACGAGCATTCCACGTTTTACGTCCGGAGAATGGTATTGCTGATGCCCTTTTTCGGTTGCAGGAAGCGCGTTTCAGGACACTGGCTCCAGGGGCAAAAGAGCTAGGCGTGGACATGCCCCCGGAACTCTGGGAGCTTGGAGCGGTCGGATAGCCAAGTATGTCAGACAGTTGGACCCACGGACGTGGGCGGCCTATAAGGCGGTATGGAACAAATGGAACGACTTGGTGGAGGTTGTAGGTGGTACCGATTCGGAAGATGAATCATTAGGCTTGTTACTATGATTCCTGTTGTGGTGCGCAGAAAACAGCCACTCCAAGACATCGGTTGGTCAGCAGGCCATGGCGCAGGCCTTTATGTTCAAGGTGGCCGGTGAAAGGGACCAGAGAAAGGAATTTGTTGTTCATTGAGTGGTGAAGGGTATGTTCATGGGCGATCAGAGGCAGGACAAAAGGCATCCGATTACCTTTTCATTGTTGGTGCGCATAGCGCAGGAGTTGGAAATACTCTGCAGGGACCCCTTCGAATCCCTGCTTTTCCGGATGGCTTTCTCCCTAGCGTTCTACTGGTGAACAGGCACGGTTCGGGGGGGCTGCAGGCAGTGGATGTCCGTCTGAAAGGTGATAGATTGGTGTTATGGTTGAGAAGGTCTAAGACCGATTAGGAGGGGAGAGGAAGAGAGGTAAACTTGCACAGAATTGGTTCTGGAGGTTTCCCCGTTGTGAATGTGAAGGAGTATTAACAATGGCGGCCACGGGCACCTGGCCCGCTGCTCCTGCATGCCGACGGGCAGGCATTGTCTCGGTTTCAGTTCACAGCAATCTTAAAGGCGGCATTGGAGCACTTGGGTTTGGACTCAGCGGAATTTGGGACCCATTCTTTTAAGAGGATCGGGAGATGGGAATTGTAACAAAGTAGGTCTTATGTACGGCCCGGACTCGTTATCTAAATAAGACTTTCTGTGTATTGCAGGTGGACAGAGACAGCTTTGGATCATTGGCCATTCCTACATGTACTGGGCCCACAGGTTAGCAGCAGTCAACACGAGTAACGCTCAGCTGGGCATACCTGAAACGGACCTGCAGGTACAATGGTTTAGTTTCCGAGGCTTGAGGTGGGCGCAGGTGCGCGTCTTGCTAAACAACTACGCTCATCACTACGGTGACCCTTATATGGTGCTCATCCACGCTGGGGGCAATGATTTATGGGTGATGCCTATGCAAAAAATGTTGAAGGAGATGAAGAGGGATATTGTCCTCTGGGTATGCCAGTTCCCAGGCCTTTTTATCATCTGGTCCGAGATGATAAAAAGGCGTTCATATCGGTATGCTAGAGACCCAGTTTTAGATGATAGGGCCAGCCCAAAAAAATCAATAAGCAGATGGCCAGTTTTGTGCAAAATTTAGGTTTTATTTCCATTAGGTACCGGGAATTCGAAGGTGTAGATGCAGATGAGTTCTTTTGTTCTGATAAGGTGCACTTAACCGAAATTGGGTTGGAAGTGCTGATATTGAAGTTCAAGGAAGGGGTAGATCGGGCACTAGCTTTATTGAGCGAAAGGGGGGGGGGGGTCGCAGCCTTAGGAGGTGTCCCTCAGCCGTCCCGTGGTGGGAGGTGAGTTGCCCGGCCCACTGGCTTAAGTGGGCGTTGCCCTGCCTCATGGGAGTGCTTGGAAAAGCACTGGGTGGCCCTGGGCGTGGGCCCAGGCCGTGAGGTTACTGTCCTGGCCAGGCTCCTACTCCATTATGTTAATTAAGGAATGTTATGTTAATTACGGTAATTATGTTAAATTATGGATTATGTTAATCCAGTTGGTTAATAAAGTTGTGGCCCCTGTTACTCCCAATTTGGTGTCAGTCATAAGCTAATGGATCATGCTGGGGTCATGGTGAAGAGATCAAAAGAACCTGAAAGGTCTGCTTGATAGCTTTGGACACAACAGCCTTATCAAGCACTGAAGTTAGCAAATCGTAACACTGGCTATTTAAGGGGTGGGGACAGGGATCCTTCCACAATTCCAGATAATTTACCTGGCAATTTATTATAAAATAAATAAAAAAACGAACTCAAAATGTGTAGTCGTGGTGTATCAGTCTAATTCATATAGCATGTATATGTATTTGGGTATCTGTGTCAGCATATAAAAAATATTAATGTTTCTATGTAAATATACTTATATATATAAGTTTATCTGTGTGATTACCAGTGTGTGTCTGCATGTTTCAATGTGTCTGTATATCTATTTCTGTCAGTGCTTTTTCTGGTTCACATTTATTTGTGGTTTTCGTTTTAGTTTGTTCATTAGCATATTGGTGTATATCAGTGTGGCACTACGTATTCAAGTTTATCCATTTGTATACAGTTTTTTTAATATACCTGTACCTGTGATATTTGTTAGATAGTGTATTATTATATGTTTTATTAGGCGATGGAGAGTGTGTTTGTATCAATGTGTAGCATATGTATCAGTTTATCACACAGTGTGCATTTATGTTCATATCAGTCTGTACTGTGTGTATTTATGTGTACTGTTTGTTTACTAGTGTAGCTTTGTGTGAAGTACTGAGTCTGTGTGTGTTATAGTGTGTGATGTGTAATGCTATGTGTCTCTAGTTTGTATTACATATCTATATGTGTGTATTAGTATGTACGTCGTAATGAGTATATTATGGATTTACTTTATGATGTACTTCTGCTTCTAATAATTTCTGCATGCCTTTCTGATTTGAGCAGACCTGACATTTCAAAAAAGAAGTGAAAAAGTCACAATAGGAGTTAAATTATCCTCTTTGTATAGGCTGACCTCAGCCTTCGTGATTCCACTTATTGCCGAACGAAATCAATAACAGATACAAAGCACAGAGAAATGCCCATCTAATGACAGCTTAGCAGGAGCAGATGTGCAACTAATAAGAAGCATGGCTTGTACCATTATGTAGAGATATTTCCCACCATAGAGCTGATGATGAATTCCTGTCATCTCTGAGAACAGCAATGCACATTGGAGTGTATAGTCTGGTCTTTATGTTTTTTTTTGTTACTTTCCAATCATAAAATTAAAAACAGATAGGAGCCACATAATTAAATTGCCCTTTTCCTGAATTCCCGGACTAGCCCTATGGATGATCTAAGAGCAATACATGTTGTAAGATCCCTTTATATATATATATATATATATATATATATATATATATATATATATATATAAAAAAAAATGAATAAATGTTATAGTATATATATATATATATATATATATATATATATATATATATAAAATACTTTTGTTTAAAGAACTAAAATTTGAAAATGCCAATATATAGAATGTTATAAAGTAAAAAATAAATACAACCTTTTATTTATTATTTATTGCTAGTGACTTGCCCGTCAAAAATGACTGGGCAAAAAAATTGTAAGGCTGGTAATGCTGTTTGCCATGGACTTTAATTTTTTGGGTGGTCTGAGATCCTTCGGTGCTCATTGCGAGCCTCGCGCTGAGCGCCTTTGGCTCATTGTGAGGCTCTTTGTTGTTGTATTTTTTTTTATCAGAGGTGCTTTTGCTGTCATTGTAAGGTCGGCGCTGATCTGCTTTTTGCACTTATTGCAAGGCTTTGTGTGCTATGAGCAGCGTTGGTGCTCGTTGTGAGACGCGCCGTGAATGGCTTTTGTGTTTTTTTTGGGATAGTGTTTTTTTTTTTTGTGTATATTAGTTTTTGTATGCTAATGAAATAATGAATACATTAATAAATGAATATACTTTACCTATTTGGAAGTAATATATGCAGGAAGCATTGTGCTGAAGAGCTGACAATCTGTTTTGATGTTCCTGCAGCATACAATGTAGGTTTGCACTGTTGTGGAGCTGAGGTGTAAGTGTCAGCAATGTGTGCAATGTGTAGTGTAAATAGGCTGCGTGCGTGAGGGGAAGCCGTTAGTGTAGCTGTGTACTGGCGGCGAATGTGTATGTGGTACGCGGGTGTGGATGATTTAGCGTCCTTGCTAGAAGTGTATCTTGTACCTCGTATGGCTTTTTGGAAAAGCCGTATGTGCTTGGTGGTGTTTTGCGGCTTTAGGGTCCTGTAGCCTCATTTTCGTTTTTTGGGGCGGCCATTTTTTCTCTTGCTTAGGGGATTTTTATGTGTCTAAACTCTGTAATTTGGACTTAAATTGAGGTGTAACTTCACTTGCAGAGGTCCTGGGTGCACCCCCTTGCTGTGGGTAAGCCTTTTATGTAATTTTTGTGTGTATTTATTGTTTTTTTAATGCTTTCCGCTGCGGGCGGTTCGGCCGTTAAGGTCGTATTTTTGCCCTTCTCAAGGGTCCGCATTTGCGGACCAAACTGCGTCCCTTGCTTTGCGAGGGAGGCAGTTAAAGTGGGCTTGCTTTGCGAACTAGCAAAGCGTGACAACGATTCGTAGTTTGACAACTATTATATGTGATATACAGTGATATTGTATCATGGTCACCAACATTGTGTGGCTACAGAAGCAGTTTGCTGAGAAGTAGCTCTAATGGCCTTTTAGCATGTTATATATATACTACCCATCTATAATAAAAATAAAAAAAAATGAATCATAGTTCTATGTAGTGAAGAGAGGGCACTAAAAATGGGTGACTATTTAAAAAGAAAAAGAAAAAGAAAAGAAAGAAAAACAGATGAAGAGTAAGAGAGAAAGTCTGCTTTCATTTTACTGAGTTTCTAAAAGCCTTTATAATTTTAATTATTCCGCTTCATTATTGCAATCGGTTCAAGACGTTTATTTGCTCAATGGTAGGTGTTTATTTTTAATGTAACTATTTGTTATGGCTGAACTATAATCAGATGCCCATAACACACAGGAAGCAGTGGCGTATATAAAAAACAGGCCAGGCTAGTGTAATGGCAAGAGTATGATCTGCAATAGGTCAGGTCTGTAACATGCGGGTAGTAAAATCAGAATGAAGAATATCTTGGCTCAGTAGCAGCAGACAGCAAAAGTGTGACAAAGAAAGGCCTAGTTTGTAGCAGGTACTCAGCATTAGGGTTGTCAGTGACAGGATGAGTAAAGGAGCTGTGGTTTGGTAGTCTGGAACAGTTGAGATACAGATGCAAGATTAAAAGGAAATTACTATAAATGATTCTTAACAAAGATAAGGTATATATTGCTGAATCTACAGACTGGTAAGCAGGGGATAAGAAATGAAAAAACGACAATTTAAGTTCATAACATTTGTAAAGGAGAAAGAAAAGTATACTACATTAATTTATTCTCTCTTATTCTTTTCTTTCATATGTGTACCCATTGTCTCATTCTTTCTCTCTCATTCTCTCCTTTCTCACTGTCTTAATTTATCTTCGAACTCTCTAGTCTCTCTTCTCTATTACTTCCCAGACCCTCCCATCATTATGATTAAATAGATGATCATGACCTTTTCTGTACTGCTTTCTGAGTCTACTAATATTTTCTTATGACATGTGTAGGCCATCTCTCTAAGACGGCTCTCTATTCTTTCATATGGAACAGTTTTGTTTAATGAAACCAAGTCTTTCTTCTTCACACCACTTCCTAAACCATGTATTAAAGTTTTTGCTGAAGATAATCCTTCTTTCAACACTCATATATACTGACAATACCTCTGAGAAAGAAATTATGTTTGCTATCTTCCTAATAGTTTCTCTGACTCACTATATACTACTATATACTACTGTGCACTTAATTCATGCTAGCATGAATATTTAACCAGCTCAAAAAATAGAGGTGATATCTCTAAATAAGTAAACTTAAATTTGTATTTGAATATATTCCCACCATTAAAAACACAAACCCAGTGCATAAACACTTACATTTTAAACTTGATTCAAAAAATATAATTTATTAAAGAACAGACACTGTATTGTGTATTAAATGTTAATTCCATGATTAAAATAATGTTTTTGCCAATATACTGCATCAGAAATGCACCAAACCACCCCCAAAAAATAAATATTCAAACAAAAAACAACAAACAAAACATAGATGTGCTCACAAAAAAATATGCTCACAAATGTGTTTAAACTATAAAATAATGAAAAGTCCCTGTGTCCTCGAAGGAGTCCTCCTACCTGAAAGGTTCTTACAATTGCTAAGGGAGCCCCAACTTCTTACTACAAATCCTTAGATTCAGTTTTAGTTCCAGACATTTGTGGATGAATGGGTCCTCCAATAGCTCATAACCATGTTTGGGATCTAATCTTGCATCCCCTTTAGAGATGTTTTATTTTCTCTAATTGCTTTTCATAACAGTTCTTCCAACTTGTGCTCTGAGATCTGCAAGATAAAATCTTTTAACCATCCTCATATTCTCTTCACAAACTTCTGGACCCCCAGTTTTCAAAATAAATTCCCCAAAAATACATTATTTCAAAAGAGACTGATGACACTACTCTTCACCCAGGTTTATTTTTTTTTAAGATATACATTTTCTTTTTTTATTTAGTGTAATGGAAGATTCAGTTTCATGCAAGGAAAATATATACACATGCAAATAAATTACAAAGATAGACATTTTTTAATTTTAAACAGATTGAGTAGATTTAATGCTAACTTCTGTAAAATCACACATACTACAAATGCTGATAAATTGATTGTTTATATTCAATACAAATGTATCCCCTGATGAATTTTGATTGTTCGATTAATTTATAATCATATTTATGTTTATTTGTTTGGTGTTTTTTGTTCATTATATTATTTAATCAATATCACTGATTATTATAGTTGGATAGTTATAATTGTTTTTTGAATTAATATTAATATATTGTAGTTTAGATTATTATAAATTGTTTGCCTTAATATGATAATTTTTGGAAAAGGCAACTAGTTATTATTTGTATTATTTTCAACGGATCTACCTCATATTAATAATGACTTATGACTGTAGTTACTAAATATGATACATATGGGTTACTGCTATAGAAATGTGACGAGTTGATTGAAGCACTTTACTCTTTAAAGATTATTTTGTGAGATTTTGATTGTTACCCAATATCATACCTGGGACAGCCATTTGTTTTTTCATTTTTTAATCATCGGTTTGTATTGATGTTTTTAATGGTGATTAATAAAAGTAAATTTTTAATAATTCTCTGTTACTATGCTATTTCTTTGGTGTGATTAGTTCCTTGGGGAAACCCACAGTAGCTATATAGAGTGTATTTTTCTTAATTTATGACGATATTGTTAACTGCCGCCATGTTTTCACCCTTACAACAACTGTCTGGTCCTGTCAGCAAAACACAGTACTTCAGAATCCAGGATATTATAGGCCCTTGTAAACAGGACTCTTACATTTCCTAAATAATCCTAGGAAATGGATATGTCCTAGACATGTCTTCTCTAGTACTCTTCTTTACTGAATGACACACACTTACAAACAATGAAAAACAGCAACACATTCTCATACCCTCCCTAAATAACACAGCCATCTTTGTACAATAACATTTCACAGATGATGTACTGAATATGTAGTATACAAGTGGGTACCTACTATAGTATGTGAAATATCATTTCAGACCTGGACTGTGTGCCAGCAGTCACATGGAAATTTTAATACAGACCACACTGTTTTATACTTCTGTCTTGATAAGATGGTCTTTTATTTTACTAATAGCATCTTATAGACTATAGTGGAATTTAGTGTTATACAAAGAATGACATTTTTTATTTTCTTCCAACTACTTCTACAGTTAACATTTCTTCATAGAAAATGTCTTTCAACATTACTATCTCACTGTTCATTATTAATGCAGTGCATAATTCTATTTCATGTATACTTGTCCAGTTCACTTTTCAATCTGCTTATAAGATATTTAATCTTTTTGTTTTACATACAAGACATTGTGTAATGTTCTGTGTCGTTTTAGCTCAGCATTGCTGATGTCACTGAAATTCTAATAATCCAAAACAGTCATATGGTAGCGATTAGCACATGTTTTAGGATATCTTTTTTCCATGAAATCCAGCTATATCTTGATAATATGAAAAGAATGTTGTAGAATAAAAATGGTAACTAAATCCACCAAAAAAAAAACAGCCAAACGGATAAAAGCCGCTTTAAAAGAAAACGAGAAACATAATGGTGGCCTTCAATAATCCTGAAATAATGGCTTGTGCAAACTGTTTATTTTAATATAATAACTGAGTGCGATTACGGGAAAAAACTACATTTTAGATCATGTGTAAGGACACGTTCCACCCTGTAAGAAAGAAAAAAAATATTTTTCTGAAAGAGGCACACATAGAATAATGATATAGGTATTTAATGTGTAACTAAAATCTGACCATCCAGATTTGTATAACTAGTATATAGAAAACAGGAAATGTTTATGCTATCCATTAAAGTTAAGCATCAACTACCAGGAATAGTTTTAGGTCTTAATATGTAAAGATTAAACCACAGACACATTATTTAGATGTAGCCCAAGTTGTTAACGATATAAACACATATTACCACATTAAAAATATTTCAACATGTTTAATTAGATCACAGGCATATCTTAAAACTAAAAAATAATATCTCAAAATCCAAATTATTTTAGAATTAAAAGTGAAAGGTAGTAAACAGGAGTCAGAAAATGCAAAGTATTGTGCAAAGTACACATTTTTGAAGTCACCGATATTTGTATTGTAGATTAATAACCCAATTTATAGCAAGTGTTATGCTATGAATAAAAAACAAATATAATAAAAGTGGGGTAAAGATGATGAATTAAATGTCTCACTGCTGAGAATGAAGTTCACATTAGTTTTGAAGAAAGTGTCATAGTACATGGCTCAGCAGTGACCCATTAAAATTATCATCTTTATACCACTTTAGTTATTTTTATTCTTTATTACCATTGGCTAGCATGTTACCACCCTTTCTCTTTGTTTTATGTATTATTTATAAAGAGTCAACAATTTCCATTACACTCTTTCTAGCTAAAATTAATTTCTGTGAAGTCTAAAAGTTTTGTAAATCCTTACAGAATGTATCCCTTATATCTATAATTTGGAGAAAGAGATGCAGTCAGTTAATGTACAGTTCATGTCAGTTTGCCTGTCGGTTGCAGCAAAACGCTGAAGCTGGATACTCTGGGGTTAATCTTCCTAGGACCGCAGCTAAACACACAGGAGTTAATCATAATACTACTACCAGGACAGGCATTTCCTCCAGGAGCACGGCTAGGAAATTAGCTCCTAAATTCCAGAGCCAATCAGAGAACACTTTCGGGCATTTAGTCCACATTTTCCTAGTTATCTGGCAATTCATGGCGATCTGTCTGCATAGTCCTAGCCTGTTGATTCCTATATTCTGTTTGCATCCAGTTTCTAGTCTGATCTAGCCCAGCTTGTCATCTATTCTATATCCATTTTGTCTATTCTGGTTTTAGTTCTGGAGTCTCAGGACAGTCTTCACAACTAGCTCAGTGCGTTTGTCAATAGATATCTGTCAATATCTGCGAGACCAGTTTCAGTCTGAAGTACAACCTCACAGTTTGTCCAATAGGATCAGAATGCACACCAACTATATTATAAGTAAACTGTTGTTGCTTATCCAAATATGTACGCTAACATACCCATTAATATTGGCAAGCATAAGAAAGCATGGAACTGCACACAACAAACTGAGAAAATATACGCCCTCATAGGTACATTTATATAATTTCAAGCAAATGTCTTAAATGGGGGGCAGTCTGTTGTTTGAAATAATGATATATGAGATATTGTAGATCCAATTGGCTGCCCCATGATTCCCAATAATGAGTAGTGTTTCTTCATAGCCAGATATGCATGATGTTGCAAATTCTCTATTGCCTTAGCTCAACTGTGGCCTTTCAGCCATTATCTGGAAAACATCATGGAGGTCATGCAATCCAACACATGCAGAGACAAAGGTTGATTTTTTTTTGGGTGTGCACTCAATTGGAGTTTGGTTCCTCATGTAATTCTCTCAGCAGCAATTATGTCAGACAAGCAGGATTAATGTTTACCAGCCATCAAGGAATCCCAGGAGCTGTTCTGTACTCTGCTAATCCTCCAAATGCTGGAATCTCTCCTGATTTCTGTGTAAGAGTTGCACTGGGCATTGGATTGTATAGCTGCTGTTCAACTGTAAAGTTTTATTGTGCTGATGAGGCACTAGAGATTCTAAATTGTTGAGACAGTGATGAGTGAGTGAGAAATATATTTGAAATAAACCAGGCAGTCTTTACATATTAACTCATTAACTCCCAGCAGGGCTATTAACACATACCAATGCAGTGTCTGACTGTCTCCGCTGGTCATTAAATTATTCAGCCAAAAATTCCCTACATATTTTTTCTCCTGCTTAATACAGGGAGGTAGCTAAGTGCAAAAAAAAAAAAAATGTTTGCAAGGTGGATAAGGTTAATGTATCCATCAATTTTTCTATTATTGTAATTATTCGATTAAAACATAGATATCTTATTCATAAAACTTTTGGGGAATTTGTATTATTATAGTAATTATTTTATTAAAAAGTATTATTGAACATATTCTATTAGAACATAAATGTTTGGATCATAATTTATAATTGCACATTTTAGAAACAGGGTTTAAGGATGGAGGTGGCTAAAGGGGAAAGGCATACAGAAAAAAAGAGGAAGAACGAAAGCGCAGTGTATAGAACCTGGAGACTGGGCTGGTATTCTTCTTCACATTCATTTTAGAGAATGGATATAATGTCATGTAAAGCACTGGAACAGTGCAGCAAGGCCATGTACTAGACAACCCTGTTGCATGTTGTATATAAATGTAAATTATATATTGTGCTGATTAAAATAGGGTTAGTGAATAAGTTAAAGTGCTATTTATATGTTTTTTGTTTGTTTTGTTTATGAAGTATCTCTACCATGTATATACAGATTATCTCCCTTGAGTTGTAACTATTACATTTTCACAATAAGTAGTGTTCTTTGTTTAGATTTCTTTAAAATAATTTGTTGTTTGTTTGTGTGTTGTTTATTTTTAAACTACTCTGAATTTAGCAGGACTAAGTGTAAAATGATAACTCTTCTAGTTTCCATTAACTCTTTATTACCAATGAAGGGCCACATTTTCCCACTGATTCTAACACCAGGTTAGTTATTTACTTGACCGCTCATAACCTTTCCTGTCACCTGGTTGCTTTGGCACTATCTTTGCCTGTAATCACATCAAAATATCTAGATTTATAGAAAGTGCATTCTATTCTGCATATTTTGCTTTATTGTGTATTTAAAAAGAACTTCCAGAGACATTTACATGGAATTATATATATAAGATGCCCACTTCTGTGTCATGTGTCTGCCCCATGCTCTATGCATGTTCCAGTTTCCCACCATAACCCTAGCAGTAACCCTAAAACCAATCACTTTCCCAACTATCTGTTACCTTTTATAACAGTCATCTAAACCCTAAATCCTAACCAAAACCCTCACCCTTAACCATAACACAAACTTTAATCTTTGTCATCAACTCAAATCCTAACCCAAATCAATCCACTTATATTGTTTTGGATAGCCAAACCAATCCAACACATTCACATATAGTGATATATTTGAATCTTATGCACTATAAGAACAAAACCCCAGTGAAGTGCCATGCCCAAGAATATATGGAGTCATAAACAATTTCACTTTGCGTATATAATTTGTATGCTACAGCTACATATCAGAACAAACATCTTTATCATTGCCTTTTGCATCTTGACCAGGATGTTGGGCTTTACTGAGTATATATATTTAGAAATAGATTGTTATGTATATATGTAAGTGTTTTACTCACATCTGGCAGGTAACTTAACAAGCTTGATCACAGAGTGTTATTTGATCAATTACTTCAGGAATGGGCAAGTTCGGTCCCTGCTGCCTATGGGCGAGGGAATCGCTTCTTCAGTCATCCTGATTGACTCATCTGTGCACAGAAAGGATATCCTCAAATACAGGGGCTCTCCAGGGCCAGTCTTGCCCACCCCTGAATTACTTCGGCAGATATAGACCCCACCAATGCAATAATTTAAAAAGCTCATGGGTTGAGTGAAAAGTTTGTTCACCTTTAATACTATAAACTTGTTGCTATTAATAAATTTATTGTTTTTTTACCATTTGAAATATATATGTAGTTTACCTGCTATCTGTATATACTCACTAATACATCCTATTGCCCTTTAACAGGTTAAATGTGTCTTGAAAAGTAACTGATCTAATAAATCATCCACATGAGAAATAGTTGAGATGTTATTATTGAAACTGTAAAATATGTATCTAATTTATTAAAGTGTGTTATGTCTTAAATAATCATAAAGCTCATTTACTTTGCACAATTTATTGAACTGGACTACTTTCTGTTTATTTTTTTATTGAACAGGTCTTACAAAAAAGCTGGAAAAAATACTAGCTGGATAAACAACTGACGTTTTGCAAGATTCCTCTCACAATGTACCTGCTCATTAGGCACATGTAGGCATGTTGGGCTTTGATCACAAAGTAATCCAAAATAAACACTTTTTCCTGCAAGTGAGACTTTCTCCCCATCAACTAAGACCAGATGCCTGACTGCACAACAAAATTAAAACCATCTGAATCCATTTTCCAAGTTGGAGTGTAAAATGTATACCTTTCATCATGTTCTCTGCATGACATGGTGGAGGGATGTAAAGTCTGGGCTGTTTGATGTGGGCTTGCTTGAGGAACCACAGTGGAAATTAAATCTCTTAAAAAGAAATTAAAATGTCCTGCTTCTGCAAGTAAATTGTGTGGAATTGGAAATGGAGTAATGTTGCCTGGATGAACATGAAGGTTTATGTAGAATAGTCACTTGTTAACAGCTTGGTTAAGATCACAAAAATGTACTACTGAAGTCTAGGAAGGTGCTTTGATTTGGTTGGTTTTGCTACTACTCATCTGTGGCTTGACAAATTGTTAAGTATATTCATTGCAAGCTGTAATACTTATTCATATTTGCAGATCTAGTGAGGATAACTTTCCAGAAACAATATGCTGTAACTCATAACTAGCTGACCCCTGAAGCTATCAATAGATTTGACTATAATAATCAAATGATGTACTGGAAAGTATGTGGCCTACCAGGCACAACCTTTCATGTATGGAGGGAGTGCAACAAAATTAAGTCTTTCTGGAAAAGATGTTACTTATGGATCTCAGGAATTGTGGAAGGGGAAGTCCCCTGTAATCCGCAACTGATAATTCTTCATATGAAAATAAATTGTCTGTTCCCTCAATGTAAGTTTTTGCTATCACATATTTTATTGGTAGTAAAATGGCTTATCATAAAATATTGGAAACATAATCAACTTCCTACGTTGCATGAAACGGAAAATTATATTGCTAGAAATAGAGACTTTGTTAAAGATGGACAAACGGATATTGTAAGAAAAAAGGGGTTTATCCTCTAACTGGCATTTCTGGGATTCATATGTAAGCTAATTGTCTATATGTACCCTCTGACTTGACTGTATAGTTGTTTTTCTATGATTGATAATGAAGACTTTTTTTTAAATCTTTTCTCTTCCAATTGTACCCTGTAAAAGTATTTGTACGTTTACTGTAAAGTATGTCTATCATTGTATTTGTATAAAAGTTAAAGAAAAAGAAAAAGAGACTGAAGGAAAAAAGAAAACAAAAGAAAGGAGAAAGTAACTTATAACTAGCCATCCCACTGTTCCCACTCCAATCCATCTTAAATATCTCTACTATGCTCATAAATCTTGGCAGACATTTCTTTTCTGCTGCCCTACTCTGCCGATCCCTTCACTATCTTCCCACACTGGTTAGAATTATGTTAAAACTCCTGACACGTACCCACAATGCCCTCAACAACACGACACCCTCCTACATTTCAGATCTAATCTCCAGATACTTCATTAACCACCCCTTCCACTCTACCCATAACATATGTCTCTCGACACCTGTCATCACCTCGTCATACTTTTGTCTCCCAAACTTTTCTTCTGCATCCCCCACTCTGTGGAATGCTTCACCTTCCACTGAGAGACTCTCCCCTACTCTCCACAGTTTTAAACACTCCAAACACTCCTTGAAAGCCATATATTCAAAGAAGCCATCAAATTGTTCCTTAACATCAGGGATTCAAACAAGACAGTACGCATGGATCCTGCTGACTCGATGGACATAAAAAAAACAACCCCCACTTCTTTTGTCCCTGGCACCCTTAGTCCACTCACATTCTGTACCGGTATGTAACTTTGACATAGTTGTCCTATGTATTCACTGCTTCCTCTGTAGTTAATGCTAATGAATATGTTGGTGCTTTATGTAAAGGTTAATAATACATTACATAAAATAATCAATTTTGAACACAGACCCTCTGCTCTAGTTCAAATGAACAATATTCTGTATATAACAATCCTATATAGGCAAATTGGAGTTTCTAAAACAGCAAATTAAGCATAGTTAAATATCTATCAATCTATCTATTTATCTATCTATCTATCTATCTATCTATTCTCAAGTTTGTCCCAAATTGCACAGCATGCAGAAAGTACAGTACATTCTCTTCTCCCCTGTCGTCCATGATATTGGTATTTTACCTACAGAGTGTCTATTAGCATTGAGGGCTAACTGATTGCAACATAAGACTTGACATCCTCTTAATCTGAGATCACGGCCATTGGAAAGAACCAGGTGGCTATTTTAACATGTAGGCTGATAAACCTCAGTTCTAATTGATTATCTGCTCACACCTGAAATTTACCTCCATAGGCCTGGATTTGCTGACCCACTAAAAATATATCCCTTCTGATTTGATTTTAATTCTTAACCCCTTGTTACATAGGCCTGGTTAATGACAGGATGAAAAAATGTTTCAATGCTCACATCTGGCATGCACTAAACTAATTTATTTCTTACAGATTTGAAATGTTCAATTATGTAGAAATAATAGATTTACAAAAAGTGAAACATTTTACATAAATGTAATATCTTTTATTAACTTCTACATATTTTAGCTCTATTCACTATTTTGTTGAGATAAGTGACATTGCTACATTTGTCAGCTAATCACAATAAATCTATGGTCAGCTAACAACACAATAGAAAAGCAAAGTAGAAAATAAGGAAGTCTTGGGATCTAGAACAGCCACTTGTGTTTTTAATTATTTTAGACTCATTATGGCTTGTCCTTTTAATGTACATACAAAATAGACAAGGATGCATATGTGTAGAATGAAAGGGTGAGTAGTGAAGTGGACCGGGCAATAAAAAGTGTAGAACTACATATACCCAAAAGAAACAAATAGGAAAATAAATATGAAAGTTAGCCCTTGAAAGTATGGGGATGAAGTCAGCGAGGTAGGCTGGTGAGATCCACGATAATCGAAGCCCACCAACTGGGATGCCAAGGACATAGAATCTGTGAGGAGCATATTATTTACAACTTTAAGGTAACTACTGTTTCATTAATTATTAATAAACACATATCTACTTTTGTAGTCCTATGTCTCTATGTCACACAAACAAAAGATGATGTGGTTCCTCTGAACAATGATTTACGACTCCAATGTCATCCAGCAGTAACACATCCTGTATTAATTAATAACAGCTAGAGCAATTTGTGCGGTTTGCAGAAAAAAATCCAAGCTTTCCCTGCAGCTATATTACAAGACATAGATCAATGGCATCCCACTGCGTCTCATCTTGACTGTCAGTGTGGCTTGGAACGCTATCCAGTCATTGCTCTTTTATCTATATAATATGTCTCTATACTACATGGAAGAGTATTGTAGTAATATCTGCATGAATATTCCAATATCATAATTGTCTGCAATATTGCTTGTTGTCACAGTTGCTGGCCCAATTGTATTAGTATGAGATTGGCTCAAACTGTTCTGAGACCAGACCAGCGATGCATACTTATGTGGATCTTCATAGACTCAAAATGGCTATGTAGAGCTGTAATAGATGCATTGCAGCTTTTCGTGGGATCCCCTTCAAAGTATATACTAAGTATAATGTAGTCAAGTGATGTATGTAATGCTATCTTGCTACATTCTTTATTGCTTTGCTGCTATTCTGATTCCAGTGGTGCATCCTTTGGCATCAATATGAAGAGTAACTGTGATGTGCAGGCACAACTCAAAATATATTTCTCTGATACTGTAGATCTGGATCAGTGGTGGGCAACTCAATCTTCCGAGATATGCCAAAAGTCCAGGATTTTCTGTACTCAGGTTCTTTCTGCTTTAGCAAGCTTGAGTTAGTCAGTTTCATTCTGATTGATCCAACTAGGTTCAAGCTGTGAGAGAACGAAACACATGATGTCCCTCGTAGGATCATGTTGACCACCACTAGATAGTAGTTACAACCTAAGACTAAAATGTTATGAATATTTATTAATACATTACCTCACTATTAGCCTACTGATTCCTATTTAACTGTGCCCATCATTAAAATGTGTATCATGCAGAGAATAGTGAGTATAATACAGCAGGGGTAAACAATAAGGTTCCCCTTCTGGATCACTACCTTCAATGAAGCCGTGAGCTATACTATGTCGGGTCACCCAAGATGGGCAGGTCATAGCAGAGAGGTCAAACAAATCATGGAGAAGGAACTGGCAACCCACTCCGGTATCATTGCCATGAAAGCCTTATGGATTAGCACATCCAGACACAAGATGTACCTGGAGTGCTGAGGTCTATAGGGTCTTGGAGAATCAGACACGACTAAACAACAACAAACAAAAATAATAGGGTTAGGATCTGTAACAGGACCTCCAGCACTTTTCTTCCAGACCACCACTGCATAATTTAATTCTTCCTATATCACAACTAAAACATCCAAACACTTAAAAAAATAATTGCATTATAATATTTTTCTCAGTCCCCACCACTATGTAAAATTCCTATATGAAAAAGAAAACAGGGAACATCTAAGTGTGTGGGATCCCATGTTTGTCTCTAATGCAGTCTAATGCTGTGTGTGCATCAATGCATATATACATATATATATACTAGCGATTTGCCGATAAAAAATTACGGCAATACAATTTGAAGCCATGGCAATGCTGTTTGCCACACAATGCAAGGCTATGGCCCCTCTGAGCACCTTCGGCACTCATTTCAAGCCCCGCGCTGAGCGCCTTTGGCGCTCATTGCAAGCCTTTCCCCCGTGTACTAACGCAGTTTGCCACACAATGCGAGGCTCTGCCCTCTCTGACCACCTTTGGCGGGCATTGCAAGCCCTGCAATGAGTGCCTTTGGCAATGAGTGCCTTTGGCAATGAGTGTTACTGACTTGGGTTCAGTGTTACTGCCTTGGGTTAAATGTTACTGGCTTGCGTTAACTGTGACTGGCTTCAGGCTCTTTTTTTACTGCCTTGTTTTCATCCTGTTACGTATTTTCAGCCGCCATTTTTTTTCTTGCTTAGGCAATTTTCAAGCGTGAAAAAGATGACAAATATGCCTCAAATGAACTTGCAACCTCACTCACAGGCTCCCTGTCTTTCCCCCTGTGCTGTGTGTGTAAGTTAATTTGAGGCATATTTTAGGTTTTTTGGTGGTCTTTCCAGTTCCATGGACCGGCCATTAACTTTGTAATTTTTGCAAGGTCCACAATTTCTGCGAAGTACTACGGAGCTCACGATGAGAGCCTTTGGCGCACATCGCGAGCCCCGCAATGAGCGCCTGCGCCGCTCATCACTAACCCTGCAATGAACGATTTTCGAGGCTCATTGCAGCCTAAACCTAAATCCTGCAGACCTCGCGATGAGCGCCTGTGGAGCTCATTGCAGCTAAGTCCCGCGGGCCTCTACCCCCGCAACTGCGTCCCTCGCTTCGCAGGCCCGCAACGGGATGACAGCTTACAGTACGACAACTATATTAGTGATATATATATATATATACATATATTTGTGTCAGTATAAGTATGTATTTGTCTATTTACAGTATATTTTTGTGCTGCTCTATCAGCCCCATTAAATTTGAAGCCTGTATCGCTATCAGCACACCCGCAAGGGCTGCGGGCTTTATATTCTGCTGAGTTACAGAGCCATTACATTTAACCATGCTGAGAGTTATGGGCCGGAGAAGCAAACCCGTAAACCATTCTTGCTTTGCATGTTAAATGTGTGTCCGTGAACATGATCAACTAGTCAAACCCGTAGTTATGGGTTTAGATGGAGCCAATGGCAAATGAGATCGCCATCATTACATCACTGAAAAATGGAGGTTAGATTTCAAAGCCTTACGGGTTTCAATCGGCCCCGCATTCCAGAAATGATGCAATATTAATAAATCAGTAAATATTATAATCTAGTCCATTCGAGTTCCATTATATGTATTAACACATTGATTGCCGGGATCGATATAACACGGAAATTAAACAGAAATAAAAGTATTTTATATTGTAGATTAGCGAGCTTGAGAATGTTGTGCTATTAATTTTAGTACGTAACATCACTTTCCGTTTAATTGTAAATACAGTAGTGTGTGTATATTTGCATTTACAGTGCTACGGAAAGGACTTTAACCCCCTAGCGGGTCCTCTCTAGTACCCGTTGGCTTTTTGGCTCCATTTTTGGGTTATGGGGTTGAACACCAGTGAATTTGTAGCAATTTAATAGTGTGATTGGAAACCTAACAGTTACAGACTTGACAGATCAAAGGATTTGTAGCAGTGGAGTTCAGATTTCGACATCCCGTAGGGTTTTTCGCCCTTAACCTGCAATTTGTTAGCGGGCTGCTTTACGGGGCCAAATTAATTGCGGTAAGTCTTGCGGGCTACGTTACTGGCTACGTTTTTTCACGTTCAGGGAATTTAATAGGGCTGTGTGGGTATCTGCATATGTGTGTATCTGAGTCAGTCTGCTCAGTGTATGAGTGTTTGTATCTGTGTGTTTATTCTGTATATATTACTGTGCATTTGTATATCGGAGTCAGTCTTGTGTGTTCATATGCTTGTGTGGTTGGTAGCTCAGTCACTTTTCACTGTGTGTATCAATATATGTATACCTATCTGAGGCAATGTACCATCAGTGTGTGTGTTAGATTGCTCTCTGAGTGTGCGGATTACTCCTGATAGTGTGTTGGTCTTATTCCTATGCTCTGTAAATCTAATATTCTGAGTGACTGGAAACAAATTACAAGTGATTTTTGAATATCTTATAAATACCACCTTACACGCATCTTTGTGCCAGGTGCTGGCATTCATGGGATATAAGTAATTTACCTTCTATTAATAACAATGTCCTGTAGTAAACTGGGACAGCTTGTAGTCATACTTTGCACATGGAGCCTCTGGTATGCCTGCTAGTGCTTTTTGTCAAGCCTTAATTAGATCAATATGAGCACTTTTCATTGTACGTGAAGGATTTTTCCTTAAAGCTTGTTTGATCAGCGGCTGCATTTTCTTTTTTTTTTTCTTCTCTCATTTTTTTTTAAAGAAAATATTTTGGAGTCCATTTGCTGTCGCTGCCAAGAAGTCTTGAATTTCATAAAAGTGGAGTGGTAATATGTTACAAATGTAACTGTAATTTTTACATTCATACTTACATAGTCTGGAGCTTTAATTGTGACCAGTACAATTTAACCCCTGAAGGAAAAAAAAACTAAATATATTTAGAAAAAAAGAAAAAGAAAAAAAGTGAAAAAATGTTTCATAAGCAGTATATTTGTGAGGAGCTTTACTTCTAATATAAAACATCACAGATGCTTGGCAAACCCAACTGTAGTTAAACCTATGCTATTGTTTTAAAGCCCTAACACTAATTGTTTACATGGAATGGGTGAATGGCTCCAGTCTTTACAATGCTCGATGTGGCATTATTTGTTTCAAGTCTACTTCTGTTCCAGTTGGTTTAATTCCCTAAGATAAACATAGATATTTCTCCTACTGAATTTGATTGCGAAAGACATAGGATATGAATAAACACACTTCCCTAAGTGTAGTAAAGTTCGAAGTATAGGTAAATCAAGCAACTGCAAGGTTTGCTGCTTTCTCTGCTACAGAGAACTTTAAATGAGATAGAGATAGAACAGTGAAAATCAATTAAAATATACTTATAGGTTTTTAAATTATGCCTTTTTACCCATATATCTTTGTGTTTATATGGGCTCCTATTCAGTGTTCTGCATTAGTAATGAGCAGGTTTATAGCTGCGTACCAAGTGGTTCATTGAAGCCTATGGAGCTGGCTGTGACTAACAGCTCTGTCAGTTATACCCGCACAGCATGTTCAAAAAAGTGGTGATGTCATTACTGTAGGTTGCCCTAGCTTCTCACTCTTCAGAGACTCACTGGACAAGGCACAATGCTCCCGCTGCATTGCCTCACAGCATGTAGTGTCCTGCTTAAAGACCTACATGCTTACCTTGCAGTATATCTTTCTGCCTGTGCCCTACACAGCAATTTTTGCCACAGGAAACAAGTGAAATGTATTGAATAAAATAATTTACATGGCACTACATATTTAGAGTCATTTGAGAACCTTTGAAGTTCAAGAATGGTGAGAATGTATTCAGATTCAGATAATGTTGTGCAGGACACAGTCATATCTAGAGGAACAGGATGGGACAGATGTGAGGCATTGTGATAACCCAGAGATTGGCGGCTGTGTGCCACCCCACACCACCTGCTTTTAGCTTACAGAAATTCCTCTAGGTTGTAAATGTGGGGTTATCTCTCACTGCCCAGCCTGCATAGTCAGTCCGGGAACAACCTGTCATCATGATACAGGAAAGCAATACTACTCCCAGTGGTTAGGAGACGAGTTGCAGGCACACAATAATAATTCCAAAGGTTAAAATTATTATATTCCCTCAGAATGAAACACACACCTCAAATTATGTATTTTCAACAGACAACCCTTATTAAACCACAATCTAGTATTTATAGCATACAGAGACCAGTCACAAGAGGTTTACTAATCGTCCCACCAGGTTACTTACTGTCATGTCAGGATTATTAATTACCCTTGACAGATATTTTCCTTCCTTTCTTTTGAACTCAATAGGGGCCCTATTCACTCCCCCTGCCATCACCCCCCCCCTTCCTTCAGCAACCAACATTTGTCCAAATCAAGCGCGTATTACATGTATGTCATCATGTATGTCATCTTCCTTAGCAAGTCCCATGTCCATTTAAATATTTAGCAAACATGCGGGCTTGGGTAACAAATAACATGAGTCCATGATTCAGGTACCAAGTAGAGATGTAGCGGACAGTTCGCCCGCGGACTATTTGCGGCGATTTTGGCATGTTCGCGCTCGCGTTGGACGTCGAACACATGAGCTTCTGGGTTCGCCCCCTATTCTTTATCATTGAGGAAACTTTGACCCTGCACCTCATAGTCAGCAGACACATTCCAGCCAATCAGCAGCATACACTCCCTTCCAGGGCCTTCCATTTGAAGGACAGCATCCATTTTAGAATCATTCTGAAGCTGCATTCGTTGTGAGAAGACAGATAGTGCCGCTGCTGGAGATTTAATAGTGAAATAGATAGCCAGGCTGTGTATTTAGCTTCCACTACAGGCCTGAAGAACTCATCTGATATCTGCTGCAAGGACAGCAACCCAAAAAGCCCTTTTTAGGGCTAGAACATCATTTATTTTATTTTATAATTTTTTTCTGTGTAATCTAATTGCATATGCCTGCCTGCCAGTGTGTGTGTGTGACAGGCTAACACCTAACAGCTTATATTGTGCTCAGTGAAATAAAACAACACTTTTTTGACTGTAATAGATTGAATAGCAATTGCCTGCCTACAGGCGTGTGTGTGAAGCCTATTGCATCTACTCTGCCAACTTTTGCCAGTGCACAGTGATACGTCATATCTGGTGCAACCGTAGTGTACAGTGACATAAAACAACACTTTTTTGACTGTAATAGATTGAATATCAGTTGCCTGCCAACAGGTGTGTGTGTGAAGCCTATTGCATCTACTCTGCCAACTTTTGCCAGTGCACAGTGACACTCATATCTGGTGCAACCGTAGTGTACAGTGACATAAAACAACACTTTTTTGACTGTAATAGATTGAATATCAGTTGCCTGCCTACAGGTGTGTGTGTGAAGCCTATTGCATCTACTCTGCCAACTTTTGCCAGTGCACAGTGACACTCATATCTGGTGGCGCCTTAGATTGCACGCGCAGTGCCCCAAATTTGAAGAAGGAGGTCCGACCAAGCATCTTTTTCCATCTCCCTGTTCCAAAAATCAATGCCATATACACGTACCCTAATAGTGGACGTAACAGGGATTAAACCGATAGGAATAGTACTACTTAACAGTACACACCTTATAATAACGCAGACAGAGGCAACACAGAGAGAGGAGTCTGAAGAAGAGGAGTCAGAGGAGGAAAGTGGCTTTGAGGAGGTGGAAGACCAAACACAGCAGGCATCCCAGGGGGCTTGTTGTCACCTTTCGGGGACTTTTGGTGGCTGGGTGGAGGAAGAGACCTTCAATGACATCAGTGAGGACAAGGAACGGGACATGACTAGCTTGGTATCCAACCTTGTGCAAATGGGGAGTTTGCGGTTGTGCAAAGAGACTGTTTGCAGTTGTTTGCGGTGCATTAAACAGGGAGATTGGTCTGTTACTGTGAAGCGGGTGTAACCCTTACACTACCTGATCGATACAACATCATACCTGATGTTTTAAAGCATGTTATTCCAAACAATTTAGGAATGTTAGATGATTTATGCCCTTTACGGCTTAAAACCAGACTCTGCATCAACTATGTAATTTTCCGTGGGAGTTTAGTCCCCTTGAAACAACTTTCCCATCACTATTGTGGCCAGAAAGAGTGCCTGTGGGTTTTGAAATTCGCCTGCCCATTGAAGTCTATGGCGGTTCGCCCGGTTCGCCCGTTCGCGAACATTCGATTGAAGTTCGCGTCCGATGTTCGCGAACCAAAAATTTGATGTTCGCGACATCACTGGTACCAAGTTCCCCTCATGGCCCACAATAGTCCTCTGGGCATGACAGGTATATTATGGACAAGTAGCTATTATGCCAAAAAGTTGCATATATTGCTCCTGAATCATTGTTAAGGCTTCACAATGGTGTTTGCTTTATGAGTAGCAAAACATGTAAAAATTACTCTTTGAGAGAAGTAGAGGTGCATTAATTGGTAATAATAATATAGAAAATTAGGATTTGTGCAAGAGAGAGAGTTTTGTTAGTTGTAGAGAGGTAAAACGGACTCTGTATTTGTCACGACCTAGTGGCAAAGGGGACCGTGTGTGCCCCAAACCCTCATGCTTTCAGCCACAGGAACAGGGTTTTATCAATCTCAGCGCCCAGCTGCCTTTTCCAGGTATCAGGATACGGGATCACAGGAAAATGCCATGGTCCCTTAGGATAGGACAAGCAGGAAGATCAGGATATAAGCCAGTTTAGTATAATAATAAAAAGTCTTTCAATTTGGAGACCAGAATGAAATACACACTTTGAGCCTTATTCAATTGGCCGAATTTAAGATACGGAGGCCCGTAAGTGAGATCGCAGTCAAATTTGCTATTCAATTGGCATGTTTTTGAGTGCTCGGATCGGGTTACGAGGTATGAGCTTAAAAAAATGTCGGCCATCTAACTCGTAACTTACACCATGCAGAAGCATTTGATGTGTCACTTTCGCATTGCTAAAATCGCAAATTGCTATTCAATGCTCCAATTCCCCAAGCTCAGAAACGTATCCCCAGTCGTAAACCACAAATGGAGAAAATCCTACGTGTACTTGAGAGGACCCACAAAGGGGTTAAACACCAATTCGTAGCACTGTAAATTCAAATAAAACAGCAATCCTGCACTGTAAATTATGGGGGGAGAAATAAAAGATATTATAATTAATTGCACAACAGTCTCAAGCCTGCACAACTGCAGGAAATAAGTTCTATTTCTATGTGTCACTTCAGGGTTAAATGTTCTTGGGTATTAATGAGTTAATACATAACAGGCCACCCATATGGACTAGAACAGTATTGGCATTCATTTTAATAATTCTTCCTTTTAAAGTTGTGCGAGTCCAATCGCATATTGGACTCCCAAACCTGATTGATTGACACGTTACCTCCATGTTTTACTGTTGTATTTATGACGGTCTCATTTTCTATTGGCAGATTCGAAAGGGGCGGTTACGGGCTCCGTGAATTCATATGGTTCCCGCCCACAACTGCTCCAAACTAGTACATGGTTTACGGAGATGGCTTGAGGATCGCAACTCGCGACCTGGAGCAATTGAATGGCCTTGCAGACGGAAACCAACACGAGCCTGCATGCATCTGTCTGCAATTGAGTAATGGGCGTGCAATTGAATGAGGCCCTTTGTTCATGCATATTCAACCACCACTTTATTGATAAAAGCACAGCATATTTATGCACAACATATGTCTGTGGTCGATTCACTTCTCAAGTCTGTAGTAGGATTTAAGCTGATGATCACTTTCACCCTGTCTTAAAATAGGTAAATAAAAGCTAGCTAAGAGTTAATGTTAATCACTTAGAGTTGATTGTACAGTGTATTGCATATTATAGGAATATACAATGTGTAATAACCATATTATTGTGATATCTAGTATAAAAACACATTAAACGGACACATTAGTTTTATGTGAATATTTAGCTACATTATTTAATTCATTCAATACCCTGACATATAATTATGATATAACATTGAAATATGACATAACATTTACATTTTATATTGTAATAGGTATGAGGAGGAAAACTAATTAATCAATCTTATAATATTTATATGAATCAACTTTTTATCTAAAATTCCATTTAATAGGTATTTTTAATTATTTAATACAGTATTTAAATCTAACTTTTGAATTAAATTTAATTGTAAGAAACTAGACTGCCATTCAGTGTAATGCACAAATACCCAATAAAATTGTTACTACAATATTGCATAATGTCACCAGCCTTAGTTGCTGTCTCAGCTGATTGGTTAGGCAATTAACCTTTGGTGGAAGGTAGGTGCTTTGACTCTGAAAACACAGTTTCTGGTTACTAAAATGTAACATTTAAACGTTTCAAAGCACTGCACATAAACATGAGATGGATTTAGATCAGTGCTGTCCAGCAGGTGACTGCTATGCTAGATACAGACAACCAGCTGATTTATGTGGTCCATTGACCATATATTCATCTATATATTTAAATATATGTTTTTATATTGTTATTAAAATTCGGACCACCTGCTCACTAGCCAATATAAATCCTGTTAACCAACTCATCGGCTGATAAAAACCTGCCCTTTTACACCAAAGAGGCTGAATAGCATTGATTTGTTCTAAGCAATTAAATGTATGTTATATACATGTGGTATTTTAGTAAATTCCTTAAATTGTTCCTAAGTTGATTTATTTTGTATATTTTCTCTGTGTTGTTATTTTAAAATCCCATATTTTGTAACCGAAATGTTCTGTGTTTTCATAGTACAGAAGGTCTCCTGTAATCAAATTATGTTACAAAATTCTGTTTAGTATTAAAGCATATTTGTAAGTAAATATCATTTTCAAAGGCATTCTGTTCTGAGTCTTACTAAATATCACTCAACAGCAATTGTGCTACTTTACAAATGCTGGGGTCTATGTATAAACAAGTAGCTGTGCTGTGGTGATTAATATGCCCTACTAATTCTCAGTGATGAAGCCATTCCAAACTCAATCAAAAGGATATTAAAATCCATAATATTTATTGTAGCTTCACCATAAATTGATCCTTTAACAAGGTCTTGGCCCATTAAAACGTTTCTAATATATATACTGGTGATTAAGGGCTTTTAAAAAAAAATATATATAGCTGTTTTTATCATCCTCCCAGATAATGCTTGTGTACACGATACACTACCATTTGAAGAGAAAACTTTAAGACAAAGGCGTTCTTGGATGAAATCTAAACAAAGATGTATCTGGATAGTTCTAGCTATATCCAGGTGATCTGGAAGCTGACACTTCATGGACCAACATTACATGGAATATCTCACTGCTGGTCATGTAAAAGTTAAAGGATGACACCACTGCAACAGTGTTCTCCCCAGGTGGTTGAGAGGGAGCTCCTCCTGTACATTTTGGAGCACCACCCAGCTTGAGCAGCGTATGTCAGACTGGTTGCTTCATTGTGTCACCCACCTGGTCAATTGTGTCGCCCCGAAGATTGCTGAGGAGAACACTGAGTATTCTTAGCTTGGATAGTCCTGCAGATAAGATTGTCCAAATGGCTTTATATTATGAACTGTAGGAACTGAAAAATGATTATGAAAATTAGACAATGATTAGAATGATCCACTGTGGGCAGCATAAGTGAAAGAAGAAGCTAACAGCTTTCCAACATGCATACATTAAAAAAACTAGAAGCCAGATTCAACTGCAAGCCTGCATCTCGTATGTCTGCTGGCGTGCTGGCGGCTCCCTTTCGTCTCCAATTCCGGCACTATTCAATTGAGCAAGTGTGCAAGTTATGGCCTCAAGCCCGTAAACCCCTTCCACGGCTGCAAACTGTTAATGGGCAGGCCGAGATGCGATCCGCTGTTACAATCCAATCACTGTATAACGTAGTGCGTCACAGGCCTCTCAGCCAATAGAAAGTGGTCTAGCTGCAAATGATTGACAGTGAGAGCTTATTAAGTTGCGTTCCACACGCCCATGGACTGACTGTGTTGTACTTTTGTTCAAAGTAGCACGCATTTCCTGGAGTTGGGAGTTTTTGCCATAGAGTGAGAAAGTAGGCAAATTGTGAGAGCAGTATATTGCAATTTTTTTTTTCCATTCATCCAATTACAAATTTACACTATCCCATCCCCCTAACCCCATCACACAACAGTTAAGAAATACACATAACACAAACATTTTTTCCCTCATATAAACGTATTCACCCCCCTTGACTTGTTACCTATTTTGTTAAATTACAGTACAAGTTCCATGTTTTGTTAATCTGAATTTTATGTGATGGATCAGAACACAATAGTCTAAGTTGGTGAAGTGAAATGAGAAAAATATATACATAAAACTAGTTTTTAGAAATAGAAAACAGAAAATTGGCATGTGCGTATGTATTCACCCCCTTTGTTATGAAGCCCATAAAAAGCTCTGGTGCTACCAATTACCTTCAGAAATCACATAATTTGTGAAAAGATGTCCACCTGTGTTCAATCTAAGTGTCACATGATCTGTCATTACATATACACATCTTTTTTGAAAGGACCCAGAGGCTGCAACACCTAAGCAAGAGGCACCACTAACCAAACACTGCCATGAAGACCAAGGAACTCTCCAAACAAGTAAGGGACAATGTTGTTGAGAAGTACAAGTCAGGGTTAGGTTATACAAAAATATCCAATTTTTTGATGATCCCCAGGAGCACCATCAAATCTATCATAACCAAATGGAAAGAACATGGCACAACAGCAAACCTGCCAAGAGAAGGCCGCCCACAAAAACTCATGGACCGGGAAAGGAGGGCATTAATCAGAGAGGCAGCGCAGAGACCTAAGGTAACCCTGGAGGAGCTGCAGAGTTCCACAGCAGAGACTGGAGTATCTGTACATAGTACAATAAGCCGTACGCTCCATAGAGTGGCCAGAAGAAAACCATTACTTTCAGCAACAACAAAAAATGGCGCATTTTTTAGTTTCCGAAACTGCATGTGAGAGACTCCCAAAATGTATGGAGGAAGGAGACTAAAATGGAACTTTTCAGAAAATGCTATGTCTGTCGCAAGCCCAACACATCACATCACCCAAAGAACACCACAGTGAAACATGATAGTGGCAGCATCATACTGTGAGGATATTTTTCAGCAGCCGGGACTGGGAAACTGGTCAGTGTTGAGGGAAAGATGGATGGTGCTAAATACAGGGATATTCTTGAGCAAAACCTGTTACACTCTGTGCCTGATTTGAGGCTAAGACGGAGGTTCACTTTCCAGCAGGACAATGACCCCAAACACACTGCTAAAGCAACACTTGAGTGTTTTAAGGAGAAACATGTAAATGTGTTGGAATGGCCTAGTGAAAGCCCAGACCTCAATCCAATAGAAAATCTGTGGTCATACTTAAAGATTGCTGTTCACAAGTGCAAACCATCCAACTTGAAGGAGCTGGAGCAGTTTTGCAAGGAGGAATGGGCAAAATGTGATTGCCACAACAGGTGGCTCCACAAAGTACTGACTTTAGGGGGGTGAATAGTTATGCACATTGACTTTTTCTGTTACTTTGTGCTATTTGATGATTGCTTCACAATAAAAAAAAAACATCTTCAAAGTTGTGGGCATGTTCTGTAAATTAAATAATGCAAATTCTCAAACAATCCATGTTAATTCCAGGTTGTGAGGCAACAAAACACGAAAATTGCGAAGAGGGATGAATACTTTTGCAAGGCACTGTATACAGAAAAACGTATATTTATTTAACCTTATATTATTTTAAAGATTTAAATGGTGGGAGGAAAGAAGAGGGGAGAGGAGTTGAGAGGCAGGGAGGAGGATATGAGGTGATTAGGAGAGAGAGGTGGCCCTGGGGAGTGGTGGAGGAGAGGAGGAGGAGGTGAGGAGTGGTGGAGGAGAGGAGGAGCAGGTTGAGGAGTTGGAGGAGGAGGTGGCAGAGGAGGAGGTGGTGGAGGTGGAGGAGGTGGAGGAGGCGGTGATGTAGGAGGTGGCAGATGAGGAGAGTGGTGGAGTAGTTGTGGAGAGGTTGTGAGGCAACAAAACACGAAAAATCGTCCAGGTTCTAGCCTAAATGTCAGATAGTTAGGAAAGAACACAAAATAATGTATTATTCATCATACTAATAACATATAACTTTCATTTGATCTCTTTCAGCATCAAGGAGGTATGGGTCCAGTGGTGAGCCAGAAGCCGTCGGCTCCATTGAGGAGCAAGCCCCCGCTCCGCAGGAACCGGCACAGGGTGAGGATGAAAGAAGAGGAGGAGAAGGCCCTCGTTCGGAGGAGGCAGATGTCATCTGGCTAGTGGGGTCACCAGCAAGTCCATTTGACCCCCAGTATCCCCCTCCTACTGGAGGTACTAGCTGGGCTTGACTCCACCTCCTCCTCTCCTCAGCAGTGTGTCCAACTGGCTGCCACCACAACCACCGGGACCACCAACACCAACGCCCTTATTGAGCCAGTCTCCAGCCGGGCCACAGACCTTCCCCACTGGGCCACCACCACCACCACCTTTCACAAGGCAACAACCCAGGGACCTCCATCCACACCACTAAGCTAGGTTGCGCAGGCGGATATGCTGGCCATCATGCGGCAGCAGTTGGAGTGTTTCTGGGGGATCCAGGCCAGCATCTCCGCCAATCATGTGGAGGATATGTGCAGCCTGGCCAGGCGCAATAGGGAGGACAGGAGGCATCATCTGATGACTGAATCTTACCTTTCCTACCCCATGCCTCCGCCACGGCTACTCCTGGGGGATGCTTCCCCCTGCAACCCCCCCCCCCCCCCAGCACTTAGGAGACGGTGGCCGTCCACAGGCAATTGGGGCCTTGTAGCTAGGCATAGGAGGACCTATGGGCTACCCATATGTTTGTGCCTTCTCAGCAGCACTCCTCAGTGACCATCTATTGGTGCAAATGTTAACCTAATCTATCCTGGCTCCAGAGTCTTGGATCTTGGCCTAAGTGATGGTGATGTTTGGTAAGCAGATGGCTACCTCCCATCACATGGTCCAAGATCCTCTTCTCTGTGGACACATAGGGTTCTGTTAAACATGTCAGCAATTGATGATCACTGAGAAATGCTGTTGAGAAGAGATTCTGCAGTCCCTAGGGTTTTTAAGACCTTATTTTGTAGGTCTTGTCTATTTTTTTTAGGTACAATTCAGGTCCATGAAGGCATCCCCTGCATCTGCAAGCATTGTGAAGGAAATGTATGAGGTGTAAGGTTTTCTCACTGCCTCACAGGTAGACATTCCTTCAATGACTGCCCCCCTTAACATGTACAGTATCTCACAAAAGTGGGTACACCCCTCACATTTATGTAAATATTTTATTATTCCTTTGCATGTGACAACACTGAAGAAATGACACTCTGCTACAATGTAAAGTAGTAATTGTAAAGCCTGTATAACAGTGTACATTTGCTGTCCCCTCAAAATAACTCAACACACAGCCATTAATGTCTAAACCGTTGACAACAAAAGTGGGTATACCCGTAAGTGGAAATGTCCAAATTGTACCCAAAGTGTCAATATTTAGTGTGGCCACCATTATTTTCCAGCACTGCTTTAACCCTTATGGGCATGGAGTTTACCAGAGCTTCACAGGTTGCTGCTGGAGTCCTCTTCGAGTCCTCCATAATGACATCTCAGAGCTGGTGGATGTTAGAGACCTTTCACTCCCCCATCTTCCATTTGAGGATGACCCACAGATGCTCAAGAGGGTTTAGGTCTGGAGACATGCTTGGCAAGTCCATCCCCTTTACCTTCAGCTTCTTTAGCAAGGCAGTGGTTGTCTTGGAGGTGTGTTTGGGGTCGTTATCGTGTTGGAATAGTGCCCTGCAGACCAGTCTCCGAAGGGAGGGGATCATGCTCTGCTTCAGTATGTCACAGTACATGTTGACATTCATGGTTCCCTCAATGAGCTGTAGCTCCCCAGTGCCGGCAGCACATTTGCCGTTTGCGGGCTTGAGCGTTTATTGCGATTGAATAGCGATTTGCGATTTTATCGATCGAACTCTTGCAGATGTGAAAGATCTAAAGCTTCATGAGGCTGCAAGTTTAGCAACCGCAAGGATTTCATGCCCGTAACCCGAAACCTGTTTGGAGCCCACAAAAAAATGCCATCTGAATAGCAAATTAACTTACGGCCTCACTTATGGGCTACAATAAATCAACTGATTGAGGCTCTAGGTTATTGTAGTTAAGGACATACATTTATAGCATTGTATATTGGATGATTCTCTCACAGTTCTTTTAACAGCCTGAAAGGTTATGGTTATAGACACTGTATTTAAAATGGGCCATATCACAGCCCCATTAAAGGATTAACTTTAATGGGACATAGGACTACTTGTCGGTGGTTGATGGATAAAGAACAGGAGCAAAGTACAAAGAATAACAGAACCTAAAGGGCCAAAGGAAGTAATCATAGTTAGATAGCATGTAGTCTGTGGAAATCAACATAAGGTTCATACACAAGGAAATGAACAAGTGGTCAGGAGATGGGGCAGACAACAATCAGTCAAAAATGAAAGCAGGTTTCAATAACTAAATACAAACAGTCAGTTGTAAAGCATAGGCAACAACTCAGCAAATGCCTATTGTCTTTGCAAGGTTTATACAGTCAATTTGCCATCAAATGTTCCAAATATCAAAGATAGGCACATATCATACATTAGCATTGCTTATGGTGCACTGTCATACACAAAACAGATTTGTGACACCTAAAGCACGCTCACCACAGGTGGAGCTACCAACCGGTGCTGGCTGGCGGATTCACTCTGTACCTCCTCAGTCTGACCTCATCCCCATCTCGATGTTTTGGTCCTCTGCCTGCATTTTCTTGCTGATGCAGGGAAGCCCTCAAGAGTGGGGTGCTGTGAGTCAGAGGGGGCACAGGGGGAACCCAAGGGGGGCATAGAATGGGTGGACATTACTCTACTGAACCACCGATGAACTATAATATTTATGTATATATATATATATATATATATATAAATATATATATATATATATATATTTAGATCTACAGTTTAATATATATATATATTGGGCCAGGACTCTCCATTCACTAGCTCCACCACTGACTCTCACATATGTGACTTGCTGTCGAAGGAGTGCAGCATCTTCACATAAACAGATTTACACTTGTTTGCCTTGATAAGCAAAATTAGGCCTATGGAAAACTGGAAACTTAATGACACCATAATAAGTATATATGTGCTACATAGTTTTTTATTGACATGTTTATAGAAACTATTTAATAAAATAGTGGGGTAAAATAATATTTTAAAAAATCTGAAAATTCAATATATCCCATTACTCCATGCCCATTGGGCTAGCTTCATAAATATTGAAAATGTTGAATTCAGACCAATATATTCAAGGCATTACACAGACACAGATTTACAAATTTCACTGTAACATGAGCCAAGAATCCACATCTGTAATATTTACACATACCTGAATTTTTTTATAGCAACGATATTTATAAAACTAAAAGTTTTCAAAAGTATAATCAACATAAATCAGATTAGTGAAAATAAAAGCATAAATCTTGATAAAAACATAATGGAAAGTAAATATGTTATATGTTATGCATTTAAAATGATATGCTTTAAACATTACCAAAAGTTGTTTCTGCATGAAGTCTGGTAGTCTACATGTTACGCATGTTTTGTTAGCTTTTAGCTGGCACTGCTCTACATTTCTACAGTCTGTTTAGAACGTGACTATTCTACCACCATTGTCTGAAATTCATTAATATGATTTTTTTCTATGAATGATAATATACAGTATTTCAGGAGTAGGCAACATCATACCTGGAGTGCTGAACACAGTCTTGGATTTTAGTATGTCCCTGCTGTGCACAGCTGAATTAAGCACCAGTCCACGAGCAGATATATACTGCAATTCATGTATCCCTTAGTTGGCACAGTAGTCTTCCATGTGGCACTGTATCAAAAGCCTTTGCAAAATCCAAAAAGACTACATCCACTAAGTTATGGAGGTACGAATGATGGTAAAGATGATGAGGTGGACAGCTGGTTTTCTAGGCAGGCCATCCTATTTTCCAGTGAATTGATAGAGGGGACTAAGACGATCATAGGCTGGAGTTGGGAGCATTGATCATTAACCAGGTTTGGTGGAGGCAGTTGGTGAGGTCTCATTGAATGGAGAAGCCTATAGAGTTCCATTTTTCTAGCAGATGCAGAGTATGGGATGCCTCAATCATTGAGTTCCTGGTTCAGTCATAGAACAGTCCAGAGCCTCAAAGACGACTGGCTTCCTGTATGGATTGTCTTCTGTAAGGAGCGGATGATGCCTGAGAAAGTAGGCTCTTTGCATTAGACAGATTCAGGTCTGTCATTGTAGAAACTGTCTGAAATGCAATGGTAAATTAGTATACAGTATATACTTGAAAGTGAAGATGAGTTTAGCCCGATAGTGGCTGTAGCGACTCGGAACAATGTGCTACTCCTAGTAGAGGATTTTGTATTGTTGTAGTTTTATGCTTACCATTATCTAGACTGGTGGGAGGAGAAATATATGCTTAAACACTGCCGTAAAATTAAAAAAAAAACACTTGCTTGTCAAGTATGTACCAGATTAACAATATTAGCAATGTTATAAACCATTGACATACATTTTTTTGGGGGAAAATCAAAGTTTTTGAAGACTCTGTTTATGACTACAGGAATCAAATGGGTGTGTATATAGTTATCAGTGGAGGGAGCCGTGGGAGAGGAGGGAACATGCAGAAGACCAGAGTCTTTGTTTGATAACTGGATATGATTGTCAGGATGTCAAACTAAAGGATGAAACCATATCTATCCAGAAATGTAAAATCTCTTCTAAAAACACATTATTCCACCAACAAATAAGGGATCATTTAATAGCCCTGCAAAGGCTGTGACTGCCCTTATGACTGAAGCATGCCAGGCACATCTATCAGCCACTGCCCTTCTGAGCTCTATCAAGCTCATGTTCTTCAATGATCTCCTCTATCCATCTCCATCTTTGCCATCTCCTTTTTCACGTGCCAATCTTTACCAGTATCATAGTCTTCTCTGAGGAATTATGTCTGCTCATGACATGGCCAAAATATTTGAGCTTTAGTCTTATGATCAAGCCTTCCAGTGAAACGTTTGACTAGATTTCCTGCAGTGTGGACTGATTGGAACTTCTTACTGTCCAAGAAACTCTAAGCAGTCTTCTCCAACACCACAATTCATCTGCGTCAATTCTATGGCACTCAGCCTTCTTTATGGTCCAGCTCTCACATCCGCATGTTACTTCTGGATATACCAGAGTTCTAACTCAGCTGAACTTTGTTGAAAATGTAATATATAATTACTTTTTAATAGCTTGTCCAGACTTCCCATAGCTTTCCTCCCCAGAAGCAAACATCTTTTAATAACAAGGCTGCAGTCACCATCTGAAGAGATCTTGGAGCAGAAGAAAATAAAATCTGTTATTGCCTCCACTTTTTCCACTTTTTTGCCAGGAACTGAAATTGATGTTTGCCATTAAGTTATTCTCAGGGGGACCATTGCACTGTGTAGTTGTTAAAATGTTATGGGCACCAGGATGGCAATGCTATGAGTATTGGGTCATGGCCACATGGGCGTTGGGTTTGTTGCAACCATGATGACATGGCTAGGGTAAAATATGGTTTAATGTTTTATACTGCTAGGTAATATTTTCCTCATGTATATAATATTCAAGAGTTGAATATGGTCATATTTGGTATTGAAATGTAAGATTATACTTGTAATAAAACATGTTATGCTAGGTCCTGGTTGGGATTTTGGGGAGCAGCGGAAGGGGAACCACATCTATACAATTAAAGGGACAGGTACATGTTTAGGGTTAGCTGTCAGACATGGTGTCTCCCACATTGTTTTCAAGGACGACTCCCTGGAAGGCTGGGATCAAAGAACAGATAAGGCTAGCAGTCAGCATGGCTCCTGACCAGCAGGGGGTAATCAGTGAGGATGACATCATTTTATGGACAATTCCTCCACGTGGCCCAGGGTATGGACTGTGGGTATTGGTTCATCCTATCTAAGGTTGGTCCCTATATTCATAAATGTACTGTACTATTCCCATTAAAGGGTCTGCTATTTATGGCTATACATAAACATGGTGTATGCATCATTTTAGAGGCAATGTTTTCATTATTTTACTAGGCTTGCTTGCATCCTGATTTCCTTGCAGGGTCCTATCCGATCTATTAAAGATCCCTTAATAGATGGGCTTTACATGGCCAAGTGGGGGGAATCTGATTGGGTACAGTAGGGCATAACTATGTGGGTGTCCATCAATAAAGAGTTCAGTTTAAACTTACATAAGCATGTATTCTAAGTGGATAATAATTCTACACAAGATAATTTTTACAACAGGGATTGTCTGATACTTCGCTCTAAATCACTAGTAATATTACTGCTAAACTATTTCTTGCTGTGCTTTGTTCATTCCTGTTAACAGGGTATTCCAAAAGAACTTCATGACCTACAGGGAGAGACTGAACTAGGATGTTTCTCAGCCCAACAAAAGCAGTAGTATTGTGACAGTACATGTTTAGGGTTATGCTGTCAGACATATTGTCTACACCATTGTTTTGACTGATAACCCCCTGGAAGGCAGGGTTCAAAGGAGGGATTAGGTTTACAGTCAGCCTGGCTCCTGACCAGTAGGGGATAATTAGGGAGGATGACATAATTTGAGGGACAGCTCCTCAATGTGGCCTAGGGTGTGGATTGTCGGTATTGGTTCATCTAATGTTTAAATAAACTAGGTCTCGACTTTACTGAGAATTCCTGGTGCTTAACACCTCAATGTCTAAAAGTTGATTTGTTTTAGGAACACTTTATTTATATCCGTTTTAAAAATCAAAAAAATAAGCCATGGAAAGAAGTGATACAATTAGATATAGACTACAGTGTTTAAATCCAATACTTGAGCACAAATAATGTTGCCTTTTGTGCATTTTGCAATTGCGCTACATAATATAAACCCGATTGGATATTCTAATGACTCTATATGGTGTGTTAACAAGTCCACATATAAAGTTTTGACAAATCCTCATATAATGCAGAAATCTGCTAATCATCGGGTTTGTATAGCTTATATTAATGAAAAAACACTGAGTTATATCTAGGTTAAAAAGCAACGGTGTTAAAAACAAAGCAACAGAATACTGAGGTATCTACCAGAAAAAACATTAGATCCTATTATAATTAGCTATTTCATTATCACATATACTTGCGGTTCACTTGGCCCCTTATTTGATGCAGCTTGATGCTAATGGAAATAAAAATAGGTTCCTCTGTATATTGATCCTCTGGTTAGATAACCACAGCAGTGCCCGACGGTCCCGTTTCACCCATTCACTGGGCTTACTCATGGGCTAACAACTAGGGTTGCTGTGAGGCTACAGTATTTATGCCCCTGTTTCACTTCCTGGATCTATGGACGTGATGACATCATCACGTAGCATAATGTAACGCAACGTAACGTAATGGCTTATCGTCATATGTTACATTACTTGCTTTGAAATACCTTTAATTCTCTTGTATATAACGGACATTCAAGTTGAAGAAACTTTATTCGTCCGTTTTGTATTTTAAACAAACAGTAAATCGGATTGCTGGGATACTGGGGAGTTAAAGGCATGAAGCTGCATCGTATAAGGGGCCAAGTGAACCGCAAGTATATGCGATAATAAAATAGCTAATTATAATAGGACAAGCAGAAAATCCTGTATTTTTCTAAAAGGATTATACACCCTATATATATATATATTTATGCTTTTGATGCTTTTTTGTGGAATTTACATTTATTGTATTCCCTCTATTGATCTAATGTTTTTCTGGTAGATACCTCAGTATTCTGTTGCTTTGTTTTTAACACCGTTGCTTTTTAACCTAGATTTAACTCAGTGTTTTTTCATTAATATAAGCTATACAAACCCGATGATTAGCAGATTTCTGCATTATATGAGGATTTGTCAAAACATTATATGTGGACTTGCTAACACACCATATATAGTCATTAGAATATCCAATCGGGTTTATATTATGTAGCGCAATTGCAAAATGCACAAAAGGCAAAATTATCTGTGCTCAAGTATTGGATTTAAACACTGTAGTCTATATCTAATGTTATCACTTCTTTAAACAGCTTATTTTTTTGATTTTTAAAAGAGCAATAAAAAAAGTGTTCCTAAAACAAATCAACTTTTATCTAATGTTTATCTAAAGTTGTGGCTTGTTGTGATTGGTCCCTGTTTTCCATAAATGTAATGTACTGTTCCCATTAAAGCTATGCTCTGTTTGACTATACATAAACAATGTGTATGTGTAATTCTAAAGAGAAGGTTTTTATTATTTTACTAAGCTTGCTTATATACTGATTTCCTTGCTGGGTCCTATCTTAAGGGAACATTGCCTGCTCCTGTGTTCCTGGGACCTGATGACTGGTTTTCCCTAGCTGACTAAGCAGGCTGGGCACTGAGATATCCAAAAAACTCACCATCCACTTGTTGTTAGTGAAAGCAGGGGGGTTTCAGCGTGTACGTGTTCCCGTCACCCCTGGGTTGTGAATTGATTTTTGTCTTTTTAACGATGAGCAGCAGGCCAGCTTTTGCACTCTCTTCTTTCACCCTCTTCAATAAACCCTTTAGTTCCTCCTAGTTTTCAGCCATCAGAGTAGTATCATCCGCATATATGAGGTTATTGGTATTTCTATTAGCAATATTAATTCCGATTTTTGAATAGTCTATGAAGCAGAGCTAAATGTTTTTTATGAACTCTGTTACTTTCTCTGTTATCCAACGGATATTGGCAATTTGATCTATTGTGCCTCTGCAAAACCTGACTTGCAAATGTGGTAGTTCTTGGTCCATATATTTTTGGAGTTGAGCTTGCAGGATATTAAGCCTTACCTTCTGGCATGTAAAAAAGTGTGCAATTTTTTCATAATTGGGGCACTCTTTGGCACTACCTTTTTTGGGATTGGTATATAGACTAACCTTTTCCTGTCTTCTGGCCATTGTTGGGTACTCCAAATTTGTTGGCATAAGACAAGAAGCACATTTACAGTATTGTCTACAAAACTATTGAGGTTATCACTGCAGTTAAGGTCCTTCCTGTGTAAATCTTCTGTAAATCCTGCCACTTCTTCTTTGTCTGATCTGCTTCTGTTAAATCTCTTCTATTTTTGTCTTTTATCATGCCCGCTTTGCAATGAAAGGTTCATTTGAGATCCCCAATTATCTTGAACAGATCCCTTGATTTTACCATTTTGTTATCCTCTTCTATCTCTTTACATCGCTCATTGTAGAATGTCTCTTTGTCTCTTCTTGCTATCCTCTGGAGTTTTCATTCAGTTGTAAAAATCTTTACCTAGCTCCACTACATTTCTCTATTTTTCTTTCCTGGGCTACTTTCAAAGCATCATCAGTCAGCCACTTTGCCTTCTTAGTTTTCTTTTTTTAGAGATATGCTTTGTTTCTGTTTTCTGGACAATATCACATACTTCTATATAAAATTCTTCAGGCATTCCATCTTCTATGTCTCGTCCCTTAAATGTATTCTTTACCACCACTGCACATTCACAAGGGATATTATTTATTTTATATCTGTGTGATCTATTGTCTTTCCATCTTTTCTTCAGTTTAATTCTGAAATGTGTGTGACATCCAGGAGGGCCTTAAGACTTTTTGGGACTATTGGACAAATGGGGGGCCTGGAATAACATGGATTATTGGTGCTATTTCTTCCCTTTCTTCCAGGAAAATGTCCTTCCTGTCATTTTGGACTATAACATACATGTTGCTTTACTACATGCCATGATGAATATTAGTCATGTTATACATTGTGAGTTATGTTTATTAAACTTCCCAGGGAGTTTAATAAAGTATAATACCAGGGTACCCTGGGGAAGAGGGTTACAGGTTACAGGGTGCCCAGTTGAAGGGGTCTAGTCCATTAAGGAATAAGCCTGGCAGACACCAAGGGCAGGGGATATTCAGATATGAGTGGACTAACAGGACAGGATTAACTGTTATTGTTCTAAAATGACATAAGGGTTGGCATTGCTTTAAGGCTGGTTTGCTAAGCTCACAATTAGATGACTGTGGTTAGGAATTTGATCTCCACATGAGCAGTCAAAGTGGATGCCATTGGGGTGCGAACTCATGATAGAACCACATAGACTTCAATGAGACTGTGGGTAGTGAATAGAGCCGTTAAAGGGCTTGTTAGATCTTGTCAAATAGAATACATTGGGAATTACTTCAACAAACAGAGATCAAGAGGGGTCAAGTGTTGCGCAGGTGTCTATTTTGATCTCTGTTCCTAGTAAACCCTATTGCCCTATTCATACCCATGGCCCGTGGAAGTCTATGAGCAAGACAATGTAAGAAATACACAGAAGCCTTGACAGGTATGTAAAATGAATACCTTGTTCTTGTTTCTCCAAATGTACCTGAATCTATTAACGACTGTGTTCCAGCCTAGTGTCTGCATATTGGAGGTATATAGTCGGATTTCCCACTATGATGGTGTCCTGACAACCGGGGAAACTTGACCCCTTACATAACTTGATTACCCACAGCCCAAGCCCTCTGGCTCAGAATTTTAATACTACCCATGCTAGGTGCTGCAGAGTCGGCTATACAGTAGTGTGTCATCTTGCTATTTTAGGTAACTTGTCCACCAATGTAACTTGTCCAAGCCTGGAGCAATTATGGACGGTATAGGTTACTGCAAGCAGTCTAGGGGGTACTTGATGGTCGAGATCAATCCCGTTAGCACCCTCTAGAGTCCCTGCATGAAAGTGGCACTAGGTCTTGGTCTTGGAAAGCTGGGGTACAGAAGTTGGGGACCCTAATCATTTGTAAAGGGACATAACTTAAAATAGTGGGGCATATGGAGGGTCAAGTACACCATCAGACATAGACCCCTATTCAATTGAACAAATCGTAATTACATGAGCCCATAATGGAGCCTGTAAATGTTACTGATATTCAATTGTCTAAGTTTTGCTACTCCAATGCGATTTGCTATTTACAGGCTCAAAATCACAGCAGTTATCAAAAATTTAACTCTGCCTATATCCTCCTTTGATGTTTCAAGCCCACAAATGTTACAAGTGCTAAAGACGCAAAATCGATATTTAATTACAACAATTAAACAAGCCCGCAATTGCCTTCGAACACGTAAATGGGTTAAACACCTGTTTGTAACACTGTAAAAGCATATAAACACACAATACTGTATTTAAAAATACTGCTAAAGCAATAAAAATGAATTATAATTATTTTCACAACAGTTTCAAGCTCACAAATCTGCATTAAAAAAAAATATATATCTTTTACTTCCGTGTTATATTGATCCCGGGAATCAAGGAGTTAATACATATCATGGAACCTGCTTTATTGATTTTTATTGATTTCTACATTACTGGATTATGAGTCCGATTGCACATCGGACTTCTAAACACTAATTGATTGTAGTTTAAACTCCATGTTTTTTTGACGTCATGATGACAGTCTCAATGACTATTGCCTCTTGCTTAATTGATCATGGTCATGCCCTGAAATGCTACGTACGGGTTCATGGTTTGCGTGTTGGGGCTGTGAGCATTTAGTCGCGGGCTTGAGTCAATTGAATACTTCTATATATGTAAAAAAATTGTAACCCACAGCCAAAATGTTGGGTTACATGTAATTACGGACTTTGAATTAAATAGGGAACATCGTGTCTACACCCTTGGTCTGATCAAGATTCCCCCTGGACAGTCTGGAACAAAATTAACTTAGGTTCTAGGACCAGGGTGGGTGATTAGGAAGAGTGAAATAATTTGATGGACAGGCCTTCCACGTGGCCAGAGTATAGGCCGATGAGGATTGGTGAATAACTGTTTACAAAGGGTTAAATACTAAATATGATTGGTTGATGTTATGGATAAATATGCTGTTCTAACCTCTATAAAACAGTTGAAAGTTTGAACTACATAGTTTATGTGTATGTTTATGGAAGAATAATCCTTATCATTGATATTTAGTGATGTCGCGAACCTAAAATTTTCGGTTCGCGAACCTCCGCAAATGTTCGCGAACCGGCGAACATCGGCGAACCGCCATAGACTTCAATGGGCAGGCGAATTTTAAAACCCACAGGGACTCTTTCTGGCCACAATAGTGATGGGAAAGTTGTTTCAAGGGGTCTAACAACTGAACTGTGGCATGCCGGAGGGGGATCCATTGCAAAACTCCCACGGAAAATTACATAGTTGATACAGAGTCTGGTTTTAAGCCATAAAGGGCATAAATTACCTAACATTCCTAAATTGTTTGGAATAACATGCTTTAAAACATCAGGTATGATGTTGTATCGATCAGGTAGTGTAAGGGTAACACCTTACATGACTGGGGGTCTATAGGTGACATTAGTACTGACCTTTATCTGACTGGGTGTCTATAGAGTGACATTAGTACTGACCTTTATATGACTGGGGGTCTATAGAGGGACATTAGTAATGACCTTTATATGACTGGGGGTCTATAGAGGGACATTAGTACTGACCTTTATCTGACTGGGTGTCTATAGAGGGACATTAGTACTGATCTTTATCTGACTGGGTGTCTATAGAGGGACATTAGTACTGACCTTTAGCTGACTGGGTGTCTATAGAGGGACATTAGTAATGACCTTTATCTGACTGGGGGTCTATAGAGTGACATTAGTACTGACCTTTAGCTGACTAGGTGTCTATAGAGGGACATTAGTAATGACCTTTATCTGACTGGGTGTCTATAGAGGGACATTAGTACTGACCTTTAGCTGACTGGGTGTCTATAGAGGGACATTAGTACTGACCTTTATATGACTGGGGGTCTATAGGTGACATTAGTACTGACCTTTATCTGACTGGGTGTCTATAGAGGGACATTAGTAATGACCTTTATCTGACTGGGGGTCTATAGGTGACATTAGTACTGACCTTTATCTGACTGGATGTCTATAGAGGGACATTAGTACTGACCTTTAGCTGACTGGGTGTCTATAGAGGGACATTAGTAATGACCTTTATCTGACTGGGGGTCTATAGAGTGACATTAGTACTGACCTTTAGCTGACTGGGTGTCTATAGAGGGACATTAGTACTGACCTTTAGCTGACTGGGTGTCTATAGAGGGACATTAGTAATGACCTTTATCTGACTGGGGGTCTATAGAGTGACATTAGTACTGACCTTTAGCTGACTGGGTGTCTATAGAGGGACATTAGTAATGACCTTTATCTGACTGGGTGTCTATAGAGGGACATTAGTACTGACCTTTAGCTGACTGGGTGTCTATAGAGGGACATTAGTACTGACCTTTATATGACTGGGGGTCTATAGGTGACATTAGTACTGACCTTTATCTGACTGGGTGTCTATAGAGGGACATTAGTAATGACCTTTATCTGACTGGGGGTCTATAGGTGACATTAGTACTGACCTTTATCTGACTGGGTGTCTATAGAGGGACATTAGTAATGACCTTTATATGACTGGGGGTCTATAGAGGGACATTAGTACTGACCTTTATCTGACTGGGTGTCTATAGAGGGACATTAGTAATGACCTTTATCTGACTGGGTGTCTATAGAGGGACATTAGTACTGACCTTTATCTGACTGGGTGTCTATAGAGGGACATTAGTAATGACCTTTATCTGACTGGGTGTCTATAGAGGGACATTAGTACTGACCTTTAGCTGACTGGGTGTCTATAGAGGGACATTAGTACTGACCTTTATATGACTGGGGGTCTATAGGTGACATTAGTACTGACCTTTATCTGACTGGGTGTCTATAGAGGGACATTAGTAATGACCTTTATCTGACTGGGGGTCTATAGGTGACATTAGTACTGACCTTTATCTGACTGGGTGTCTATAGAGGGACATTAGTACTGACCTTTAGCTGACTGGGTGTCTATAGAGTGACATTAGTACTGACCTTTATATGACTGGGAGTCTATAGGTGACATTAGTACTGACCTTTATCTGACTTGGTGTCTATAGAGGGACATTAGTAATGACCTTTATATGACTGGGGGTCTATAGAGGGACATTAGTACTGACCTTTATCTGACTGGGGGTCTATAGAGGGACATTAGTAATGACCTTTATCTGACTGGGTGTCTATAGAGGGACATTAGTACTGACCTTTATCTGACTGGGTGTCTATAGAGGGACATTAGTACTGACCTTTAGCTGACTGGGTGTCTATAGAGGGACATTAGTACTGACCTTTATATGACTGGGGGTCTATAGGTGACATTAGTACTGACCTTTATCTGACTGTGTGTCTATAGAGGGACATTAGTAATGACCTTTATCTGACTGGGAGTCTATAGGTGACATTAGTACTGACCTTTATCTGACTTGGTGTCTATAGAGGGACATTAGTACTGACCTTTAGCTGACTGGGTGTCTATAGAGGGACATTAGTAATGACCTTTATCTGACTGGGGGTCTATAGAGTGACATTAGTACTGACCTTTAGCTGACTGGGTGTCTATAGAGGGACATTAGTAATGACCTTTATCTGACTGGGTGTCTATAGAGGGACATTAGTACTGACCTTTAGCTGACTGGGTGTCTATAGAGGGACATTAGTACTGACCTTTATATGACTGGGGGTCTATAGGTGACATTAGTACTGACCTTTATCTGACTGGGTGTCTATAGAGGGACATTAGTAATGACCTTTATCTGACTGGGGGTCTATAGGTGACATTAGTACTGACCTTTATCTGACTGGGTGTCTATAGAGGGACATTAGTAATGACCTTTATATGACTGGGGGTCTATAGAGGGACATTAGTACTGACCTTTATCTGACTGGGTGTCTATAGAGGGACATTAGTAATGACCTTTATCTGACTTGGTGTCTATAGAGGGACATTAGTACTGACCTTTATCTGACTGGGTGTCTATAGAGGGACATTAGTAATGACCTTTATCTGACTGGGTGTCTATAGAGGGACATTAGTACTGACCTTTAGCTGACTGGGTGTCTATAGAGGGACATTAGTACTGACCTTTATATGACTGGGGGTCTATAGGTGACATTAGTACTGACCTTTATCTGACTGGGTGTCTATAGAGGGACATTAGTAATGACCTTTATCTGACTGGGGGTCTATAGGTGACATTAGTACTGACCTTTATCTGACTGGGTGTCTATAGAGGGACATTAGTAATGACCTTTATATGACTGGGGGTCTATAGAGGGACATTAGTACTGACCTTTATCTGACTGGGTGTCTATAGAGGGACATTAGTAATGACCTTTATCTTACTGGGTGTCTATAGAGGGACATTAGTACTGACCTTTATCTGACTGGGTGTCTATAGAGGGACATTAGTAATGACCTTTATCTGACTGGGTGTCTATAGAGGGACATTAGTACTGACCTTTAGCTGACTGGGTGTCTATAGAGGGACATTAGTACTGACCTTTATATGACTGGGGGTCTATAGGTGACATTAGTACTGACCTTTATCTTACTGGGTGTCTATAGAGGGACATTAGTAATGACCTTTATCTGACTGGGGGTCTATAGGTGACATTAGTACTGACCTTTATCTGACTGGGTGTCTATAGAGGGACATTAGTACTGACCTTTAGCTGACTGGGTGTCTATAGAGTGACATTAGTACTGACCTTTATATGACTGGGAGTCTATAGGTGACATTAGTACTGACCTTTATCTGACTTGGTGTCTATAGAGGGACATTAGTAATGACCTTTATATGACTGGGGGTCTATAGAGGGACATTAGTACTGACCTTTATCTGACTGGGGGTCTATAGAGGGACATTAGTAATGACCTTTATCTGACTGGGTGTCTATAGAGGGACATTAGTACTGACCTTTATCTGACTGGGTGTCTATAGAGGGACATTAGTACTGACCTTTAGCTGACTGGGTGTCTATAGAGGGACATTAGTACTGACCTTTATATGACTGGGGGTCTATAGGTGACATTAGTACTGACCTTTATCTGACTGTGTGTCTATAGAGGGACATTAGTAATGACCTTTATCTGACTGGGAGTCTATAGGTGACATTAGTACTGACCTTTATCTGACTTGGTGTCTATAGAGGGACATTAGTACTGACCTTTAGCTGACTGGGTGTCTATAGAGGGACATTAGTACTGACCTTTATCTGACTGGGGGTCTATAGAGTGACATTAGTACTGACCTTTAGCTGACTGGGTGTCTATAGAGGGACATTAGTAATGACCTTTATCTGACTGGGTGTCTATAGAGGGACATTAGTACTGACCTTTAGCTGACTGGGTGTCTATAGAGGGACATTAGTACTGACCTTTATATGACTGGGGGTCTATAGGTGACATTAGTACTGACCTTTATCTGACTGGGTGTCTATAGAGGGACATTAGTAATGACCTTTATCTGACTGGGGGTCTATAGGTGACATTAGTACTGACCTTTATCTGACTGGGTGTCTATAGAGGGACATTAGTAATGACCTTTATATGACTGGGGGTCTATAGAGGGACATTAGTACTGACCTTTATCTGACTGGGTGTCTATAGAGGGACATTAGTAATGACCTTTATCTGACTGGGTGTCTATAGAGGGACATTAGTACTGACCTTTATCTGACTGGGTGTCTATAGAGGGACATTAGTAATGACCTTTATCTGACTGGGTGTCTATAGAGGGACATTAGTACTGACCTTTAGCTGACTGGGTGTCTATAGAGGGACATTAGTACTGACCTTTATATGACTTGGGGTCTATAGGTGACATTAGTACTGACCTTTATCTGACTGGGTGTCTATAGAGGGACATTAGTAATGACCTTTATCTGACTGGGGGTCTATAGGTGACATTAGTACTGACCTTTATCTGACTGGGTGTCTATAGAGGGACATTAGTACTGACCTTTAGCTGACTGGGTGTCTATAGAGTGACATTAGTACTGACCTTTATATGACTGGGAGTCTATAGGTGACATTAGTACTGACCTTTATCTGACTTGGTGTCTATAGAGGGACATTAGTAATGACCTTTATATGACTGGGGGTCTATAGAGGGACATTAGTACTGACCTTTATCTGACTGGGGGTCTATAGAGGGACATTAGTAATGACCTTTATCTGACTGGGTGTCTATAGAGGGACATTAGTACTGACCTTTATCTGACTGGGTGTCTATAGAGGGACATTAGTAATGACCTTTATCTGACTGGGTGTCTATAGAGGGACATTAGTACTGACCTTTATATGACTGGGGGTCTATAGGTGACATTAGTACTGACCTTTATCTGACTGGGGTCTATAGAGGGACATTAGTACTGACCTTTATCTGTCTGGGGGTCTATAGGTGACATTAGTCCTGACCTCCTGCTGCAGTATTATTACTCCCAGTACTCCCAGGCTTGCTACTATTAGATATAATAACCTCAGTTTCGTTTCCTTATCTGTTGGTAACATCAAAATATGATTATTAAATATTTCATATTTGTTTGTTTTTTTCTCCCAAAGTGAACCCCTTTGTGTGTGTCCCACAGATGTGGCGTTTCCGCTCTGCGTATGTTGGATTGCACCGCTCAAAAAGTATGAAAAGAGATCCCCCCCCTTGAAGCCCATTAATGACATCATCAGTAAATTGTATGTAACAGATTCCAGTGTTTAGGGTTTATGACCCAATACTGCGATCATATCACTTATGACAAAAATCCGTATTTGTCGTATTATTCAGACGCGCATGCATCTTTGTGTTACATTTCCTGATACTTTTATTATCTTGATCTTTATATATTTACTAGCGACTTGCCCATCAAAAAATGGCGGCAATAAGATTGTAAGGCAGGTAATGGTTTCGACGAGACATTCATTTTGTTGGCGGTCGGAGATCCTTCGGCGCTCATTGCGAGGCTGTTGGTTGTATTTTTTTTCTGATAGGCGCTTTTGCTGTTATTCTTTGGTCGGCGGTGATGTGTTTTTTGCGCTTATTGCAAGGCTTTGTATGCTATGAGCAGCGTTGGCGCTCGTTGTGAGGCGCGCAGTGAATGGCTTTTATGTTTAATGTGATAATGTTTTTTTTGTGTATATGTATTTTTGTATGCTAATGTAATAATTACTAAATGAATATACTTTACCTATTTGTAAGTAATATATGCAGGAAGCATTGTGCTGAAGAGCTGACAATCTGTTTTCATGTTCCTGCAGCATACAATGCAGGTTTTCAGTGCTGTGGAGCTACTGTGTAAGTGTCAGCAATGTGTGCAGTGTGTAGTGTAAATAGGCTGCGTGCACGAGGGGAAGCCGTTAGGGTAGCTGGGTACTTCCGCATTGTGTAAGTGTTGTAAAATGGCGGGGAATGTGTATGTGGTACGCGGGTGTGGATGATTTAGCGTCCTTGTTAATAGTGTATCTTTACCTCGTACGGCTTTTTAGGAAAATCCGTATGTGTTTTGCGTGTTTAGGGTCCTGTAGCCTCGTTTTATTTTTTTCAAGGGCCATTTTTTCTCTCCCTTAGGTGATTTTCGGGTGTCTAAACTCATGAATTTGGACTTAAATGGAGGTGTAACTTCACTTGCAGAGGTCCTCGGTGCCCGCCTTGCTGTGGGTAAGCTTTTTATGTGTTTGTTGTGTGTATTTATTGTGTTTTTAATGTTTTTAAGTGCGTGCGGTTCGGGCGTTAAGGTCGTATTTTTGTGAGCTCGTAATGTTTTTTTTTCTAAGTCCCGTATTTTTGGATGGTAAGTCCGTAAATTTGATGGTGTAAGTCCCGCCTGCGGCTCATTGCAGACGACGTGGGAGCCTTCGGGGCTCCTTGCCAGCAACTCTGGCCCTCGCTTCGCAAACCCGCAGCGTTAGCAACAACCCGCCTGCTCACAACTATATATGTGATATCTGTACGTCTTCCCCAGTTGGCACTTGTAAATCGGATAAGCGACAAAAAAAATGGCGTCCGGAAAAAATGAAAACGAGGCTACACGACCCCAAACCATGCAAAACATCGCCAGCCATGTACGACTTTTACCTAGGAACAGACGAGGTACAAAATACACTATTATAAATAATGGAAACTGCTGGCAAGCCGCGTAACACATACACAATCGCCGCCATTTTACAACAGTAACTTGCAACTAATAACATTACAAATCTAAAATGGCGCGTTACACGACTATACAAGCGGTTTCCCCTCGTGCACTGCGCACATTGCTGACACTTACACCTCGGGTCACCAACAGTCCAAATGTACACTGTAAGCTGCAGGAAAATCAAAACTGATTGTTAGCTCTTCAGGTTATTGATCACTGGATATATTAATTACAAATAGGTAAAGTATTTTAGTAATTAATTAATTCATTATTATAAAAAAAAATATATATAAAAAAAATACGCTTAATAGCATATTTTACACTGCGGTTACTTTACATACATTAACGCTTCGCACTTCCTAATACATTTGTTCATTCACAATAGTTATTATCGTGCATTCATTTAATAAGTATTAATTAGTAATGGAAAATAAAAATGTAGACTTTACACTACACTAAAATGTTTTACTTTTTACTCTGCAGTTATATATCTGGATTACTGCTCATTGGCTGCCAGCGATAGCACTCTCAAAGCAGTTACAAATCTAAATCACTTTATTATGCTCTGAGACCTGAATACATTTTTTTATTTACACTGCACAAAAAAAATTATATATTTAACACTGTACTTATATATCTGTCTTTTCGATGAGCGCCGAAGATTGATCGTTGCAAAGCACGAAACATGAAGGACACGAGGGAAGAGACTCACAATGAGCGCCGAAGGTCCTCAGAGTTCAAAAAGCATCACATTGTGTGGCAAACAGCATTGCCATGGCTTCAAACTTTATTGCCCCATCATTTGTGCCAGGCAAGTCGCTAGTGATATAATATAACATAATGCAATACAATATTATACAGTACACATGGGTGTTGGAACTGGGGGGGGGGGGGGGGTAAGGGGTAACCTCCCCCCCAGATTTCTTATCGTATGTATGTATGCGTATAGAAGCTAACAGGGGAGGAGAGAGGGGGAGGAAACACAGGGGAGAGGGAGAGGAAGACACAGGAGAGGGGAGAGGGGGAGGAAGACACAGTGGAGAGGGGGAGGAAGACACAGGGCAGAGGGGGGAAGAGAAACAGGGTAAGGGAGAGGTGAGGGGAAGAGACACATGGGAGGGGGGAGAGACACAGTAGAGAGTGGGGGGTAGAGACACAGGGGAGAGGGGGGAAGAGACTAATGGGAGGGAGTGGTGAGGAGACACCGGGGAGAGAAAAGGGGGTAAAGACACAGAGGAGGGGGGAAGAAACACAGGGGAAGGGAGAGGGGGTAGAGACACAGGGGAGAGGGGGTAGAGACACAGGGAAGAAGGGGGAAGAGACACAGATAAGGGGGGAGAGACACAGGGGAGAGGGAAGGGGGGAAAGACACAGGGGAGGGGGGAAAGAAACACGGGAAGGGAGAGGGGGGTAGAGACACAGGGGAGGGGGGAGTGACACCGGGAAGAGGGAAGGGGGAAAAGACACAGGAGAGGGAGCAAAGAAACACTGGGGAAGGGAGAGGGGGTAGAGACACAGGCAAGGGTGGGAGAGAAACAGGGGAGAGGGGGGGAGAGAGACACATGGGAGGGAGTGGGGGGGAGACACAGGGGAGAGGGGGGGAGAGAGACACATGGGAGGGAGTGGGGGGGAGACACAGGGGAGGTCTTCTGCTTTATTATTATTCTTATTATTATTACTATATAATGTGTAATACGGACCACTTTTTGGCAATGAGCGCCGTAGGCCTCTATATATCATTCCTGGCTTATTCAGATATATGGAGGATGAATCCGTGGACGTACCTGAATCCCACAAGAGAGTGGTCGCCATGTTCATGTGGTGTTTATTATGACACTAGCGACTTGCCCGTCAAAAAATGACGGCAATGTTATTGTAACTGAGCTAATGTTGTTTTGTGTGTAATAGTAAACATGTAATACATTAATAAATGAATAGACTTTACCTATTTGGAAGCATTGTGTTGAAGAGCTGTGAACCTTGTTTGCACACAGACCTACAGCACCAAGCACACTGACAGTACACACAGACCCATAGCACCAAGTACACTGGCAGTGCACACAGACCTAAAGCACCAAGCACACTGACAGTACACACAGATTAACAGCACCAAGTACACTGACAGTACACACAGACCTACAGCACCAAGCACACTGACAGTACACACAGACCTACAGCACCAAGTACACTGACAGTACACACAGACTCACAGCACCAAGCACACTGACAGTACACACAAACCTACAGCACCAAGCACACTGACAGTACACACAGACCTACAGCACCAAGCACACTGACAGTACACACAGACCTACAGCACCAAGTACACTGACAGTACACACAGACCTAAAGCACCAAGTACACTGACAGTACACACAGACCCACAGCACCAAGTACACTGATAGTACACACAGACCCACAGCACCAAGTACACTGATAGTACACACATATATACAGCACCAAGTACACTGACAGTACACACAGACCTACAGCACCAAGTACACTGCCAAGTACACACAGACCCATAGCACCAAGTACACTGGCAGTGCACACAGAACTACAGCACCAAGAACACTGACAGTGCACACAGACCTACAGCACCAAGCACACTGACAGTACACACAGACCCATAGCACAAAGTACACTGGCAGTGCAAACAGACCTACAGCACCAAGTACACTGACAGTACACATTGACCCACAGCACCAAGTACACTGATAGTACACACATATATACAGCACCAAGTACACTGACAGTACACACAGACCTACAGCACCAAGTACACTGACAGTACACACAGACTCACAGCACCAAGCACACTGACAGTACACACAAACCTACAGCACCAAGCACACTGACAGTACACACAGACCTACAGCACCAAGCACACTGACAGTACACACAGACCTACAGCACCAAGTACACTGCCAAGTACACACAGACCCATAGCACCAAGTACACTGGCAGTGCACACAGAACTACAGCACCAAGAACACTGACAGTGCACACAGACCTACAGCACCAAGCACACTGACAGTACACACAGACCCATAGCACCAAGTACACTGGCAGTGCAAACAGACCTACAGCACCAAGTACACTGACAGTACACATTGACCCACAGCACCAAGTACACTGATAGTACACACATATATACAGCACCAAGTACACTGACAGTACACACAGACCTACAGCACCAAGTACACTGACAGTACACACAGACTCACAGCACCAAGCACACTGACAGTACACACAAACCTACAGCACCAAGCACAATGACAGTACACACAGACCTACAGCACCAAGTACACTGACAGTACACACAGACCTACAGCACCAAGTACACTGACAGTACACACAGACTCACAGCACCAAGCACACTGACAGTAAACACAAACCTACAGCACCAAGCACACTGACAGTACACACAGACCTACAGCACCAAGCACACTGACAGTACACACAAACCTACAGCACCAAGTACACTGACAGTACACACAGACCTAAAGCACCAAGTACACTGACAGTACACACAGACTCACAGCACCAAGTACACTGATAGTACACACATATATACAGCACCAAGTACACTGACAGTACACACAGACCTACAGCACCAAGTACACTGCCAAGTACACACAGACCCATAGCACCAAGTACACTGGCAGTGCACACAAAACTACAGCACCAAGAACACTGACAGTGCACACAGACCTACAGCACCAAGCACACTGACAGTACACACAGACCCATAGCACCAAGTACACTGGCAGTGCAAGCAGACCTACAGCACCAAGTACACTGACAGTACACATTGACCCACAGCACCAAGTACACTGATAGTACACACATATATACAGCACCAAGTACACTGACAGTACACACAGACCTACAGCACCAAGTACACTGACAGTACACACAGACTCACAGCACCAAGCACACTGACAGTACACACAAACCTACAGCACCAAGCACACTGACAGTACACACAGACCTACAGCACCAAGCACACTGACAGTACACACAGACCTACAGCACCAAGTACACTGCCAAGTACACACAGACCCATAGCACCAAGTACACTGGCAGTGCACACAGAACTACAGCACCAAGAACACTGACAGTGCACACAGACCTACAGCACCAAGCACACTGACAGTACACACAGACCCATAGCACCAAGTACACTGGCAGTGCACACAGAACTACAGCACCAAGAACACTGACAGTGCACACAGACCTACAGCACCAAGCACACTGACAGTACACACAGACCCATAGCACAAAGTACACTGGCAGTGCAAACAGACCTACAGCACCAAGTACACTGACAGTACACATTGACCCACAGCACCAAGTACACTGATAGTACACACATATATACAGCACCAAGTACACTAACAGTACACACAGACCTACAGCACCAAGTACACTGACAGTACACACAGACTCACAGCACCAAGCACACTGACAGTACACACAAACCTACAGCACCAAGCACACTGACAGTACACACAGGCCTACAGCACCAAGCACACTGACAGTACACACAGACCTACAGCACCAAGTGCACTGACAGTACACACAGACCTAAAGCACCAAGCACACTGGCAGTCCACACAGACCCATAGCACCAAGTACACTGGCAGTGCACACAGAACTACAGCACCAAGTACACTGACAGTACACACAGACTCACAGCACCAAGCACACTGACAGTACACACAGGCGCTCATTGCAGGCGAGCCTCGCATAGCGAGGCGAGCCGTTAATACGGACCACTTTTTTATGGAGCAAACTGCTCCATATGTATTGTGATGGAGTGCCATTAGGGGTCACAAGAGAGCTCTGTAAGACTTCTCCCCTGAGAATGAAAAGAGTTAAATCCAGGCAGTTATCAGAGGCTAAATGGAAGCACAGCTGTGAACTGCCTTTAAAAGCAGCAGAGAGATGGGTGGAGTCTCTCTCACTTAGGCTTGGGCCTAAGAGCCGTGAGCTGTGTGTGAAAGCCCTGGACAGCTCAGCTGCGGGGATCCTGAGAGCTGGGATTTGTGCTGGAGCGAGACAGTCAGGAAGGCTGCTGTGTTCTAGAGTTTGCGCACAGAGAAGACTTCTGTGGTATTGGAGATATTCCACTGAGCAAGGATTATCTAAAGACCCCATCCCTGAGAAGCCGGATGCAATAAGGGATGAAAGGTTGGTGCCAATGCATGTTATTCTCATTGTAACCAGAGAAGGATTACAAAGGTCCCAGGGAGAAGAAGAGTGCATTGAGAGTGAGAGCAAGAGTTCCTCATTACAAGAGGGTGACAAGGGCCCTATGCTTCACCCACTATTGACAAGAAGCTGTAGAGGAAAAAGCATCAAGAGACTGTTTGTTTCCTGGCCACAAGGTGGCGATATAACAAAGATAAGAGACTGTTTGGTTCCTGGCCACAAGGTGGCACTCCCTGTCGCAGATAAGCTGCACAGGATATAGTCAGGGCGTTCCTGAGTATAGTAAGCACGTTTATGTAGGATTTATTTTATTTGCTGAAGACAAGCACTGTTTTTGTTGTTTTTGTGCTAACAAATAAAATAGCAGTAAAACTCAACTTTGGACAAGCCTGCTGTGTCTTCCTCCCTGTATAAAAGAGATAAGAAAGTGCAGGACGCAAACCCCGCCAGAAGGGGGCGCCCTGTTACAGTATATTAATAACTATACAACTTTCCAAACATACACATCTCATTGCAATACGCTAGTAATAATAATAATGCACAAGAGTCCTTCAGCACTGCACTGGACACTGAATAAACTTGCCTAGCTATGGTTTTCCCTATTGATGCAGTATCATCCAAACTGTCCCTCCTCTCAGTAAGACTGCAAGGTACTTATGATTCCAAAATGGCTGCTGTCCATGAGGTAGAAGGGTGTAGAAGGGAGTGTATGCTGCTGATTGGCTGGAATGTGTCTGCTGACTGTGACATGCAGGGTCAAAGTTTGCTCAATGATAAAGTATTGGGGGCGGGTCGAATCTCGCATATGTTCGCAGTTCGCCGCGAACGCGAACATGCTATGTTCGCCGAAAAAAGTCCGCCGGCAAACTATTCGCCACATCTCTATTGATATTATCATTGATACTTGGGTGGACATAAGCTGGTTTGGTCCTGTCCCTACTATCAGGGATATACCACAAACCACATGATACTGCTAGATAGGTTTGAACTAGGTTCTTATCAAGCTCAACTGAAGCAGCAGATTGTGGCTCTTTGCAAGAAGAAGCTCATGATCTGAACCCCAGCCAGCACCAGGTGATTTCTTTGCTGACTGTAAAGAGCTTCTCCATCTTTGGCTACAAATTATATAGTCAGTCTGATTTTGTCCATCTGGTGATTAGTATAAACTCTGTTCTGAGGCTGTTAGAAGAGGGTGTTTACTATGACCAGAGAATTATCTTTATTTTTACTTTTATAATTTCTTTCATATTTACCTGCACAGTAATTCTGATGGATTTTCTTTCCTAAAAATATTGATGGAGTCTAACAGCCTTATTAAATTGCGATATGGCCAATTGAATAGGTCTCTATATAAGCATGGGGCATATTGTTTTTACAGAAGTTTTTAGTTAGTGAAGACCGTGCTTCTGGATAGAAGCTCACTAACTAAAAACTTCTGTAAAAAAAAGGGGCCTGTGCTTATATAGAGCCCTATTCAATTGGCCAAATCACAATTTAATAAGGCTGATAGTTTACAGAGCAGCAGAGTATAGTAGTGACATTTATAACCCCTATTATTATTATTTCTATTTTTATTTTGGGCACATAAAAGTTTTTAGTACATTGGAGATCACCACCATTTATGTGGGCCAAAGAGTACACATTTATCACACCTGTCTTTCTTTTATTTTCCTGTGTATATCTATTATTGGTATGTGTAGAGTACTTTTTTGGGGCCTTTAGTAAAGTATCTATTGCGGATCTCGCTTTAGCATATTTGAATATATTTCTAGCACCAGACATAAGTAAAGAAATAAAATGATTTGCTAGACCTTGAATTCTCCCCAGCACTCTGTGCTGAAAGTGTTGCCAGTGGGAAAAATGACATGATAACCATTTTGAAAAGCAAGCAGCCTAATCGAAAGACAAATTCTACAAAGAGGCTATAAAATCAAAACATTGAGACAAAATCACTAAAGATCAAAGAAATTAATAAGGGAAACATTATTCCAAGATGTTCCACATCAAGATCAAAAGTAAATGAGATGTAGAGAACATATAATGAACGATGGAGTGATATTAAAAACACATTTTGTAAACTTTCGAACCTTGTAAAAGACTAAAGGATCTTGAGTAGGTTCTCATAAATATTCCACTATCACAAAACCTAACTTAAGGGTGCCCAGGGTTGATCCTGGACAGTCCCAAACTGTTCTGGATTTCAGAATTTTCCTGCAGTGCACAGGTGAGTCAGTCAAAATAACTGAAGAAATTACTGACTCAGAAATCCAGGACTGTGTGAGACTCTCCAGGAGTGAACTTTGGTACCATCGTTTTAATACATAATCACTTTGAGCCAACAAAAAGTTAAGTATGACTCAAAAATCTAATCTAATATATGCAGAGGTGGAGGCTCCAACGTCGGCTGCAATGAGCCTTCTACTCATTGCAGGCCACAAATGCAGACCCTCACGAAGCAAGGGGCCACATTTGCGGAGGTGGAGGCTCTACGCCGCCTCACTCCCGGGACTAATAAATCCCAGAAAAGCACAACTTTGCAAAACAAAAACACGCCGCTGGACTTAAAAAAAAAAAAAAAAAAACTCTAACGCGAAAAGAGGAAATACGGACTTACACGAAAAAAAATACGAGCTGGAAAAAAAACAAAAATAAACGAGGTAACCAAAATACAAAGTCAACGGCCGAAACGCATACAGCATAAAACACAAATAACAATGATTTTTTTTTTTTTTTTTAAATACAAAACATCACACACAGCATTGGGGGGCAGCTAGGACCTCTGGGGGGTGAGGTTGCACGCAAATTAAAGTACATTTTAGGCAGTTTCGCCACTTCAAAATTGGCTAAACGAGAAAAAAAATGGCGGCGTAAAAAAATGAAAACAAGGCTCAATGACCCCAAAGCTCAAAAAAACACTGACAAGGACATACGACTTTTAATTACGACCCGTGGAACTTAGAAAAAAATTATACGAGGTTGCAAAAATACGAGGTTAACGGACGAAATGCTTACATTCAAATACAACACAAAACAATACAAAATACAACAACAACAAAAAACACACAGATCATGGAGGGACAGCCATGACATCTGCCACTAAAGTTGCACACTAATTAAAGTACAATTTAATGAGTTTAGACCATTTTAAATTGCCTAAGCAAGGAAAAAAATGGTGGATGAAAAAAATGAACACAAGGCTACACGACCCCGAAATGCGGAAAACACTGCCAGACATGTATGACTTTTGCCAGGGACGTACAAGGTACTAAAATACACACTTAGGCAGCATGGAAAATGGTCGAGACCCGCGTAGCCCATAGACAAACAACGCCATTTTACAACACTAACAGTACGGATCGAAAATGGAGATTTACACAACTAAAGCAACGGTTTGCCCTTGCGCCCCCAGCATATTTCTAATGCACAGCTGGGACATTGATGACACTTTCTCCTCACAGCAGCAACAGGCCAAATGTACATTATATGCTGCAGGAAAATAAAAATAGATACTTAGCTCTTCAGGCTATTCATTGCTGCATATATCAATTACAAATAGGTAAAGTATATTATTTTATTAAGTAAATAATTAATTAATATTTATACTAAAAAAATTGACATATATATATCTGTCTGTCAGGAGAGCACAAGGCGCTCATAGGAACAAAAGTAAACAAGAGGAGCGGATCGCTATGAGCGCTGAAGGCGCTCATTGTGAGCCATGCGATGAGTGCCGAAGGCAATGAACGCTGAAGGTCCTCAGAGTATAAAAAGCTTTACATTGTGTGTCAAACAGCATTGCCATAGCTTCAAATTGAGCAGCTCGCTATGAGCCCCAAAGGCACTCATTTCGAGCCACACGGTGAGCACCAAAGGCGCTCAGCGCAAGGCTCGCAATGAATGCTGAAGGTCCTCAGAGTAGAAAAAGCTTTACATTGTGTGTCAAACAGCATTGCTATGGCTTAAACCTCATTCCCGGGCGTCCTTTTTTGATGGGCAATTCGCTATATAAAGAGTGAAGCAGCCGTGAATGTTCAGTCATCTAGTAATTATTAATCTATATAGTACTGCGGTATATTATGATACCTTTTGTATTGCATAAACGTCTTTAACATATTTATATTGACGTGCTTTTGACAGGTTTGACCTCTCTTTATCAAGTCTGAAGCAAAACTAACATGAGATGGAACCCTTATTTTGAATAAAAATAGCAGATGCAGAGAGTGTGGAGTCAGCATCTAACATCATCAGGTATATACATATAGGGGGAATAAACACAATTTACTGTAGTATAGGGAACATATATACACATACTATATACACATATACATCAATATATACATAAAAAACCAGAGCACTGTAGTCCACAGTGATATCTTTGTCTGTTGGACAAACACCTCACTAAGAGTGCTGTTATGGTAAAATAAGAACAATTTACATTTAATTTTAAATTGTGATAATGTGTTGGAAAATGCAAGTCCATATTATATCCATCACCAACGGCCCTTTCCACTCATCTGTATATAGGAAAACCACAGACAGATGTAGCTACCTATACAGGGGACAAGTGGGAGGTCTGCAGAGGCCACAGTAGGTCCGTGGGGGCCCCTTAGAGGCCAGGGGCTCTATAAGATGTAATTATGCATATAGTGCTGCAACTTATAGAGAGCTTTAATGTGCTAATACTTATACTTAATGAAAATTATGGACAACATAAATCTTTGGATTAAATTAAAAACAATTAAGAATTTCACAAAGCAATCAAATAATCAATTTTTAAAATGTAATGTTAATGCTATTCAAACATATCATCATCTAGATTCATGGATAGTTGCTCTCTAAAAGATATCAGGAGACATAACCCTGTGATTAAAAATAATTATATTGATATACTGTACATATTGATATTACTTAACAATTGCATGTTATGAAATAAATTAATAACTTAGATAACCATCCTATTCAAAATTTGGTAATGGAGATTGTGTTATCTCATTTATTTAGAAACTTGCATCAGGAGTATCTGTTCTGGTTCCTGACAACTTGTCAGCAATTTTCCTTCAGATAACAGAGTGATAATGGTGACCATCAATGTAATACACCCAGTAAATAATTAATATTAATAAGTGATTTATTAGTATAATAAAATCTGCACAATGCACTTTTTGGTTCCTTTTTTGGCTGGGCAGTATTCCAGATTTTCATGTGCTGTCTCCACTCTATGGGCCTCATTCTATTATTGGCCGTAAATCGGCCGTAAGGCTGCGATTCCTTGCGGGGGTTCAGTTAACTCGCGATTCTATTATACGGCCCCGCAAGGATCTCCTCTTACGGCCGGCCGCATATCTTGGAACCGGCCGTAAGCTGTGAAATATAAAAACTCAAAAATAAATTCAAGCCTGCACTGTACAGCTCTGTAAATGCTAGGGATCATATTGGGGGACATGAGGATTAAAAGGAACCCACTCTCAAGCTTGCACATCTGCCCAAACCCGAGTTCAAATTAACTGTTTATTTTCCGGCTGCGGCGTGGGTGTGTCTGAGGTGCTCCAAGCACTCTGGACTTTTTACATGGATATTTTACGGATATTAAAAATAAAATATTTTACGGATTTGAGTACAGGATAATTATGTGCTATTTTTTCTAACACCTAAAATCCCTTTATAGTCTTCTCAAAGTGCAGGATGGCTTTATTTGAGCTATTTTATGTGCTTAATTGGTGCTAGCGGGACCTCTTTCCTGCAAGTAAGCTGCGGCTCGCTTTTAGCCTTGCAGAGAGGTTTCCCGGAGCAATTGAATTGCAAATCTCTTGCGGCCGTTTTAGATCAAAGGCTTTCCTCCGGCGCGAGCGGCCGCAAGAGATAGCAAGGCACCGGCCGCAAGCCTGCCGGAATCCCCGGCCGTAAGGGAATAGAATAGCAGAATAGCTTGCGGCCGGTCCTTGCGGCCCCGCAACGGCTGCGGCCGCTAATAGAATGAGGCCCTATGTAAGTGAAAGCAGGGGAGGGTCTTGGCTGCTTTTGCTGCCTCATAGTGCCAACATTTGCTTTTCCCATTTCCCTTTTTTCCCTAATCTGGCCAATCCCCAGAGCGCCTTGACGGCTTTTATCCCATTGCCGGTCCGTCAGCTAATGGTGTATTGTCCTAATTTACTTTTCAAAGTTCCCCCTTAAAGTTAAACATTCAATCATAACATTTTAAGCGGTGGTTCCTCTATTGGTCGTTGCCTTGATTAACTGAACCAATCAGCTGAGAAACTCTGGAAATTTGAATGAACCAAAAGAAATGGGGTGTACACTCTATAGATGTATGGTATTATCCACCAGTGCCGATCTTCATCCCCACTCTCAGACCCCAGAAAGTAGCTGTTTTTGTTTTGTCAGGCAAGGCCCAGAGTGGCTCGGAACAGGGTCAAAAGTGGATTGCGATAACTGTGTGTACAGTCAAAACTGTAATTATATGTGTTTCAATTATTTAATAAAGCCAATTTAAAAATACACTTAGTGCTTTCAGAGTTAAAATATCAAACTGAGGGAGCCTATTACAGTTCTTCACAGCAGAGCCCTAATCTGGCGCTCTAACTTCAGGGAATGCAGTAAAAAGGTGTCAGGAGCTTTTTCCCCCTAAGTTGTTCAAATCATTCACTTCCCCACATTAGAGCACGCTCAGATCCGTAAATCCTGCTTTAGTCTCAACAGATATCTGTGCAGGGAGCAGCCAAACCAAGGTTTACGGACAAGATGGCAATAGGAGCTAATGGGAAATTTGAATGTCATAAATATTATAATGAGTTGGATGTGCAGGAACAACAGCTCTAACTAGCTACAGCAAGGGAACTGACATATATATTGTTATGACCCTAAGATTTGGGGGACCACGCTCACCCCAATTCTCTCTCTCTAGGCTGGGTCTTTCTGTGTTCGAGATCTCAGGATCCCCAGCAATGGTTAGGACGCAATACCAACACCTGTAGCCTTGCTTAGTACAAGCAGACTGACTATTTATTATTGCTTCAGACACATTTTACAGATATTACAAAACACCATTGCCCAGTCCTATAGCCAAACCCTCCCTGTTATTACAGTTGCCAACCCCTTCCTTCCCTGTTTCAGGAGTATGTTCGTCCAACTGTGACCTTCTCACATCGTCATTAGGCCATAAACCCCCATTCCTGGTTATTAGAATCTCCATCTCGGACTGACTGACTTTATTCTTACTTGATGTTTACAGTAATTACAAAATAAACCATTCCCCAAGTTCTATAGCCACCCCCGTGTTTTGCTCTGCTGTAAGGAATGGTAGTTATCTACCTGGTGGGCTTTTACGACTCTCTGAGGACAGAGAGCGCACATGCCTGGCTGGTTCTGAGGGACCATATTCATTCTTGTAGAAATACTTAACCCTTTGAGCCACAAGTGAATGAAGTAATGTTTATATAATATTAACATATCCTAGTGCCTACTTCTAGCACAAATACATTATTTAAAAGTTATACAATTACTCGAAATCACCTTATTACATCAAATCACTATTCTAAACATTATAGCATTACTTGTTAAATGGTACTTTGAAAAAGGACTTGGCATAACAGTGTCATGTACTAACTACAACCAGAATACTAAGCATTGTATAAACAATTCTTATTATGCCTGAATATTCACAGACCATACTCCTTGGTACCAGATCAGAGACTGAGGCCTAACATTAAACAGGTTATTAGGTTCATAACAAAATATTCCTTGAGTTCAGAACAGTGACAGTTCGATCTTGGGCCATATATGCCCTTTCTGGTGGGGACCAGGGGTTCCCTATGCTGGCTCCCATAAGTCAGTCATAACATTATATATATATATATATATATATATAAATTGTTTTTTATTTATTAATATATTTTGATATTAAAAATATGTGACAATTGTATTTATACGTTCAATAAATAAAGATGTGTTTATTTTGTGTTAAAATATGATATTTTTATAGACAATTCATTAGAGTGTTTGTTCCTAGGCAACGTGGTTTTGTGACCTGTATTAACCCCTTGAGTACTGGCTTGTTTGTTACTCTGTATTTTGTTTCATTAAAAGAGCTTAATACCAACATGTCATATTTTTTAATTATTTTTTAATTATTTTTTTATTACATATATGTTGATATTGGATTTAGTGATGTCCCGAACAGTTCGCCGGAAAACTATTCGCAGCGATTTTCGCATGTTCGTGAAGCGAGGGACACAGTATGGTCCGCAAATGCGGACCCTCGAGAAGCAAGGGTCCGCATTTGCGGACGGTGGAGGCTTTAAGGCACATGACTTTGGAACAACACAACCCCGCATAATCCTTAAATCGCAGCACTTTGTCATACGCCGCCTCAAAACACTAACACAATCCTGCATTGTTAACTACCAGCACTTTTCCTACAGCGCCTTAAAACACCATAAAAAAACTCCCACACACAACTTAACTCGCAGCAATTTACTCCTGCGACGCTTCAAACAAACCCACAAAACTCCCACACACAAACCTCAAGTCGCAGCACTTGCTCCTACGGCGCCACACACCACCGGACAAAACTTGCAGTACTTAGACCATCAAACATGACTACCGCGGGACTTAGAAAAACAAAAAAATTACGACTCCAAATATGAGTCGTAACACTTACAAAAACCACAATACGAGTCGTAAAAATCCGAACTTAGCGGCAGACACGCGCAAACCAAAAACCAGTAAACGCACACTAAATATATCAGAAAAAAATACAAACACATCACACAGAGCATGGGGCAACAGCCAGGACGTCTGTCAGTGAGCTGGAACGCGAATTTAACTCGATTTAGACAATTTTCGGCACTCGAAAATCGCCTAAGCGAGGAAAAAAATGGCAGCCGTAAAAAATTAAAACGAGGCTACACGACCTTGAAGTGGGCAAAACATAGCTGGACACGTAGCAGTTTGACAATCCTTTCGCGGCGCATAACACATACAATATCTCCGACATTTTACAACCATCTACACAATAACGCATCTGAAATGGCAGCTTTCCCGCCTAAACTAACGGCTCTGGCTCGCGCACGCAGCCTATATATAGGGCACACTTGCCACACTGCTGACACTTTCTCCTCAGGGGATGACAGTCTGACTGGACATTTTCTGATGCAAAGAGATTGTTAGCTCTTCAGGATATTGATTGCTGCATATTTCTTACAAATAGGTAAAGTATATTAATTAATTTATTACTTATTAATTACAAAAAAATATTAATAAAAAAATAAATTACATTACTAGATTTTGCAATACCTGTACTTGCAATTCCAGTAGCATGATATCTTTATAATATATTTAGTAATTGATTAATTAGTAATGTACATTCATTAATTAATAATTAATTATTAATAGTAAGAAAGTTCATAAAAAAAGATGTACATTTATCACTGTACTTACATTTTGGGGTTGATGCTAAACTATTAATGTTCATTTATTACTTTATTAATCATTAAGAATTATAATGTTCATTAATTAATTATTAATTAATTAATTATTAATTAGTTAAAATAACAAATTTAGTAAAAAAAACATAAAAATATATGGATTTCATATTGGACTTACATTTCGTGGTTGCTGCTCAACTATAAATGTTCATTAATTACTTCATTGATCATTCCTCGAACAATTTTTACGCAAAAATGCATGAAAACATATGTACATTTTGCACTGAACTTAAATTTCAGTGTTGCTGTTTCATTATTACATTGCTCTTATATTTATGTTTTCAGCCTATATTAATGCAATTGTTTTCGTGTGTTGATGCTTAATTATTATTATTCATGATTAATTATTTAATTAGTCATTTATTTTAAAGATTTCTAAATTAAATATGCTAAAATGCATCACAAAAGATTTTACAGTGTCATATTTATCTGTCGCTGCTCATTGTCTCAAAGGAATAGGATTCTCTAACCGCTTAAATATTTACATAACTTTCTTACATTTTATAGTGCATTTACTTATATTTTGTATCTATGCCAATTCAAATCATACAAACATTAACAAGGCCTTTTTTTTCACAGTTTGATCATCTGCCCACCTGAGTACACAGAGGGGCGTTTGCAGCATTTCATCTGCAATCAAATCACCTTCACAGGTATATCATTTTTAAATATTTAAATTTATTTTACTACCTGCATGTATGACAAGGACAACAAGTACTTTCAATGATTCATACATTCATTCAAACATAATATTAAATATGATTTTTACTTCTTTTCACAGATTTCTCATGTCTCCACCTGCCTGAACACAGGAGTCGCCTCTGCACTAATTAACATTACAGAACATCAAATTGACAGGTATATGATTTTGTGATGACATTCTTTACAAATATAGCATTAAGTATTGATTTGCGTTGTGCAATGTTATTTAATACATTAATTCAATCAAAAAATTAAATATGATTTTTACATCTTTTTACAGATTTCTCACGTCGCAGCCTGCCTCAACACGAGATGCCTCTGAAGCATTTTACATTAGAGAACACCTAATACACAGGTATATGATTTCATGATGACATTCTTTACAAATATAGGATTAAGTATTTGTTACAGCCCATGGATGACAGATATTGCTTAATTAATTTAAGTCATTTATTTTACAAAATATCGAATAATTAGAAGGAGAAAAAAAAGGAATACATATCTACTTAGCTATTTTATTCATGTGTATTCTTTCATTCAATCATTCATCATTATGTTACTGCTTATTGTCAGGGATAGCACATTAGAAGCAGTTAAATATGTTATTTCATCTATTATATTAGGTCACTTTTTAACATTTTAAAATGCATTTAACATATATTTATGATTAGGATTTATGTTTGCTATGTGTGCCAATTAAAATGCATATTTACAAAATCTTTATATGTCATTTTACAGATCCATCATCTCTGCACCTCCCTGAACACACAAAGTGACGTCTGCAGTATTTCAGTTGATATAACATTTAATTGACAGGTATCATTCTTGATAACATTATTTATAAAAACAGAATTAACACCCTTATTACATTGCAAGTTTCCCTATGAAATAGAGCTCGATATAACCACAGAGGATATTTTGGAACACAAATACTTACTTACTAAAGACGTTATCTTCTGGATAGAAGATAACTAACTACAAACTTACATAACAAAATATCTTATGTGGTTATATAGAGCACTATTGAATTAGTTAAAATGCTATTTAATAAGTCTATAACTGTTTTTTAATCAACATTATTCATAGGTTGTCATTTATTAAAAAATACATATATGAAAACACATTTATGTTTACATGAATGACAATTACACTTCAAATGTTTAGTCATGTCAATCTATAGTTTGCTAATAGCTCTTTTGTGTAGCTCTTCTTTAGGAACACATGATAACTGTTTATGTTTTTGCATTCATGATATAGAGAGACACACATAGAGAGAGAGAGACACATAAAGAGAGATATACACACACACACACACACAAAGAGACAGACAGAGAGAGAGACAGACAGTTAGAGAGAGACACGCAGCTAGACACAGACACAGACACACACACACACACACACAGAGATACACACAGAAACACGCAGCCAGACACACGCAGACACATGTAGCCAGACACACACAGCCAGACACTCAGAGACACAGACACCTAGAGACACAGATACCCAGAGACACCCTGAGAGACAGACACCCACAGACACCCAGAGAGGTAGACAACCAGAGAGACAAACACCCACAGACACCCAGAGAGACAGACACCCAGAGAGAAAGATACCCACAGACACCCAGAGAGACAGACACCCACAGACACCCAGAGAGACAGACACCCAGAGAGACAGACACCCAAAGACACCCAGAGAGACAGACACCCAGAGAGACAGACACCCAGAGAGACAGACACCCAGAGAGACAGACACCCAGAGACAGACACTCAGAGACAGACACTCAGAGACAGACACTCAGAGACAGACACCCAGAGAGACAGACACCCAGAGAGACAGACACCCAGAGAGACAGACACCCAGAGAGACAGACACCCAGAGAGACAGACAGAGACAGATTACCATTCGTTTTTTTTAAAATATATGACAGGTTAAAAAATATGTATACTAAAACTAATTACATTTTTACAACTCTATTTCCAATAACAGATTACAATGGCGGACAATGCAGAATATAACAAAGAATGTAAAAGAAGAATGGCAAGGGAAAGAAAGCAGAGATGGAGAGATGCACAGATCCCTGAGAATTCACAACGTTTAAGAGAAGAAGATCGACAGAGACTTCTAAATAAAAGAAAAATGGCTAAAAAACGACAAAATGAGTCTGCTGGAGATTCAAAGAAAAGAAAAAGTAAACAGAAAAATGTCTGTAAAACATTATCTAATGAACCTATTTTGCCTCCTGACACCGATGTTGATAGAGATGACACCAATGTAGATATAGAAAGTTCAACTGACATCTATATTGAGGAAGGTCATGATAGTCCTTTATTTAGAGCATTAACATTAGACACTCATTATTGTGGATTAATGAATGTGATTTGTCAGTTTTGTGGGGCCTATTCCTTTCTGATAGTTTATTAGTTGCTGTCAGAAAGGGAAGGTAAGACTTTCAGAAAGACACACATTTCCAGAATATTTAAAAAGTATCATGAGTGATCCTACATTTCCAAATTACACTAATTTTAAGAAAAACATTCGGTCTTATATCTGTGCACTTTAATTTGCTTCAATGGGTGCAACATTAGGCAAAAATGTTAGAAGCTGTTGAACAACGAATGATGCTTCCTGAAAATAAACAATGCTTACCCATAGTCTTTGAACAGCTTGATAACATTATGGCCAACAACCCATGTAGTAAAGCATACAAAAAAATAGCTGAGGTTGAAATAACAACTGGCACATGTGCAAAGACATCAGTTGCCAATGCCAAGAGTAAATATGGTTGTCAAAAGAGATCACCATACTGATCAAAGATGGTATAATTTACCAACAGCAAATGAGGTTGCCATGGTATTTAAAAATAATGATGGTGAACCACCATTTGAGCGGGATATTAGAATATATCCACGCAATGAAGAACAACCTTTGATAAACATAAATATTTTAAGCAGTAATTTGGATCCTATGACATATCCAATTTTCTTTCCATATGGGGAGCCAGGATGGCAACCAAAATTACAGTTGCAAAGTTATCCCAATAGTAAAGTTCGTGTTAGAAACAATATTTCCATGCTGGAAGTGGCACAAACTGCTGTCCGGGATCATTATAATCCAATGTTATGTGGGGGTAAACTCACACAACAATGGATTATTGATTCCTATCTACAAATCGAAGCAAATAATCTACATTTTGTCAAATTTCAACAAAACAAGCTTCGAGTAGAACAATATTGTGGATTGATGGATTATGTCGCTGAATTGGCTGCAAACAGAGACATTCCTGTGGGACAAGCAATGATTTTGCCATCCTCTTTCCAAGGATCTCCTCACAATATGCAAGAAAGATAAAATGATGCCATGGCTATTGTCACTAAATTTGGCAAACCAGATTTACTCATTACATTTACATGTGATCCGCAATGGCCAGAGATCAAAGAAAATGTACTGCTTGGACAAACTACTTCTGACTGACCAGATTTGGTGGCAAGAGTATTCAAAATAAAACTCAATTCATTAATTCATGATATAACTAAAGCAGACTTATTTGAAAAATGTGTGGCTTTTGTTTATACGATTGAATAAAAAAAAAGAGGCTTGCCACATGCACATATACTTTTAATATTGCAAGAAAAAGATAAATTGAATACGGCAGACAGAGTGGATTCCGTAATTACTGCTGAACTGCCACATCAAGAGAAACATTCAACACTTTATGAGATTGTAACTCAATGAATACATGGTCCATGTGCAGAGAGCAATCCAAATTCACCATGTATGGAAAATAAAAAAATGCGTAAAAGAGTTTCCAAAACAATTTCAAATGCAGACTTATGTTAATTGTGATGGATACCCTTTGTCCTTCTCTTCTTTTATACAAACAGCTGTTATCCGTGGCCAAAAGGTTGATAATCGATATGTGGTTCCATACAATCCACATTTGCTGATGAAGTACAATCACATATCAATGTGGAAGCTTGCACTTCTTCACATTTATCAAATATGTGTATAAATATATATATAAAGAATATGATGCAGCAACTGTTGTTGTGCAAGGGGCACAAAATGAAAAAGACAACCCCATTTTACATGACGAACTTCCACCTTATTTAGATGCTCGCTATGTAAGTGCTCCAGAAGCAATGTGGCGTCTTCTCAAATTTGAGATGCATGATCGGTCGCATTCTGTGTATCGATTAGCTGTCCATTTGCCACAAAGTCAATTTGTTTGCTTCACTGCAGGCAATTAAAGAAATGCTTTAGCACAAAGTGAACATAGAGCAACAAGGCTTACTGCTTGGTTTCAATTAAATTGTCAAGACACTCAGGCCAGACAATTTTTATTCATTGACATTCCAAATCACTATGTATTCGTAAATGGTGAATGGAGACAACGAAAGAAACATAATTATAAAATCATCCCAAGAATATATACCGTCAGTCCACGAGACATTGAACGTTTCAGTTTAAGATTTCTCCTTTTACATGTTCCCGGTGCACAAAGTTATGAACATTTACGCGCAGTCAATGACATAGAGACTTTTGTGAGACTTTCTAGTTGGCTGCAAGACATCAAAACTTTCTGGCAGATGATACAGAATGGTAGAGATGTCTTGAGGAAGCAGCACTATGTCAAATGCCAAAGCAAATGAGAGAACAATTTGCTTTCATTTGTATCGTTTGCAATGTACCAGATGCATTAACTTTGTGGGAAACATTTAAAATACATATGTGTGAAGATTTCTTGCAACGTTACAATGAGACTATTGCACAATTGAAAGCATTAATGGAACTTCAGGAGATTTTTCTTTGTCATAGATTAAATTGTGCCAATTTTAATCTGCCTGATCCAGGAATTATAGATGAAATTAACTTTGATGAGTATGACCCTGACATTGAATACCAAAAAACACAAGAAAAAAATTGAACTTTAAATGCATTGCAATTAGAAGCATTTAACGCCATCACAAATGCAATAGAAGATGACATGCTCAAAGAGCGTTATTTCTATCTGGATGGCCCTGGTGGATCAGGAAAAACGTATCTATATAATTTGTTGATGAGTTGCATTCGAGCACAGGGTCAAATAGCACTGCCATTTGCAACCACTGGAATTTCTGCACTTTTGTTAGAAGGTGGTAGAACTGTGCATAGTGGATTGAAACTGCCAGTTCCCATTCTGGAAACATCAATGTTGGATATTTGAATGAATTCATTACAAGCCAAAAAATTGCACAATAGTAAATTAATTATAATAGATGAGGCAACTATAATGTCATGTCATGCCCTGCAATGTATTGATTGATTTTTAAAAGAAGTTATGGCTAATGATTTGCCATTTGGTGGAAAGTTGATGTTGTTAGGAGGAGATTTCAGGCAAACATTACATGTGGTGCCACATGGCAATCGGACTGACATTGTCGAAATGTGTATACAAAGAAGTAAGCTTTGGAAAATATTTACACACCTTAAATTAGAAGTAAATATGAGATCTGAAGGCCAAAATCAATTCATGATTGGCTCATTCACATTGGAGAAGGAAAACAGCCCAAAATAAATAATTTACCGGATGATGCTGTACAAATTCCACCAGAAATTATTTAAAAAGAACCAATAATTTTGACAATCTTCCTCAATACCATCAATAATGAGGATTACTCAGACATTGCAAGCAAAGTAATATTGACATCCAAAAATATAGATGCCTTGAATCTAAACAACGAAATCTTAAAATTAATCAATGCTCCCCAAAAAAACTATTACAGTGCAGATTCTGTTCTGGCTGATGACAAAGAGAGTGAAGCAAACTTTAGTATGGAATTTATTAATTCTTTAACTCCCTCTGGAATGCCACCACATGTTTTGCAACTTAAAAAAGGGGCAATTGTCATGCTATTGAGAAATATGAATCACAAAAAAGGACTTTGTAATGGGACCAGATTAATTGTGAAGGATTTAAAGGATCATTTTATACATGCAGAAATTATGAGTGGTACCCATAAAGGCGAACCAGTTCTTATACCGAGAATTGATTTGGCTCCAAGTGAGAGTGGTTTGCCTTTTGTCCTTCAAAGGAGACAATTTCCCATTATCATGGCATTTGCCATTACCATCAATAAATCCCAGGGACAAACTTTTAAGTCTGTGGGTATTTTTTTGAAGGAACCTGTGTTTGCACATGGCCAACTATATGTTGCATTTTCAAGATGCAATAATCCAGAGGAAATTAAAGTACATGTTGAAGAAAACCCAAGTCAGGGTGATTTATTGGAAGATGGATGCATTTTTACAAAAAATACATTGTGTACTATGAGGTGCTGTAAATATAGAGGTCAGTGGTTTCATTTCGACAACAACATTTTATGTTACTCGGACTGATTTTAGAGGACTACTATTTCAATAAGAAACCCTATACAATGGCAAAAAAACATAGAGAACAGTGGTTTTACTTCCAGGACGAAATTTTAGCTCTCTGGGACTCTTTAAATAAGGGACCACTATTTAACTTAGGAAACTCTATGTGCCATTTGCACAAAGTACAAGAACCAAAAAAAATAACAAAAAAATTAAAACAACAGTAAACAGTGGTTATACAGATTGGAATGTGTTAGAAGTTACCTTTTTACATGATTGACCCCACAAATCAATTAGGTGGCATTTTCTTTAATTTGAAGGTTAAATGTTATTGTTTTATGTTACTGTATTTTCAAAGTTGTGAAAAGTTGCTTCATTGTATGTTGTATATAGTCAAGGATTTATGTTACTAGAAGTTTCATCATTTGTTTATACATTGAACTGTATAATTTAAATAGAGATTATTGAGTTAGGGAGTAATCCGATCGCCAGTTAAACGGGTCAGGAAGGAATTATTTTTGTACCCTCTTTGATACAATTGGCCAAGTTTTAATGGGGTTTTTTATTGTTTACCTTCCTCTGGATTCAATGCCTATTTAGTTAAACAAGTGTTTAAAAAAAAAATTTAGGTTACAAAGCATCTCATTGTTCAAAATAGTTATTTACAGAAAGTTTACATAGTCGTCTGTTAGTCACGAATAACTATCAATTCAAAATTTTAGTATTCCTAAAAAAAAAGTTCAAGACTTTTTAAAATACAAGTTGCATGGTACAAACTTTTATGTTATGGTTTACAAAATGTATTCATGAAAACTTTACACATTGTTATATTGTTATTTCATGAATGACAATTAAAAGAGTTAATATTGAAAATATAATATTCTATACCTGTTGGTGAAATGCAAGTTGAAAGTTAAAAAAAAATAAAAAGTTTTATTCAAAATGTTGTATTTCTTTGGACATAATAAAAAAAAGGTCAAGAATTTCAGAGAATCATAGTGTGTGGCAAACAGTTTTCACAACATTAAATTTTATTGACCGTCATTTTTTGACGAGCGAGTCGCTAGTATATATATATATATATGCCAAAAGTTGTTGCTAGCCAGGTTAAAATTGCCAGCGCAACTGTGACCCTCGCAAAGGCCGTAGTTGCAGGCCGCAACCGCAGGCCTTGCGAAGTGAGGGCCACGGTTGTGCCACAATCGCTCATCCCAAGACATGCAAGACTTAGAAAAAAAGAGCGCAGAAGGCGCTCACCGCAACTTAGCAACGGCTGAGAAATTACGGACGGCAAAAATACGAATTTAACGGCCGAACCACCAAACGGCAAAAACACACAAATTTGCCTCTAATAAACTTATACACTCACACACAGCTCACGGGGAGTGCGAGGGTACCTGTGAGTGAGGTTTCAAGTTAATTTGAGTCATATTTTGGCTTTTTTTTTTTACGATCGAAAATCACCAAAGCAAGAAAAAAAATGGTGGCAGAAACCATATAACCAAACCGCAAATGAGGCCGAACGACGTAAAACGCAGCCGAAGGACGTAAATTCCAGCCCTAAGCACTAAGACTTAACGCAAAACAGTAACACCTATTACAAGGCATAAACATTTTAACTCACGCCAGTAACACTTAATCAAAGGCAGTAAAACTTAATCAAAGCCACTGACACTTATCACATGGTAATAACACAGGGAGAGAGGCACGCAGAAGATAAAAAGAGCGCAGAAGGTCGATCACTGCAAATTAGCCACGCATGCACATTACGGCCCGTACGACTTGGGACGTTCCAACGGCCGAGAAATTACAGCCCTCAAAATACGCTTTTAACGGCCGGACCACCTAACTGCAAAAACACACAAATATGCCTTAAATTTACTTACACACTCACACAGAGCTCAGGGGGAGTGCCAGTGAGGTTGCAAGTTAAATTGAGGTATATTTTGGCTTTTTTTTCCGAAAAATAAACGAAAATGAAGCTGAACGACGTAAAACGCAGCCGAAGGACGTAAATACCAGCCCTAAAAACTAAGACTTAACGTAAAACAGTAACACTTAACACAAGGCAGTAACATTTAACTCAAGCCAGTAACACTTCATCAAAGCCAGTGACACTTCACTCAAGCTAGTAAGACAGTGGGAGAGGCTTGCAATGAGCGCTGAAAGTTAGAAAGGTGTGGCTCTCAATGAGCGCAAAAAGGTGCTCATTGTAAGCCACACAATGAGCACCAAAGGCTCACTGCGCAGGGCTCGCGATAAGCGCCGAAGCTGATCAGAGGGGCCAGAACTTCACATTCGATGGCAAACAGCATTACCATGGCTTCAAATTTTCAAACCTCTCTGTATCTACACTGTGTATAACTCCTCCTATATTAGTATAATCATATTCTGATATTTGTTGCTGTTTTTATTATCTTCACACCTGATAACTAACTAACCGATAATTATCTCCTGATATCATTAATTGGAGCATTGATTACTTTATTTACCTTGTGATTACTGGCACACAAAGACTAGCTCCTGTCGCCATCTTGAAAATAAAAACAGGACAGAGCTGTTATTAATGTAGAACTAGCGATGTTGCCGCATGTCTCATTATTTCATTGGTCAAAACCTTGGCTCATTCCACTCTGGAGGCGGCCTAGGATAAATTCTGAAAGCATGGACTGGGGAGGGGCCCCAAGGGGCCCTCACTACACTACAATAAGATAAAAAATAATAATACAAAAATAAAATTATATATTTTTTTAGACTGCAATGCCCCCCCCCCCTCAGTGAAGGGCCTAGGGGCATTGCTCCGCCTGCATAGTTAAATTATATACATAGTAAGATCCAGGAAACTTTGTTTCCATTTATATAATGTATTTGTTACTTTACAAACAAAATGATCATTATCAAGTAGGGTTCATCTTAAAAAGCATTGTAAATATAAGACTACAAGGATCCTTTAAGTCCAGCTCTTTCCACTCCACGTGATAAATAGTGTAACCATCACAAAATTAGATATAAGGTAAAAGTTACTAAGTTAAAGGACCACTATAGAGCATTTACAAGTAAAGCTAATATGTTTGTAGGGTAAAGACTATTAAAAACAGTTGGTAGTTAAAATATATTTTTTTCCTTTGAATTATTTGTTTTCTCCTCAAGTAGAGCTCGCTATTGCCACCATCTTTGGGGTGTGGCCAGATCTGTCTGTGGACTGGATCACCATGGAGCTTGGAAGCAGTCTGAGCTATGTTGTAACTGGTTCCACCCAGAGGTAGCAGCAGTATTGTGGCCTTCTTGCAGCTTCCTTATAGTCCAGTGACATCATTTACTAACCATTTACTAATCATGCTCATTTTGAAACAGAGTTGACTGGTTAGTCTATTTTTCTAGTCCAGTTTCCAGGCAGAGTTGGCCAAGTACGTAGGAGGAGATTAGCAGTTCTGATTGAGGAAAAACTAACACATTCAGTAGGAAAATATATTTTATTTATTTCAATTGCATACTGTTTTTATAATGTATGCCCATCAAATAAACATATTGGTTTGCTTGTAAATGCACTACAGTGGTCTTTTAAAGCTATCCCCTAGAACTTCTATTTCTTTTTAATGTGTGATTCCAAACTTTGTCAGTACTCCTGTTGCTACGCAGAGGCTCATTGTATAAACTGAGCCTCGGTGGTTCATTAGCAGTGCATTGTGGGTATATTCACAAGCATCATCGAACAAGAAATAGTGTTCCCTGATCCGTCGTCACATTGATTTATACGTGATGAGAGGAAACCGTAAAACAGAACAAGCTTAGAGAAAACAGTAAATTGTTTAGTGTAGAAACACAGTGCCACATACTTTATTAGCACTGCTTCTCTTCAGCTTATTAAAAGTGACATGATTAAGTGCTTTATTACCAAGGCTCCATCTCCATGTCTCACAGCTTGTGTCTTTCCTTGTTGATCCACTGCTGAGCCCTTGAAGCGAATGTCAATAAACATGAACATAGAAAAGGCATATTTCCCTGCCAACCCAAACAAACAATATCTCTTTCACTGAGACACATGAATCTTTAACTTTTATGATTGGTTGTATATCCAACTCTACTTGTCAGATGTTTTCTTTTTTTTAGTTGATCGTTGTTGAAAGGTTAACGGGCATTTTGTATATATTAGGAATTCACATGTATTCCTGAATTTATGGAATTGAGAATTTATTGTGTTGGATGTATCTTGGGACAGAGGACATGTGCTTCTGATTTAAATGATTAACCTTTTAGAGATAAATTATGTTCAGGGCCAAATATATCAATAGGCAAATTAGGCAGCTGCCTTGGGGAACTTAACTTCTCTCATAGGGATGACTCACTTGCTCGCATGATGCTTATATGCAACCTACTCTAAGTTTGCTTGCAATCTGTGTGCCGCAGACATGGATGCCAGTGTAACCAATCAGAGGATGCTAGAGAGACTAATAGACTATTCTTTTGCAAAATAATTTTGTAATGTATGTAACATCACTATGCATAAACTAAGCAAGAATGGATGGAGAATACCTAAAAACACAGGCAAGGCACTGTAAGTCTTGATCTGCCTATACATGTGAAAATAATATAATACTTTAAAACTTATTTTAAAGGGCTACTGTAGTGGTCATACATTAGAGTGTTGTTTGATTATTTATTAAGAGATCAGTAATAAAATAAATATTTGAAGAAAATATATTAAAAGTAGCTTTTAAAAATGGCATTGGTACTAGTGTTTCAGAGACTCTGTATTCACATCCTTTTTTTTTTTTTTTTTGCTTTTCCAGATTTGCCTGGTGTGGCAACTGCAGGGAAGGAGGTACATAAAGGCTCCTATCAAGATATATTTTGAGGCAGATTATCTACCTCCATTTTCTTTAATGTTTCTGACAATTTCTGTCTCAACAGGATGTGTCCTTGTAAGCTAATCAACATTGAATTAGTGCTAATGGTAGCACTAGAAGTAGTTACTGCCCCATTCCTATTCTGCAGATATAGCTTCCTCTCTGCATTTAAAGTTTCCTTCCCTACTACAATGTTTCACAGCAGCATAACTGCATAAAACATGTATATATTAGAGGCTATATTATTATTTTTCTACATTCTAAAACATGTTGCCTATTTCAAGTTAAGAGACCACAGTGGTGGTCATACATTTAGAATAGACATGTTAGATGCATTTTGTCTATACTGTTGATGTCCATGACTTGAGATGGTTTTCTAAAATATAACTTGGTAGGGAGATGTTATTGTAAACTGTACTTACAAGAATCCTCCATAAGTGAGTAAAAAGGTTCGGAAAAGACAAATGGCTGCCTCCAGTAAAACAGCATTAAATATAATACTTAAAAGTACAATTGGTGTATTTGTTTTTTACTTTATCAAACTGAAAACATTAGCAGTTATACCAGCCTTAAATATAATGTTGTTGTTTTTTTTCTATGTATATTTTGGGAGCTTCTGTATTAGACATCTAGAACAGAGTTTCTCATCCTTTTTGATATTACATTACAATGTTTTTTATGACTTTGAGATGCACACATTGTTTAACTACCTTGCGACCATGGCCGGGTTATCCGTTAGGCAAACTAGGCAGCTGCCTAGGCGCGCCTCTATGTGAGGGGAGCCTGTTTTTTTTTAGCTTAAACACCCCCTAGATATGTCTATGTTTATCATTATATGTGAACATGGATGAATATGTATACATTAATATAATTGACAAATGAGGTTGAATATTTATATTATAATGGCCCCTGGCTATATGTCTATAGGAGACCTTGGTTGAATATGTGTTTGTTTGTATGAGTCACTCACTAAATATGTATATACTGTATTACTATAATGATTCCAGGTGACCCTCTCTAAATATTTATACATTAATATGATTATAGGATATAGGACATTAATATGATTATATATATATATATATATATATATATATATATATATATATACTGTATATCTAAATGCCTACTTACTATGTATATATATATATATATATATATATATATATACACATAGTAAGTTGGCATTTAGACATACAAATATATATATATCTATATCTACAGTATCTCTTTCTCTCTCTCTCTCTCTCTCTCCTGATAGTTGTGGGAGGGTCTCTCTCCTACGGTGACGAGGGGCCAAACGGTGTGACTGGGAGCATGTAGGAAGCGTTAAATGGAAGTGTGTTTGGTGAATGAGGTCCCCTCACCTCATGTAGCCGAGATGTGCCCTATAGCTATGCTCTACATGGCCTGCTTAGAGGGCCAAGGGCTGAGTGAAGTAGAGGAGAGAGGGGAGAGGTTTATGAAAACGTAATGAAGAACGAGGCTTGCGAATGATGATTTGGATGCATGAACGAGGTAGGCCTACGAAGGCCGGTGTAGGCCTACGAAGGCCAGTTTAGGAGTTGTAGAGAGTAGGTTGATCTGAACTTATAGAAAGCTATTGAAAGGTCGAAGGTTAGTAGATTTAGCCTGAAATCCATAAAATATGGCTTTAAAAGCCAAAGCATGACCTCAGTTACTGATGAAGACAATTTAGTGGATTTGGGGCTGGTATATGATAAGAAAGCATAATGTAGAGCATAAATACTTACCAGTAAGAAAGCCTATTGTAGGAAAAAGACCAAAAAAGGCAGTAATAGGCTCTTAGATATGTAGCAAAGTAAATCAGAACCTGTAACAGTGAGAGATGAACAGCATCCTGCATGCACGAACCCAGAAATGGACTGACTGTGAGGTCCCAACAGGAAATGCTTATAAGGCTGAGGAGCCCGCCTCAAGAAGAGGTGGGTCGAGCTGCAGAGTCCCGCCTCTGAAGGGGCGGGCGAGAGAGGGACGACCACAAATACTGAGTATATATATATATATATATATATATATATATATATATTTTGAGAGAGAGCAAAAGGTGGTGGCTCGAAGAAAGGACAGCCACCACAACATACAATTGAGCAGATAAATACACAAAGGTGTATTATTGACAATCTCACAGTTCACACTTGGGGAGCAGTATGCTCAACCCAGCCCCGTATTGCACAACAAAAAAGGAGCTAAGTCTTATTGTGGTAATGCAAAAGAAATACCCCTGCTTGCTGGAGCGGTGTCCAAAGTTGATGATGATATTATGCCAGGGGATGATGTTGCTCATTCAGACATCGCCGTGGTTGTTCAACAGCGTACTCGTCCCATGAGGGCAAGAAAGTCCACAGCAAGGTACAATCCCCTCTCATATAGGCCAACCCTTGAGAGGAAAAACTCTAACAACACCAGTGACAGCCCTTACTGCCAAACGCAGGAGGGTGGCCGATAAGCTACTAGAAAAAAGCCACTGGTATACAGGCAACGATGGAATAGTAACAGTTCTTCTTGTTTTACCAGGTTACCTAGGGATAGTTCTAGATCCCATATCAGGCATACCTGTCGGTGCAACAGCCATGCATCCAGCTCTGAAAGAGATATTAGCATGGAAAAGGGGAAGTGGAGAGCTTGCAGATCTCATCCTCGTGACTAGTAAGGACAGCGGGGAGAAAGCAGTAGGTGCACACCCATCCTGCATGGGCCTTTTGAGAATGATCAAGACAAGAGGGCTCAGCCAGGCAGTTGCAAAGCTAAGGTAGCTGGAAAGCGAGAGCTTGTAGCTAGCAATACTCATACATTATTAGCTGGGCTACGAAGACTATTAGAGTTACATAATATTCAGGTTGCTGATAATGTGCTAGGTAGTGATGTCCCGAACAGTTCGCCGGAGAACTATTCGCGGCGATTTTCGCATGTTCGCGTTTGCAACGAACGGCGAACACATGCGCTTTTCGGTCTGCCCCCTATTCTTTATCATTGAGGAAACTTTGACCCTGCACCTTACAGTCAGCAGACAAATTCCAGCCAATCAGCAGCATACACTCCCTTCCAGAGCCTTCCATCTGAATGACAGCCTCCATTTTAGAATCATTCTGAAGCTACATTCGTTGAGAGAGGACATATTATTCTACCTGCTGCTGATTTAATAGGGAAATAGATAGCCAGGCTGTGTATTTAGCTTTCACTACACACCTGAATGACTCATTTGATATCTGCTGCAAGGACAGCAACACAAAAAGCCCTTTTTAGGGCTAGAACATCATTTATTTTATTTATTTATTTTTTTCTGCTGATTTAATAGGGAAATAGATAGCCAGGCTGTGTATTTAGCTTTCACTACACACCTGAAGGACTCCTTTGATATCTGCTGCAAGGACAGCAACCCAAAAAGCAATTTTTAAAGCTAGAACACCATTTATTTTATTTTATTATTTTTTTCTGCTGATTTAATAAGGAAATAGATAGCCAGGCTGTGTATTTAGCTTTCACTACACACCTGAAGGACTCCTTTGATATCTGCTGCAAGGACAGCAACCCAACAAGCCCTTTTTATTTTATTTTATTATTATTTTCTGTGTAATCTAATTGCATATGCCTGCCTGCTAGCGTGTGTGTGAGGCCTATTACATCTACTCTGCCAACTTTTGCCAGTGCACAGTGACACTCATATCTAGTGCAACCGTAGTGTGCAGTGAAATAAAACAACCCTTTTTTGACTGTAATTGATTGAATAACAGTTGCCTGCCTACAGGCGTGTGTGTGAGGCCTATTGCATCTAGTCTGCCAACTTTTGCCAGTGCACAGTGACACTCATATCTAGTGCAACCGTAGTGTGACGTGAAATAAAAGAACCCTTTTTTTACTGTAATCGATTGAATATTAGTTGCCTGCATACAGGCATGTGTGTGAGGCCTATTGCATCTACTCTGCCAACTATTGCCAGTGCACAGTGACACTCATATCTAGTGCAATCGTAGTGTGCAGTGAAACAAAATAACCCTTTTTTTACTGTAATTAATTGAATAACAGTTGCCTACCTACAGGCGTGTAAGTGAGGCCTATTGCATCTAGTCTGCCAACTTTTGCCAGTGCACAGTGACACTCATATCTAGTGCAACGGTAGTGTGCAGTGAAATAAAACAACCCTTTTTTGACTGTAATCGATTGAATATCAGTTGTCTGCCTACAGGCGTGTGTGTGAGGCCTATTGCATCTAGTCTGCCAACTTTTGCCAGTGCACAGTGACACTCATATCTAGTGCAACCGTAGTGTGCAGTGAAATAAAACAACCCTTTTTTTACTGTAATTGATTGAATAACAGTTGCCTGCCTATAGGCGTGTCTGTGAGGCCTATTGCATCTAGTCTGCCAACTTTTGCCAGTGCACAGTGACACTCATATCTAGTGCAACCGTAGTGTGCAGTGAAATAAAATAACCCTTTTTTGACTGTAATCGATTGAATATCAGTTGTCTGTTTACAGGCGTGTGTGTGAGGCCTATTGCATCTAGTCTGCCAACTTTTGCCAGTGCACAGTGACAGTCATATCTAGTGCAACGGTAGTGTGCAGTGAAATAAAACAACCCTTTTTTGACTGTAATCGATTGAATATCAGTTGCCTGCCTACAGGCGTGTGTGTGAGGCCTACTGCATCTAGTCTGCCGACTTTTGCCAGTGCACAATGACACTCATATCTAGTGCAACCGTAGTGTGAAGTGAAATAAAAGAACCCTTTTTTTACTGTAATCGATTGAATATTAGTTGCCTGCCTACAGGCGTGTGTGTGAGGCCTATTGCATCTAGTCTGCCAACTTTTGCCATTGCACAGTGACACTCATATCTAGTGCAATAGTAGTGTGCAGTGAAAAAAAATAACCCTTTTTTTACTGTAATCGATTGAATAACAATTGCCTGCCTACAGGCGTGTGTGTGAGGCCTATTGCATCTAGTCTGCCAACTTTTCCCAGTGCACAGTGACACTCATATCTAGTGCAACCGTAGTTTGCAGTGAAATAAAATAACCCTTTTTTGACTGTAATCGATTGAATATTAGTTGCCTGCCTACAGGCGTGTGTGTGAGGCCTATTGCATCTAGTCTGCCAACTTTTGCCAGTGCACAGTAACACTCATATCTAGTGCAACCGTAGTGTACAGTGAAATAAAAGAACCCTTCTTTTTACTGTAATCGATAAAATATCAGTTGCCTGCCTACAGGCGTGTGTGTGAGGCCTATTGCATCTAGTCTGCCAACTTTTGCCAGTGCACAGTGACACTCATATTTAGAGCAACCATAGTGTGCAGTGAAATAAAACAACCCTTTTTTGACTGTAATCGATTGAATATCAGTTGTCTGACTACAGGCGTGTGTGTGAGGCCTATTGCATCTAGTCTGCCAACTTTTGCCAGTGCACAGTGACACTCATATCTAGTGCAACCGTAGTGTGACGTGAAATAAAAGAACCCTTTTTTTACTGTAATCGATTGAATATTAGTTGCCTGCATACAGGCATGTGTGTGAGGCCTATTGCATCTACTCTGCCAACTATTGCCAGTGCACAGTGACACTCATATCTAGTGCAATCGTAGTGTGCAGTGAAACAAAATAACCCTTTTTTTACTGTAATTAATTGAATAACAGTTGCCTACCTACAGGCGTGTAAGTGAGGCCTATTGCATCTAGTCTGCCAACTTTTGCCAGTGCACAGTGACACTCATATCTAGTGCAACGGTAGTGTGCAGTGAAATAAAACAACCCTTTTTTGACTGTAATCGATTGAATATCAGTTGCCTGCCTACAGGCGTGTGTGTGAGGCCTATTGCATCTAGTCTGCCAACTTTTGCCAGTGCACAGTGACACTCATATCTAGTGCAACCGTAGTGTGCAGTGAAATAAAACAACCCTTTTTTGACTGTAATCGATTGAATATCAGTTGTCTGCCTACAGGCGTGTGTGTGAGGCCTACTGCATCTAGTCTGCCGACTTTTGCCAGTGCACAGTGACACTCATATCTAGTGCAACCGTAGTGTGAAGTGAAATAAAAGAACCCTTTTTTTACTGTAATCGATTGAATATTAGTTGCCTGCCTACAGGCGTGTGTGTGAGGCCTATTGCATCTAGTCTGCCAACTATTGCCAGTGCACAGTGACACTCATATCTATTGCAATCGTAGTGTGCAGTGAAATAAAACAACCCTTTTTTTACTGTAATTGATTGAATAACAGTTGCCTGCCTATAGGCGTGTGTGTGAGGCCTATTGCATCTAGTCTGCCAACTTTTGCCAGTGCACAGTGACACTCATATCTAGTGCAACCGTAGTGTGCAGTGAAATAAAATAACCCTTTTTTGACTGTAATCGATTGAATATCAGTTGTCTGTTTACAGGCGTGTGTGTGAGGCCTATTGCATCTAGTCTGCCAACTTTTGCCAGTGCACAGTGACAGTCATATCTAGTGCCACGGTAGTGTGCAGTGAAATAAAACAACCCTTTTTTGACTGTAATCGATTGAATATCAGTTGCCTGCCTACAGGCGTGTGTGTAAGGCCTATTGCATCTAGTCTACCAACTTTTGCCAGTGCACAGTGACACTCATATCTAGTGCAACCATAGTGTGCAGTGAAATAAAAGAACCCTTTTTTTACTGTAATCGAATGAATATTAGTTGCCTGCATACAGGCGTGTGTGTGAGGCCTGTTGCATCTAGTCTGCCAACTTTTGCCAGTGCACAGTGACACTCATATCTAGTGCAACCGTAGTGTGAAGTGAAATAAAAGAAACCTTTTTTGACTGTAATCGATTGAATATCAGTTGCCTGCCTACAGGCGTGTGTGTGAGGCCTATTGCATCTAGTCTGCCAACTTTTGCCAGTGCACAGTGACACTCATATCTAGTGCAACCGTAGTGTGCAGTGAAATAAAACAACCCTTTTTTGACTGTAATCGATTGAATATCAGTTGCCTGCCTACAGGCGTGTGTGTGAGGCCTATTGCATCTAGTCTGGCAACTTTTACAAGTACATAGTGACACTCATATCTAGTGCAATCGTTGTGTGCAGTGAAAAAAAAACAACCCTTTTTTTACTGTAATTGATTGAATAACAGTTGCCTGCCTATAGGCGTGTGTGTGAGGCCTATTGCATCTAGTCTGCCAACTTTTGCCAGTGCACAGTGACACTCATATCTAGTGCAACCGTAGTGTGCAGTGAAATAAAAGAACCCTTTTTTGACTGTAATCGATTGAATATCAGTTGTCTGTTTACAGGCATGTGTGTGAGGCCTATTGCATCTAGTCTGCCAACTTTTGCCAGTGCACAGTGACACTCATATCTAGTGCAACCGTAGTGTGCAGTGAAATAAAACAACCCTTTTTTGACTGTAATCGATTGAATATCAGTTGCCTGCCTACAGGCGTGTGTGTGAGGCCTATTGCATCTAGTCTGCCAACTTTTGCCAGTGCACAGTGACACTCATATCTAGTGCAACCGTAGTGTGCAGTGAAATAAAACAACCCTTTTTTGACTGTAATCGATTGAATCTCAGTTGCCTGCCTACAGGCTTGTGTGTAAGGCCTATTCCATCTAGTCTGCCAACTTTTGCCAGTGCACAGTGACACTCATATCTAGTGCAACCGTAGTGTGCAGTGAAATAAAAGAACCCTTTTTTTACTGTAATCGATTGAATATCAGTTGCCTGCCTACAGGCGTGTGTGTGAGGCCTATTGCATCTAGTCTGCCAACTTTTGCCAGTGCACAGTGACACTCATATCTAGTGCAACCGTAGTGTGCAGTGAAATAAAACAACCCTTTTTTGACTGTAATCGATTGAATATCAGTTGTCTGCCTACAGGCGTGTGTGTGAGGCCTATTGCATCTAGTCTGCCAACTTTTGCCAGTGCACAGTGGCACTCATATCTAGTGCAACTGTAGTGTGAAGTGAAATAAAAGAACCCTTTTTTTACTATAATCGATTGAATATTAGTTGCCTGCATACAGGCGTGTGTGTGAGGCCTATTGCATCTAGTCTGCCAACTTTTGCCAGTGCACAGTGACACTCATATCTATTGCAATCGTAGTGTGCAGTGAAATAAAACAACCCTTTTTTTACTGTAATTGATTGAATAACAGTTGCCTGCCTATAGGCGTGTGTGTGAGGCCTATTGCATCTAGTCTGCCAACTTTTGCCAGTGCACAGTGACACTCATATCTAGTGCAACCGTAGTGTGCAGTGAAATAAAAGAACCATTTTTTGACTGTAATCGATTGAATATCAGTTGCCTGCCTACAGGCGTGTGTGTAAGGCCTATTGCATCTAGTCTGCCAACTTTTGCCAGTGCACAGTGACACTCATATCTAGTGCAACCGTAGTATGCAGTAAAATAAAAGAACCCTTTTTTTACTGTAATCGAATGAATATTAGTTGCCTGCATACAGGCGTGTGTGTGAGGCCTGTTGCATCTAGTCTGCCAACTTTTGCCAGTGCACAGTGACACTCATATCTAGTGCAACCGTAGTGTGAAGTGAAATAAAAGAACCCTTTTTTGACTGTAATCGATTGAATATCAGTTGCCTGCCTACAGGCGTGTGTGTGAGGCCTATTGCATCTAGTCTGCCAACTTTTGCCAGTGCACAGTGACACTCATATCTAGTGCAACCGTAGTGTGCAGTGAAATAAAACAACCCTTTTTTGACTGTAATCGATTGAATATCAGTTGCCTGCCTACAGGCGTGTGTGTGAGGCCTATTGCATCTAGTCTGCCAACTTTTGCAAGTGCATAGTGACACTCATATCTAGTGCAATCGTTGTGTGCAGTGAAATAAAAGAACCCTTTTTTTACTGTAATTGATTGAATAACAGTTGCCTGCCTACAGGCGTGTGTGTGAGGCCTAATGCATCTAGTCTGCCAACTTTTGCCAGTGCACAGTGACACTCATATCTAGTGCAACCGTAGTGTGAAGTGAAATAAAAGAACCCTTTTTTTACTGTAATCGATTGAATATTAGTTGCCTGCATACAGGCGTGTGTGTGAGGCCTGTTGCATCTAGTCTGCCAACTTTTGCCAGTGCACAGTGACACTCATATCTAGTGCAACCGTAGTGTGCAGTGAAATAAAACAACCCTTTTTTGACTGTAATCGATTGAATATCAGTTGCCTGCCTACAGGCTTATGTGTGAGGCCTATTGCATCTAGTCTGCCAACTTTTGCCAGTGCACAGTGACACTCATATCTAGTGCAACCGTAGTGTGCAGTGAAATAAAACAACCCTTTTTTGACTGTAATCGATTGAATCTCAGTTGCCTGCCTACAGGCCTGTGAGTAAGGCCTATTGCATCTAGTCTGCCAACTTTTGCCAGTGCACAGTGACACTCATATCTAGTGCAACCGTAGTGTGCAGTGAAATAAAACAACCCTTTTTTGACTGTAATCGATTGAATATCAGTTGCCTGCCTACAGGCGTGTGTGTGAGGCCTATTGCATCTAGTCTGCCAACTTTTGCCAGTGCACAGTGAAACTCATATCTAGTGCAACCGTAGTGTGCAGTGAAATAAAACAACCCTTTTTTGACTGTAATCGATTGAATCTCAGTTGCCTGCCTACAGGCGTGTGTGTAAGGCCTATTGCATCTAGTCTACCAACTTTTGCCAGTGCACAGTGACACTCATATCTAGTGCAACCGTAGTGTGCAGTGAAATAAAAGAACCCTTTTTTTACTGTAATCGAATGAATATCAGTTGCCTGCCTACAGGCGTGTGTGTGAGGCCTATTGCATCTAGTCTGCCAACTTTTGCCAGTGCACAGTGACACTCATATCTAGTGCAACGGTAGTGTGCAGTGAAATAAAACAACCCTTTTTTGACTGTTATCGATTGAATATTAGTTGCCTGCATACAGGCGTGTGTGTGATGCCTGTTGCATCTAGTCTGCCAACTTTTGCCAGTGCACAGTGACACTCATATCTAGTGCAACCGTAGTGTGAAGTGAAATAAAAGAACCCTTTTTTGACTGTAATCGATTGAATATCAGTTGCCTGCCTACAGGCGTGTGTGTGAGGCCTATTGCATCTAGTCTGCCAACTTTTGCCAGTGCACAGTGACACTCATATCTAGTGCAACCGTAGTGTGCAGTGAAATAAAACAACCCTTTTTTGACTGTAATCGATTGAATATCAGTTGCCTGCCTACAGGCGTGTGTGTGAGGCCTATTGCATCTAGTCTGCCAACTTTTGCAAGTGCATAGTGACACTCATATCTAGTGCAATCGTTGTGTGCAGTGAAATAAAATAACCCTTTTTTTACTGTAATTGATTGAATAACAGTTGCCTGCCTACAGGCGTGTGTGTGAGGCCTAATGCATCTAGTCTGCCAACTTTTGCCAGTGCACAGTGACACTCATATCTAGTGCAACCGTAGTGTGAAGTGAAATAAAAGAACCCTTTTTTTACTGTAATCGATTGAATATTAGTTGCCTGCATACAGGCGTGTGTGTGAGGCCTGTTGCATCTAGTCTGCCAACTTTTGCCAGTGCACAGTGACACTCATATCTAGTGCAACCGTAGTGTGCAGTGAAATAAAACAACCCTTTTTTGACTGTAATCGATTGAATATCAGTTGCCTGCCTACAGGCTTATGTGTGAGGCCTATTGCATCTAGTCTGCCAACTTTTGCCAGTGCACAGTGACACTCATATCTAGTGCAACCGTAGTGTGCAGTGAAATAAAACAACCCTTTTTTGACTGTAATCGATTGAATCTCAGTTGCCTGCCTACAGGCCTGTGTGTAAGGCCTATTGCATCTAGTCTGCCAACTTTTGCCAGTGCACAGTGACACTCATATCTAGTGCAACCGTAGTGTGCAGTGAAATAAAACAACCCTTTTTTGACTGTAATCGATTGAATATCAGTTGCCTGCCTACAGGCGTGTGTGTGAGGCCTATTGCATCTAGTCTGCCAACTTTTGCCAGTGCACAGTGAAACTCATATCTAGTGCAACCGTAGTGTGCAGTGAAATAAAACAACCCTTTTTTGACTGTAATCGATTGAATCTCAGTTGCCTGCCTACAGGCGTGTGTGTAAGGCCTATTGCATCTAGTCTACCAACTTTTGCCAGTGCACAGTGACACTCATATCTAGTGCAACCGTAGTGTGCAGTGAAATAAAAGAACCCTTTTTTTACTGTAATCGAATGAATATCAGTTGCCTGCCTACAGGCGTGTGTGTGAGGCCTATTGCATCTAGTCTGCCAACTTTTGCCAGTGCACAGTGACACTCATATCTAGTGCAACGGTAGTGTGCAGTGAAATAAAACAACCCTTTTTTGACTGTTATCGATTGAATATTAGTTGCCTGCATACAGGCGTGTGTGTGATGCCTGTTGCATCTAGTCTGCCAACTTTTGCCAGTGCACAGTGACACTCATATCTAGTGCAACCGTAGTGTGAAGTGAAATAAAAGAACCCTTTTTTGACTGTAATCGATTGAATATCAGTTGCCTGCCTACAGGCGTGTGTGTGAGGCCTATTGCATCTAGTCTGCCAACTTTTGCCAGTGCACAGTGACACTCATATCTAGTGCAACCGTAGTGTGCAGTGAAATAAAACAACCCTTTTTTGACTGTAATCGATTGAATATCAGTTGTCTGCCTACAGGCATGTGTGTGAGGCCTATTGCATCTAGTCTGCCAACTTTTGCCAGTGCACAGTGGCACTCATATCTAGTGCAACCGTAGTGTGAAGTGAAATAAAAGAACCCTTTTTTTACTATAATCGATTGAATATTAGTTGCCTGCATACAGGCGTGTGTGTGAGGCCTATTGCATCTAGTCTGCCAACTTTTGCCAGTGCACAGTGACACTCATATCTATTGCAATCGTAGTGTGCAGTGAAATAAAACAACCCTTTTTTGACTGTAATCGATTGAATATCAGTTGTCTGTTTACAGGCGTGTGTGTGAGGCCTATTGCATCTAGTCTGCCAACTTTTGCCAGTGCACAGTGACAGTCATATCTAGTGCAACGGTAGTGTGCAGTGAAATAAAACAACCCTTTTTTGACAGTAATCGATTGAATATCAGTTGCCTGCCTACAGGCGTGTGTGTAAGGCCTATTGCATCTAGTCTACCAACTTTTGCCAGTGCACAGTGACACTCATATCTAGTGCAACCGTAGTGTGCAGTGAAATAAAAGAACCCTTTTTTTACTGTAATCGATTGAATATCAGTTGCCTGCCTACAGGCGTGTGTGTAAGGCCTATTGCATCTAGTCTGCCAACTTTTGCAAGTGCACAGTGACACTCATATCTAGTGCAACCGTAGTGTGCAGTGAAATAAAACAACCCTTTTTTTACTGTAATCGAATGAATATTAGTTGCCTGCATACAGGCGTGTGTGTGAGGCCTGTTGCATCTAGTCTGCCAACTTTTACAAGTGCATAGTGACACTCATATCTAGTGCAATCGTTGTGTGCAGTGAAATAAAACAACCCTTTTTTTACTGTAATTGATTGAATAACAGTTGCCTGCCTATAGGCGTGTCTGTGAGGCCTATTGCATCTAGTCTGCCAACTTTTGCCAGTGCACAGTGACACTCATATCTAGTGCAACCGTAGTGTGCAGTGAAATAAAAGAACCCTTTTTTGACTGTAATCGATTGAATATCAGTTGTCTGTTTACAGGCGTGTGTGTGAGGCCTATTGCATCTAGTCTGCCAACTTTTGCCAGTGCACAGTGACAGTCATATCTAGTGCAACGGTAGTGTGCAGTGAAATAAAACAACCCTTTTTTGACTGTAATGGATTGAATATCAGTTGCCTGCCTACAGGCTTATGTGTGAGGCCTATTGCATCTAGTCTGCCAACTTTTGCCAGTGCACAGTGACACTCATATCTAGTGCAACCGTAGTGTGCAGTGAAATAAAACAACCCTTTTTTGACTGTAATCGATTGAATCTCAGTTGCCTGCCTACAGGCTTATGTGTGAGGCCTATTGCATCTAGTCTGCCAACTTTTGCCAGTGCACAGTGACACTCATATCTAGTGCAACCGTAGTGTGCAGTGAAATAAAACAACCCTTTTTTGACTGTAATCGATTGAATATCAGTTGCCTGCCTACAGGCTTATGTGTGAGGCCTATTGCATCTAGTCTGCCAACTTTTGCCAGTGCACAGTGACACTCATATCTAGTGCAACCGTAGTGTGCAGTGAAATAAAACAACCCTTTTTTGACTGTAATCGATTGAATCTCAGTTGCCTGCCTACAGGCCTGTGTGTAAGGCCTATTGCATCTAGTCTGCCAACTTTTGCCAGTGCACAGTGACACTCATATCTAGTGCAACCGTAGTGTGCAGTGAAATAAAACAACCCTTTTTTGACTGTAATCGATTGAATATCAGTTGCCTGCCTACAGGCGTGTGTGTGAGGCCTATTGCATCTAGTCTGCCAACTTTTGCCAGTGCACAGTGAAACTCATATCTAGTGCAACCGTAGTGTGCAGTGAAATAAAACAACCCTTTTTTGACTGTAATCGATTGAATCTCAGTTGCCTGCCTACAGGCGTGTGTGTAAGGCCTATTGCATCTAGTCTACCAACTTTTGCCAGTGCACAGTGACACTCATATCTAGTGCAACCGTAGTGTGCAGTGAAATAAAAGAACCCTTTTTTACTGTAATCGAATGAATATCAGTTGCCTGCCTACAGGCGTGTGTGTGAGGCCTATTGCATCTAGTCTGCCAACTTTTGCCAGTGCACAGTGACACTCATATCTAGTGCAACGGTAGTGTGCAGTGAAATAAAACAACCCTTTTTTGACTGTTATCGATTGAATATTAGTTGCCTGCATACAGGCGTGTGTGTGATGCCTGTTGCATCTAGTCTGCCAACTTTTGCCAGTGCACAGTGACACTCATATCTAGTGCAACCGTAGTGTGAAGTGAAATAAAAGAACCCTTTTTTGACTGTAATCGATTGAATATCAGTTGCCTGCCTACAGGCGTGTGTGTGAGGCCTATTGCATCTAGTCTGCCAACTTTTGCCAGTGCACAGTGACACTCATATCTATTGCAATCGTAGTGTGCAGTGAAATAAAACAACCCTTTTTTGACTGTAATCGATTGAATATCAGTTGTCTGTTTACAGGCGTGTGTGTGAGGCCTATTGCATCTAGTCTGCCAACTTTTGCCAGTGCACAGTGACAGTCATATCTAGTGCAACGGTAGTGTGCAGTGAAATAAAACAACCCTTTTTTGACAGTAATCGATTGAATATCAGTTGCCTGCCTACAGGCGTGTGTGTAAGGCCTATTGCATCTAGTCTACCAACTTTTGCCAGTGCACAGTGACACTCATATCTAGTGCAACCGTAGTGTGCAGTGAAATAAAAGAACCCTTTTTTTACTGTAATCGATTGAATATCAGTTGCCTGCCTACAGGCGTGTGTGTAAGGCCTATTGCATCTAGTCTGCCAACTTTTGCAAGTGCACAGTGACACTCATATCTAGTGCAACCGTAGTGTGCAGTGAAATAAAACAACCCTTTTTTTACTGTAATCGAATGAATATTAGTTGCCTGCATACAGGCGTGTGTGTGAGGCCTGTTGCATCTAGTCTGCCAACTTTTGCCAGTGCACAGTGACACTCATATCTAGTGCAACCGTAGTGTGAAGTGAAATAAAAGAACCCTTTTTTGACTGTAATCGATTGAATATCAGTTGCCTGCCTACAGGCGTGTGTGTGAGGCCTATTGCATCTAGTCTGCCAACTTTTGCCAGTGCACAGTGACACTCATATCTAGTGCAACCGTAGTGTGCAGTGAAATAAAACAACCCTTTTTTGACTGTAATCGATTGAATATCAGTTGCCTGCCTACAGGCGTGTGTGTGAGGCCTATTGCATCTAGTCTGCCAACTTTTACAAGTGCATAGTGACACTCATATCTAGTGCAATCGTTGTGTGCAGTGAAATAAAACAACCCTTTTTTTACTGTAATTGATTGAATAACAGTTGCCTGCCTATAGGCGTGTCTGTGAGGCCTATTGCATCTAGTCTGCCAACTTTTGCCAGTGCACAGTGACACTCATATCTAGTGCAACCGTAGTGTGCAGTGAAATAAAAGAACCCTTTTTTGACTGTAATCGATTGAATATCAGTTGTCTGTTTACAGGCGTGTGTGTGAGGCCTATTGCATCTAGTCTGCCAACTTTTGCCAGTGCACAGTGACAGTCATATCTAGTGCAACGGTAGTGTGCAGTGAAATAAAACAACCCTTTTTTGACTGTAATCGATTGAATATCAGTTGCCTGCCTACAGGCGTGTGTGTAAGGCCTATTGCATCTAGTCTACCAACTTTTGCCAGTGCACAGTGACACTCATATCTAGTGCAACCGTAGTGTGCAGTGAAATAAAAGAACCCTTTTTTTACTGTAATCAATTGAATATCAGTTGCCCTCCTACAGGCGTGTGTGTAAGGCCTATTGCATCTAGTCTGCCAACTTTTGCCAGTGCACAGTGACACTCATATCTAGTGCAACCGTAGTGTGCAGTGAAATAAAACAACCCTTTTTTGACTGTTATCGATTGAATATTAGTTGCCTGCATACAGGCGTGTGTGTGATGCCTGTTGCATCTAGTCTGCCAACTTTTGCCAGTGCACAGTGACACTCATATCTAGTGCAACCGTAGTGTGAAGTGAAATAAAAGAACCCTTTTTTGACTGTAATCGATTGAATATCAGTTGCCTGCCTAAAGGCGTGTGTGTGAGGCCTATTGCATCTAGTCTGCCAACTTTTGCCAGTGCACAGTGACACTCATATCTATTGCAATCGTAGTGTGCAGTGAAATAAAACAACCCTTTTTTTACTGTAATTGATTGAATAACAGTTGCCTGCCTATAGGCGTGTGTGTGAGGCCTATTGCATCTAGTCTGCCAACTTTTGCCAGTGCACAGTGACACTCATATCTAGTGCAACCGTAGTGTGCAGTGAAATAAAATAACCCTTTTTTGACTGTAATCGATTGAATATCAGTTGTCTGTTTACAGGCGTGTGTGTGAGGCCTATTGCATCTAGTCTGCCAACTTTTGCCAGTGCACAGTGACAGTCATATCTAGTGCAACGGTAGTGTGCAGTGAAATAAAACAACCCTTTTTTGACAGTAATCGATTGAATATCAGTTGCCTGCCTACAGGCGTGTGTGTAAGGCCTATTGCATCTAGTCTACCAACTTTTGCCAGTGCACAGTGACACTCATATCTAGTGCAACCGTAGTGTGCAGTGAAATAAAAGAACCCTTTTTTTACTGTAATCGATTGAATATCAGTTGCCTGCCTACAGGCGTGTGTGTAAGGCCTATTGCATCTAGTCTGCCAACTTTTGCAAGTGCACAGTGACACTCATATCTAGTGCAACCGTAGTGTGCAGTGAAATAAAACAACTCTTTTTTTACTGTAATCGAATGAATATTAGTTGCCTGCATACAGGCGTGTGTGTGAGGCCTGTTGCATCTAGTCTGCCAACTTTTGCCAGTGCAGTGACACTCATATCTTGTGCAACCGTAGTGTGAAGTGAAATAAAAGAACCCTTTTTTGACTGTAATCGATTGAATATCAGTTGCCTGCCTACAGGCGTGTGTGTGAGGCCTATTGCATCTAGTCTGCCAACTTTTGCCAGTGCACAGTGACACTCATATCTAGTGCAACCGTAGTGTGCAGTGAAATAAAACAACCCTTTTTTGACTGTAATCGATTGAATATCAGTTGCCTGCCTACAGGCGTGTGTGTGAGGCCTATTGCATCTAGTCTGCCAACTTTTACAAGTGCATAGTGACACTCATATCTAGTGCAATCGTTGTGTGCAGTGATATAAAACAACCCTTTTTTTACTGTAATTGATTGAATAACAGTTGCCTGCCTATAGGCGTGTCTGTGAGGCCTATTGCATCTAGTCTGCCAACTTTTGCCAGTGCACAGTGACACTCATATCTAGTGCAACCGTAGTGTGCAGTGAAATAAAAGAACCCTTTTTTTGACTGTAATCGATTGAATATCAGTTGTCTGTTTACAGGCGTGTGTGTAAGGCCTATTGCATCTAGTCTACCAACTTTTGCCAGTGCACAGTGACACTCATATCTAGTGCAACCGTAGTGTGCAGTGAAATAAAAGAACCCTTTTTTTACTGTAATCAATTGAATATCAGTTGCCTGCCTACAGGCGTGTGTGTAAGGCCTATTGCATCTAGTCTGCCAACTTTTGCCAGTGCACAGTGACACTCATATCTAGTGCAACCGTAGTGTGAAGTGAAATAAAAGAACCCTTTTTTGACTGTAATCGATTGAATATCAGTTGCCTGCCTACAGGCGTGTGTGTGAGGCCTATTGCATCTAGTCTGCCAACTTTTGCCAGTGCACAGTGACACTCATATCTAGTGCAACCGTAGTGTGCAGTGAAATAAAACAACCCTTTTTTGACTGTAATCGATTGAATATCAGTTGCCTGCCTACAGGCGTGTGTGTGAGGCCTATTGCATCTAGTCTGCCAACTTTTGCAAGTGCACAGTGACACTCATATCTAGTGCAATCGTTGTGTGCAGTGAAATAAAATAACCCTTTTTTTACTGTAATTGATTGAATAACAGTTGCCTGCCTACAGGCGTGTGTGTGAGGCCTATTGCATCTAGTCTGCCAAATTTTGCCAGTGCACAGTGACACTCATATCTAGTGCAACCGTAGTGTGAAGTGAAATAAAAGAACCCTTTTTTGACTGTAATCGATTGAATCTCAGTTGCCTGCCTACAGGCCTGTGTGTAAGGCCTATTCCATCTAGTCTGCCAACTTTTGCCAGTGCACAGTGACACTCATATCTAGTGCAACCGTAGTGTGCAGTGAAATAAAACAACCCTTTTTTGACTGTAATCGATTGAATCTCAGTTGCCTGCCTACAGGCCTGTGTGTAAGGCCTATTCCATCTAGTCTGCCAACTTTTGCCAGTGCACAGTGACACTCATATCTAGTGCAACCGTAGTGTGCAGTGAAATAAAAGAACCCTTTTTTTACTGTAATCGATTGAATATCAGTTGCCTGCCTACAGGCGTGTGTGTGAGGCCTATTGCATCTAGTCTGCCAACTTTTGCCAGTGCACAGTGACACTCATATCTAGTGCAACCGTAGTGTGCAGTGAAATAAAACAACCCTTTTTTGACTGTAATCGATTGAATATCAGTTGTCTGTCTACAGGCGTGTGTGTGAGGCCTATTGCATCTAGTCTGCCAACTTTTGCCAGTGCACAGTGGCACTCATATCTAGTGCAACCGTAGTGTGAAGTGAAATAAAAGAACCCTTTTTTTACTATAATCGATTGAATATTAGTGTCCTGCATACAGGCGTGTGTGTGAGGCCTATTGCATCTAGTCTGCCAACTTTTGCCAGTGCACAGTGACACTCATATCTATTGCAATCGTAGTGTGCAGTGAAATAAAACAACCCTTTTTTTACTGTAATTGATTGAATAACAGTTGCCTGCCTATAGGCGTGTGTGTGAGGCCTATTGCATCTAGTCTGCCAACTTTTGCCAGTGCACAGTGACACTCATATCTAGTGCAACCGTAGTGTGCAGTGAAATAAAACAACCCTTTTTTGACTGTAATCGATTGAATATCAGTTGCCTGCCTACAGGCGTGTGTTTGAGGCCTATTGCATCTAGTCTGCCAACTTTTGCAAGTGCATAGTGACACTCATATCTAGTGCAATCGTTGTGTGCAGTGAAATAAAATAACCCTTTTTTTACTGTAATTGATTGAATAACAGTTGCCTGCCTACAGGCGTGTGTGTGAGGTCTATTGCATCTAGTCTGCCAACTTTTGCCAGTGCACAGTTACACTCATATCTAGTGCAACCGTAGTGTGAAGTGAAATAAAAGAACCCTTTTTTTACTGTAATCAATTGAATATTAGTTGCCTGCATACAGGCGTGTGTGTGAGGCCTGTTGCATCTAGTCTGCCAACTTTTGCCAGTGCACAGTGACACTCATATCTAGTGCAACCGTAGTGTGCAGTGAAATAAAACAACCCTTTTTTGACTGTAATCGATTGAATATCAGTTGCCTGCCTACAGGCGTGTGTGTGAGGCCTATTGCATCTAGTCTGCCAACTTTTGCCAGTGCACAGTGACACTCATATCTAGTGCAACCGTAGTGTGCAGTGAAATAAAACAACCCTTTTTTGACTGTAATCGATTGAATCTCAGTTGCCTGCCTACAGGCCTGTGTGTAAGGCCTATTGCATCTAGTCTGCCAACTTTTGCCAGTGCACAGTGACACTCATATCTAGTGCAACCGTAGTGTGCAGTGAAATAAAAGAACCCTTTTTTTACTGTAATCGATTGAATATCAGTTGCCTGCCTACAGGCGTGTGTGTGAGGCCTATTGCATCTAGCCTGCCAACTTTTGCCAGTGCACAGTGACACTCATATATAGTGCAACCGTTGTGTGCAGTGAAATAAAAGAACCCTTTTTTGACTGTAATCGATTGAATATCAGTTGCCTGCCTACAGGCGTGTGTGTGAGGCCTATTGCATCTAGTCTGCCAACTTTTGCCAGTGCACAGTGACACTCATATCTAGTGCAACCGTAGTGTACAGTGAAATAAAAGAACCCTTTTTTTACTGTAATCGATTGAATATCAGTTGCCTGCCTACAGGCGTGTGTGTGAGGCCTATTGCATCTAGTCTGCCAACTTTTGCCAGTGCACAGTGACACTCATATGTAGTGCAACCGTAGTGTGCAGTGAAATAAAAGAACCCTTTTTTTACTGTAATCGATTGAATATCAGTTGCCTGCCTACAGGCGTGTGTGTGAAGCCTATTGCATCTAGTCTGCCAACTTTTGCCAGTGTACAGTGACACTCATATCTAGTGCAACCGTAGTGTGCAGTGAAATAAAACAACCCTTTTTGGACTGTAATCGATTGAATATCAGTTGTCTGCCTACAGTCGTGTTTGTGAGGCCTACTGCATCTAGTCTGCCAACTTTTGCCAGTGCACAGTGACACTCATATGTAGTGCAACCGTAGAGTGCAGTGAAATAAAAGAACCCTTTTTTTACTGTAATCGATTGAATATCAGTTGCCTGCCTGCCTACAGTTGCCAGTGCACAGTGACACTCATATCTGGTGTCACAGTAGCTTTCACGCATAGTACCACTAATCGTAAAAAAATGACAGGCAGAGGCAGGCCACCCCGCAGGGGCCGTCGTGGTCGTGGTGCTGGTATTCCCTTTGGCCCTAGAATAATGCCCAGTTTTCAGAGGCAACATACCCTGAACTTGAACAGTTCTGAGGACATGGTTGACTGGCTAACACAGGACACCCAATCTTCTACAGCTTCCGCTCGGAACCTAGACGCACTATCCTCCTCCAGCTTAGCTTCGGGCACCTCTCCAGTTACCAGCTGCTTCACTTGATCCGTCAGCAGAGTTATTTACAGATCCATTGGAAGAAATGAGTGATGCACAAACATTAGTGCCAGAGGATGTAGATAACAGGGATATGTCCCAGTCAGGCAGCATTACACACATGGACGTATGGCCTGATGATGATGATGATGATGTTGTACCCGGTGCTGCTTCCTTTGTTGAGTTGTCAGATTCAAGTGAAGCGGTTGATGATGACGTTGCGTCCGTGGATGTCATGTGGGTGCCCGCTATAAGAGAAGAAGAACAGGAGGAAAGTTCAGATGGGGAGACAGAGAGGAGGAGGAGACGAGTTGGAAGCAGCGGGAGGTCGTCGAAAGTAGCTAGTGGCACAGTCAGACAGCATGCATCGGCACCCGGGGTCAGCCAGACATCACGCCAGTCAACGCATGCTGTTGCCACCACCAGAATGCTGTCATTGCAGTGCTCAGCAGTGTGGCAATTTTTTCGTGTGTCTGCCTGTGACAACAGTGATGCCATTTGCAACCTGTGCGAAAAGTAACTGAGTTGTGGGAAGTCCAACACCCACCTAGGTACAACTTCTTTGCGAAGGCACATGATGTCAAATCACAAACGCCTATGGTATCAACACATGAGTACAAGCAGCACACAAAGTCAAAGCTGCCATCCTCCTCCTGGTCCAGCATCTTCAGCCACGTCAACCACTGCTGCCCTGCTTGCCCCCTCTCAACCATCCGCCACTCCGTGTCTCGCCCTGAGCAGTCCCTGCTCATCTGCCCACAGTCAGGTGTCTGTCAAGGACATGTTTGGGCGTAAGAAGCCAATGTCACAAAGTCACCCCCTTGCCCGGCAACTGAAAGCTGGCTTGTCTGAACTCTGAGGCCGCCAGCTTTTACGATACAAGCTGGTGGAGTCTGAGGTGTTCAAAAAATTTGTAGCTATTGGGACACCGCAGTGGAAGGTACCCGGCCGAAATTTCTTTGCACAAAAGGCAATCCCCAACCTGTACTCGATTGTGCAAAAATAAGTAATGGCATCTCTGGCACACAGTGTTGGGGCAAGGGTCCATCTGACCACGGATACCTGGTCTGCAAAGCATGGTCAGGGCAGGTATATCACCTACACTGCGCATTGGGTAAACCTGGTGACGGCTGCCAAGCATGGAATACGTGACTCTGCAGAGGAGTTGGTGACACCGCCACGACTTGCAGGCAGGCCGGCTGCCACCTCCTCTACTCCTCCTACTCCATCCTCTTCCATAACCTCCTCGGCTGAGTCCTCTTCTGCTGCTGCTATGTCTTGCTCCACATCAACGCCCCCCCCCCCCAGCTCCACAGGTACTATTCCACATCCCGGATACGGCAGTGTCACGCCGTCTTGGGGTTGACTTCCCTGAATGCAGACCAGCACTCCTGTCCACCTTGAACGCACAGGTGGATCAGTGGGTGACTCCGCACCAACTGGAGATCGGCAAAGTGGTTTGTGACAACGGAAGAGGTTTGTTGGCGGCATTGAATTTGGGCAAGTTGACACATGTGCCGTGCATGGCACATGTGTGTAATCTGATTGTACAACGCTTTGTGCATAAGCACCCAGGCTTACAGGACGTCCTGAAGCATGCCAGGAAGGTGTGTGCCCATTTCAGGCGTTCCTACACGGCAGATATCCAGCGGAGAAACAACATGCCAGCGAGGCGCTTGATTTTAGACAGCCCGACATGTTGGAATTCAACACTCCTAATGTTTGACCGCCTGCTCCAACACGAAAAGGCCGTTAACGAGTATTTGTATGACCGGGGTGCTAGGACAGCCTCTGCGGAGCTGGGGATTTTTTTGCCATGTTACCATCAGTGACATCGTACCATTTGTTTTCTTCCTGGAGCGTGCCCTGCGAAGAGTGCTGGATCAGGCCATAGATGAGCGTGAAGAGGAAGAGGAAGAGTTGTGGTCACCATCACCGCCAGAAACAGCCTTATCAGCATCGCTTGCTGGACCTGCGTCAACGCTGGTAGAGGATTGTGAGGAAGAGGAGTCAGAGGAGGAATGAGGCTTTGAGGAGGAGGAGGAAGACCAACCACAACAGGCATCCCAGGGTGCTCGTTGTCACCTATCTGGTACCAGTGGTGTTGTACGTGGCTGGGGGGAAGAACATACCTTCAGTGAGATCACTGAGGACGAGGAACGGGACATGACTAGCTCGGCATCCAACCTTGTGCAAATGGGGTCTTTCATGCTGTCGTGCCTGTTGAGGGACCCTCGTATAAAAAGGATGAAGGAGAATGATCTGTACTGGGTGTCCACGCTACTAGACCCCCGGTATAAGCAGAAAGTGCCTGAAATGTTACCGAATAACCACAAGTCGGAAAGGATGCAGCACTACCAAAATAAATTAAAAAGTATGCTTTACACAGCGTTTAAGGGTGATGTCACAGCACAAAGGCAATCTAACAGCGGAAGAGGTGAACATAATCCTCCTCCTCCCAAGACCACGCCGGCAAGGAGAGGACGCTTTACAGACGTATTGTTGATGGAGGACATGCAGAGCTTTTTAAGTCCTATGCATCGCCATAGCCCTTCGGGGTCCACCCTCAGAGAACGACTCGACCGTCAGGTAACAGACTACCTCGCCATAACTACAGATATCGACACTATGAGGAGCGATGAACCCCTTGACTACTGGGTGTGCATTCTTGGCCTGTGGCCTGAGCTATCCCAATTTGCCATAGAACTTCTGTCCTGCCACGCTTCAAGTGTCCTGTCAGAAAGGACCTTCAGTGCAGCAGGAGGTTTTGTCATTGATAAGAGAAGTCGCCTAGGTCAAAAAAGTCTAGATTACCTCACCTTTATTAAGATGAATGAGGGATGGATCCCGAAGGGACTGACAGTGGGCGATACATTCGATTAAAAAAGGCCTGATAGATGAGCTGCCTTGAACTAATAATGGTGCACACGCTGCTGTATTTTATCCCTGAATGCCGGATGACTTGCGTGACTTATCCGCCACCAACTAGGGTTCAAGACTCAATGTTTTAGGGCACTTTCTGCCTGGCAAACTAACATCAATTTTTCTGGTCGCAGCAACAATACCTAATTTTTGCATTTAAATTATTTTATTTTAGAAGGCGTACAGCATATAATGAAAAAGAAAGCATTTTTTAACAGTCTTGCATAACAGTTGTGCAAAAATACATATTTACAATAGAGATATTTTGTGAAAGTTAGCTGGCTATTCCTTCTTATTTTTACTTTTTAGGTTAATAATTTTTCTTATTTTTTACTGTGATTGCAATTTAAGAGATACCTAAAACATGGTAAAACAGACAATAGTAAAGAGTATATCTGCAGGAAACACAAAAGTCCTATTAGCTATCATCCCTCCAGCAGTATTAGGTTATTATTTACAATATCTAACCTGGGCAATCACCATTGGGTTACCCTAGGGCAGGCTTCAGTAAGCGACCTCTCCTTTCCTGGGATGATTTTGCCGCCGGTTGCTTCTGAAGGGTCTCCAGGGCTCCCTCACTCGGGTCCTTCCCCCAGTGTCGCTTCAATCAGTAACAAATGTTTTATATTTGTAAAGCGACCCAATGATCCCCCTTGTTAGAGGTTTATCTTTACAAATTTTGGAGAACCAATTTAAGACCAGTATCCCCTGTTTCTGGGTCAGGGAGTGTGTGAAATGCCTCAGCCTACAGTAATTGTAATGTTCTGACAGCGGTAGCTCATGCTTGTCCCTCAGTTCCTCATAGGTGAGCATCTGGCCCAGTCTATCTAGTTTCCTTGACCTCCACCAGTGTTGTGATGTTGTGCTCATGTGTTTCGGGGCCTGAGGGTGGTCAAGAGTTGGGGTCATTTGGGTGGATCCAGGGAACAAACCTGTGTGTTTCTTGTCCCATTTCCAGTATGATAGTGAGTGTCTGATTAGGGGGTTTGGCGAGTTTTTAAGGCTCTGAGGCAATTCTGATAGCCAAGCCACCTTGTCCCAGGTTAAGGGCCTTAAAGTGTGGTTCTCTAAATACACACAGGCCGGTTGATGACATATAGAATGTGCTATTGGGAGGAAAGATAGGTGACGGAACAGGTATTAAACTGATAGGAATGAGTATTACAACTTAATACATATCTCCTATCTGGTGGCACCTTAGATTGCACGTGCAGTGCCCCAAATTTGAAGTAGGAGGTCCGACCAAGCATCTTTTTCCATCTCCTTGTTCCAAAAATCCATGCCATATACACGTCCCCTGATAGGTAACGTAACAGGTATTAAACTGATAGGAATGAGTATTACAACTTAATACAACTCTCCTATCTGGTGGCACCTTAGATTGCACGCGCAGTGCCCCAAATTCGAAGTAGGAGGTCCGACCAAGCATCTTTTTCCATCTCCCTGTTCCAAAAATCCATGCCATATACACGTCCCCTAATAGTGGACGTAACAGGGATTAAAACGATAGGAATAGTACTACTTAACAGTACACACCTTATAATAACGCAGACAGAGGCAACGCGTATAATCTTCCATGCTGTGCAGTGGAAGCCCCCAGACTCTGACCTGTGTATACTCTTCCATGCTGGGCAGTGGAAGCCCCCAGACTCTGACCTGGGTATAATCTTCCATGCTGGGCAGTGGAAGCCCCCAGACTCTGACCTGTGTATAATCTTCCTTGCTGGGCAGTGGAAGCCCCCAGACTCTGACCTGTGTATAATCTTCCATGCTGGGCTGTGGAAGCCCCCAGACTCTGGGAGTCTGAAGAAGAGGAGTCAGAGGAGGAAGGTGGCTTTGAGGAGGTGGAAGACCAAACACAGCAGGCGTCCCAGGGGGCTTGTTGTCCCCTTTCGGGGACCCTTGGTGGCTGGGTGGAGGAAGAGACCTTGGTATCCAACCTTGTGCGAATGGGGAGTTTGCGGTTGTGCAAAGGGACTGTTTGCGGTTGTTTGTGGTGCATTAAACGGGGATATTGGTCTGTTACTGTGAAGCGGGTGTAACCCTTACACTACCTGATCGATACAACATCATACCCGATGTTTTAAAGCATGTTATTCCAAACAATTTAGGAATGTTAGGTGATTTATGCCCTCTATGGCTTAAAACCAGACTCTGCTTCAACTATGTAATTTTCCATGGGAGTTTTGCCATGGATCCCCCTCCGGCATGCCACAGTCCCGGTGTTAATCCCCTTGAAACAACTTTCCCATCACTATTGTGGCCAGAAAGAGTCCCTGTGAGTTTTGAAATTCGCCTGCCCATTGAAGTCAATGGCGGTTCGCAAATGTTCGTCCGTTCGCGAACATTTGATGGAATTCGCGTCCGCAGTTTGCGAACCGAAAATTTGATGTTCGCGACATCACTAGTACTAGGGGATGGATCTCTTCATTGGCAGGTAACACTTAGTAAGAAGGGGGTTACTATAGCCCCTCAGCCAAGGCAGCCTCTCCGGAATACAATAAGGGCAAACCTGCGGTTGCTGTTAACTACCCTGGGATGGTGGATAACAAAGGGAAATGGACATTAGAAGGAAGATAAAGGGATCTGGCCTTCCCTCAGGACCTGTTAGTGTATCTGATGATACTCTCAGGTCTACAGTTTTTATTGCTTTGGATAACCTGGGTAAGCATCTTTCACAAGAGATGAAGAAAAGCATTTTGAGCCGTAAGTTTTTTTAAAATGTTCTCTCTGCTTCCCATGTCACGAATTTGCAGAGTTTACTGACAGGCCAGGTTAGGAGAGGATAGGAGGTGAGGGTATTGGAATATACCTAGAATGTTTGATATGTGGCTGCAGGACTTTTCTATACTGTGTGATTGGGGAGAGACTATTAAAAAAGGGCAAGACGTCAGTACAGCTGAACGCAATGCTGTTGTGGCTAGAATGCTACGGTAGAGTTAAGGGTAAATCAGAGGCAGCAGTTGCCTTTGGAGGGATTTATGGATGGCTTCCAGATTTCTCTGGGCGTGGTTAATCTTCAGCTGCGACTTCCTAATCTCAAGTCAATGGCCGAATTCCCTGGGGTCGTAAAGGAAAAATTAGATAAGGAGGTGGTATTGGGCAGAATGCCGGGTCCATTTGTTGAACCCCGATTTCACCATTGAGAGTTTCCCCCTGAAGGAGGTGGGTACTTACCCACCCCCAAAGAAATAGGTGGGTAAGTTTAGGCTTATACACCACCTGTCTTATCCTAAGGGAGATTCTGTCAATTATGGCATTGCCAGTGATTTGACGTGGCCACTGATATTGTCCGACGGACAGGAACAGGGGCCATGATGGCTAAAGTGGACGTAAATCAGCATTCTGGTTGCTGCCTGTCAATCCAGTCATCACCTGCTAGGTTGTTGTTTTGACCACAGGTACTATGTGGACCTCTGTCTGTCAATGGGGTTTTCAATTTCTTGTGCCTGTTTTGGGCATTTAATTAATTCCTAGAATGGGTGACTAGAAAGGTTATTTGTCCATAGGATATTACCATAACAATTTCCTCTTCATTGGTCCCACTACACAAGAGGTTTGTTGGCATATGTTGACAACATTCCAGAGGGTTACAGGAGATTTTGAGGTTTCTTTGGTGGCAGACAAGACAGAGGGTCCTACCTCAATGCTGTGTTTTTTGAGTATGCAAATTGATTGCTTAATATGTAGTGTAGACTACCTGACTCAAAAGTTGTTGACCTGAGGGAGGAATTGGCAGCCCTTGAGAAAACAAATAGAGTTTCCTTACATTGGTTACAGTCGCTGCTGGGTAAGCTTAATTTTGCCTGCAGAATCATTGGGGGATATTTAGCAGGAGATTGCTTTGGCAACAGTCAGTATTAAGCATCCACATTACTTAATTGGGGTAACGGCCACAATGGGGGAGGATGTTAGGGTTTGGAGAAGCTTCGCGGATTAATTCAATGCAAAGACTCTAATTCACCCAAGGAGGTTGTCAAACATTGACTATGAATTGTATACAGACACGTCGGAGGCCCTGGGGTTTGGTGCATTCTTGGGCGGACGATGTGCGTGGCCACATAAATGGGTCAAGGCAGGTTTGACTATGAATTTGGCATTCCTGGAGTTGTAATATTATGGAAGGCAATTAATATTTTGGGTAGCATGTATGCCATATGATTAAAAATCTCATTTGAGCAAAGCTCTTTGAATAATAAATACATTGTGATTAAGATTTATAATTAAGATTTTTTTGAACCCCAAGATCTCTCTTTGAAGGCCCATATTAAAATAAAATCATAATTAGAATAGACTCCCTTCTCTAACATTTGGAATGGAGAGGTGATGAAACAAAAAGGGTTTGGATGATGGCAGCTGATATCGGAGGGGAAATTAAATGACAGTGAGCATGGAGAGTGACAAAAAATGGAAATCAACTATTGGAATGGAATGGAATCAGTTCTTTACTTGAAAGTTACTATATTATGCTCTGAGTTGTTATCCCTTTTCTACACTTTAATGAGAGAAAACGATTGATTGAACCTGACAAAGTGGGACAGTTACTATTTAAAAAAAATAAAGTTATAGAATTTAAAACTAACAAGTGTAGTTTAGTGTTTTGGACTTCAGTGGGTGCTTTGTTTTCCAGCAGCTGGGAGAGAATCCTTACAGTGGAAATGTCCTGCTATGGGTATATATCTGTTGTCCCGATAACGTTTTTTATCTGCCTCCTTCCCTGCAGTGGCTACTGCAGGGAAACCTACACCAGATAGAAAAAAATTAGGACAACTTTCTGGGAAAATCCTCTTTACAACAATGTTAATGGAATACAGTATTTCATGATTGACCATTGTAACCCAGTAGCCTGTTACTCAATTCAGAATTTTATTTCCAGTTCTAATTTGATGTTCTACTCTGTTGTCTGCGTAGGGTTAAAGTAAAATAGTATATAAAAAAAATCCTTACCATATGGATTGTGGACCTTTCACATTTCCTCTTTTAGACTTCTCACTCCTCTTCACAGTTCCTCCTGACATGCAGTCTCAAAATGTCACTGCCCCACATAGACGACCTCCGATCTGTACCCTCCAGTTATTTCTGGTAGACTTCAAGACTACAATTCTCTGTATGCTTTGCATGATAAAAATGAAGTGCATAGATTGGAAACTCAGTTCAGCCAATCAGAGAAAGGCTTTGCTATTCATTCCCCCAAAGTACTGATTGGGGCAAAGCAGCCATATGTACTTTCAAAAACCGCCACATGCCAGTCAGGGCTGTGAGAAGCATTCTCTTGGCACTGGGCCTCTAGGCTTAGGTATTTACTATACTGGTAGTATCATGTTCAGTTATGGGTATATTCACTGTGCAAAAGAGGTGTTTGACTGTACTGTAACACTGGGTGCATTATCTTTGAGGGTAATAGTTTGCTATAGTTAATTTAGACACGTTAAACACTCCGGATATTTGTGTTTTATAAATATTTTTGTGGTGATTTATGGTATACCGTGTGACCTGGTCTTTGGAGGTGTACTCAAATTATTGTTTACAAAGGCAGATGTAAGAGGTCCCTTGCAATAGTTTAAATGGGACAAGTTATTATTGAAGGTCCCCTGTGGTGAGATGTAAACAACCAGTTTACTAATAATCAAATATTTTTCAACAACATTACAGCCTTATTAAATTGCGATTCAGTAAATTTAAAAGGGCTCTATTTAGGCACATAGTATATTTTTTTACAGAAGTTTTTAGTTAGTGAACTTCTATCCACAAGCAAGGTCTTCAGTAGCTAAAAACCTCTGTAAAAAAAAAAATGCTATGTGCTTAAATAGAGCCCTTTTAAATTTGCTGAATTGCAATTTAATAAGGCTGCAAGTAATTAAATTGGCCTTCTGATCTAGTGATCTCAATGATGTTACCAAGTAATATTGTTTTTTAGCAGCACTGTTTAATTACTTTTTGTTGATGTGTTTAGCTACCATTGTATTTTTTCTTATAATTTCATTTTTCTTACAATTATGCTGTACCCTGTACAATAAATAGGTCTTCTGGCTAAGATGTATGTGGTAGAACGATGTTCTTTACCTGGGTGTTGAGGTTTCCATGCTCTGTTTGTGGCTGGCTGATCTGAAGAAAGACTACTGAAATTCTGCGGTCTGCTCTATCTAGTGAGGTGTAGAAAGAAACCCTTTGCACGGGTGGAGATTAAACCATCAAGCCATGCTTTGTTATGCTTTGCACCATGAGATAGAGGGTGGAAAAACATGGGAAAAACTGTTGTTGGCCCTAAATGAAGTGACTTGTCAGTGTTTTAATTTAGTGGTTGTAGGCTGCTTTTTTTCTGCTTTTTCTTTTCCGAAAACATAAGTTGTATAGGGGCTATTCAATCAATAGCTAAAAATGACAATATACAAGTCAATTCTTGACTTGTTTTAAACAAATTAAAAATACTTTACCACATACTTTTCTAATATCTGAAGCAGCAGATGCCTACTACTTACCGCCTAAAATTAAATCCAGCCCAGGTTTTATATTATGACTAGCGAATTGCCCGTCAAAAAATGACGGCAATGAAATTGTAAGTGAGCTAATGCTGTTTGGTGTATACTAATAAAAAAACTAATAGATTAATAAAGTAATATACTTTACCTATTTTGAAGCATTGTGTTGAAGAGCTGGCAATCTGTTTTGATGTTGCTGCAGCATTAGTGGTGTGGAGCTGCTGTGTAAGCGTGGTGAATGTGTGCAGTGTAATAGTGTGCGTGTGCGAGGCCAAACCGTTAGCGTACTCGTGTACTTCCGCATTGTTCTAAAATGGCGGGTAATGTGTGGTATGCGTCTGTAGCAGAATATCCGTAGGTGTTTTGTGGTGTTTTGCGTGTTTCTTGGGGTGTTTTGCGTGTTTAGTGTGTTGTAGCCTCGTTTTCGTTTTGTTCGGCGGCCTGCAAGCGTGAGCAATGGCTCGAGCGGGCTCGCATGCTCACAACTATATATGTGATACACACACACACACATTATATACACACACATTATATATATATATATATATATATATATATATATATATACACACACACACACACATTATATACACACACACATTATATATACACACAATATGTTGTGTGTGTATATATATATATATATATATATGTAATGTGTGTGTATATATAATGTGTGTATACACACACAATATACACACACATTTTATATATAAACACACACAATAAGATGGAGATGAGGCACATATACAATGACTGACTGTAATGTGCCGTGCAATATACGGTACGTTATACATGCACATATAGGTGTATGCACTGACTGTATATCTGTACACACACACTATATACACACACACACTGTATACACACACTATATACACACACACACACTATATACATATATATATATATATATATACACACACACACACACACTATATACATATATATATACACATACACACACACTATATATTCGCTATATATATATATATATATATAAAAAAACACACAGTATATATATATATATATATATATATATATATATACACACATATACTGTGTGTTTTTATATATATATATATATATATATATATATATATATACATATATATATATATATATATATATACACATATACTGTGTGTTTTTATATATATATATATATATATATATATACATATATATACACATATATATATATATATATATATATATATATACACATATACTGTGTGTTTATATATATATATATATATATATATATATATACATATACATATACTGTGTGTTTCTTTATATATATATATATATATATATATACATCCACTGTGTTTTTTTAATATATATATATATATATATATATATATATACATCCACTGTGTGTTTTTTTAATATATATATATATATATATATATATATATATACTGTGTGTTTTTATATATATATATATATATATATATATATATATATATATATATATATACATATATATATATATATATATATATATATACACATATACTGTGTGTTTTGATATATATATATATATATATATATATACATATACATATGCTGTGTGTTTCTTTATATATATATATATATATATATATATATATATATACATCCACTGTGTGTTTTTTTAATATATATATATATACTGTGTGTCCCAGGCCCTATCATGTGCCCTGTCACCCCACATGAAGCCCTATTAGGCTCTACTCACCTGTGCAGCCCGGGGGAGTCCCGTGGCTCGCTGTGCTCCTGGGGTGTCCGCCCGAGGGTAGGGGGAAGTTATAGTGAGGTGGTGAGCACCTCCATGCCTGCCTGCGGCCCTCGCTTTGCTGTGCGGGGGGTGAACCCGAACCGGGGACTGGGCGGCCCTGCGCGGGGCATTGTGGGGAGGAGGTGGCTGCTCCATTCCAGCAGCTGAGGGCCGCGGCTCGCGCAGCGAGCCGCGGCCCTCGCAAGCGTGAGCAACGGGCCGTACGCTGCGGGCAAGGGCCTCAGTTGCTGGGATGGAGCGCCTTCGGCGCTCCATCCCAGCAACTGAGGCCCGCAAGCGTGAGCAACGGCCCGTACGCTCACAACTATATATGTGATGTAAGAATCATTTTAAGTGTGGTTAAATGGACAATTAAAATAGTATTATTAATTTACTTAATTTACTAAAATTAAAGACAATGTTTTATACAAAAAAAATTCAGATGCATTCAAATACCTTGGTTATTCCTTAGGACAGCTATACTAAGATGTGTCATCTACAAAACTTTATTTTAATATATCTGGCCCGTATTTACAGTTTATATAATTGTATCACAATTACATACAACAAGAATAAAGATTGATTTCTAGGACCTTTACTGTTTTCTACCCATCAGCAGTGGCAGCCAGCAGTCACAGATTTTTGTAAATTTTCTAGGATTAGGGCTAGATTTAGGGGTTAGGGTTAGTTTTAGGAGTTAGATTTAGGGGTTATGGTTAGTGGTTTGGGTTTCATGTTAGAGGTTGGGATTTATGGCTGGGCAGAAAACAGGAAAGATACAATTAATGTTCTAATAGAAATATTGAGACTGCGGAGATGTTTAGCCTTTTGTTTTTCTTTATGTGATTTTGCAAACTTCAGTGATTATTATATTCAATAATAGTGATTAAATTTATATTGTAAATACAACTATATTTGGGTTCTGGCTAAATATGTAAAAAAAACATTTGCTTCATGTATTCCTAATAGTGGTTTGTGTTGGTCCTCATTAAAACAAATCTAATTGAAAAAAAACACTTTGTTAATGTTTTGACTATTTATTTTTATATCAGATTTGCATGTAAGCCAGGTATTTAACTCAAGCAGTGTGTAGCATACAAGATATCTCTTGCATATAAAGAATACAGCTAGGGTTTTCTTACCTGAAAAGAGAAACCGAGAATGTACAGATATGAAATGGTCAATAGTGAGGTCATAAGTTAATTTGGTATTTAATTGGTGTCTTTTTGCGGGCTCTGAATGGCTTACGATGGTTAAACCCGCAACTTACAGTCTCACAAAGTTTTTGATCTTTCAGGGTAGCAAGACTTTCGACTGCTAAAATCGCTAATCGATATTCAATTGCCAAAATCGCTCAACACCGCAGCCGCAATCAAGCCTGCAAACACCAAATGGAGGCCCAAAGCTTATGGGTTCCAAATAGGACACACAAAGGGGATTACAGACTAGTTTGTAACACTGCAAATGACAATATAAAGACACCAATGCACTTTAAACCAAAGTGTGGAAGGCATTACAATTAAACGCACAACTCCCAAATATCAAATATTGCAAAAAATAAAATGTTATTTTCCACATAGGTTGTAATGGTCATGCATATGCCAATATGAAAAGCCATGCTGCAACATGCTGAAAGGTATTAAAGACACACTACCTCATTAAATTGCAACACAAATACATGCACATGGTTGACATATTAACCCTTTCACACTCACAAAGGCTCTAATGTGGACCCTACAAATACAAAGATCATCTTATATACATATCACTAATCACATCTACATTGGGACAACAAATAGTGGCCAAATTAAACCTCCACATGGCATTTATCAAATTCCAGGGAAACATTTCACATACTGTATGGTTGTTCCATCCCTCAATTGTATCCGACTCTCTGTGACCCTATGGACTGCAGCACATCTACTAATGTCTCTGCCTACTAATGTCTTGTATCCACAAGGTTTGCATGCCAAAGACACTGGAGTGTGTTGTCAGTTTCTTCTCTAGTGGACTGTGTTTTGTCTGACCTCTCTGATATCACCTGCCCACCTACACTGGCCCTACATGGTATAGCTCACAGCTTCATTCAGGTACACAAGACCCTACACCACACAAATCCACTCAGGAAGGGGCCGCAAAACAACATTGAGGCTGTACAGATGCATGTGGATCGACAGCACACTGACCTTCATAAGGGATAATCTCCACTACGATCATCATTTAAAGTCCCACGCCATTGCTGGTGGCCATGTGCCAAGATATATACCCATTCCCATTTGGTGGCCTCCCATTATATTTTGCTATTCATCAGTTTACATTAGTGTGGTGTATGTTCCCCTGGTCCTCTTGTGGATTGCTAAGTGGTGGTGGTGAAGGGGCTAGTGATCTATTGCATAGTAACAAGGGGTTACCTAAAGGGGGTAATGTCATAGTCCAGAATAAGCATGATGTATAGCACTTACCAGAGTCACATGTGGTCACTACACCACTGCAATCGGAATCTGGTGAGAAAAGGGATCATCAGAAATCACCCCATGTAATTGGACAAACCATTAATGTGCATAGCACTTACTACTTGGCTATATCTGCTCAATGAAACAGATGAACATAATCATGGATAATATAATACAGATCTATTCCACACACAGTGTGTTGTCAGATATGAAGGAATAATCTGAAATTGACTAGCAGAATATGTGACACAGAAAGAGGAGGTTGAGGAACATGCCTTCATGGTCGTGAGATTGGCCTATTAACACCTACAGAGACAAGAACAAGATATCAATCAGAACACTATTTGAATTGACCTCAACATCTCATCTCAACAGCAATCCACATTAGACATCAATTGCATAAATATTCAACATAACCATATGTGTACACACTGTAGCCAGACATTAGTATGTCAACATTAATACAAAATGATATTCAGTGTGGAGTGTGGGTGAGGAGGACTTAGAGCAGTGGTTTTCAATCGTCTCCTCAGGAGCCATCAGACAGGCAATGATTTATGGGAAACAATAAATGGGGCAACTAGTGTTCAACAGGTGGTGGAGCCTCGAATTGCTTCACGTGTCTAAGCTTGTCTGTCCCTATGAGCCATTTGCTCGTACCTCTCTATCTGAAGATTATGCTTTCTCTCCTCACCATATATTGCTTGGATGCTTTCCGCCTGCCCGGTTGCAATTTCATTCTGACGTATGTCAGTTATCTATGTGTGTGGGGTTCATCTGTGTGCATAGAAAGGTGTGATGGTGAATATGATAATCATTTTGCAGGGTTTACTGATAGCCAGTGTCCAACTGTCCTGGAAAGCCCACTACTGCTGCTGGCTCCAAAGACTCATTCATATTCCGCTCCAATCCACAGTATGTGATGTTGAGTGGTGGGCCACCACCAGACCCATGTGCTGCTCTGGCTTCCGATGGCCACTTTTTTTCTTCTCTTTCATCTGGCAGTCATCATATCGATGTTTAATCGACCAGACATCCCGGTTAGCAACCCCTAATAAAGCCACAGCTGCAGTCACCTCACAACAGGCACGTGCCTTATCGCCAGGCCTCACATCTTGGGCTTAGTCTTCCCTGAGGATGGTTTCTGTCTCCTCTTTGCTATAAGTGTGGGCCCTCTGCTTTTGCAATTGTGGGACTGATTGGGTTAAATAGAGGCTTACATGGGTCTGTATAGACCCCCATAAGGGATGGGGTTAGATGGAGGCTTATGGGGGTCTGTATAGACCCCCATAAGTGATGGGATTAAATAGGGCTAGATGGGGTTAAATAGGCCCAGTTATGGTTATTAGGTCCAGATAGGTTTAAATAGGACCAATTAGGGCTAGATTGGCCCAGTAAGGGTTAGATTGGCCCCGTTAGGAATAGATAGGGTTTAGTATGGGTTAATGGGATATACTTAGGGTTAATAGTGTAGTGTAGCGTTTAGACATTGTCATGAGGGTCCTGGAGGAACCTCATGGCACTTGTAGGGTTAACCTAGGGGTTAATAGTGTCCTATAGGGGTCTATATAAACCCCTATTGGACTGAGGGGGTTAATTATAGTCTCATGGGGCTCTGTATTTACCCCCATGAGTGACAGGGTTAATTAAGGGCTTCTAGGGGTCTGTATTGACCCCCATGAGTGACAGGGTTAATTCAGGGCTTATGGGGGTCTGTATTGACCCCCATGAGTGACAGGGTTAATTAAGGGGTTATAGGGATCGGTACTGACCGCCATGAGTGATGGGGTTAATTTTCTGTATAGAGCCCATGAGCTATAGGGTTAATTAAGTTCTCATGGGGCTCTGCATACAGCACCATGAGTTATAGGGTTAATTAAGTTCTCATGGGGCACTGTATAGAGCCCCATGAGTGACAGGGTTAATTAAGGGCTTATGGGGTCTGTATTGACCCCCATGAGTGATGGGGTTAATTAAGTGCTCATGGGGCTTTGTATAGAGCCCCATGAGTTATAGGGCTAATTAAGTGCTCTCATAGGGCTCTGAATAGAGCCCCATGAGTTATAGGGTTAATTAAGTTTGCATGGGGCTCTGTACAGAGCACCATGAGTAATGGGGTTCATTTTAAGTGCCTGGGGGATACTTATAGTACCCCCCACGGCAGGGGTTAATATTTATTTAGCGTGGGTCCTTTCAGAACCTTTACAGTCCTTTAAGGACCTGCAAAGTGGGACATTTGAATTTTTAAATGCAGCGGGGGCCTGATCGATAGTGATCCGGGACTCCCGCTGCAAGGAGTTAATATGGGGAGACTTTGGTGGTCCCGATGAGGAACTCCAGCATAGGGAAGTGTTAATGTTAGGAGCCGAGAGGGTAGTAACAGTTCCCCTGCGGCCAGAATTGGCTAGTTGTGTGCCGCCTGTCCCTTTAAGGACCAGTGGTGGAAAATTTTAAACTTTTAAATGCAGCATGGGCCTGATCGATGCCGATCGAGGACTCCCGCTGCAAGGGGTTATTGTGGGGAGGCTGCAGGGAGGAGTCCCGACAGGGACCACTGCAGCATGGGGATGTGTTTAGGGAGCAGGGGGGAGCATCAGACAGCAGTGTCGGGCTGCTCCGAGGTAGCACGTATAGGCTTTAGGATCCCTTGCGGGCACTTTTTTGTGCCTGTAAGGATTCTTCCGAGGTGCGAGATTCACCTCATAGATTTATATGTGCGTGTTACTACGTAGCTCTCTCGGAGCCTATTCTCAGCCGTTTTTGGGTCTCATCTCGCAAAGGAGGCTGCGAGGGACATATTGAGGAATCGCTCCACGCAAACAGCAAAAAACTGTCTTTTGATAGGACTGAGGGAACTTCGAGGGCTAATTTAAGGAGGCTGTATGTTAATAAGAGGAAGGGAGAATCTTTTTAGGTAATTTATGATCCCTGAATCGTATCACTGTAACAACAGTGATACGATTCAGGGATCATAAATTACCTAAAAAGATTCTCCCTTCCTCTTAAATACTGTTTTGTCCAAAGAGGGACTGACCCATTAAATATGTCACTGTTATTACATCGCTTTAGTATTAGAAGGACTCTTATACAGCATTGTGGAATATGTTGTTGCGTTACAAATAAAGGATAATAATAATGGTACGCTTAAACATGGCACTGTTATGTTGGACCAAAGAGGGACTGATCCTATAAACATGTCAATATCATAAGTATGTTTTTGTCCAATGAGGGACCTGCCATTAGGTCAAGGAATGGACTGCATCTATGCAATTCCAGTGCCATTATCAGTATGGTAGCTACATATCCAAATTGCAGGTGCTGTATTACTGATTGTCCTGCTGCTTTAAGATCCACACACTATTCTCTGTGAGTTTGATCCCTTGACCTAAGGAGTGGTTATCAAGGTTTGAAGTACTTGGCATGGAGTCTAGGATGGACCGCTTGTCTTTCTTTGAAATGAACATGTAGCGGATTCCTGTGGTGGGAGGTGATCCTTCTGCTTTGAATTTTAACCATCTGTGCAGATAACCCTCCTCCCTAAAAGAAGGGGACATTTAAGGGATTGTTATTTCTACTATTTTAATAGGCTACAAATGTACTTTGACATTCCAACAATATATTGCCAAAAAAGACATGCAAGATTTCTAAACAAGAATACAGCTGTTCTTACAATTACCGAGCCTGCGCTGAGGACGAACAAACACTCATAGTTTTTGGTTTCAAAATGGAACCTCCTTTTTCAATCATTCAGTTCCATTTTTGTATCTTATGTATTTAAAGGGCAATTGCATAGCAAACAAACCTAATATTTTTTAAATAAAATTAAATATGTATTGAATTTGATGTAAAATCTTATTTTCTCACTCTGACAATGCAGAAGATAATATGGAATGGTACGATAATCAATGGATCAATTAATTAACAACTAATTAATTAACAACTAATCCGCATACTGAAGATCAGAGGAGATCTTAAAAGGTTGAACTTGATGGACTGAAAGTCTTTTTTCAACCTCAATTACTATGTAACTATGTAACAATGATAAGTCATAAGGAGCTGCAATATGAAAAGGAGTTATAGAGAGATGTCTTATAGAGATGTCTTATAGAGATTGTTATAAGAATATTTTACTTGAAGATAAAAGATAAATGTATAATGAGCTGTTATATAGAAATATAGGAGGAGTCATAGAGAGTTGTAATATGGAGAGTTAGAATTGAAATAGAGCTGTTACATGGAGAAATTAGGAATTGTTATTCAGATACATAGGAAGAGTTTGCCATATAGAAAGATAAGAGGAGGATTATGGTATGATTATATGGAGAGATAAGAGAGATTACAGCAGGCAGGTATATGGAGGGATAGGAGGAGTTATAGGGAGCTGTTGTATGCAGAGATAGCAGGAGTTATCGGACACGGTTATATGAAGATGTAGGAGTTAAATGGTATGGTTAAATGAAGTGGCAAGTATAGTAAAAGGGAAAAATAATTTGGAGATAGTAATAGACAGCAGTTATATGAAGAGATAGATTTTATATGGAGAGGTTATAGGGTGGTATGCATGACTCCAGCATGTTCCATTAGCTCGTGAAATAACGACTTACACCAAATTGGGAGTAACACGGGTTACAGCTTTATTAACCAACTGGATTAACATAATCCATAACTTAACATAATTACTGTAATTAACATAACATTCCTTAATTGACATAATGGAGGAGGAGTCCGGCCAGGACAGTAACCTCATTCCCTGGGCCTGTGCCCAGGGTCACCCAGTGCTTCTCCAAGCATGCCCATGAGGCAGGGCAACGCCCACATAAGCCAGTGGGCCGGCCAACTCACTTCCCACCACGAGACACCAACATCAAACGAACAAGAAAGCAGTTTGGTACAATGTGCAAATATTACATACTTCCTATTCCATTCCTCTCCTATAACACAGAGATTTTTTTATTTTTATTTTTTTTAAACAAACCCAACTATTCTAATTAACTTGGGGCAGGGAGGGAATTCCTGGCAATGGCCGGCACAGAGTGAAGGAGGTGGCCCGCGAAATAGGCAGAAATCCCGCCTCCGCTCTCCCAGCCAATCAGTTCACGCTGCGCTGCATCAGACCCAGTGCCTGGGGCTGTCTCCGCACCGGGCATGACACCAGAATGATCCATTAGCTTGTGAAATAATGACTGACACCAAATTGGGAGGAACACGGGCCACAGCTTTATTAGCCAACTGGATTAACATAATCTATAACTTAAAATAATTACCGTAATTAACATAACATTCCTTAATTAACAAAATGGAGGAGGAGCCCGGCCAGGACAGTAAGCTCACGCCCTGGGCCCGTGCCCAGGGCCACCCAGTGCTTTTCCAAGCACACCTATGAGGCAGGGCAACGCCCAATTCAGCCAGTGGGCCGAGCAACTCACCTCCTGCCACAGAGTGGCTGAGGGACACCTCCTGAGGCTGCAATCCCCCCCTTTCACTCAATAAAGCTAGTGCCCAAGTAACCCCTTCCTTGAACTCCAATGTCAGCAGTTCCAACCAAATCTCAGTTAAGTGCACCTTATCAGGATGAAAGAACTCAGATGAGCAGATGATAAAAAGGCCCGGGAACTGGTGTACCCAGAGGGCAATATCCCTCTTCATGTCCTTCAGCATTTTGCGCATAGGGACCACCCCTAAATCATTGTTCCCAGCGTGGATGAGCACCATATAAGGGTCACCTTAGTAATGAGCGTAGTTGTCCAGCAAGCCGCACACCTGCGCCCACCTCAAGCCTCGGAAACCAAATAAGTCAGTTTCAGGTATGCCCAGCTGAGCGTTACTCCTGGTGACTGTGGCTAACCTGTGGGCCCAGTACACGTAGGAATGGCCGATGTTCCAAAGCTGTCTCTGTCCATCTGCAACACACAGAAAGTCTCATTTAGATAATCCTCTTAACCAATTCCGTTGGCAAGCCTAATCTCACCGCCCGAGTAGCGGCTCCGATACGGAAAGAATGGGTCCCGAACTACACCGAGTCCAAATGTAAGCGCTCCAGCACCGCCTTTAAGATTGCTGTGAACTGAAACCTACACAATGCCTGCCTGTCGGCATGCAGCTGTTGTAAATACTTCTTCACATTCGAATTGGGGCAACATCCAGAACCAATTCTGTGCAAGGTTGCCTCTCTTCCTCTCCCCTCCTGATCAGTCTTAGACCTTCTCAACCATAACACAAATCTGTCACCTTCCAGACAGACATTCACCGCCTGCAGCCCCCCCCCCCCCCCCGAATCATGCCTGTTTGCCCAGACTAGCTCCCCAATTCTGAAAGCTCGCTAGGGAGAAAGCAACTCCCATACCCACCACATCATCACCGTAAGATTTCTGAAATGGGACCACCCCCCATGAGCCATGACCAACTGTAGCCCTTCTTTAAATTCTAACATAAGTAGCTCCAGACCAATCTCAGTGATATGTTCCTTTATGCAGCAGAAACAATCCATCCGCGTTGCTTCCTTATAACTCGTGGTGGCGTAGGGCCACCCAGACCAACTTCTGTATAAAACTCAACATTAGGTTGTTCACCTTCTTCCTTGCCTTCTTAAGCCTTGCTCGATCCCTGACATTCTTCCACTCCTGCCTCTTTATTATATCTTACCATATTATCTGTAGTCCTGGGAACCTGTCCCTCCAGCTATCAATGTCTCTCTTCATATCCATCACCAACCTTTTGATAGGGATTTGCCTGAGATCATTGCCATCTGCATGACTAACCATCATATCCAGATAACCAAACAATGGGTGAGAGAATCAATTAACCCACTTGCCTGTTTCCACCTCATTCCTTTTATACCACACCACTGCACCATCATGTTCTCCTTGGGAACGCCCAATTGCGGGCTGTCAAAAGATGCAGTTGCAAATATAGGAGTGTCCAATCTCCCAAAGCTGTTTTCAACGGCCTGCAATGGCATGTGCAAGTTAATAAGCAACTGAAGAAGGCCTTACATAAAGTCTACAGCGGCTTGACTCCCATCTTCCAATTTTCTTAAGCATATCCTCCTGTAAACCCAATCCTGTTGCCTCTATTGTCAATGCAATGAGGAAGGAATGGGCTGCAAAATCTGTCTGACTAAAGCATAACTTTTGTAAGCAGCTTTTCAATACTTTTGAAAATTGGAAGCGAAATATCACAAGTTCATCATTGTGCCTTAACAAAGCCTGCGGGAAACCTGGTCACTGTTGAAGAAATAGCCAGACACACTCAATAGGGCAACAATACTTTCCAACCCGATGTCATCTTATCTTCTTTCATCGCCCTGCCTGATCCGACTTAGACTTCCTTAACCATATTACCACCAGAATGGTTAACATTGGTTAACTTGCAAGGATGAATAATTGAATAAATAACTCTCCAGGAAAGTTAACCACCCTCTGATGTCCTCCATCATTGATGCCATAATGCTTACGAAGTGATTCGCTTGCCTTACACCTACCGTAGCCAAAGAATACTGACTACAAAATATTCTACCCATACGGATGATCCCACATGCAAAATTCAATTTGCCTAAAATGGATTGCAAAAGACGAAGGCTAAACCTCCTTGCACCTGCTAGGGCATTCAATTCTTCCCTTGGGACACTCACTTTGTCTAGAAGCAAACTGTATTCCATTGTCTGTGAGTTAATCGTTATGCCCAGAAACTATAGGCTGGTCATGGGGCCCTCTGTCTTGTTTCCTGCAAGTGGAACACCGAATGTACGTGCCATCATGGAGAAAGTCGTCAGTATATGCAAGCATACTTCCTGTCCCGCTAGACCCACAAACAAGAAATCATCTTGGTAGTGAACCATGCTTGAGTATCCCAATTATTTACCGTAACCCACTGTAGAAAGCTCTGAAGGTCTCGAAATATGAGCAGGACACTGAACATCCCATTGGAAGACAGAGATCTATGTAATACCTATTTCCTAGGTGGCATCCCAGAAGCCAGTGACCTGTGGGGTGTACTGGGAGCAGCTGGAAAGCTGATTCAATATCGACTTTAGCCATGAGAACTTCCATCCCTGCTCGTCTTACAATTTCAGTGGAATGATGAGTAGGACACTGATGATAGCTCTCTGACAAATTTGCCATTGGGGTCGGAGAGATAATGTATCAATCTGAATTTCCTTTCTTACTTCTTTGGGACCACTCCCAGTGGCGATACTCTTGACAATGGATAGGAACCATGAATGGACCTGCCATCCTACCTAACATAGTTCTCCCCTGGGGAACTACTGATTTGAGATTTGAAAGCTGTATGTTAACCTAGTGATCCACTTCAGAGGGAATCGCAAAACTGTCATAAAAACCTTCAATCAGTAATCTAGCTGCCTCAGCCTTTCCACGCACCCTACCATAGTGTTTTAGCCATAATAGCATTGCGTCCAACATTACTAGTGTCTTGCCCTTTTGTGCCAAGCTCGATGGTCTTACTATTATCTTTCGGTTTGCCACACTGGAGCACCGAGCACACATGTCTGAAGCTACAGTTTGGTGCCCATTTACAAAATCTCTTGTTGACTCCTGCATGGGAGTCATTGTGTTCAGCCAATGAGCCACTCCAAGACATGCTCGGTTTCGTAGCCATACAATGACACATTTTTTTGTCATATCTCCACCATCCCATGCCACTGTGTGTGCAATGGGCATGCCTTATTTGAACCAGGATCCCTTGGACCTGACTGAACCTGACTAACCAAATGCCCCTAAGCTTTACTTGCTAACAGGGATACCCATTCGCCCAGCCCGTCATTAATAATATCAATATTGTGTGACCCCAAGAACCATCCTAGGCCTGATAGAAATATGTGTGTCTGTCTATTCTTAGCAGCCCCAGTGCAGCTGTAAACATTAGCCGTCTCACCTGAATCCTGCCTGCCAGGGATACAATGTTGCCCCTCCTGATCCTGATTGCCACTATGCTGCAACCTTCCGCATCTGCTTCTGTCTGCCTTGAACTTGACTCCCTCTCGGAACTGTAGCCCCTACTGCTATGCCGACATGAAACCACATTAAATTCCAGCCCCGTAAGTGCAACGTGAGACTAGCAATGTCCCATATTCCAGAAGAATGCAATATTAATAAAGCCATAAATATGATATTCTATTACATGCAAGTTCCATCATATGTATTAACACAATGATTGCTGGGATTGATATAACACGGAAATCAAGCATGAAATAAAGTATTTTTTCTGGCCGTTTTGTGGGCTTGAGAATGTGGTGCTATTAATTCTAAGACCTAACATCACTTTCACTTTCAATAAAAGTACAGTTGTGCGTTGTTATATGCATTTACAGTGCTACAGATTGGACTTTACCCCCCTTGCAAGTCCTCTCTATCACTAGTTGGGCTTTGGACTACATTTGCGTGTAACGGGCTTGCTCGAGTGTGACTTTGTTGCAATTTAATAGCATGATTGGAATTGTAGCGGTTACGGGCTTGACAAATCAAAGGATTTACGGCAGCAACGTTCCATGTTCCACGCCCCCTAGGCTTTTTTCGGCCTTGCTGCGTCTTAATCCGCAAGTCATCTGTGGATTGATTTAAGAGGCTAATTTAATAGCAGTAAGTCCTACTGTCTACAATACGAGCTACGGTGTTACACGTAGCCTGAATTTAATGGGGCTGATGACCGGCCGATACGGAGGCGTGATCTATCTCTTGAAGACCTGCTGAAGCAAAAGGAGCCATTAGAAGGCCGTCTTTGCGTCGTCTGTCCTCGGGTACATAGGACTGTACCTTGATGTTGCTCTTCTTGCTCTAGCTGGACGAGGAGCTCTCTGTACCACCTTATCAACCCCTTCTCCGTGCTCTGCGCGCTCATCTCCAGCTAAGTCTGATTTCTCCTCCTAAGTGAAGGTGTGTGGGATGTCGGCATGATCTTTGTAACAGTCTCAAGTTCGCAAATTAGCAATAAAAAATTAATTAATTTTATTTTGTATTTTGGGGTTATATGGATCTTGGGAATCAAAGAGTTAATACATATCAGGCCACCCATATGGACTAGAACAGTATTGCCATTCATTTTTATTATTTTGTATCTTGGGTTTTGCAAGTCCAACCGCATATTGGACCTCTAAACGCTAATTGATTGACATGTAACATCCATCTTATACTGCCATAAAGATGACGGTCTCATTTTCTATTGGCTGTTTCTAAATAGGTAGTTTGGGACTTGCTTAATTGATCATGTTCACGCCCTGAAATGCTACATACAATTGCATAGTTTATGGTTTCAGCTTTCGGATGTAACTTACTGGCTTGTTCAATTGAATCGCTCCGTAATTGTAGCAGGGTTCAATCCCGCAAGCAGTCCTGCAGACATACAGCCTGTCAACCGCGAGTTGCAGACTTGCAATTGAATGGAGGTTTGACAGTGCTAGGAATAGGATGGGAAGTAGGAATACACGGGGTTAAGTTTAGGAGAGGTGCTGGAGGGGAGGGGTTAGGTTTTGGAGGGCAACCTCTATATGAACCCAAGTCTGTTTATCCCTGTCAGTTAATTTGTGAAGCCAGCTCATCTTGCCCACCCTCCCTGTATTGTTTGGTATTGGAATAAGTGTGGTTTTGTAATGACCTAGGTCAGGAGTTTTTGTCACAGCTAGTGCGTTGGTGAGGGTGCTTGCCCACATTGGTTATGAGCATCAGTATCTGCTCTTTGTTGTATCAGGACGTATGGGTAATGGGGTTCCCTTGAGTCAGTTATGAGTGGGCAAGCACATCTCATTGTTTCCATAAAAATTTCAATAAAAGCTGTGGCCGATCCCAACTATGTGTAAGTGTAATTTATTGTGTGGTGTCCTTTTATTGGGAATCCGTATGGACTATGCAACAGTCAAGGTATTTTAGGCAGAAATTACTGTATTGGCCAGAATATAAGCCGCACCCGCATATAAGCCGCACCTGTAAAATTCAAGGGAATAAAATAGAAAAAAGATAGTACTCGAATATAAGCCGCACCTTTAAAATTGGAGAGAAAAAGACTCTCTTCAAGTGATCAGCCATTCTTTCTAATTAGTACTATAGCTTCTTTTGCAGGTTACAGGCCTTATAGGATGTTAGAATCACTAAAAGCGTAAAACGCTATTCAATTGCTACAATACCGCAGTCTCAAGCATGCAAATCGGTAGTCATTCACGAATATAAATTGCACCCTTAACTCGCAAATCAGCAGCCATTTTACGTTTGCGAATATAAGCCGCACGAGTACCTTGCAAAGCCCGCAAATCAGCAGTCATTTTTTTTATGGTTGTGAATATAAACTGCACCCGTAACTCGCAAGCTCGCAAAGCGGAAAAAAGGTGAGGCTTATATTCGGACCAATACGGTACATGAAAAAATCCCTCTCTCCTAGTGTCTTTAGGACACATTTACTAGACTATCACATGGGCTGCAAGGAGGTTACAAAGAGCTGCAATGCAATTTCTCCTATAGCACACAGAGCACATGGAACATAAAGATGAAAATCACAGAACCCTGTGATAATAATCCCAATATCTCATGTAAATAACTACCTTTTACAGTATGTTTGTGCGTGGGGAGGATGAGAAACAGGAAAAACATGCCCAACTGGTGTAAGTAAGAACAATGACACAGCCTTTAATACTGATAGGTCTCTACGACCATCAAACATTTATAATAATAACCAATTGCAATTATGTTTATTCTCAGACCTGTGTTTGCCCCTGTAATAAATTACAATTAGCATTCTGTTTGTATGATTAAAAGTGGCGTATCTCATAATACTGATTCAGGTATACACACCTTTGCAAACCTCATGTCACCCCTTTATATTAATTGTGCTTTCTAAACCTCATATTTTTCTCATTTTGACCTTTCCAAACCTCAGATGTCTCTTTTGTTTAGAGAGCTCTGAGTCTCCTTTGTTGTGTGTACAGAGCTTTCCAAACCTCGCAGGTCTCTTCATCATGCATTATTTACACTGGGCAGGAGGTTAAATTCCACAAAGAGGAACTGTATCAAGAACAGTTTTCTTATCTTTCTGGACAAATCCAGATTGTCCCATAAGTAAATTATCAAGAATAATATATCTGATAAAAGACCTTCCAACAGCAGCATTCCTGCAGCACCTGTTATATAGCAAGTGCCAGACACACTGATCAGAAATCATGCATTAAAGGAGAGATGATCTGTAGAAAAATAGACTGTAGAAAATAACAACACGGTTAAAGGGATGCAGATGATGTTCTGAATATATTTATAGAATGTGATTTAAGCTATAGGTAATATTAAGTAATTTATCATTTCAATGTTAATAAAGAAAATTGCATTTTTTACAGTAAACTTTCATTGAAGTTTGCCGTTTTAGCTGTTCATCAGCCTTTCTGATTCATCCACCAAGCATGGGCTGTTATCACATTCTTTATACTGATCATTGGCAATAGTTGTTAATTACTCTCTGACACTAAAGAGACTAATTAGCTATATTTTATTTATATAAATATATTTATATAAATATTGTATTCATATAAATGTTTAACTAGTTAATTAACTATATTAACCTCAATGGAAACTGAAAGCTCTTTTACATCTAAAAAGCACACAATAAAGCAGGTTTTCACATTCTGGGACTGCCCCCTCTCTACCTTTTATCTCTTATGTGATATGCCATGCTTCACAGCTGTGGCCAAGATCGCTCCCACAGGGAAGCACTTCACACTCTCAGTGTAGTGCTGTTAACAGTGTGTTTTGTGTCTGCATGCATTATTACTTTTGTAGTGTTAAGTGCCTTGCTGTGGGTGTGGCCTTGGGTCACAGCTATGACAAATAGCACACTCCATGAGAAAGAAAATGAAGACAGGGCATCCCAGAAGGTGAAAACTCTTTTACTCTGGTGGCAAAAGCTTGTTACAAAGGGAAACTTATTTAACACAACACAACTCCACTTGAAGGAGATTATTGTATTGGTGCACTTTGGCCCTATTCAGTTGGGCAATTGTAAGTTACTGGAGCCCGTAATGTAGCCTGTAAACTAATTTGCTATTCAATTGGCATCCTTTAGCTACCCGCATACGATATGCGGGTTACAGGCTGAAAATCTCTGTGGTTGTCAAAATCGTAACTCCAACCCAGCTAAGCCTTTGATCTTTCAAGCCCATAAATGTTACAGTCGCAAATCGCTATTCAATTACTACAACTCCTCAATCCCACAAATGTTTTCACACCCATAAGTGGCAAATGTAGAAGAAAATCCAACGGGTACCAGATTAGACTCTCAAGGGGGTTAAACACCTGTTCATAGAACTGTAAATACAATAAAACAAATAATTCTGCACTTTAAAAGACAGGGAAAGCGATGAAAGACATTAGAATTAAATGCACAACAGTCTCAAGCTTGTAAATCTGCAATCAAAAATATTTAGTTTTACGTTTAATTTCTGTGTTATATTAATCTCAGTAATCAAGGAGTTAATACATATCAGGCCACCCACATGGACTAGCTAATTTCTTTAATTCTTTCTTACTGTTTTAAACATTGCCGGATTGCAAGTCTGATCGCATATCGGACTACTAAACACTAACTAATTGATGTTTAACATCCATGTTTTAATGATGTTGTGTTGACGGTCTCATTTACTATTGGCTTTTTCTAAATCAATAGTTACGCCTTGCTTAATTGATCATGATCATGCTCTGAAATGCTACTTACGATTGAATGGTTTACAGTTTAGGCTTTCAGCCAGGTAGCTGCGGGCTTTATCAATTGAATTGCTCTGTAACTGTTGCAAATGTCAAGCCTGCAGACTTACGGTTGGTATAATGTAAACTGCAGGCTTGCAATTGAATAGGGGCCTTATCTTTGACAATTTAGCAACTGCCTGCTAGACAAAGCCACTCCCACCCATTGATCTTATAGGGGGTGGATACCAGCAGCGACTGGCACTGCTTTTGTTTTGTTTTTTAAATCAATGAATATGATTTTTAATAATGATCAATTCCTAATTAGAACACTTAGCTCATGTTGTTAGAGTATTACAGTGGCCTTTTAAAGTGTAATTGAAGTAGCCTTTAAAGCCTCCATTAACCTGTTAATCACCAAATTGTTAAAGGCTGGTGAGATTTGTTACTGTAAACTCCCTGATGGCATTCCTGCTGGAACTGAGTGAGACTTTGCAGGCCTGCGGTTACACAAGGCAAGTTTGACAAGCAGTTTTATAAACATGCCGGGCAATCAAAAAGTAGCAGGACCATGTTTAATTCCCCATCAGGAAATCAACTGTTTAACCTCACGTGCCAGACAAACAGTTCAGAAAACATCCATTGTTCTCAAGCCAAGGAGGATATCTGCTTAAAATGTGCATACAATGTGACTATCAGGTGGCATGTGCAATGTAGGCATATTTAGTTTTATTACTACTTATCCAGATCAGTGGTGGGGGGTTAACCTGTAATGTTCTGTATGTACAGTATGTTGTTAATAAAATGCATCTTTAAACACGTCTTTTTGTAACACCCACTTAACAGACACTACTTCAAGAAATTAGGTGCTTGTTTGTGAAGTACCTAATAAAGCACCAAAATTAGCAACTATGTAAACCGTGGCCATTTTAGACAAAATTGGGATTTTGAAGATTTTCTATAAATATTATTTATTATTATCTAGTATTTATAATGCACCAACATATTGTGCAGCAGCATACACAGGATAAAACAGAACATAGAAACAACATCAATATAGATTAAATGAAAAGAGAGTGCTGTTTTTGAGCTTAGAATCTTGCATGTAGAGTACTTTCTCAAGGATCCTATTTGATTAAAAACTAGCAAACTTACAATCTCGCGGATTTGGAAGTTGATAGATAAATTGGAAATATTAAGTATGAAGGTGATATGCTTCATTAAATAAATGTATTTTAATGAGGTTCTGAAGCACTTGAGACAGGAGGAAAGTCCAGTGGAGCAAGGTAAGGAGTTGCAAAGAATAGGGGCAACACAAGAAAAGTCCTGAAGGCAGAAATGAGAGGAGGTAATAAGAGAGGATGAGAGAAGAAATTAATTAGCAGAACAGAGGGGGTGGGGGGTAATTTGAGATGAGAGCAGAGATGTAAGGGGGTGCATTATTGTTGAGGGCTTTATACGTTAGGGTCAGGATTTTAAATTTTATTCTGGAGGTTATGGGGAGCCATTTAAATGACTGAAAGAGTGATGATGCTGAAATTGAGCGTTGGGAATTATAGATAAGTCTAGCGGACACAATCATTATAGATTTGAGTGGTGACAAGCGAGTGATGGGGAGGCCAGCAAGAAGTGAGTTTCAGTAGTCGAAACGAGATATGATGAGAGAATGAATTTAGAATTTTAGTTCTGTCTTGTGTAAAATAGTTCAATAACTGAAGAAAGACAAGAAAGAACACATTTTTTTGTGGTTTATTTGTTCTATTACCACAAACTAATCTTTAAAATGTATTTTATTTCCAATCTTCTTTAAAAATAGTATTTCTGTAAAAAAATGCAATTGATTAAAATTCTGAGCAACCATTGCTCAGTACTGGACGTCAATACTATAAGGCTTTTAATAGTCAAATTATTTCTTAGCTCTTTATTATTTCTTTATTTCTTTTTCTTTAGTACTCAGATTATTTTTCTTATTCAGTGATTTTCAGGTTGTCATTTTTGGTCACACTTTACTTTTCTTTAAAATGATTTATATCTTGTAACTGTTTTATATTTCTACTTTCTTTATGCTTAATTTGATACACTTACAGCCCTTTTAAATTCCCCCAACGTGAAAACCCAACGCCCATAACGGGGCCCACTAGACTTACGGCTATTAAATTGGTCTCGTACAGCTACCCTCAAATGATCTGCAGGTTACAAGTGGAAAAACCCTACGGGCTGTTGAAATCAGAACTCTGTTGCCGCAAAGCCTTTGATTTGTCAAGCCTGTAAATGTTACGTTTGCAAATCGCTATTAAATTGCTACAAGTCCACTGGCGTTCAAACCCGTAAACCGCAAATGGAGCCAAAAAGCCTACAAGTACTAGAGATGACCCGCAAGGTGGTTAAAGTCCTATCCGTAGCACTGTAAATGAAAATATCAACACACTACTGTATTTTAAATGGAAGGGAAATTGATGTTAGGTATTAAAATTCATAGCACAACAACATCAAGCTTGCAAATGTGTAATAAAAAATACTATTTTTTTTGTTTAATTTCCGTGTTATTACGATCAAAATAATCAATGTGTTAATACATATAATGGAACTCGCATGGACTGATTTATTAATATTGCATATCTGAAAGTGATTGTGCTATCTTTTATACTGCGTCTAGTTCTTATGCCTGCATTTCCACTGTTTCCTATGTATCTTTTTTTGTGTAGGGTATAATTCTTAATTGTTCCTTGTAGTAGAGGGTGGAAAAGTAAGGAGCACAGTTTTTGACATGTTAAGTTTCAGCTGGTGGACATCCAGGAGGATATGCTAGAGAGGCAGTTGGAAACTTGTCCTAGAATAGAGGGGGATAGATCTGTTGTTGTGAGGAAAAATTGAGTGTCGTCTGCATCGAGAAGAGAGAATTTGTAGAGGAGCTGCTGCAAGGTTTTTGCTACACCAGCATTTACAGAGAAAACTGATTGGTTATGTCCCAGAGTTTGGAGAAAAACCTGGAGAGAAAAGCCTGTGGAATGAGGTACCATTGTAGAGACTATTAATATACCCCAAGGAAAAGTCTGTGAAGTTAGCAGATTTTAGCCTTCACCAAAAGAGGTTGTTAAGGGTCCCTGGAGGTTGGGGTATCTGGAGAGTAGGGAAAAGTAGTGAAATTGAAAGATGACTGTCTATAGAGAAAAGAGACTTAATACTATTGAATATGGACTATTCAAAGAGTGGAAGTGTATTTTTACCTGAAGGCCAAGGAGCGGCTTCAGGGCTTGCAAGGATGTCTTCTGATGTTAAGTCAGTACAGAGCCTAGGAAAAGTATTCACCCTGTTTTGTTGCATCACAACCTGGAATTAACATGGATTGTTTGAGGATTTGCATCATTTAATTTACAGAACATGCCCACAACTTTGAAGATGTTTTTTTTTATTGTGAAGCAACCCACAAATAGGACAAAATAACAGAAAAAGTAAATGTGCATAACTAGTCAATACTTTGTAGAGCCACCTTTTGCAGCAATCACAGCTCCAAGTCACTTTGGATAAGTCTCTATGAGCTTGCCACATCTTTCTACTGGGATTGTTGCCCATTCCTCCTTGCAAAACTGCTCCAGCTCCTTCAAGTTGTATGGTTTGCGCTTGTGAACAGCAATCAAGTCTGACCACAGATTTTCTATTGGATTGAGGTCTGGGCTTTAAACCACTCAAGTGTTGCTATAGAAGTGTGTTTGGGGTCATTGTCCTGCTGGAAGGTGAACCTCTGTCCTAGCCTCAAATCACGCACAGAGTGGACCAGGTTTTGCTCAAGAATATCCCTGTATTTAGCACCATCCATCTTTCCCTCAACTCCGACCAGTTTCCCAGTCCCGGCTGCTGAAAAACATCCCCACAGCATGATGCTGCCACCACAATGTTTCCCTGTGGGGATGGTGTTCTTTGGGTGATGTGATTTATTGGGTTTGCACCAGACATAGAGTTTTCTTTGATGGCCGAAAAGTTCAATTTTAGTCTCATCAGACCAGAGCACCTTCCTCCATACATTTTGGGAGTCTCCCACATGCCTTTTCACAAACTCAAAACGTGCCATTTTGTTTTTTGCTGAAAGTGATGTCTTTCTTCTGGCCACTCTGCCATTAAGCCCAACTCTATGGAGCGTACGGCTTATTGTCGGCCTATGTACAGAAACTACAGTCTCTGCTGTGAAACTCTGCAGCTCCTCCAGGGTTACCTTAGGTCTCTGTTCTGCTTCTCTGATTAATGCCCTCCTTGCCAGGTCCGTGAGTTTCTGTGGGCGTCTTTTGGCAGGTTTGCTGTTGTGCCATGTTCTTTCCATTTGGTTATGATAGATTTGATGGTGCTCCTGGCGATCATCAAAGGTTTGGATATTTTTTTTATAATCTAAGCCTGACTTCTCAACAACATTGTCCCTTACTTGTTTGGAGAGTTCCTTGGTCTTGGCAGTGTTTGGTTAGTGGTGCCTTTTGCTTTGGAGTTGCAGCCTCTGGGGCCTTTAATAAAAGGGCCACTGTACACAAAAATATATGTATATGTTGAAAATGTTAAGTCTAAGAGCCTAAGAGCTAAAGGGACTCTGTCACCCCAAAATCCAATTTTTTTTAGCTCATTCTTTTAGAGCATATAAGACTGGCTATATCTGAGCTGCATGTTAGCATACAGGAGCAGCAAATTCAATGCTAAATATTTCAGATATGAGTCACTGTAGAGAAAAAAGGGTAACACAATGTACACACATTTGTAATGCTCTTTAAGACAAAATAGACTTCCTCTTGGGGTGATAGAGCCCCTTTAAGCAAGGAAAAAATCATAAAGTCTTAATAAAGTTTTAATTAAAAAAAAAATCGAGGTCTTGCTGGCATCATACATGACTGGAGGCATGCATGATAATTTGTTGGAAGTTGTATGTGTGGGTGGGGGGACGTGTGTGCGGGGCAGTGTGGGGGGGGGGGTGGCTAGCTTTGTGAGTAGTTACAATATTTGATGCTGGTCTGAAATTGTTCTGTGGTCAAACTTAATTTTGTGACCAACTTTATTGGCAGTTACTTTGGAAAATACATTGCACCTCTAATTTATGTGGTGAAACAAGACATAGTAAAAATTTGAGTAAGATTCAATTAGTCTTGTATCCTCCCTGTTCCATTTCTCACCCCTCCCTCTACTAATATATAAAGACACCCAATCAACATGCAGCATCCAGGGAGCAATATTAACCCACTATTTAACTGCTCTTGCTTGCTCAGCCAATGGGAGAGCAGTGTTTTCAGCCTCCAAGTCACTTCTGGCATATGACTCTACCCTGCTTCCTAACAATGCTGTGTGCTGTTGCCATAGCAACTAATATAGTGCTATGTCTCAAATCTTTCATCTAACTAGATTGGCCAAAATAAATTGGAGGGGTGTTAACCTTGATTTTAAACTGCCAGAAATTACAATAGATTTTGCTAACTTAAGATAAGTGTTTAAATGTTTATTTTGGTAATTTTTCATGCAGTTTTTTTTTTTCATATACTATTAATTCTCCTCTATCAGATGCATTCATAATCCAGGAAACTTACATATCCCTTTAAGTTATGTCAACACATTTCTAATGATGACACAGCTACTCATAACAAGACTTATAACATCAAAGGATTGTATACTTGTATATCGTTCAATGTGGTTTATATAATACATTGTACTTTATGTGACACAGGTTGTTACATTGGAGAAACCAGAACAAAAATGCACTTAAGGTTGATTTACACAGACATTCAATAAGAAAACACAATGAAGACATTTATTGTAACACAGATGGACACCATTTTAGCCATAATAATCACTCCACTCAAAACCTAAACATCAAAATACTCAAAGGAAAACATCCAAGAGAAAAAAGCATTGGAAATAAAGATGATCACATTCTTCAACACAAAGAATATAGGACTTAATATGGACTTGGGTTTTCTAACACATAATGTGAATTTTTCTTATTTTACTATAACAGGCTTGGCACTCTTAGTGAGGTGTTTGCCGAACAGGAAAAATATCACTGTGCACTACAGTACTCTGTTTTTTCATGTATATATTGATATACCGTATATACTAGAGTATAAGCCGAGTTTTTCAGCCCTTTTTTTAAGGCAAAAAAGGGCCCCCTCGGCTTATATTCGAGTCACTCTCCCCCGTGTCTCTCTAACCCCCCTGTGTCTCTCTAACACCCCCTGTGTGTCTCTAACCCCCCGGCGTGTCTCTAACCCCCCTGTGTCTCTTTCCCTCCCCCCTCCTCAACCTAAACCCCCCTCAACCCCCCTCCTCCACCTAAACCCCCCTAAATACCTCCCCCCTCTCCCCTCACTTACCTGCTTGTGCTCCGGCCTCCTCTCCTTGACTCGGCGCCGGGGCGCATGTGACGTCACATGCGCGCAGGGTCAAGGAGCGGAGGCCGGAGTACAAGCAGGTAAGTGAGGGGAGAGGGGGAGGTATATAAGGGGGTTTAGGTGGAGGAGGGGGTTGAGGGGGGGTTTAGGTTGAGAAGGGGGGTTGGGGTTGAGGGGGATTGAGGGGGGAAGGGTTGAGGGGGTTTGAGGTTGAGTAGGTGGGTTGGGGTTGAGGGGGTTTGAGGTTGAGGAGGGGGGTTGAGGGGGGTTGAGGTTGAGGAGGGAGGTTGAGGATGGGGGGTTGAGGATGAGGATGGGGGGTTGAGGAGGGGGTTGAGGATGTGGATGGGGGGGTTGAGGAGGGAGGATGAAGATGGGGGCTTGAGGATGGGGTTGAGGATGAGGGTGTAGAGGAGGGAGGTTGAGGAAGGGGTTGTGGATGGGCGGGTTGAGGAGGGAGGTTGAGGATGGGGGGGTTGAGGAGGGAGGTTGAGGATGAGGAGGGAGGTTGAGGATGAGGAGGAGGGGTTGAGGAGGGGGGTTGAAGTTGAGGAGGGGGGTTGAGGATGGGGGGTTGAGGAGAGAGGATGAGGATGGGGGGCTGAGGAGGGGGGTTGAGGATGGGGGGGTTGAGGAGGGAGGTTGAGGAGGGGGTTGAGGATGAGGAGGGAGGTTGAGGAGGAGGAGGAGGGTTTGAGGAGGGGGGTTGAAGTTGAGGAGGGGGGTTGAGGTTGAGGAGGGGGGTTGAGGATGGGGGGTTGAGGAGAGAGGATGAGGATGGGGGGTTTAGGAGGGGGGTTGAGGATGGGGGGGTTGAGGAGGGAGGATGAGGAGGGAGGTTGAGGAGGTGGTTGAGGATGAGGAGGGAGGTTGAAGAGGGGTTGAGAATGAGGAGGGAGGTTGAGGATGAGGAGGGAGGTTGAGGAGGGAGGTTGAGGAGGGAGGTTGAGGATGAGGAGGGAGGTTGAGGATGAGGAGGGAGGTTAAGGATGAGGAGGGAGGTTGAGGAGTGGGGTTGAGGAGGGTGATAAGGGAGGGGGCGAGAGACACAGGGAAGGGAGAGGGGAGAAGAGACACAGGGAAGGGAGAGGGGAGAAGAGACATGGAGAGAGAGGGGGACACAGAGGGCACAAGAGGGACACAGGGGGCAGCACATTTCCCACCCTCGGCTTATACTCAATTCACTAATTTCCCACCCTCGGCTTATACTCGGGTAGGCTTATACTCGAGTATATACAGTATATAGTATGTATATATGTTTTCTATACTATGTTGTGTTGATTTCCCCTATATGTATTTACCTGATGTCAGATGCTGTCTCCACTCTCTCTCTGCATCGCTGCTTACTTTCAAACTGAGGGTTCCATCTCATGTCAGTTTTGCTTCAGACTTGTAAAAGGGAGGTTGAACCTATCAAAAGCTCTTCACTATAAATAAGGCGTTTGTCCAGTACAAAAGGTATCATGATATACTGGATACTCATTATTAATATATATATACAGTTGCAAGCAAAAGTATGTGAACCCTTTGGTATTATATGGATTTCTGCACAAATTGGTCATAAAATGTGATCTGATCTCATCTAAGTCACAACAATAGACAATCACACTCTGCTTAAACTAATAACACACAAAGAATTAAATGTTACCATGTTGTTATTGAACACACCATGTAAACATTCACAGTGCAGGTGGAAAAAGTATGTGAACCCCTAGACTAATGACATCTCCACATGCTAGTTTGAGGTGAAGCGAGTGAGGTGTCAGCCAACTGGAGTCCAATCAATGAGATGAGATTGGAGGTGTTGGTTACAGCTGCCCTGTCCTATAAAAAACACACACCAGTTCGGGTTTGCTTTTCACAAGAAGCATTGCCTGATGTAAATGATGCCTCACACAAAAGAGCTCTCAGAAGACCTACGATTAAGAATTGTTGACTTGCATAAAGCTGGAAAGGGTTATAAAAGTATCTCCAAAAGCCTTGCTGTTCATCAGTCCACGGTAAGACAAATTGTCTATAGATGGAGAAAGTTCAGCACTGCTGCTACTCTCCCTAGGAGTGGCCGTCCTGTAAAGATAACTGCAAGAGCACAGCGCAGACTGCTCAATGAGGTGAAGAAGAATCATAGAGTGTCAGCTAAAGACTTACAAAAGTCTCTGGCATATACTAACAGTCCTGTTAGCAAATCTACAATATGTAAAACACTAAACAAGTATGGATATCATGGGAGGATACCACAGAGGAAGCCACTGCTATCCAAGCAAAACATTGCTGCACGTTTACAGTTTGCACAAGAGCACCTGGATGTTCCACAGCAGTACTGGCAAAATATTCTGTGGACAGATGAAACTAAAGTTGAGTTGTTTGGAAGAAACACACAACACTATGTGTGGAGAAAAAGAGGCACAGTACACCAACATCAAAACCTCATCCCAACTGTGAAGTACGGTGGTGGGGGCATCATGGTTTGGGGCTGCTTTGCTGTGTCAGGGCCTGGACGGATTGCTATCATCGAAGGAAAAATGAATTCCCAAGTTTATGAAGACATTTTGCAGGAGAACTTAAGGCCATCTATCCACCAGCTGAAGCTTAACAGAAGATGGGTGTTACAACAGGACAACGACCCAAAGCATAGAAGTAAATCAACAACAGAATGGGTTAAACAGAAGAAAATATGCCTTCTGAAGTGGCCCAGTCAGAGTCCTGACCTCAACCCGATTGAGATGTTGTGGCATGACCTAAAGAAAGCGATTCACAACAGACATCCCAAGAATATTGCTGAACTGAAACAGTTCTGTAAAGAGAAATGGTCAAGATTAAAGTTATTAAATCCAAGGGTTCACATACTTTTTCCACCTGCACTGTGAATGTTTACATGGTGTGTTGAATAAAAATATGGCAACATTTAATACTTTGTGTGTTATTTGTTTAAGCAGACTGTGATTGTCTATTGTTGTGACTTAGATGAAGATCAAATCACATTTTTTGACCAATTTATGCAGAAATCCATATAATTCCAAAGGGTTCACATACTTTTGCTTGCAACTGTATATATATATATATATATATATATATATATATATAAATAACATTATAATTATATTGTTACTAGTGACTTGCCCGTCAAAAAATGATGGTTAATAAAAGAAAGTTTTGAAATGCTGTTTGTCACACAATGTAAGTGTACTGTGTGCCTGAAACTAACTAAATTCATTAAAAAGCAGAAATCTACATTACATAAAATAAAAAAAACTAAAATCACCAAAAAGAAAAAATGTACATTACAGAACAAAAAAAAAAACTGTCACAAAAAATAAAAACAACATTAGAGAAAATAAAAAAATACATTAAACCCCCCACTACATTTAAAAAAAAATTACACACCTGAAAAGGAAATACATATAATACAATACAATACAATTAAATAAAATACGATACAATACAATTAAATACAATACAATTAAATACAATACAATTAAATGCAATACAATTAAACACAATACAATTAAATACAATACAATACACCCCACTATGTAATATACATCCCACTATGTAATATACATCCCACTATGTGTTATACATCCCACTATGTAATGTAATATACATCCCACTATGTAATGTAATATACATACCACTACCTAATATACAATACTATCTAATTATACATCCCCCTATCTATCTATTACACAATACATGCTATCTATATATAGCTACCCTAATTCTAAGCTACAATAAAATAATTAAGACCACTTACCTTTGAGATGTTTCTTCAGATCACCAACCTACGGTAAAAAAAGATTAAAAAAATTAATACAACACGTTTACATGAAATAACTAAACATTGTAAACTTTCTAAATATTCTAAATATTATACTCACCTTTCCAGCATGTCCCGTTCCAGCATGTTACGTCTGAGCATGTCACGTCCTCCATGTTCCGTCATCCATCTTTGCGTCTTCTCCGGCGCTGCTCCTGTTAAAAAAAAACATTACATTAGTAAACATACATAAACCTAAAACAAAGTGAAATAAACACAATCTACATTATACTTACCTTTCCGCGATGTCTCCGGCCTCCTGGTGTTCTGCTCCGGAAGCATCCGCGTGTAAAAAAAAACAAAAAAACGACACACATCCGCCCTGGCGGATGTCTCCGACGCTAATGAGCTTCCTACGGAGTGTTCCAGAATAAAATTGGCAATGGAGGCTTCTGATTGGCTGAAAAGGCTGTCTATCAAATTCAGCCAATGAGAAGACCCCAATTGTGAACCAATGAAAAAAGTATACACCCCAAAATACAACGCTGATTGGATAACACACCTGTCAATCTTTATTTGAACCAATCCTAAGACTTTATTGCCATCAGCCAATCACAATGGAATATATCCCCACGTACTGATTGGTGAAGACATCTGCGCCTTCCCATTGGCTGTAATATTGATTGATATTAACAATAGCCAATGAGAATGCGCAAATCCTTCACCAATCAGTACGTGGGGGTGTATTCCATTGTGATTGGCTATTGTCAGTCCAACCAATCAGAATGCGCAGATGCTCCAACCAATCACCCTGTGGGGGTGTATTCCATTGTGATTGGCTGAAGGCATCTGCACCTTGTGATTGGTTTAAATAAAGATTGACAGGTGCATTATCCAATCCGAGAGGGATTTTAGGGTGTATCCCTTTCTGATTGGTTCACACTATGGGCCTCCTGATTGGGTGAATTTGATAGACAGCGTTTTCAACCAATCAGAAGGCGTCATTGCCTATTTTCTTCCGGAAAAGTATCCGGGAGCCTCATTAGCATCGGGGATGTCCGTGAGTGCGGATGTAAGTATATATATATATATATTTTTTTTTTTATACAGGGCGTGGCAGAAGAGGACCTGCAGGGTGGCCGGAGACATCGTGGGGAGGTAAGTACATTTTAGATTGTGTTTATTTTGTTTATGTATGTGTAATAATGTTGTGGTTTTTTTTAACAGGTGCCGCTCCGAAGAAGGATTAAAAGAATAAGGACGGGACATGCTGGAAAGGTGAGTAGAATATTTAGAATGTATAGAATGTTTATTTATGTAGTTTAAACGTGTTGCACTCATTTTCTTTTTTTCCCCGTAGGTGGCTGATCTCTATGGACATCTGCAAAGGTAAGTGGTCTTAATTATTTTATTTTAGCTTAGAATTAGATTATTTTATATATAGATAGCATTTACTGTATGTTAGCTATTATTATTATTATTATTATTAATCTTTATTTGTATCGCGCCAACATATTCCGTAGCGCTGTACAGGGGATAAGGACAAGGAAGAATACAATGTTAACAAACTGCAGAAAAATGGAAGTCCCTGTTTTGAGCTTAGAATGCTTGCAGGAAGTGCTTTTTTCCAAAGCACCCTACAAGATTGAAAACTCGCTACTTACAATCTAAAGGGGTTGGAAGAGGCAGAAACATGGGAAGGAACAGAAAGGGGGTAGCAAGGGTGAGGAAGGGAGTTAAAGTTCAGTTAGTTAGGTAGGAAGGTATGTGACATTGTGAGGCGAATGGCTCAGGTGTGTAATATGTTATCTGTCCTTAGTGGTCAGATAATGTAACTGCTAGTGGAAATGTCAGTTCAGGCCCTCTATTAGGAAATGTGTCTCCAGAAACCAGAAGGAGAGAGAAGGTAGGGAGATACAAATGGGACTGGCAGAAGTGTTTCTGCTTATGAGTTTGAGATGGGGGAGGAGATAGTGGGTGGAGGTAGGAGTGTAGATTATGGCAACATAAAAGAGGACATGAGAGCATGGAAGGTGAGATGGTTATGCTGGAGACATGATATGGATAAGTTGAGAGGAAGAGTCTGAGGAAAAGGCAGCAGGTTAAGAAGAAGAAGGCAGGAGGGAACATTGTGTAAAGGTTAAATTAGGAATAGTTAGCAGGTGTTCCTAATTGATCAGCTGAAATAAATTTGTGTGATTCAATAAATTTAGAGCAATTAAGGGTGGGAGGGGACTTGTGTGTTGTTCTGTTGGATTTGTGCAGGAAAGAGAGGAAACACTGTTAGTATACAGGAAGTTATTAGAGTGTGATAGGGAGGGGTTAAGGGAAGATTCTAACAAAGGAGGACGGGGGAGGGTTATAGATACAAACTATGGCATGAAATAAGGCAAGAAAGTAACAATGTCCCCAAAAATAATAACAGTTGAATGTAAAATATTATTAATAAAAGTACAGATGGCAGACGAAAATTTAGCTCCTTCAAGTGTCTTCAATATACCTTAGAAGTGGGACTTGTGTGTTGTTCTGTTGGATTTGTGCAGGAAAATGTCTTAGAAGTGGGACTTGTGTGTTGTTCTGTTGGATTTGTGCAGGAAAATGTCTTAGAAGTGGGACTTGTGTGTTGTTCTGTTGGATTTGTGCAGGAAAATGTCTTAGAAGTGGGACTTGTGTGTTGTTCTGTTGGATTTGTGCAGGAAAATGTCTTAGAAGTGGGACTTGTGTGTTGTTCTGTTGGATTTGTGCAGGAAAATGTCTTAGAAGTGGGACTTGTGTGTTGTTCTGTTGGATTTGTGCAGGAAAATGTCTTAGAAGTGGGACTTGTGTGTTGTTCTGTTGGATTTGTGCAGGAAAATGTCTTAGAAGTGGGACTTGTGTGTTGTTCTGTTGGATTTGTGCAGGAAAATGTCTTAGAAGTGGGACTTGTGTGTTGTTCTGTTGGATTTGTGCAGGAAAATGACTTAGAAGTGGGACTTGTGTGTTGTTCTGTTGGATTTGTGCAGGAAAATGTCTGGGCATAGAGCCTTCTGATTGGTTTTATATAGATAGGGGGTTTTATATAGATAGCATAGAATGTATTATATATTAAATTGTGGTATTTATTTAGATAGATTGGTCTCCTCCAGGACCCTCGTGACACTAATTACAAACACTACACTGCACTACCACCCCAATAAACCATTAAATCTAAACTAACCCCCTCTACCCTAACCTATTCACACCTACACTACTTACCTACCCCATACTATACCCCCACCCCACTAATTACAGAAAATATTAAAACCTAACTCACTAAAAATAATAAAACCTAAGTCACAGAAAATAATAAAACCTAAGTCACAGAAAATAAAATGAAAATGAAAAAGTATTACACACCTGAAAAGGAAATACATACAAAATACAAAATACATCCCCCCTATCTAACATACATTAAACCCTATTTACATACACAAACCCTAAATCTAATAGAATAATTAAGAACACTTACCTTTGCAGATGTCCCTTCAGGTTGCCTCCCTAGGGAAAAAATACCCATCAAATGAGTACATAACACTACTTAGAATGATAAACTTTCTAAATATTCTAAATATTCATATTTCCTGCATGTCCCCGTCCTTCTTACTGTCTTCTCCTGCTCGGCCCCTGTTAAAAATAAATATTAGATTAGTACACATGAATACACACACAAAATAAAAAAGGCTAAACACAATATACATTTAACTTACCTCAGCGCAATGTCCCTGTGCTCCTCCTCTTCTGCCCAGGCTGGGCCCTTGACAAAATAATCGGACTCCGCACTTGTGGAGCTCCCTGACACTAATGAGACCCCTAGAGCCTCTTCTGCAAGAAAATTGGCAATGGCACCTTCTGATTGGCTGAAAAGGCTGCACCTTCTGATCGGCTAATTGAACTGTCAATATTTTTTAAACCAATCAGAAGGCTCTATTCCCTTGTGCCTTCTGATTGGCTGTTGTCACTGTCAATCAGACTGCAGCCAATCAGAAGGTGCAGATGCCTTCAGCCAAACCCCCCCATGGGGGTGTATCCCATTGTGATTGGCTGAATGGAATAGCATCTTCTGATTGGCTGTTATCAATGTGAATCATCTGCACTGTGAATCATCTGTCCCGGAGGACCATCATGGCACTTATGGGGTTAATGTTAGGGTTCTACCTGTCCCATGATTGTCTTTATATACCCTTACTGATGGGGTTAAATAGAGGCTTATGAGGGTCTATATAGACCCCATAAGAGACAGGGATAAATAGGCTTAGATGGGGTTAAAAAGGCCCAGTTTGGGTTCAATAGGCACAGTTAGGGTTACATATGTACTGTTAGCGTTAAATGTGTACTGTTAGAATTAAATAGGCCCAGGGTTGGGATAATGGGGTATAGTTAGGGTTAATAGTGTAGTGCTTCCACTTTGTGTCATGAGGGTCCTGGAAGACCCTCATGGCACTTATAGTGTTATTGCATAGGTAAATTAGTTTCCTATATGGGGTCTATATAGTTCAGGCAACCAGTACATTCCAATTGTTTGAAAAACAGCATTTCAACACTTTTTTTATTGCCCCGTCAGTTTTGACAGGCAAGTTGCTAGTTAATTATAATGTCTTTCATTGATTTCCCCATTATTTACAGTGCAGTATTGATTTTTTTATTTGCATTTACAGTGCTTTGGACAGGGTTAAACCCACTTGCGGGCCCTCTCTAGCACTTGTAGGATTTCTCCTACATTTGCCGTTTACAGATGTGAAATCATTTGCGACCTTGAGGAATTAGAGCAAAAAATTAGCAATTTGCGATTTTAGCGATCGTAGCTCTTGCGGAATTGAAAGATCAAAGGTTTCAGGAGGCTCCAAGTTCCGGGTTTAACCATTGCAAAGTTTTCAAGCCTGTAACCTGTAAACCCTTTGAAGCCAGCAAAAAAAACTGCCAAATTAACTTACGGCCTCACTTATGGGCTACAGTAACTTACAATTGCTCAACTGAATCGGGCTCATATATTTTATATATTGACAGTGGCTCAATAGTTTGCTGCTACGATGACTGTAATTTTATATCACATCACCATATACAGTATAGTGATGTAACAAGTACCTCAGACTGAATATTCTTTAGCAAAATAAAAAATAACTACTAAAATCTTTCTAGCTACCTCATTAAAATCTAAGTATATAGGACCCCATTACAATCTTTTACATCATGTTAACATGCAATTACCACTCATCAATCACAATCCAGCAAAAACACAGCACTGTGTGAAAGTGAGTTAGGTGTAGCTGTCACATTTAAATTTCTTTCACAGTCATCCCAATCGGACATATTTGTGCCTCATGCAAATTGCTTCCCTCTCATGTGCTGAAGGGAATGCCGGGGATTACATCCTCCCACGTGCAGAAGGAAACCCCTGGGATTCTCTGCTCTGCTAACGCTGATCCCCAATGTGGCATCAAAAATTGGGGGGCCTGTAAGAAACCCTGTGGCCCCTAATATTCTTAATATAGCACATAGATATTATAGGGACCTCCGAAGCATCTAAATTTAACTCCATGCCACGGAGGTCCTCAAAGGCCTCCCATGGTACTGAAAACTTAAACCTCATTACCATAGGGGTCCTTAAAGGACCCCCATGTTATTCTAATTTAAACCTTATAACTTATTAACCCCATATTAATTATATTCTAACTTAACCATGATTATTGAAAATTAACCCCTATTACAATGAGTTATATATAGTCTCCCATTTTATCTAAAAGTAACCACTATTACCAAGGTGGTCTATATATCCTCAATCTTCTGGCCATGGTATGGGCCCTCCACCTAAAAAAACAGACATACTAGAAAACAAAATCAATTACACTAACGGATCTCCTCCTATAAGGTGCTTACCTGCGGTAAATGGCTTTTGCAGTGCTTTTGTGGCTTAAATACTTTTTGTGGCTTAAGTTTTGCTGCTTCTGATTGGCTGAAATGTCATCCTGCTCATATTTTCATGGGAAAACTGTTCCAACCGATCACAATGCTCATATTGGCATACTTTACATTCTTTTTTTTTTTTTTTTCTTTTTCTTGGTATCAAAAGTAGACAATTACAATATAAATATATAAAACAGAATACACAGCAAAAAAAAAAACGACAAAAGAAAATGACAAGACATACATTTACAATACATATTGTGAACTTGTACCAGAAATTATAATTGCTGGGAGCTAAGTCCCAGAGATATTAAAACTTAGATCATAACTGAGAAAGATCTTTATTTTGATCCCAAATTTTCCATTTGTAAAGTTTTATTTTTATAAGACCTTGCTCTTGAAGAGATTTTTCAAGATTTCTGTTACCATATATGTGATTTCACCCCAAGAGGGAACGGAGGACTGACCCCATCTCCTTGCTATCAACAGTTTAGATGCCATGAATATCTGAAGTAAAAACGCAATTACGTCCAGAGCAAGCTGATTCGAAAAAATGTGAAATAAAACATTTTCTACAGAAAAGGAAATGGTAATGCCCAAAATATTCCTAATATGCCCAAAACAAGTTTCCCAAAATTGTTGAATTATCGGGCAACTCCACCATATATGGGCATGTGAACCCACCAAACCACAGTTCCTCCAACAAAACTTCAGATTATCTTTTTTAGTAATCTGAGCCATTATAATACCATTGAGTACTTAATTTAAAGTGTAGCTCTCTGTATGATGTATTTTTAATTATTTGATCTGTGAGAATAAATGAATCGGACCATTCTTCTTCTGACCAGGAGAGATTAAAAGAATGTTGCCAAATTATAGATTTGTTAAAAGGGCATTTATCCATTTCCTCCCGCAAGATGTTATAACAATTAGATATTAAGTGCTTTCTATCTTCTAGAATCATTAGTTTTTCAAAAGAAGTTAAAGATCTAACTTTAAAACTAGAATAGATTGAATCTCTGAACGCAGCCAGAAGTTTATTATAGTCAAGCCAACTTTTATGAGGAAGCCCAAATTTTTCCTTCAAGTCTTCAAAAGAAGCCCAAGAGTTGCCAATATATAAGTCTCTCAAACAACAAATGCCAAATGCTCTCCATCCACCCAAAAATGATAAGCTCAATTCTCTCTCTAATAATAAAATCAGAAGGATAGGGCTAGGAAAAGGCATTAATTGAGATCTCAATTTATGTTTATCCCAAAATTCAAGTATTTCACGAACAATATCAGAACCATCTAAAAAGAGTTCTTTTTTAACTCCTTCCTAAACATCAACCAGCCTAAAGAATCCTTAACTACTGAACATCTTTCAACCTGCAGCCAACCTGCCACTTTCAAACTTTCTATACATTTGACTGCATGTGAAAACATTGTAGCATCATGATAGGTCTGAATCATTGGGTATGCTAGTCCCCCTTTTCTAAATGTTCTGGAAATTATAACTTTCTTTATTCTGTTGTTTTTCCCCTGAAAGATAAATTTGTCTATTATTTGTTGAAAATGTACTATAAAAGTTTTGGATAAAGGTATAGGAATAGATCTAAATATATAGCTTAATCTTGGAAGAAGCGACATTTTGGCTGCTGCTATTCTAGCTGTTAAAGTTAAATTCAAAGGTCTCCAAGAGGAAACAATTTTCGTAAGTTTATTTAATAGCTCCTTATAGTTGTTTTTAATTATTAACTGGATAGAATTATAAAATTTGATTCCCATATGAGTTATGGTATTAGAATGCCAATTATACTGGTAGATGGATTTCAAGTAATCTTTTTCCGGACTGGCTAAATTAAGAGCCAAAACCTGTGACTTGGAGATATTAATTTTATAGTTAGAGGCTTTAGAATATTTATCTATTATTACATGCAAAGTTTTCAAAGAGTCAATGGGGTTAGACACAAACACAACCGCATCATCGGCATACAGCATTATTTTATGCTGTATCCCACCAACTGTAATTCCATGAATAGAGGGGTTATCTCTTATAGAAACCGCCATGGGCTCCATTATCAATGCAAAGATTATCGGAGAAAGGGGACACCCCTGTCTCGTTCCATTAGTAACTGCAAATCTCTGCGTTTTAAACCCATTTCCAATGACCGAAGCGGATGGGGTAGAGTATAATGCTCCAATGGACTTAGACCCAAAAGAGCCAAGGCCATATTTCTGGAGTACACACCTGATAAAATCCCATCCGACCCGGTCAAAGGCCTTCTCTGCGTCCATTGATAGAAACACTGTTGGGAGAAGTTTGTGTTTAGAATATGAAATCAAATCCAACATGCGTCTGGTATTGTCAGAGCCCAAACGTCCCCGTACAAATCCAGTTTGATCTATTGATACAAGTTTGTGAATAACCTCACTCAATCTATTCGCCAGCATTTTAGCATAAATGTTTACATCAACGTTCAAAAGTGAAATGGGGCGGAAGTCTTTACATTCCAATATACCTGTGTCTTTTTTTGGTATAGTGATAATCAGCGCCTCTGACATTCTGAAGGAATATGTCCCTTTCTTTTAATCTCATTGAAAAGATTTTTTAAATGGGGGACTAGGGTTGTTACCAAAGACCTATAGTAATGATTTCCAAAACCATCTGGGCCTGGGGCCGTACCCAACTTCAATTTAGAAATAACGTCACAAATCTCTTTTTCAGAAAATCATTATTTAGTGTTAAAACTTCCTCTGGTGAAACTTGCGGCAAATCTATTTCATTCAAAAAAGGTTGAATGACCTCCAGAGATGGCTTCTGAAAAGAAGGATCCAATTCCAAATTATATAACCTAGAATAATACTGTTCAAATGCTTCTGCTATCTGGACTGGGTTATTAAGATAGGTTCCATTGTGATAAATATAATCAACCCTTTTTTTAGTAACATGAGATCTAAGTTTATTTGCTAAGATTTTACTTGGTTTACTCCCATAATGGTAAACTTTTTGTTGTAAAAGCCATATAGACTTATCAGTTCTCATCTGATTAATGGATTTAATCTGTAATTGGATTTTTTTAATCAACATCGAGTCAGAAGCATTAGGATTAATTTTATTTCTTAGTTCCAGATTATATAATTGGATATATAATTCTCTCAAAGGAGTTCCTCTTTCTCTTTTCCTTTGACTTTGCAATTTAATCAGGATCCCTCTTATAAAAGTCTTATGTGTGTTCCAAAGTGTAATGTTAGATTCTACTGAAGCCGAGTTTACTTGATGAAAGAAATCAATTTCTTTTTTAAGATAATCCCGACTTGTCTCTGAATCAATGAGTGAGGAATCAAGTCTCCAAGATTTGGAGTTAATGGAAGAATTTTTCGAAAACAATTCCAAGTTAACTAGAGCATGATCCGACCACACTCTTGGCCCAATATCAACTCTCAAAGTTCTTTTAAGTGTATTGATATCAACAAAAAAATAATCTAACCTAGAATATGTATGATGTCTTGGAGAAAAACAAGTAAAATCCTTTTCATTGGTGTGCAGTACTCTCCAAACATCAATTAAATGATATTTTGTCATCAGAGAAATAAACTGTTTTGACAATCTTATAACTGATGAGTCTGGAGGTGAATGATTTTCAGATTTTCTATCTTTAATTGGGTCTGAGAGCATATTGAAGTCTCCACAAACAATAAGAGATCCCTGTATCAGTTTATTAAACTTTTTTAAGATTTTACTAAGAAATTTAATTTTGGATCTATTCGGCACGTATACGTTCAATATTGATTATTTTTGGTGGTTAATTGTGCCTATCCATATTATATAACTCCTGATCTATTTCCACAAATTCCTCTGTGACCATAAGTTTGTTAATAAAAAAAATTGAGGTACCCCTTGCCTTTTTCTTATACATTGAATTGTATGCGACTTTATAATGTGTATTAAAAAACTTAATTGGAGCTCCCTGCCAATGAGTCTCCTGCAAGCAGATTATATCTGCTTTTTGCTGCAGAAAGCTCTTTAGAAAAAAACTAAGTTTAGCTGGATGATTCAGTCCCTGAACGTTTTGCGTTACTATCTTTAATGACATGCTGTTAGTATCACAGTAGAAATTATGGTCAGTCCCCGTTCCCCTGGAATAAATTTAATTCCAGTCCACAAATACAAATATACACCAATACATAAACCAAACATAAAACATTCATCCCTCCTCAACTCATTGAGGCATATCGGGAGGCAGTCCTCCTTGAAGAGGAAGAGTCCCTCCTGTGATGCAACAATGTCAGATAAATACATCTGAAAGCCTTAGCCGAAGCTCTATTGTACCCTCTATCTGTTTTTTACTACTATCTTGGGTGTCCAAGCTTTAAATCCTACTCTAGATGTTTATATTATTCCCTTTAATTTGAAAGAATTTCAAACCGAACTCTCCCTTTAAATTCCCTACTCCAGTTGTGAACCCCTTCCCTTATAGCAATCAACTACTGAATTGTATTTTGCTCACTAATTTATAAAAGTAAATTTTCTTAGTGTCATTATTAAATACTAATATATTTTTACCCATTATCTAGGTTAGTGTTTTCTTTATTGTTTCCCTCGAGTTAATAATAAAAAAAAGTGAGAATATATATTCACATCTAAAAAATTACCCAACAACTAGTGAGTTTATATTTTACTCTTTAAATTTCCCGTAGTAAAACAATAATTTAAAAATATTAATCAAAACATGGTGTATTTTCCCCATTATCTAAATTCATTAAAGTGTACCATCTGTATGTTACTTCTAAATTAGCAGCAAAAAATATCATTCAATTTTTTTCCCTTTTTTTTTTTTTTTTCCCTTTTTCTATCAAAATAATACATATACACTACTCTTTACAAAATGTTTTTGATTGAAGACAATCTAATATTTATATTCCAATACATATTTAAATAACCGCTGTGAACCAACCTATAATTACTGACTTTTATTTAATTTTGTCAGGAAATTCTCCCCTTCCAAAGTGTCATTAATAATGTATCTGTGATTCTCATACCAAAAAATAAATTTTGGGGGATTTCCCCATCTATAGGAAATCTGTTTGTCTCTCAAAACTTTAGTCACAAATTGAAGTTTCTTACGTTGAAATAAAATTTCTCCTGTCAAATCTGGGAATATTTTAAGATTTTCATATGGACTCTCAAAACATTTTTTATTGAATGAAGCTTTTAGTATTGCTTCTCTATAGGACATATGATGCAGTTTTACAATTACATCCCTAGCAATTTCTTTGCCCATGTTAGGTGGAGGAGGAATTCGGTATAATCTCTCTATAGGCTTCTCGCTCTGGCGCTCCACTAAGCTTAACAGAAAGGCTTCCACAAATTGATGGAGGTCTTTAAAGGTAACAGACTCTGATATACCACGGATTCTAATATTATATCGTTTTTCAGCTTCCGCTAATCTGAGATTTTGGCTCTTTAGCGTCTGGATCTCCTCTTTAAGTCCCATTATCTCTCTCTTTAATTCATCATTATTCTTCAAAATAACCTCTTGAGTCTGTTCTACAATTTCTGTTCTATCTGTTAATGTTTTTATATTCTTAGCATTATTTTTAATTTCGCCTATCAATTCTTCCCTGATGGATATCTGAAACTCCATTAAAAGAGCTGTCATAGTTTTCTTTAACGCTGAAGCTGTTAGAGGTTCTTCAGGAGTGGTCTCTCTCACAGATTCATCTCCTATAATAACCTCAGCTTCTATAGGAGTTTCAGAAAAGTCTAACGTGGACTGAGAGAGTGAATATGATTCTCTCTTGTACTGTCTATTCTCTTTATCTACAGGAGAGAGAAAATTAGCTATAGCTTTTGAGCTATTGTTTTGTAATGTTTTTTTAGAGCCTTTACCCCTAGGGGCTTGTTGTTCTTTAGACCTTTGCATAGATACCACAGGGCTATATCAAAAACCAAAGGAAAGAGAGAAGAGAAATGGGAGACTAGGAGTGTATAAAAAATTGTATACAGATAGTCCACTTTGTAACTTGCTCTTCTTTGCTGAACAGTTTTAAATACCAAACGGCATATATAATATATCTTGCTTGCAGAGTCGCTTTTCTCCCATCATGAGACCGATGGGAAATGTCACAATAGGTGTAACTTGGACAATGTTGGATAATAAGACCCAATGGGCCTATTTATATGGGCTAAAAAATTCCCATCTTATTCTTCAAAGCCCATCATATGGGGGACACTTCACAGCAGCTTTCTTATTTTCCTCTACTTCTATCATTCAAATTGGCCCTCACATGCAGGTGTTATATTCTGGGAGTAATTGCAGCAGAAGCAATACATACAAGCACTCACCCTCTGCAACGTCAGACTTTCATAGCAACAGGGCGTCGGCAGCGTTACCTGCTGCGGGATAGATTAACCTGAAGCCAGTCCCCACAATGGTAATAAGGGAGTAGACCCCCTCTCATGAGACCGATGGAAGATGTCACAATAGGTGTAACTTGGACAATGTTGGATAATAAGACCCAATGGGCCTATTTATATGGGCTAAAAAATTCCTCAGTCAGTCAGTTTCCACCAGCACTTTAGGCCGCTATGCCCCAGTAATGTGGTTCAGATATCCATAAACTTTGTTTTTGACCCGGCCTCAGGCGGTCAGCCTCAAAGAGTTGTTGCGTCTGGGTTCAGGCCTATTAGGCCGTTGTATAGCATGTTTGAGATACAAAGCTTGGACAGCCTGCACGACACTCTAGCAGAGCTTCGGCGATGTTTGCCTGGCTAGTCCCACATACAGACTAAGCCCTTCCTGGGCGTGGCCCCGCAATGCCGCATTCCCACCACCAACACTGGCATACTTTACATTCTGAGCATTCTGGTTGGTTCAAACTATTTTTCCATGCTAAAATAAACAGGGTGACATCAAATACTGAATCCTGATTTCCTGAAATATGATTGACACATATTTCATCCAATTAGAAACCACCATTTTCGGGAGTAAGTGTAACTGATTTTCTTTTCTAGAACATCTTTTTATAGGTGGAGGGCCCTTTCCATCACCCAGAAGATTGAGGATTGATGGCTTCAGTCAGATTGGATTTGATCTAGGACAGAAGAATGAGGACCAGGGCATTTTGGACATTGGTAGGTAAGTATGGATGTTTCTTCCATACAGGTTTAATTTAACTTTTTATTTTATTGCATCAATTTTATTTTATTTTGTACTGTAAATATCTTTTTTAATTTCTTCAGTTCTTTTATTATTTTCAAGTTATATTTTTCTAGTTTATTTATTATTATTATTATTATTATTATTATTATTATTATTATTATAGTGTAGTGTACTGTTTTATAGTGTAGTGTATGCTTTTTACTATAGTGTTAATTTTATTTTACTTAGATGCCATGGGGGCAAAAAGGGGATAAATGTTAGAATACCATGGGGTCTATATAGACCCCTTGGCAATAGGGGTTCATTTTTGATACCATGGAGGCTTATATAAGTTTTTTTACAGGACCTTATGGTAATAGGGGTTAGCTATTATGTACCATAGGGGTCCATTGAGGTCCCCCATGATATAGGCTTAATTGTTAGATACTTCCATGGCAATGGTTGATGATTGAAGGACCTCCATGGCACATTAGGCTTATTCAGAGCCCCATGTATTGAGGGTTTAATTTAGATGCCATGGAGGTTCTTACAGGACATAGGCGTTAATAGTAGGTATCATGGAGGTCCTTATAGGACCTTGTTGGCATCTAACTTAAACCCTTCATACACTGGTTAAACCCTTGCCATAGAGGTATCTAACAATTAAACTTATAGCATGGGTGTCATCAGTGTAGATTTATATTACATGCCACAGAGGTCCTCTAAGGCTTAGCGTGTCTCTTGGAGCCTCGGTTTCTCTTGCAGGCTGTGTAGGGTAGTAATAACGAAAAAAGGAACAGAGATTAGCTTTATGGATAGGAATAGACTAATAGCTACTTGTTTGAGGCTAATAGCATATTATTGAGATAACCAAAAAATATTTTTAGTAATTAGAGGTCCTCTAGTGGGGGACATGTACCTCATCTTTAAAAAAAACTATAATGACTAGAGATTTCTCCCTCTACATAATACTAATAATAATGTTCTATATCTCAAGTTACTCTATTCTTTATCTAAAGTTGCTATATATGCATCTCCTTATAACTTCCCTCATATGGCAAATTACTTTGCTAATCCTTGGAAAGTATATAAAGTTATTAATAGCTCAAAAAAAGTTAATTAAAAACAACATAGAAAAGGCAAGCATAGTACTCTTAGGTTAGAAAAATAATTTGATGTATATATATGTATAGGGAGTATATGCTGAGGCTACTGAACTTTAGTCTTGCTAAGGCTTTTAAAGCCCACCACCTATCCATTTCCGCTATTAAATGCAACATTGTTCATACGCTAATGCACGGTAACGCAGTTAACGTAACTACGTCGCCACACTTCCTCGCAATGGCGTATTTTGCCAATCATGCGCATTTTTGCCATTCGCCTCCATGAGTCCAATATCGCAATAATGTAACTACGTCACCACGCTTACACGCAATTACCTATTTTGCCAATCATATGCATTTTGCCAGTCGCCTCCGTGAGTCTAACATCGGAATAACAAGCATAGCTACTCAATAATTTGCACTTTAGTAGAGTCACTCGCGTGACTGCGCAATAACGCTCTTACCTAAGAGCATGGATTAATCCTGAGCAGGGCAATAATATCCCTCAATTATCCTTTGTTCCTGCTTTAAACTAATACTCTCTCTATTAACAAAACTCTCCTTTATAAGATAATAACTATCATAGTGCACTCATCTAATGAAACCAGTATAGAATTAGATATGATATACTGTATATATACACTTGCATATTGTTGTTAATCAAAAATCCAAAATTACCCATTTTTTTATTTTGATCTCACACATATAAGTGATAAATATATATCAAGAACAACCTATAATATTTGTGTGGTAATTGTTGATAATATTACTTGAATCATGGACTAATACCTTCATTCCATCTAAATAACTGGACTAAACAATATATACTAGGTTGAATGGTATATTCTGTAAAAATTGTGTTTTAAAACTATATAAATAAATATATTATTTGAGAAAAATGTCTTATTACTTGGCATACATTGGTGTATGTGCTAATTAATCTGAAAAATAAAAATATAAAAATATATTTATACTAAAGAATTTTATATCTATTTGTTTATTTATTTGTTTTGTGTATATTTAAATTTAAATCTGATAGTGATGTACCTTGTGTTAGATGAATTAAGTAATAATCTGTGTAAAAATTGGAAAACACTATTTATGTAATGTGGTAAGTGTAAAAAAAAATATATATATATATATATATTTATATATGTGTAGTGTTGGAGGCTCCACCTCTCTGTTGTGAAATACATAATGTGAAATCTACCTAGTATAAACTGAGATATAAATCTAATAAAAAACCTTCTATTATTGTTCTGATTTATAAAAAGTCAGAATATGAAAAGCCTTCATTGAGACCATAAGGACTTTGTGTATTGAGCAAAAAGATCCATTTACTTTCTAACATCAATAGGGCTTTATCCAGATCTCCTCCTCTTGAAATCTGATCAATTACTGAAAACTTCATAGCTTCTGGTCTATTGCCATGAAATTGTTTGATATGTCGAGACACAGAAGTATCCAATTCCTTTGTGACCGTATAGGTATGTTCCAATTTGCGTCTCCTTAATTGGCGTGTGGTTTTGCCTATATATAACTTGAGACAAGGGCATGTTATTATATAAATCACATGTGTAGAACTACAGTTAACAACGTTCTTAATTGGATATTTGATTTTGGTATTTGGATCCATAAATTCTTTACTGGGATGAATGAACGTGCAGGCCTTGCATCTTATACATTTGAATAATCCTTTTGTATATGATAACCAATATGTTTTACTTGGATTTGATGATTTAATTTTTTTTTTTCACTAATTCATCTTTGATGCTTTTATTCTTTTGATAAGTGATGGAAACTTTTTTTTGGTAGACTGGAATGTAGAATGGAATCATATTTTATTATATGCCAATGCTTGTCTAGTACCTCTTTAATTTCTTTCCAGTCTTTACCAAATGTCCTTATACATGTTATTTGTTTATCCTCCTGTACTTCATTTCTTGTATAGAGGAGGTCTTGTCTATTGGATTCCAAAGCTCTCTTGTATGCTTTCTTCAATATGCGATTAGGATATCCTCAAGCTTTAAATTTGTTCCTTAATTGATCTGCCTGAATTTTGAAGTCCTCCGAATTATTACAGTTTTCTCTTTATCCGTAGATATTGGCTTATAGGAATGCCTGATTTTAAGGCTCTCGGATGTTGAATAGACCATTTTAACAGTGAGTTGGTTGCTGTTGGTTTAGGAAAGGTGGATGTATGTATTTTTCCCATTGGATCTTTAGATATCTTTAGGTCTAGGAATTAATTTTTTTCATTATCCAAGACATGGGTATTTCAGACTCAAAGGGTTTTCATTCAACTCTATCATGAACTTGGTAAATTCTGTAATACCGCCTATCCAAGACACCAAGATATCGTCAATGAACTGGTGCCAGGATAAAAAAAATTCACTATACCGTGACATGTTATCCGAAAATACATATGTTTTTTTCCCAAAACACTAAAAATAGGTTTTCATAATTCGGAGCACACGGAGTGCCCATAACCGTTCCATTGATTTGATGGTACCAATGATTATTGAATATGAAAAAAGTTCCTTGTTAGTACAAATCTCAGTAGTGATATAATGAAAGTATTCATAGTCCTACACTTAGTAGGCTTCATACTTAGATAATGCTCAACTGCTAGGATCCCTTGATTGTGTTGGATACTGGAGTACAACTGTTCAACATCAATAGATAATAGTCTCTTTGGGAACTGTGATATCGTCCAAATGTTTCAAAAGGTCCAGTGTATCCTTCAAATAAGAGGGTATTACTGGCACAATTTCTTTGATGTAATCATTTACATATCCACTTATTTTTTCCGTAAGGCAACCATTTCCAGATACAATCAGTCGTCCCGGTATAGGTACTTTCTTTTTATGTATCTTTGGCAGTGAATAGAAGGTTGCTACCCTGGGCCATTTGGGCAATAAATAATCATAAGTGTTGTGATCTATGATCTTCTCTTGCTTAGCTGAATTTAATAATTGTTTCAGCTCCTTTTGAAATTCATGAAGTGGATTGCTTTGCAAGACTTTATATGTTGAAGCATCTGATAACAATTTGTTACACATTCTTAGGTACTCTGGTTCTTCCAAAATAACAGTGTTCCCTTCTTTATCGGCCGGTTTAATTACCACCTTGCTCTTTTTTAACTTATGTAGAGCTTTAAATTCTTTTATGCTCAAATTGTATTTGTCATTTCCAATTTGATACTGATTACGATTGTATAGACTTTTTAAATCTTTTGTAACTAGATCCGCAAATACCTGAATATTTCCATATTGTTTAAATTCGGGTGTGAAAGTACTTTTGTTTTTTCTAGTTATTTCCATTAAGGAAAGGTCTTCATACTTTTGTTCATCTATTAATGACATCATGATTTCAAATGTTTCCTTATCCTCATTACTCACTCCTAAATTATTCAATTCTCTTTCTTGTTTTTGTGTAAATAATTTTTTAGAGCCAATTTTCTTGCAAATAACTTTAAATCTTTCACATTTTCAAATAACTCTGAGTTGCTTGTAGGTACAAAGGAAAGGCCTTTTGATGGTAGGGATACGTGAGCATCCTTCAAGCTGAATTCTGATAGAGTTATTACTGTTGTTTCTTTTTGTTCTAATTGTGATCCGGTGACCGAACCTTGTGCCTTTGCTCTATTGACATTGTCCTTATCTTTTTCTTTTCCGTTACCCCTTTCAGGGGATTCATTAACACCACAATTTGTCTTTTTATTCATTTTACTGTTGTATTCTTTAGAAGTTCTTTTTGATTTTTTACAAGTTTCCTTTATGGTATTATTCGTTTTGATATTGAATTCCTTGAAAGCCCTAGTTGATTTTTTAAAATGTCCTTTGTTGTACTATTTATTAATGATTTTTTTCTCGGACGACAGGTATATCGACATTTTTGGGGGTGCCCCTCCCCTAAAAAATGATGTTCTAGCATTGTTTGGTTAGATCCTGATCTTGTTTGGTTAGATCCTGATCTTATTTTTAAGACATAGCCCTTCTTTTTCTAGCCAGGAACTGAGAGCATGTTCATTGTTTGGTGGGGGGAGAGGGGGTGGGTGTGAAGTCGGATGCTTACAATGTGCAACACTATATTAAAATGAACAAGGCATGGGAGATTCTGGGAAAGTCTATATGCACACTAAGATGCTGGATGTATCAGTTAATTTTCAACCTCTGCATCTCACTTCTAGCTTCACATGTTGTTGTTTAGTCGTGGCTGACTCTATGGACTGCAGCACATCAGACACATCTCACCCACTGTACCTCAAACCTCCATCAAGCTAATGGTCATTGCTTCAATAACCACATCTATCCATCTCCTCCTTTGCTGCCCCCTTCTACATGTGCCTTCAATCTCCCAGCATCAGAGTTTTTTCTATGGAATCCTGTGTTCTCATGATATGGCTAAAATATTTGAGCTTTAGCCTCAGAATCAAGTCTTTCAGTGGACAGATTGACTTGGTGTCCTGTAGTATTGATTGATTTGATCAAGGGAACCACAAATATAAAAACAGGAACCTTTTTATAAACGTTTAAAATATTATACTCCTCTAAAGGGGTTAATACATCCTGGTTGGATGAATCAATCTTCAAATCCAGTAAAAGTACACAATAACCATTTAAAAAGAAAAAGTCTATACAGCAAAATATCTGTGTCTTATTTCATAGATCTCCTATCTGAAGGGCTATGGTGTGCCCCACCAGCTGTCAAAATGCCCTTCAATAAAGTGTAATGATATACAGAATGTATAGACTGAATCAAAATGATAGCAAACCAAACCAGAGATGCATAAATGTACTAAAAATACTCATTCATACAGCTAAAAACAACTTTAGCCTTATAGAAACCACATTGGGACAAGATAATTAGACTACCAGTGTAATATGGATATTTCAAAAACACCCATAGTATAACACCCTAATTGGGGAAATAATTTGCTGAATAATAGTCTAATTCAGCACTGGTAGTATGATAAGTGTAAAAATAAAACAAACCAATCAAATGAAAAGAAAATGGTAAGAAGGTATGAAATAGGTGTCAGGAAGTGTAAGGAGTGTGTGAGGATGTTGAAAAATACAATACAATTTCCAAAGCTATCAATTCATAATAAGTGAGCTGTATATCATTGGAGCGCTTTTCTTTAACATCATATTTCAAAGGTGTCAATTCTACGGCCCTCAGCCTTCTTTATGGTCCAGGTCTCACATCCATATACCGGGAATACCATAGTTATATGCAGACCTTTGTTGATATCATTACCTTTTGATAGTATGTCCAGACTTATAACAGATTTTCTTCCCAGAAGCAAACAGCTTTTATGTTCATGGCTACAGTCACCATCTGCAGAGATCTTGGATCCTAGGAACATAAAATATGCCAATTCTACCACATATTTTTGCTAGGAACTGAGATTGTTGTTTGTTATAATTTTCATCTTTTTATGGTTGAGCAACAGGCCAACCATTGAACTCTTTTATTCCTCCCTCATCAATAGAACATTTAGTTCCTCCTCACTTTCAGTCATCAGAGTAGTATCATCAGCAAATCTGAGGCTATTGATACTTCTCCCAGCAATGTTAATTCCATCTTTGGATTCGTCCACTTTGGCCTTACCTTTTTTGAGCCACAGAGTCTGCAAAGATCTCTTCCCCTAGTATGACTGCAGACCTGGTTGGAGGGTAGCCCTGATTTAATCCTGTAGTATGGTAGGGGTAGTTAATGGACTGATTATTTGTTCTTTTGTTTGAGCAGGAGAAAGACACACATGATGGGACAACAGCCTTCAGCATATGACCCTTGGAACAGAGTGGAGACCTGGAAATCTGAAGACTGTACAGGTCTGAAACGCGCACAAACCCAGAGCAGTCTGGTAATTTGTCACAGGATATTCTTTGTTGCTGTTTTCTGGACAATGTAACTAACTTCTGTCCAAATTTCTTTACGCATTATATCTAACATGTCTAGTCTCTTAAATTTATTCTATTCTGTCACCGCATGTTCGTAAAGAATTTTATTTTTTTTGTATCTGCTCGGTCTGATAATTTTCCCTCTTTTCCTCAGCTTTATTCTGAACATGGCAGTAAGAAGCTCATGATCTGTGGCGTAATCAACTCCATGTCTTTTTTGTGCTAACTGTAGAAAGTGTGTAGTCAATTTAATTTCTATTTTTGTTCATCTAGTGATCTCCATGTGAAGAGTTTGCTCTGAGGCTATTGAAAGAGGATGTTTACTATGACCAGATTATTATCTTGACAGAATTCTACTAATCTCTGATTTACTTCATTTTGTACTCCAATGCCAGGTCCGGCCTACTTTAACATTCCAATCTCCTATGATAAGAGTAACATCTTTTCTTAGTATTTTATCTAGGAGGTTTTGGATATCCTCATAAAATGTGGACAACTTCAACCGCTTCAACATTCATGGTTGGGGCATATAATTGAATCACTGTAAAGTTAAATGGCTTGCCTTGAATTCAAACTTAAATTATTCTTTCATTTTTGGGTTCTATCTGAGCATTGCTTTGGCCACCCTTTGATTGATTAAAAGGGATTATTTACAACAATAGAATATCTGGTGGTTGTCGGATCTGAAATATCAAATTCTAATCCATTTAAGTTCAATTATTCCTAGGATGTCAATGTTTAATCTTTTCATCTCATGTTTGACCAGGTCCAGTTTGCTCTGGTTCATAGTTCTAACATTCCAGGTTTCTATGCTGAATTTTTCTTTGCAGCAGCAGACTTATTTTTCACCTCCAGACACATCCACAGCTGTCCTCTCGACTTTGGTCCAACAGCTTCATTTGATCTGGTGCTACTTGTATTCAAATTTGCCCTTCCCCAGTAATGTGGCAAACATGTTCTGACCTAAGGCACTCAGCTTTTGGTGCCATATCATTATGTCTCTGGTTGTGCTTATCAATACGATTTTGTTTGCAAATATACTGTAGTGGGTTGCCAGTTCCTTCTCCAGTGTGAAATCTCTGCTATCACATTTTTAGGGGGCAGAAGGCTGCCTGGAGATGTAGTGCATTGAGATATGTATGCCTGTATAAAGTGATATTTCTTTCGGTAAGTGTACAATTCTGACATATCATATATATTCAAGAACACACTTAAACCTATGATTTGAAATATAGAAACAGGTAAGGAGGAACTGCAAGTGGGATAAGGAGGACACATGAATCCTTAAGTACACCAATGTACAGTGCCTTGCAAAAGTATTCAACCCCTTGGCATTTTTCGTGTTTTGTTGCCTCACAACCTGGAATTAACATGGATTGTTTGAGTATTTGCACAATTTAATTTACAGAACATGCCCACAACTTTGAAGATGTTTTTTTATTTTTATTTTTATTGTGAAGCAAACAACAAATAGGACAAAATAACAGAAAAGGTCAATGAGCATAACGATTCACCCCCTTAAAGTCAATACTTTGTAGAGCCACCTTTTGCAGCAATCACAGCTCCAAGTCACTTTGGATAAGTCTCTATGAGCTTGTCACATATTACCACTGGGATTTTTGCCCATTCCTCCTTGCAAAACTGCTCCAGCTCCTTCTAGTTGGATGGTTTACGCTTGTGAACAGCAATCTTTAAGCCTGACCACAGATTTTCTATTGGATTGAGGTCTGGGCTTTGACTAGGCCATTCCAACACCAGACATAGCGTTTACTTTGATGGCTGAAAAGTTAAATTTTAGTCTCATCAGACCAGAGCACCTTCCTCCATACATTTTGGGAGTCTCCTACATGCCTTTTCGCAAAATCAAAATCTGCCATTTTGTTTTTTGCTGAAAGTAATGTCTTTCTTCTGGCCACTCTGCCATAAAGCCCAACTCTATGGAGCGTACGGCTTCTTGTCGTCCTATGTACAGATACTCCAGTCTCTGCTGTGGAACTCTGCAGCTCCAGGGTTACCTTAGGTCTCTGCGCTGCCTCTCTGATTAATGCCCTCCTTGCCCTTGAGTTTTGGTGGGCTGCCATCTCTTGGCAGGGTTGCTGTTGGGCCATGTTCTTTCCATTTGGTGATGATAGATTTGATGGTGCTCCTGGGGATCATCAAAGATTTGGATATTTTTTTATAATCTAACCCTGACTTGTACTTCTCAAAAAAATTGTCCATTACTTGTTTGGAGAGTTCCTTGGTCTTCATGGCAGTGTTTGGTTAATGGTGTGTATATGTAATGACAGATCATGTGACACTTAGATTGCACACATGTGGACATCATTTCACTTATTATGTGACTTCTGAAGGTAATTGGTTGCATCAGAGCTTTTTATGGGCTTCATAACAAAGGGGGTGAATACATACGCACATGCCAATTTTCTGTTTTCTATTTCTAAAAAATAGTTTTATGTATATATCTTTCTCATTTCACTTCCCCAACTTAGACTATTGTGTTCCGATTCATCACTTACAATTCAGATTAACAAAACATTGAACTTAAGGCTGTAATGTAACAAAGTAGGTAAAAAGTCAAGCGGGTGCATACTTTTGCAAGGCACTATATATATATATATATATATATATATATATATTGGTAGAGCAACATGGGGAACAGAGATTCATATGAGCTTGTGCACCCAGGGAACAGCTAAGGAGTTTGTGCTTGGGGGTGCCACATATATAAATCCAGCCTGAATGCCCCGATTTCTCAATGAACATGGATATGCCCCCTTATCCTGGGTTGAAGATTGAGGTACGGAGTGTCGGTGATCGTGGCTGGAGGGTTGCCCAATGGAGGGTAGTGTATAATTTAACACCTTTACGTACCAATTATTTTATTCTTGTATTTAACATTGTTTTATTTTTATATGTAATTATTTTTTTTATGGAAAGATTAATCCCCACAGCTAGGCAGGCTCTACTTACAACAAGATAGGAGGAGTGATTCATGTGAGGGGTAAAATGGTAGCCCTTATACTGAGAAATAAGAGAGGCAAAATAAAGCAAGTAAATATGTCAAATATAACTAACTAACATTATAAAAAGTATAGACAGGATTCATTTTGATTCAGTGTATTTTTTTTTACAGAGAACAGATGTATTTAAGGTAGTTCTTCAAACTAGTACATTTTTAAAATATGGCCACAGTTGGTCTTATTCATTGTCAACCCCCATTCACTGTTACTCTCACTGTTAACCCTGATCAACTGTCTTTGTCAATGTTAACCCTTGATCCCCTTCTCATTATTAACCTCTGATCCCTTATCTTACTCAAACTATTAGCCACTAATTACCTCCGTCTATTGGCTCGTCCATCTCACTATTATTGCCCAATCTCTTAGTGCTGTCACTATTAACCCCCAATCTCTTGGCTCACTCACTGTCAAATACTATAACCAGCAACCATTAATTATTGGGATAAAAAAATGAAACTGCTAGCAAAATCCTGATCTTTCGCATTCATGTTACTTTCATTCCAGTATATGACAGATTACTCACTAGTATCTGAGATTACACTTGAAGATATACATCCTTATTAATATAAGTATTATCAATTTAATACATTCCCTCCCACAAATGGGGTTAATGAGCAAACCACAGTTTAGTCCTTAGAAAACCGAGGTGAAAACAGGTCTGATCACCACATGCGGATAGGAATTGTTTATTTTCTTTCTGAAACCACAAGTTTTTTTTTTCTCTTTGCACAATTACAACTGGAAATCCTTAAAGTGTTTGGTCTATTCAAACAAACAATGAAATCTCTCTATGCCATTAACCTCTCCATCTCTTCATATGTGCATAGCTCAAGGAGGGAAAAGGGCCAATGGCCTTATGGGATGGTCATATGCCAAAGCTATTTTCCAAACAAAATCATTTGAAAGTATTTAAAGCATTTTACTGAATTGGATATTACATTAGTTGAACAGTGGGGTCATCTGAAGCTGTACTGCGGTTTTATAGCTCTGGAAAGTACTCCATTTTCACATAACCTAAAACAACATGTAATTTATCAACACTGCTCCACATCATCAAACATGGCACTTAAAAACAAGTGATTTTTTTTACAGATTTTTGTGTATCACATATTATAATTGTCTAACTGCGATTCGTCGTCACGCTTCAGACGAATCGCAGTTAGACAATTACAAACTGCTGCGCATTGCGCAGAGCGCGGCGCGAGCCGCGCATGCGCAGAGCGCGGCGCAAGCCGCGCTCTGTGCATTACACAGAGCGCGAGCCGCGCTTGCGCAGAGCGCGGCGCGAGCCGCGCTTGCGCAGAGCGCGGCGCGAGCCGCGCTTGCGCAGAGCGCGGCGCGAGCCGCGCATGCGCAGAGCGCGGCGCAAGCCGCGCTTGCGCGCAGCGCGGCCCAGTGAGGAAGAGGGGGGGTAGAGGCACAGAGGGAGAGTAAACTGCTGCGCATTGCGCAGAGCCGCGCATGCGCAGAGCGCGGCGCAAGCCGTGCTTGCGCGCAGCGCGGCCCAGTGAGGAAGAGGGGGGGTAAAGGCACAGAGGGAGAGTGGGGAAGAGGGGAGGGAGAGTGGGGGAGAGGCACAGAGGGAGAGTGGGGAAGAGGGAGAGTGGGGAAGAGGGGGGGGGGGAGAGGCACGGCACAGAGGGAGAGTGGGGAAGAGGCACAGAGGGAGAGTGGGGAAGAGGCACAGAGGGAGAGTGGGGAAGAGACACAGAGGGAGGGGGGAGAGACACAGAGGGAGGGGGGAGAGACACAGAGGGAGGGGGGAGAGACACAGAGGGAGGGGGGAGAGACACAGAGGGATAGGTGGGAAAGAGACACAGGGGAGGTAGAAGAGGGGGAAAAGACACACGGGAGGGAGAACAGGGGGAAGATACACATGGGAGGGAAATGGGGGGGGGAGAGGGGAACAGACACAGGGGGAAGGGGGAAAGAGACACAGGCCAGGGGGTAACAGGCACAGAGGGAGAGGGGGGAAGAGACACAGGGGGGAGAGATACAGCGGGTAAGGGAGGAAGAGACACAGAGGGAAGGGGGGGAAGAGGTACAGAGAGAGGGGGAAAGAGGCACAGAGGGGGGGGGGAACAGAGGAAGGGGTGAAGAGACACAGTGGCGAGACACACAGAGAGAGGCGGGGGAAGAGGCAAAGAGGGAGAGGGTAGAAGACATAGAGTTGGTTGAGACACAGAGGGTGAGGGGGAAGAGACAGGGAGGAAGAGGCACAGAAAGAGGAGGGGGAAGAGACACAGGGGAGTGAGAGGAGGGGGAAGAGACACAGGGGAGAGAGTGCAGGGGGGAAGATACACAAGGGAGGGAAATGGAGACACGAGGAAGGCCGTAACAGACACAGGGGGAGGGGGAAAGAGACACAGGCCAGGGGGGAACAGACACAGGGGAGGGTTGGGGGAGACACAGGGGGGGGAAGAGATGCATGGGAGGGAGAAGGGGGAAAGAGACACAGGGGAGGGGTTTAGAGACACGGGAGAGGGAGGTAAAAACACAGGGGGGCAGGAGATGCAAAGGAGGTAGACGAGGTGGAAGGAGACACAAGGGAGGGAGAGGAGGGGGGAAATAGGACACGAGGGAGGAAGTAGACAGAGGGAGAGACTCGCAATGAGCTCCAAAGGGGCTCATTGCAAGGCCTGTGATGAGCGCCAAAGGCGCTCATCACAAGGCCAGTAAAGTAGAGGGGGAGAGGCTTACATTGTGTGGCAAACAGCATTGCCAGGCTTCAGTTTTTATTGCCGTCATTTTTGACGGGCAAGTCGCTAGTATTTATATAACTTGTTTTTTTCCTGCAGCTGCCTCCCTTACTGCAACATGCATTTTGTTTGCACCTGCAGGTTCTAAGAAGACCAAACACGATGAGCTCCCTGCAATTGCCCAGGCACATTTTCTGCACAATAAATACATTTAAAAAAATCAACATTTTTCCTTGGTTTCTTCAGACATATTAAGCCAAAAGGAAAATTGTGCGTTCGGGAGCTGATATCTTTCAGCTTTTTCTCTCCATAAGCTCATAGTACAGTTGAAAATGTGATAACACCCAAGGTAAGTAATTCTTTGAGGACTTTAAAAGCTTATACTGCAGCATTTAGCATTAATATAATATTATTAGAAAATGAAAAGAGCATCATATACATTTTTCACTGCTTTTTAATTTGATTTTGACCACTATACATAATGATTCTTTGTTTCTAGACTTTCTGTTTTATCAGGAGAAAGTGTGCAGCTGGTGAACTTTTAGTCTTTATAAACCACTGACCTCCATTGATGATGTTTTCGTAAATATCACAGAGGACCATAGCATCACTAAATATAACAAGTAACAGAAATTAAGTTAAAGGGACATGGAAAAATGTTGTTTCTTTGTTACACCAGAAAGAGGGTATTTGATAATGTGTCAAAGTGTGTTTTCTTTTTTCAAATGAAGGTGCCAGAGCTCAAAATGTTAATCAGGATTTACTTAAAAATGTTTCAATAAAAAATAACATTTGTCATGCTTAAAACATTTTAAATAGAAATGTGGTTTATGTCCTTTTAAAAATAGCAGAGGCAGCACTTGAAAACATGTAAAAGCTACAATTCCACCTCCTGAATGTCACAATATTTACGTGTCTAGTTACTGTAACAGTAATTAGCTTTTATTATTATATAATAACTAGCGTATTGCCTGTCAAAAAATGACGGCAATGAGATGTGTATGTTTGGAAAGTTGTTTAGTTAATAATATACATATGGAATTGTATGGTAGCTAATGTTGTTTTGTGTGTACTACTGAAATATAGAATTCAAATGAATAAATGAATATACTTTACCTATTTTTATGCATTGTGTTGAAAAGCTGGGAATCTGTTTTGATGTTGCTGCAGCATTAGTGGTGTGGAGGTGCTGTGTAAGCGTGATGAACGTGTGCAGTGTAATAGTGTGCGTGCGCGAGCCGAAACCGTTAATGTAGCTGTGTACTTCTGCATTATCGTAAAATGGCGGATAATGTGTGGTATGCGTCTTAGCGGATCATCCGTACGTCGTTTAATGGCGGGTAATGTGTGCTATGCGTCTTAGCGGATTATCCATACGTGTTTTCCGTGGTTATAGTGCTGTAGCCTCGTTTTCGTTTTGTTCGGCCGACATTTTTTCTGTCGCTTGTAGAATTTTTTAGTGTCTAAACTCTTTTATTTTGAGCTAAATGAAGGGTTAACTTAGTATTTGGAGGTCGTGGATGCTCCCTCTTGCTGTCGGTAAGCTTTTTATGTATGCGCTGTGTGGATTTATTGTGTTTGTCTTTTTTTTCATGTTCGCGATTTGTAGCCGTATTTTTTTGCTAGGGTTTAACGGCTCGCTACGCGAGGCTCGCCTGCAATGAGCGCCTGCGGCGCTCATTGCCAAAGTACTATGGTTTAACGGCAGTAAATATGGTAAAACGGTAAAATGACGGTTAATAAAAATTAAATGTTGTGAAATTTGTTTGCAACACAAAATGACTCAGCTACATTTGTCCCTTTTTTTTTTCTTAAAATAAATACACTTTTTTTTTTTTTAACTTTTTTTTTTTTTACTTTCAACTTATATTTCATCAAATGCGTTGTTTTAGGCGTGAAATCCGATGTTGCGCGAGACAAAGGCATTAAATCTGTGTTAATGCGTAAATCTGTAATTGCGTTTCGTAAAATGTACTCGCTACTGTCTTTTTTTACTCATTGTGCGGTTAATCCGCATCCTTTGTCTCGTTGTTTTTCGAGCACATACGTCTGTGGCTGTGTTTTACGCAGTTCACAGTAGTATAGCCTCATTTTCATTTTTTTCTCGCTTAGCCGATTTTCGATCTTTGTAACTCATCTAAATCGATGTAAATTGGAGTTCCAACTCACTCCCAGACGTCCTGCCTGGTTGCCCATGCTGTAAGTGACCTTTTTTTTATTTTTTAGTGTGTATTTAGTGTTTTTTTTATTGTTTTGGTTCCGCCGCTTATCTCGTCATTTTTTTCATCTCATATTTTTTTTCTAAGTGCTACGGTTTAACGGCTCGCCTCGCTACGGGAGGCTCACCTGCAATGAGCGCCTGCGGCGCTCATTGCCAAAGTGCTACGGTTTAACGTAACGGCTCGCTGGGCGATGAGCGCCGCAGGCGCTCATTGCAAAGTCGTACGATCAGCAAAGTGGTACGGTTTAAAGCCAAAGTGCTACGGTTTAACGGCTCGCCTCGCTGTGCGATGAGCGCCTGCGGCGCTCATCACTAAGTCGTACGCACTACGCAACACAGCGTGACGACGAATCGTAGTTGGACAATTATAATATGTGATATTATGTTAAAAGAAGACATGCTATAATGAGAGTTAAGTAAATGATTAAATACATTATTTCTGTAGAAATGTTAGGATGTAGGCAATATCCCCATACCCATTTCCAAAATCTCTGTTTCTAATAAAGTGTCACATAATCGCTGCCTGAGGATTAATTTAGACAAACTGTTTATGTAGATAGGAAAGCACACTAGATATGTTTTGGAGCACCTGGGCAGTGAAGTGGAGGAGACCCTGCGTGTGTGTGTGCAGTTTTGCACTCACCCATTTTTTACTTTTCTGTGTGTGTATATAACTTTCTTAGCTGACTTTAAAAATTGAGTCTAACTAAGAGCATAATCAATAATGAAAAAAAACATAAAGCTAGTTTTTAAATTAGAAAAAATAAATGTTGATGCCTCTGCTGGGCCCTTAGGGAATCCATGATGCATAGGTAGAGGTTGTGTGTGTGAGAGGGGCATTTACATTTCTAGAGAGATATGGTTGCATTTCCTGAAGCAAAAAGTATTTTTCAGGGCCAGTGAGGGGGAAGGGGAGTGGTGTCAATTTCAATCTCCTCCAATTAAGAAACATTTTTGTTCCCTCCTTCCTCAACCCTCCCTCCAATGATAGCCAAAAAACATACAATCATGATTCAGCTCTCATGAAGTGATGTAACAAACACAAAATGGATTCCTATACTTATAAATAGAGACTACAAAAAATCAGATTTTCCGATAGTTGACAAACAAGTGTCTTTTTTCTTGAACTGAAGTGGGCCTTTAATGATAAAACAGAATGCCACTATATATATCTTCCTGTGAGTGTTCCTGACTCCTCTTTACTTGCATACATACACAAACATACACCTTTGATTTGGGATATAGAAACGACATAGGAGAAGCTGTAAGTGAGGCGTTTGGGGAGTACAAAGCAGAATGGCTTTGGGCAGCTTACAATATAAATACACCACTATTCACTCTAAACATTAGGATAATGAAGGGGTTAGCCTACTCTCAGACTGTCTTTGCTCTCTCTCCTTTCTCACATTCTATTCCTCACCAATCTGTGCCTGTCTCTATCACAATTTCAAAACTCACATTGCAAAATATACAAATACATACACAGCTCAGAGGACCTCTTTCCTAAAACAAAAATAAAATGAATCACCCTGAGAATATCTCTCTAAACCCAGCTAATATATGGGGGACACAATTGCAACTTCTCTATACAAGGTAGATGCCTATTGAAGTCAATAGACATGCCAAAATGATATGTAGGTAGACAGATCTCCTTCCTATAAAATAAATACCTGCCCTTCTCCCCTAACAGTGCCCTTTTACTCCAGGCCATTGCCGGCAGCCGAGGGCCCTTACAGTGGCAGTGGTTCCGTCATTGGTTACTTCTTTCCTTAGTGCACTATAAATCACAAGTTTATGATTCTATTGTTAGATTAGTCAGAATGTAGAAGATGACCATGAACTTTAGGTCTCTAATGGAGGGAATTATTCCTCCTGTAGCACATCTTTCCTACCCCTGTCTTGTAGACTATGGGTACTCAAGTTCGGTGCTAGGGTGCCACACACATGTCTGGATTTGATGATATCTCGGTTTCACACCAGCGCGTCATTAATTTCTTCAGTCATCCTGATTGACCCACCCATGCACAAAAAGGATGTCTTCAAATATGCGGCCTCCAGGACCGAACCCTAGACGTTGAGGTGTATTCTAGACGTTGAGGTGGGGAAGATTTAGACATCTCTGACACTGCACCCTCTCTCTCTCTCTGTGACTTTCCCTTGACACACAAGTACCAAATAATAAATGGGTACATATATTTGGTCCATTTTATATGTAAGACCAAAAATGTCACATTCAGTGGAATAACTTGCAACATCAAGCCTTTCCTGTCTCTCTATTTCACTCCCTCATTCCTCTATCTTCCTGTTCTCTATGTCCCTCTTAACAGTTTCCATATTCCTTTAAGTGCTAATTTAAACCTGCAACTAAGCCTGCTGGATATGAGATCCTGAGAACATCCAACACATCAGCACTGCTAATTTAAACCTGCAACTAGGCTTGCTGGATCTGAGATCCTGAGAACACTGCCCTCCCTTCCTGCCTCTCACCCACGCAAACCTATTCAAATTTAATTTATAGAGCCATGGAAATTACCCGACTTCCTATTTTCAGATTATATTATTTCATAACTAGCGGTCAGTCAACATATTACATACTAGAGCCTTTCAGCTCAGATCCCTCTCCTTTCCCATTAAAAAACAATCTTTCTAACTTTCACTACTTCCTGACCCTTGCTATTCCTTATCTGCTACTCTTCCTCAGGTCTCTGTCTGCCCCTTTCATTCCCTTTAGATTGTAAATAGCGAGTTTCCAGTCTTGTAGAGTGCTTTAGAAAAAAACACTTTCTACAAAGATTCTAAGCTCAAAACAGGGCGCTTCTTTTTCTGATTTTTTTTATATTGTATTTAAACAAATAAAAGTTAATAATAATAATGTTTAGAGAAGTTAATGTGCCATGCTACTGGTTTACAAACACTTCAGCTATAAACATAAAAAAATCATGATGGAATAATCTCTTTAAAACATATATACATAAAGTCGACAGTCTGGCTTCAAGCTCCTAGGAAACAAAATGCCCCTGTAGCCTAATGCCAAACAATGTAACTATCTGTCTTCACAATATAGCTGATCTCACAGTTTGAGTCAGATATATCTCTTACAAAAATAGGAATTGAAACTGATTAAAAAAGTAGTACATTTACAATAGGAATAGTAGAAAATTATCCTATATTAGTGTTTGTAGCTCAGTGTGCACATAAGTCTGTGGTTTAACATATTTAAGCTACTGTTATAACCAATAATAATACAGAATACAGTGTTAACCCAACTGGCAGACAAAATAGTATCTTTCTCATGTTGTAAAATATGTATATTAATATTCATTCAAATTGATCCTCAAAGAGCATGGATTGTATCATACAGTTTATAATTAGAATGATATATTGCCATGGAAGCGGTCATGGAGTTAAATGCACCAGCACTACTTTGGAGATGAGATAATCCACCTGGTTTTTCTTATTGCTAAACTTGTTAAATGTATAACCCATACCAATTGAAGGCAACGCTACCAACCCTGCTAACAATCCAGTTTTTTTAGCAGAGACATTTTTTAATGTGAAGCTGTACCCATTCATCTAATGGGCAATTTAGAGGTAGTTATGTGATCAGCCCATTACCTGGACAGGAGATTCTTAATGAACAACTGTGATAACATTTTGTCGGTTTGCTCTATAGAATAACAAAACTTGTCAATGGCAGAATGTTTTTCATTTTCATATGAAAGTATTATTTATTACATGCTTCCAGTTTTTTTACTAGCCCACTTATTGTAGCTACTGTTTCAAGAAGTCATGTCCTTGAAAACTAAAAAGCTTTGAATTAGTGTTAATGGCAGTTGTGAAGATAGAAACATCTTCTCTGCATTCCAAGTCTCCTCCTATCTCAGGAAGTATATCACTGTAAAGTAAAATGATACCTTCTACAGCAGCATAATTACATATAAAGGTAATACATTTGAGGTTGAATTATTGTTTTTTATTTGATTCTAAAAATATGTATAGATTATTTTAAAGTGTGGTTCTTCAAAAGTGGGTATTTTAAATGTATGACCACAATAGTCTTTTAACTGCCTTCACGTTCTATGTTTCTTGGCAGTCAGAGTTCCCATGTAGGAGTGTCCCTGATGGGTGCTACATTTAATACAATAATAACTTGCATAGAATGAATCACTGAGAATAACAGAATGTCTTATTGTATAACACTTCACTTTTAACTCATTCTCTCTTCTAGAACACAAGATTGTTGGACTCAAGGGGCAGAGAACAGGTCATGCAATCTATTTGCCAATGTTCTGCTCATATGGTATTAATTCTACGTCTTACAACTTCCAGAATATCCTCTGATGCAACATGGATATTCAGTTACTGTCAGTATGAAGATGCTCCGTCCCCACCCTCCCAACTCAATTCTTTTAATTCAAGTTGTTATTGAAAATTCTTATTTACGATGTGGCAGGGACCAGGAGAGATGATGTACTGCCAAATTCACATTGTCGACTTCCTTCTAACATTATTAAAAAACTGCTTTCATACAAACAACAAAGACAGAGATCAGTAGGTTGCCGAAAATAATTATCTGCACGCTATCAACAGTTCTGTTTGCTGTGCTGGCTCTCTAGATAACAGGTCCGAATTTGAAATTGTAAGGTATAAAATGTAGTATTAAGGTTATTTTGTTTACTGCTACATACAGTGGATATGGTAAAAAGAAATCTTGGAAATTAAGTTAAAAGTTGCCTGACATATGTAATACACTACCATAAAAATATTATTCTGATATTATTTCCATATCATTGTGCAAAACATTTCAAGGTTAGGTTAGGAGAAGACATGTCTTCTCCAGTAAAGCAAAACTGAAAATAGTTAATAAATTAAAGGATGCATTTTTTTTCCCATGATTATTTTGCTCATTATAAAAATCAACATCTTCAAAATAGTAAAAAAAAATTAAAATGTGATTTCAGCGTTTTTTAAGACTAAACATTGTAGATTGAAAGGTTAGGCAGGTTGGGTGGCTATTTTGGTAACAATAGGCATGCTCTAATTTTGCTGTTTGTCATACCAGATAAAGAGGAAAGTGAATGAAGAAAAACGTCAAGTTAGTATTTATCAATACTTAAGTAGACAATGTCTCGACAAATCCTTTTTATACAATTCATTAAAATAATAATGTAGGGGGGTCAGTAGCAGAGTGAAGGAGCCCAATATTGAAGCAAGTGCTGCTACATTTTATAAAGATAATCTGTACATGACAAAACATTTACATAGGCAATTTTGGCGCTAAAAAATTGTGTACTACAAGGTGATGAGGGAATAGCAGTACTACTAGTGCATTAATTCTTTAACCTGTATTAATAAAGAGAGAGGGCAACCCTTATAATGCTGACCCAATGACCCCTGAGGGGCTTTTCCCCCCTCCCAGGACACTCCAGTATTCTAGACAATGGTTATACCCCTCCTATTGGGGACTGTTTAAGGAATGGCTGACTCATCCTCACTCCCAGTCTTTGCCACATTTGATAGGTGGCTTAGGAGGTTCTGTTATTACCAAGAGAATCTAGGTTACCTACTTGACTGTTTGCAGGATAGGTATACTATGTTAACTGTTTTTTACTTAATGATATTTTTTTTCTTAATGGTCTGTTCTGGCGGGAGACATCTCTCCTTTCAACTTAAAGGACTGGGCAGCGCTTTGCCTCTGAGGCCTGGGCCTTTACCGTACCCTCATTCCCCACCGGCTCCAGCATCGCAGCAGGGTGAGTGAGTTTGCCCCGCCAAGGCAGGTCTGGTCTATACCATCATGACAGGTTTAGAATATACTTTTTTAACACAACGTACAGGGCTTCAATTCTCAATTCAAAAGAAGAAAGGCCTTTCTTTACTATAGAGAGTTTAAGCCCTCTGTACTGTTTTTGCAGGAGATCCACCTTTCGAATAATCATATTCCAACATACTTACACAAAGAATATCCTACTTTTTTTTCAGCTACACAACTAACTAAAAGTACGGGTGCAAATCTTTCCCTTTAAGCTGGAAACTAAAAAAATAGACAGAGAAGGTCACTACATAATTTTAAAAGGTACGGTTATGGAAGCCCCGGTCACATTAGTCTCCATATATGCTCCCTCCAACTCCCTTCATAAAAGCTTACTAAAGATTTTGAGAATTCTAGAATGCCAAGCTAGAGGAAAAGTGATAATAGGCAGGGATTTTAATCTAGCCTTTGACCATAATTTAGATAGATCTAATAGTCTTACAAGTGGGCATTTTTCAAATAAACTGCAACAAATTACAAAGCTTCTTCAAAAGCTGAATCTAATAGATGCCTGGAGGGGTTGCCACCCAGGTCGAGAAAATACACTTATTACTCACACACTCTATATTCGTGTATTGACACAATTTTAATGGACCCATCTCTTTTTGATAGCTCAAAGAAAGATACAATTCTACCCTGCCCATGGTCGGACCAGGCAGCAGTAATGATAACCTTGAACTTGGGACCAAACAATAGGCCTCCATTTAAGTAGAGGTTTAATGACAATCTCATCTCTATTCCCACAATTATGGAACAGGTGAAGAAAGAGTTGAAAACGTATTTTGAACTGAACCTCTATAAGGAACGTGGGTATAGGGTGGACTTGGGTAGCCCATAAGGCTTATATGCTTATCTGCATTAAACTAGCGTTGACCAATAAAAAAAAAAAATTAAGCAAAAAGAAAAAGAACTGCTAGAGAACTTGCAGACGCTTGAACACAAAAATCAACAGAGCCCAGAGACTCAAGTACGCCAAAAAAATTACAAATGCCGATTAGAATTGGATAACTTACTCTCTGAGAGAACTGAGAAAGCCCTCCGGCGCACTAGACAATTATTCTATACTAAAGCGAACAAGCTGGACTGTCTGCTTGCCAAGAGACTTAAGTCTAAAGCTACTTAGGCAAAGATAGTTAGAATAAAAAGCTCCAATGACTCAGTGATGGTGAGCCAAAATGAAATCCAAAAAATGTTCTCTGAATTCTATCAGACCATATATACCTCGCAACCCCAGAACAATCTGAGTGTCATTAGATCCTACCTAGACAGATTCAATTTACCTAGTCTAACTGCCCAAAATTTTGAAACCTTAATTCAGATATCACGATTGACAAAATACAAAAAGCCATAAAAAGTCTTAGGGTGGGCAAATCCCCTGGACCGGATGGATTTATAAACTAATATTATAAAAAAAATTACAGATCTCCTATACCCTTTTCTTAGTAAATTATTTCATGCAATTTTAAGAGAGCGAGTGAATGCCTCCAGAGCTTAATTAACCAAGCCGACCTAATACTATTTCCCAAAGAGGGTAGGAAGCCCCTTGAAGACAAAAAATGACCTGCCAATTTCACTCATAAACAGGGCAAACAAGCTGCTTGATAGGATAATGGCAGATAAAATATCAGTACATCTCCCTGATTTAGTCCATAAAGATCAAACGGGCTTTAAAGCACATCGGCAAGCAGCAGATAACATAAAGAGGACATTGAATATTCTCCACCTAGCACAAGCATCTAGAACTCCGCTCTGCATAATGGCATTAGACATTGAAAAAGCTTTTGACTCAGTTGAATGGTCATACCTTTATGCAACCTTGGATAAATTTGGCTTCAGGGGGCGTTTCATAAACCTCATAAAACCACTCTACCACCTCTCCATAGCAAATCTCAGGCTCCCAGGGACAAGTGATACTACCATTAGAATTAAAAGAGGTATGTGGCAGGGGTGCCACCTCTCTCCCTTATTATTTGCATTGGCCATGGAACCCCTTGCTCAAGCCATCAGGTCCAACCCTGAATATCGGGGGCCTTTTGGTGGGGCTGCAGCAGATGAAGTGTTCTATGTTTGTAGATGATCTGCTTTGCACCCTGACCAATCCAGTCTCTTCGATTCGTACAAACAGATATTGACCAGCTACAAAACCAATACAATTTTGTTTGGCCGAAAGGAAAGCATTAGATATCTTGGAGTAAGAATAATCCCCCACTGATCCAGAAGTTGAAGGTAGATCTACATAATTGGTCCAGGTTTAACCGGCCATGGACAGGACGTATCATTAGCTTTAAATTGAATGTCCTACCAAAAATGCTCGATTTATTTAGAAATTTACAAATTCCAGTTAATAGCAAAGACCTAGAAAGCATGCAAAATCCGCTGTTTAGGTTTATTTGGGTGAATAAACGCCCATGTATAGACAACAAAATAATACACAGACATAGGACCCAGGGAGGACTTTTTTGCGCCAATTTGCGGTTATACTGTAAGGCCCCTCACCTCGCTTTTTTGCCTATAGCACACTCTATTAAGCATCAGCCTATATGAGTATTTATGGAGAGCTGGCAAATGAACCCCCATACCTGGGATATCATCATTTGGAATCCTTATAAAAATCATGCTATTAACCAACACTCTAACCCCATGGTCAGGCTGACTCTCTCGACCTGGGCTCAGGCACTGGGTAGCTCATTCCTTTTCTCCCCTTACCTCAATTAAATATTTTCCTAACTTTGATTAGATTTTTAATGGGGAAACAAGACACTGGGGGCTAGTAACCACTTAGAGAGGATAGATACCTGGTTCGCAAATTATTGGATAATACCACAAGGCCTGTTCAGCCATCAATATAATATTACCCTAGAAGAAAGGTGGAATTATACTAGACTTAGATATTGGCTTTCATCTACTGTCAGGGCCAATGGGCCGCCTAAGGGTACATGACTCTCAGCAATTTGTAAAAATCTGCCACTCTTAAAATTCATTTTAGGCATGCTATATTCACACTTTAAGATAGCAGTGGTTTGCCCAAACCCCCTTTTGTAAACAAGTGGGAGCATGATCTAGGGGGGAGCCTAGGGCCCGGTAAGTGGAAGGAAGCCTTTACTCACTTAACTAGAGGGTATGTAACATCTAATTGTCTGGAGGTGTCAATTAAGGTCCTGCACAGCATGTACTTGACTCCCACAGGAATGCATGCCATTAAACCCTATAAATACTGACAAATGTTTTAGGGCTGCCAAGTAGCAGGAGACTTCCTGACCGACAGCACAAAAAAATTGGAGTTGAGACCTGCTTGCTATGGATACACTAACTTCCCCCCAAAACAAACTTTTACAATTCATTTTTTTGACAGTTAAAAACCATATAGCCAAGAGTTGGAGAACCACTAACCTAAGCATGAAGGAGGTCATCCTTACGGTTAATTATGTTATGATAAATTAGAAAATAACTTACAAATTGAGGGATTCATTTCCCTTATTCTTGACAATTTGGTCTCCATGGTTGGATTCCCAACACAGCATAGCAGTGTAGGGCTGTAGAAAGGTAACCTTGACAGAAATACACAGCTGTCCATATAAAGGGATGCGGGAGCTGGCGGGGTTGCGGACGAGGTCCTTGGAGGTGCTCCGTGAACTCAGAAGTGCACTGGCCAGGTCAGACGCTCTTCTTTCTTTTTTCTTATTTCTTCTTTTTGTTTCTTATATTGGTTAATCTATTTATTCCTTTAATTGTTGTTTAATATAATTGTATTCCCCCTATGGTAAACAGGGAAAGTTATAGTTAAAAAGGTAGGAGTGAATGCTCCAAGGTATCTGGCACTGAAAATTTAGAAAACTAAGAAGACTACAAACATTGTTCGAATGTATTAGCTTATTGTTAATAGAAAATGCTGGAACTTATACATAACATTATGTACAGGATGTGAATACATGTTTGAAAAAAATTGTAAGTCTTCAACAAAAAGATTGTTCGAATGAATAAATAAATAATTTAGTAATCATATTCAGGACTGGATCTACCATTAGGCAGAGTAGTTAGATGCCTATGGGTGCCTGCCCACATTGGTCATTATATTTTTGCACTGAAAATGTGTTAGAATTAAGTCTTTTGTGGAAGGAAATAACAAAGTTTGATTGGCTGAACTCTACCGGCAATCTTTGCACTTCTTTTTTTTCTAGAAAAGCCTGCTGAAAGGTATTGTCTTGTATTCATATCAAATATATGAATCATTAGGCAAAAGAATCACAACTAAAATTGTATTGAGGGCACAGTTTTGAGATTTTCCATATGGGACAATGATATTCTGAGACTGTATGTCAGGAGCATCTGACAGCAGGAGTGAGAAGTTTGATAGAGGAAAATTAGGGTGTCCCCATTAACCCTAATACTGCCAGTGCAAATAATAATGTAGAATCGGAAATGAAAGCTAAATTTAGCAACTGACAGCAAAATAGTTAAATGAGGAATAATTAAATAATTTAAAATCCTGTAACTAATATCTATTTATACCACTTATTTTTGGTATCATAACTTATATAAATCAATGACTGAACATTAGTGCTAAACAATTATCACAAGCAAATAATACTCTTTGAAGAACAAACATTTTATTACAGAATTTTTTTTTTGTCTCATTTGTGACTTTTTTTCTCTCCAAAATGGGATTAGCAATATGTAACTCTTTTAATCTCTAGGAAAATATGGTACAATAAACATACGTAACAAAAAATATTTGCATATGACACAAAATAATATATTTTCTTGAGTTCAATGATCTATTTATATATGCTTTATGCAGAACAGCGTTCATTGAAACAATAGCAAAATCAGGAATAAACAGTTGGATGTATCAAAACATGTGAAAATAATCTATTCTAATTTAAATCACAATATGAAATCAGGGAACCATATACAAAAACATCAGGAGTTATTTTACAACAAACAATTTAACAACAAGATAAAAATTAGCAAAGAGTGTAAAATCCGGAGAAACATATTATGCATAATATTCAGTGATTTGGTATATTGCTCTATGACAACAGTAAATAGCAAAACCAGGTCCAATGGCAGCCAGAATATATAAATATATACGTTGAAATAATATAAGCTACCTAGGTTAGAATGCAGCTAAATAGAAAACTAAATAACTTTTGTATATGTGTATTGGATTTAATTAGTTGTTTTATAACAGACTTGATTACACTTAATTAGTCTGTTTTTGATAGAGCGGACCCAAGTAGAACAATCATGGTCCAGTCATGTCCGGACCATTACCCCCAAACCCTTATTCCAGGTTGTACCCACTTTATTCAATTCTGTTATACAGTGCCTTGCATAAGTATTAACCCCCTTTGGCATTTTTCATGTTTTGTTGCCTCACCACCTGGAATTAACATGGATTGTTTGAGGATTTGCATCATTTAATTTACAGAACATGTCCACAACTTTGAAGATTTTTATTTTTTTATATTGTAAAGCAAACAACAAATAGGACAAAATAACAGAAAAAGTCAATGTACATAACTATTCACCCCCCTAAAGTCAATACTTTGTAGATCCACCTTTTGCGGCAATCACAGCTCCAAGTCGCTTTGGATAAGTCTCTATGTGCCTGCCACATCTTACCACTGTGATTTTTGCCCATTCCTCCTTGCAAAACTGCTCCAGCTCCTTCAAGTTGGATGGTTTGCTCTTGTGAACAGCAATCTTTAAGTCTGACCACAGATTTTTTATTGGATTGCGGTCTGGGCTTTGACTAGGCCATTCCAACACATTTACATGGTTCTCCTTAAACCACTCAAGTGTTACTTTAGCAGTGTGTTTGGGGTCATTGTCCTGCTGTAAAATGAACCTCCATCCTAGCCTCAAATCACGCACAAAATGTACTATATACATATATATATATATTTATATATATAATGGTTTATTATTGCTGCAGTTATGGCCCTTGTTACGGCACTCTTCACTTATTATAATATTCATGTCGTTCCCATTTCTGATTTTTTGCTATAGCCCTGTCTCATCCATAAAGTTTGGTTTGGGAACTCCCTGCACAGAAATCTGTTGTGGCTAAGGCAGGATTTACAGATGCGCACTGAGTGCCCTAACGTGGGGGAGCAAAAGATTGAAATTAGAGCTTGGGGGGGAAAAAACTCCTGCAGCCGATTTACGGCAGTGACCTAAGTTAGAGCACTTGATTTACATGGCAGCTTTAGTTTCTACCATGGGCGGATCTATCAGTGGTGCATGTAGTGCAATGCACTAGGGCCCTCCTCTGCTGGGGGGGGGGGGGGGCAGTGCATAAGAGTGTTTCTACTTAAGTTCCAAGAGTTGGCAGTGTGGATCAGTTCAGCATGCTGGGGTCTTGTGTCAGGGAAGAGGAGAGAGAGAGCAAGGGCTGCATATTGACAGCAAAATACAAGGGAATGGGTTCTGTGAGGGGGAGCACAGGAGATAAGGATGGGTGCCATGTGTGTTGGGTGCTGTGCGGTGATGGATGCTGAGAGGGGATGGCTGCTGACAAGGACTGGGTGGAGAAGGATGCTAAGAGGGGTGGGTGCTGTGTTTGGGTGATGTTTATATATGTATATATATGCAGCAATGGGTACGGGTCTTGGGAAGGTTTGCTGTTATGGGAAGGGGTCTTCTGGACGGGTCTGGGGAGGAACACTGAGTAATTTGTTCCTGGCAGGGCCCAGCCCAAAGCCATTTTTTTGGTACGAGAGCCATCCATTCTCTAGCTTTCCCACTGGTTTCTACATTATACAAAATGTCTTTAACACTACCTAATAGTGCATATTTTTTTAAAGAATAGAAATATATCTCTGGTTGGCTATTTGAAATGTGGGGAGGAATGATACCGTAGCTTCCTAATAACATTACTGAAGTGATAAGACATTGATTTAATTTAGTTATATACTTCATTAAGTAGAACATAACAGAGCATATATATTCATATTTACGGTACATGGATATATGTAGTTCACTATGTATAGATACATATGTGCATATGTAAATCTACATGTATATCTTTAATATTGTTCTTATTCCATAGCTTTTATATAAGTCATATCAGAATGTTTATCAATAAAATGCTTTCATTTTCATTCTGAGAGTTTTGGGTGCAGTACGCAAATGAGTACATACACACACTCACAGCTTTCATTACATATACATGATTTGCCAAGAGCATGTCCATAAAGGCACATAAAAGGCAAATCCAGCTCAAATGTGTGACAGTAATTTATTGGAAACTTGTTCCCGTTACTTGATAACCATAGCACTTTTCTTCATCTATAACTTTTATGCTTAGTTGATGTATCAGTGTTCACCTGTGAGTGTGTTGGATGCACCTGTATATACTTAGTAAGAGGAATTAATGCATATGGCACAGTGGAAATTCAATGTGAAGAACCGTTATACACTAGTCCTTAAAAGAACTCTGTCACCCCAAAACCAAGTTTTTTATGTTATTCTTAAAGAGCTTGAAAAACTGGCAACATGCTATGTTACTATTTTGTGATATTATTTTTTGTAAAGTGAATGCATTCTGGGAAATTCCATATTGTTGTTGCTGCATTTATATGAAAATAAGCAGCTCACTCATATAAATTAGTTGATTTGATGTGCTAATTACCATTACAGTCTGCTTATCTCAGTGTCTCAGTGGCCAAAATAAAGACCTGCAATATTATCTGGCAGTTAGACACCTCTCCCATCATTATCAAGTATTTTGAACTGCACATTAGCATACAGGAGCAGCAAAATCTATTCTAAATATTTCAGAAATTATTTATTGTAGAGAAAAAAAACGCTCATACAATGTATAGCCAGTATTTAATGCTCTTTAAAATTGGGGTGACAGAGTCCCTTTAAATCAGATGTTGACATCTCTGACACAGTCATTGCTAAGAGTAAATTGAACAGACCTGTTCTCCTAATCCTGCAGATTTGACTATCTAGAAAAGCAACGTTACACTGCCATCTACATACAGGCAAAAGAACAGATACACACACTATATTACAAGTGTATATGGTTACATTTCTGTAGATAGTAAATCAATACTAGGCAACATACTCTGGAAAGGACCTAATTTTTTAATATTCTTCCTGCTCAAGTCCTTTTTCATTGGAATTCACCAAAGTTTCTGTTAAAAGTACAAGCTACATGTTTAATTATTCTGTATATGTTTTTTTCTTTTCTTCTGCAGATGTTATGTTACTGGATTAATAAAATATATGTTTAGATAAACTTAGATTCCATTTCAAAGGCTATAGTTTACTTTATAAATTACAAATGTCATACTCTGATGACTAAAAATGGATAAAAAAGAGACATTTGCCAAACTGTAGAAAGGGTAGTAGATTCATGCAAAACTTTAAACTATCTAGGTATTGGTAAGGCTAAGAAGGCAAAAGTCATGGCCAGATTTACATCTCTGGTGCCCACAGGCACATATTTCTATAGCTTATGCCCCACGTAAGATCCTGAGTACAAACTCTGATTAGCTACAATGAATGCCTGGCCATATTTGTGCTACACAAAATATGATGCAAAATTGAGTGGTTTACATGGCTGCATCACATGGCTAGTTAGTCTTGCACTCATGTTAGTAAAACACTCATAGCTGGTTGCCTAGGTTGGCTAGGCTAGTGATAACTCTGTCTCTGGCAAGAATATACTCTGTCTACTTATACCAAATGCCTAGACAAATTACTGAACTATCTACAGGATCCTAGAGTTATCCTGAAGGTGAAGTGTAGTGCAAGATATTCCTTCTGATTAAACAATAATATGACTAGTCTTCTCGTTTGCCATACTTATTAAAAAGATGCATTTAAAGATGGACAAAATCAAAAGTAGATCTTTCAGTAGATTGTTATACTATGCAAAAAAAGGAAGGTGGCATTGTCATCTATAGTCAAATGGAAGAAGATATTTATTGAAACCTTTGTTGACGTGGTAGAAATCTATCTGAAAGCAAATCCATTTTAATGAAATAATTGACCATTTTCAGCACAATATGAAAAGTAAAATTAGAGTGTAGGTTTCATAATAATTCTTACTTATACCTAGGTTAGAATGTATTTTAGACAATCTGAGAAAATTATCTGTTTTCATTTTATTTTCATTTACAGGATAAGTTTGGTCTGTGTTCCTTAACAAATGTGTAAAAATGACAGTAGTTTTTGTTAGGAAAGTTTCAAAAAGGACATAGTAATATTTGCAGTAAGGGTTTAGAGGTATCTCCCCATGGTAAATTCAAAAGAGGTATTTTTTAAGGAGCACCAAAAATTATTTCTGGTGTCAGTTACATAATATGTGATAAATCAAATGTACAAAAATGGCATCCATACAGATCTATGATTAGCCCAGAGAACGGGGCAGCTACGCATCTACTGCTATAATTAAATAACAACACTGGCCTTGAAATTCCAGGTCAGCACCACTAATGGGAAAACACTCAGTTTCTGGCCATATTATACAAAGTATTAATGAGAAACCTGGCTCCCACCAGCATGAAGTAATAGGAAGAAAGCCGCAGAGGCAGCAGGGAGTGAATGAAATCAATTAGATCAGCGTAATTACCATGAGAAATACTACTGTAGGGGAACACATGGGCTAGTCTGAGCCTATAATTAAAGTGAAGTGTTTGCCATGCTTTGGAAAAAAAACATGCTGTGATCTAGTTATTGAGGAGCCACATACTGTATAGTATAACATTGACTTCACAATTCACACGGTAAGAGCACTTGTTCATTACCATTTACTGCCCTTTTGATTTCACAGGGGCTTTTGATCTGTTGTAGACTTTTTCACTATGTGTTGTTTGAAGTGGCAACTTTAATAGTTTGGAATTATGTCCTTGCGTTGGTCTTTTTGTGGGTTGGCATTTCTTGGCATGGGACCAGATTCCTGGAAATTAATGTCTCTAGACCAGGAGTCCTTATTTTTTTTCTTTTATACTACAACAACACTAATGTTCTCTTCTTTAGATTCTGTATTCTTACAAAACCACAAGATTACTACACCTGCCTGACAGGTCAGAATCTAGTACATTAACACATACACGTTGTGTACACAAGTAAAAGGAAAGGACACGGATGCGGTAGATAACACAGTCTTAGCTTGAGTAACACATATGGCTGAGAGTCACTGATTTAAAATAAAAGGAAATTGTTCTTCTGCTACAGAAGTTACTGTAAACCTTGAATATTCAGTATTATAATAATGAAACCATCATCTTTTCCCATTGTATGTTGTCTAGATTTATGAGTGGACTCTAAAAGGATATTGAACCTTTTTTTTCATCTAGTCAGGCCATCTTTGGAGTTACACGAGAAGCTATTGATATCATTTATAATTAAACAGTGTGATTGTAAACTTTAATAATAGATAATATATGACCGCTGTAATATAATAAGTTGCTTAATGGGAGAAAATTTAGGAAAATAACATATTAAGAAAAATAATGAACTGTAGGAAACTGTTGGCAAGTCATAAGACAAGATACACAGAAAGATTTAAATAGTTATAAATTATTAGTAATAGAGAAAGACTTAATGTATTTTTCTATACATGTGACAATGGGATAAGCTGCTAAACTGACCCAAATGGATAGAATTTTTTTTTTGTTTAACCCACTAAGTTTGCTCCAGGTGCTACAGGTAAACATTATATGAACAGGGTTATAAGCAGAAGCTTTATGAATAGTGTTTACATGGAGAAATGGAACAGTTTACAAAAAAGAAGACCCATTGAACTGTTACAAAGACAGGTGATAGGGTGAACAATTTAGTGAGGATATAAGATTTTCTAATAGACATCGTAGAATGCAATAGTATGGGTAAGGTAAGTGTTATTATTATGGGAAGAATATGGAGTTAAATGATAGGAGGTTAGTAACTGTCAGGAATCTCATGCACTTACCTACCTACAGCTCTCAGATGTGCACACCAAGCTACAAGGTTTAAAGGACCAGTGCAGCATTTTGCAGCGGCTGTGCCGTTTTCACTAATTATTACCTGGACTATATAGGGGAGCTAGTCCTTAATCGCCCTGCCTTTTTTTCTAGTTGCCTAAGTTCCATTTTCTAGCTATAGGTGATTCCTAGCTCACCACTCCAGCCTTTTCTGCTATACTCCTCCAGCCTTCAGATTGTACCTGGTTATCTGCTCGAGCCTTCAAAGTCTGCTTGGCTATTCGCTCTAGCCTTCAGAATGTCCTGGCTCCAGCCTTCTGAGTGTGCTACCTTCTAAAACCCCTTATATTCTTAATAGTTGCAATCCAGTCCTACTCTCTTGGGCAGCTGGAAGAATTTCAGATAGAGGTAATTGTAATTTAGTGCAGTGAGACACTATAGTGTAGTGTAGATCCAGTGTCATTTTATATAGTTGTATTTTTGGTTATGTGTTCTTGTTCAGCTTAATAAATTTGTTCTGTTTTCAAGCTGCATGTTCCTGGCATTCTCATCAGAAGTCAAGAAACACAAGATGGTTAAAATACATGAACTCTAAGTCACCCGTAAGAACTAATAACCACACTGAGTAATGATTTGCGCATCATATGGATGTGTAAACGCTACCAGATTCATTACAATTTACAGGAAATGTAAGTGAAAACCGGATGAGATGGGATTAAAGGCTCATGATAGTTTCTGAAACAATAGAGCTAAGTAAAACGAGCAGAAAATCTATACATTATTATGACCACCACCAACTTTTGACGTCAGCATTGCGTAGCCGGTGAAATACAGCAAGAGTTATGAGTTGGCTTGGTGGGTATAAAATGTGACATGTAGGCATTCTGCAAATATATGAAACATTGATGTCATGGGTAAAACATGCAATTTATCTGACTTTGACAAGGGAATTGTCATTTTCTTTCTGGCCAACGGTGGCAGTATTTCTGAAATAGAGAAGTTTGTGAACTGTTCGTGTGCTGCTGTGGTTAAAGTGTATCATGACTGGACCAATGGCACCATTCCAAATAAACCAGGGGGCTATCAGACATGTGTCTACACCCATGCTGGCGATAGTTCATTGGCAGAAATGGCTTCTATTTGCATGACCGTACCAAAATTAGACCTCTTTTGATTGGCAAAGGGTTGCCTTCTCTGATGAGTCAAATTTTCTGCTCCATCGACTGGATGGACGGGAAAACTTCAGAGAACAAACACTCTGCAACCATTATCAGAAGAACACAAGCTGGTGTCGGCAGCATTATGTTATGGGGAACGTTTTGTTGGCATTGTCTGGGTAAACTCCTCCCCCTGGAAGACATTCTCAATCAATTGGGTTATCTATCCATCCTTGCAGATCAAGTACTCCCATACATGTTGACTGTCTTCCCGGGAGTGGATGGGATCTACTAGCAGGAAAATGCAACATGTCATAAGGCCAGAATTGTCCAGGAGTGGTTGGAAGAGAACAACGAAGACTTCCAAGTACTTCCCCGGCCTCCAAACTCCCCAGACTTCACCATCAAGCAAATTTGGGATCACCTTGATCGCCATATGGATCCTCCATCTAAGTACTCTTCAGCAGCTGCCAGATGCACTGCAGTGATGCATGGCTCCAGATACCCTTGCCAATATTTCAGCTTCTTATTGACTCTCTACCACACAGTCTAGCTGCTGTCTGTGCTGCACACGGCAATTATTCAGGATATTGGGCGGTGGTCATAATAATGTGACTAGATTGTGTATAATCTGCAAATGGGAATCAATTATTTGTAATTTGACTTTTTATAAAGCTACAGCAATGAGGGGGTGCGTGGGAGGGAAGTAGTTGCATGTGTCAGGAGGTGAATGAAGCTGGGGGCACTGCTCTTTAACTTTTGGATGAAGAAAAAGAGTGAAATTAACTGGCTCCCTACATAAGAGTAGGGATAGAGGGGGTCAGGGTGGAGTTCGGGATTACTGATTGGTGGAGATACCTTTTGAAAATAAACTACATTTCCAATGGAAATACTGTAGGTGTGGCATTCATCTAATAAAATCCTTGGGGCTATATAGCCGAATGTTTTAGCAATAAGGACTATAAGGAGAGAAAAGCTACTGTATATTACCAGGGGCTTGGAAGACAGGTGTCCCATACAGCATTGTTAAGTTATTGTTATAATTTATTTGTAACGCGTCAACATATTCTGTATTCTTAAGTTATAAACACTATATGAAAAATAGCATAATTTCTTTGGTTTAAAAAGGCGGTATAAGGTATTTAATACAGAGGTAGCAAGGAAATAATTTGAGGTTTGCAATGGATCAATCATATGTAAAAAAAAACATTTCGGGTTAAAGGGCTGTAGATAAGGATTTTTTCCATGGAAAACTCTGGACGTGAGAAACAGAAAACCTGATTGCCAGATTGCCCAATATTTAAAAAAAAAGATGTTATTAGAGTCTTCCAAATTCTAGGCACTTATGTGAAGACTCTGGAGAATCACTTATGGTTGTGAAGCAACATTAATTAATTTTGGAAAAGCTGCCTGTACAACTCCTTCTGCGTACTCTAGCATCTAAACATTAGCACACTAAGGGATGTCTTGAGTTAATCACTGTCAGTTAAGTGGATGGAGTTTCATACTTGGAATTCAGGAATTCATTATTTGTTCAACTCACGCCTAATTGTGGTGCAACTAAATAGCGCCTCCTAATGTGCCTTTGCTGTTCAGATTTATTACATCTGTAAGGTCGTCAGGAATGTTAAGGATTCATAACCTACTTAAATGATGTTAGGTTAAGGTGTGGCCTTGTAGAAAGACATTGACTATGAGCTTGGCTAAGTGAGACTTACCTGGAAAATTGCCAGAGATTTCAGAGACTATCGAGAAAGAGCTTCATTGGAACATAGTAGATCTGTGTAATCAATTAATGCATCTCATTCTGAATCAAGTTTGAAATTACAATATATTATGAAACTTCCATACTTGAAAATATACTGTCAGGTTAATGGTATATTTTCTCTTGATTATGGGCACTACCTTCTTGTGTTCGTCTGAATGCCATTCTGTGTATTTCTAAAATGTTTGTATCTACACTCAAAAACGTTATGGATTTGTTACCTTCTTCATTTCTACAAGGATGTTTAACCTTGGTGAGTTTTGTAAGACAAAAATAACTACCTGTATCTACACATGTAGTAAAATGTGAGCAATAAGATCAACATGTGACAGAGATATCAGTGTGTGGCTATTATAGACAAGGAAATTGCCTGTCAGAAATGATGGGGACATTTTTTTGTAAGACTGGCAATGCAGTTTGCCATACAATGTGAGGCTTTTGCTCCTCTGAGCAGCTGCATTAGTTTTATTTCCAAAGTCCCGCATGCCTGGCGTTGTTAGTATGTTACTGTTTTCGCCGTTGTGTATTTTCTAAGTCCCACGTTGTTCGTGTGTGTTACTGTCTTCAGCGTTGTGTATTATCTAAGTTCTGCATGCCTGGCGTTGCTGAGCCTCGTTTTCATCCTGTTTCAGAAGTTTTACGTTTTTCGTCCGCCATTTTTTCCCTCACTTAGTCAATTTTTGTTTGACAAAAAATATGGCTCCAATTAGTTGGCAATGTCACTCCCAGGCTTCCTGGCTCTCCCCCTGTGCTGTGTGTGAGTGTAATATTATTTATTGTGGTGGTTTTTCAGTGTTTTTGAGTTACGCGTTTGAAACAACTGCGTGCCTCAACTGCTAGCCTCGCTTTGCGAGGTTCGCAGTGCAAAGAGCGCCATTGTGTTAAATGTCAGTGGCTTGGATGAAGTGTTACTGGCTTTCATTAAGTGTTACTGCTTAGGGCTCGATTTTACGTACTTCAGAGTAATTTTACGTTCTTCGGACAAGTTTCCCGTTCTTCGGCCTCGTTTTCGTCATGTTGTGTTTTTTCAGCAGCCATTTTTTTCCTCGCTTAGGAGATTTTCGATGGTGAAAAGAAATGACAAATATGGCTCAAATTAATTTGCAACCTCACTCACAGGCTTCCTGGTTCTCCCCCTGTGCTGTATGTGAGTGTGTAAGTGAATTTGAGGCATATTTTTTTCTTTTTTTCTTTATGACTTTCCAGTTCTGTGGTTCGGCTGTAAAGTTGGATTTTTGCAAAGCGCACAGTGTATGTGCGAGTTTTGGTCCTAAGTCCTATGGGTCGTAAGTCCTGCGTGCTTCAACTGGTCGCCTCACAGTCGCATCCCAAGTCCCACATGCTTCAACTGCTCGCCTCGCTTTCCCTACAGGCTACAAACGGCGCAACCTAAGTCACCCATCAACGTCTCGCCTCGCAAAGCAAGGTGAGCAGTGGCGGCCCTAGGGGCCACAAGTGCATTACCAACATCGTAAGCATTCCGAACAGCCCCACAGGTTCACAACTATTATAGTGATATGAAATTAAAGGCATCATATTGTGATTGGCTATAGGAAAATAAGTGGTACTGGTCTGTTCTACATGTTCATAGGTCATATATGAGTAAATTGCATCCTGTTAGCTCAAAATACAATATTAAAGGGCAAGTTTCACCTAAAACATTTAACATCTAATCTGTTTCTTTAAAAAAACTATGAGTGCCTGTAGAGCTTTATGAGCACATGTAGCATTAGTCCATATTCCTTAGAGAGGTAATGTAATAGCATTTTCATATTTTTAACTATTCTCAGTGAGTTCCATAAGAACAATATATGCTTAGATAATACTGCCCTTTAATAATACAGTTCACATATAGAACAAATAATGTAATTATTAAACAAAATGTAAACACAATGGTATTTTATATATTTTCAGTTAAAAGTATATCTGTTATTCAGTAAACTTGATTTGTTGATCTCTTCCACTGACATACATGACTACTGCAATCATTACAAGACAAATATTATGTAATAACCCATGTAGCTATTACATGTTGCCTTTAAAACCTTACTTGTAACCTTACAAGGGACTGCTATGTGTGAACTGTTCCCTGCCCTACATGCGGACTTTTCTAATATGCAAACATGCAAACATCTAATATGGAAACATAGACTAATACTATGTGTGCTCATAAAGCTCTGCAGGTACTCACAGTGAGCCTAAACCTTCTGTGTATAGTCAGCTTCCCTCTAGAGTAGCTAAACCATCTATGAGAACACTTACAAGGCATATAAGAATTTGTTCACAAAAACTCAGTACAAGAAAAAACACCCTAAAGAAGCGTACTGCAGAACTCAAATAAAGTAAAAATGAGGCCTGCATGGTAAAGCACAAAATAAACCTTTAATCCCAGCCCTCTTTAACTCTACATATTAACAAAAAAACAATCACGGTAACTCACAAAGTCATATACAATCACCTGCTTATATTACCAAACTCTGACACCCAACTAATGTTAACCCAAACATGACCAATACAAAGGTAAGTTACAGCCTTATTAAACTGTGATTCGGCCAATTGAATAGGGCTCTGTTTAAGCACATAGCATATTTTTTTACAGACATTTTTAGTTAGTGAACTTCTATCCAAAAGCAAGGTCTTCACTAACTAAAAACTTCAGTCAAAAAATATGCTCTGTGCTTAAATAGAGCCCTATGCAATTGGCCAAATCGCAATTTAATAAGGCTGTTAATGTCTACTCATACAAAGTTATATATAATAAAAAGTTAATGTCTACTCATGTGGCCAATAAATACATGTACACTAGCCCTAGGCATGCAATGCATATATCCTGCAATATATTACAACGTAATAGTATGTCCAATTAAATGAATAATATGACAATAATAGTAGCCTATCCAATAATATAGGTTATTGCCATTTGAAAGATTATCCTGGCAAACATTATGTACATGTATGTTTTTGTAATGTTCAATATCAGAGTTACCTGGAAAAAAAATCTGAAACATAGCTAAAAAGAAAGGGAGATAATGAAGCCCTTATCCCCTCCCCTCTAGGACACTGCCAAGTCACCCTTGAGAGCATGTTCTTTGGGCAGGTGAAGGAAGTGCAGCAGTTGGGGCAAGCACAGGGGGTAGAGTAGAGGGTTGGCGAGACCTCTAGTGTGGTGGACTAAAATGATGCAGGCACTTATCTGTTTATGTGCTCCAACATTACAGCAATTAGTTCCCCAAGACTAACCAAGTTCCAATTCAGTCCTGAGAGCTGGTCTGACTGAACCATCTCCAGCTGTTATAAGCAGTGCCTCTCGAGTTCCACCAACAATCATCTCTGTATCCTCCTATTATCTAGCCTGAACCATCTCACATCAAGCAGCTTTCTTTGGAATCCCTCCACAGAATGAGAAATGCATGCCCAGCTCTTCTAATGGTGCTGCTCCAATTGTCTGTCAAGTTCCTTCTTCATCTCTAATGTTGGAGATTGCAGCTGTGTGGAAGTGACAACTGATGCTGCATGGGTTTGTGGTTGTCAGGATGCTGCTGGAACTAGTGGTGCAGATACTGGAGGTGCTGCCAATGCTGGTGTCTGAGAAGCAGTGGCCTAAGAAGGTGGAGGAGGGGGCAAAAGTGTTGCTGAAGGTCCTGACATTTCTTCCTCCCCGGTAGATGGGTCCCTCCCCCTCCTCATGCTGGTGTTCCTCTACCATTCGCTGCTCCTGTTAGGTCTGTGATGAGCATGTTGGAAGATTTTTAGCATATAGGATTATATTATTATGTTATGTTGGCAACTATGGGCCTCATTAAATTCGAGACTCATAACCCGGAAAAAAATGCCAAAATGTAAATGCGAGTGTTTTTTCATTATTGTTACACATGTATTCAATTCTCCATACCCATAATATTACTTAGCTCACCCTCAATTTATAAACCCAAGCCTCAGTAAAGTTACAAGGTTTAGGATTATTATAAACTAGCGAATTGCCCGTCAAAAAATGACGGCAATGAAATTGTAAGTGAGCTAATGCTGGTGTGTAATAATGAAATATATAATACATTAAATGAATATACTTTACCTATTTTGAAGCATTGTGTTGAAGAGCTGTCAATGTGTTTTGATGTTGCTGCAGCATTAGTGGTGTGGAGCTGCTGTGTAAGCGTGGTGAATGTGTGCAGTGTAATACTGTGCTTGTGCGAGACAAAACCGTTAGCGTAGTGGTGTACTTCCGCATTGGCGTAAAATGGCGGGTAATGTGTGGTATGCGTCTTCGCAGATTATCCGTAGGTCTTTTGTGGTGTTTTGCGAGTTTCTTGTGGTGTTTTGCGAGTGTGTTGTGGTGTTTTCCGTGTTTAGAGTGCTGTAGTCTCGTTTTTGTTTTGTTCGTCCGCCATTTTTTCTCTTGCTTAGCGATTTTATTAGTGTCTAAACTCTTTTATTTTGAATTAAATGAATGTGTAACTTGCTTTTTTGAGGTCCTGGTTCCTCTTGCTGTAGGTAAGCTTTTTATCTGTGTGTTGTGTGTATTTATTGTGTTTTCAATGTTTTTATGTTCGCGAGTTGCGTCCGATTTTTGCGAGGTCGTAATGTGTGCTAACGTGTCTCGTATGGTGTTTGCGTGTGTTGCCTCGTTTTCGTTTTGTTCGGCGGACATTTTTTCTGCCGCTTATCAAATTTTTTAGTGTGTAAACCCTTTTATTTTGAGTGAAATCAAGGTGTAAGTTTTATTTTTGAGGTCCTGGATGCTCCCTGTTGCTGTAGGTAAGTTTGTTATGTATGTGCTGTGTGTATGTATTGTGTTTTGAATTTTGTAATGCTCGCGAGTTGCGTCCGAGTGTTGCGAGGTCGTAATGTGTGTTAACGGGTGTCGTATGTTGTTTGCGTTGCGAGGTAAAGTTTGCGAGCGTCGTAATTGGTGCAACTGATGCCCTCGCCCGCTGCCCTCGCTACGCGAGCCTGCAAGCGTTAGCAACAACTCGCATGCTCACAACTATATATGTGATGGTGTGCTAAGTAATATTATGGTCCTCAAATACCACTGCCACCAGTGAGAATTCCACGGGATTTCCTCATTCCACACCCTGTAGGAATTTTTTGGGATTGGGTCTTTTCCCTGGCACTAAAGAGAGGAACAAGGATCTTCAAACAAGATTAAAGAATATAGATTTTGTTGGCTTCATTGGAGTATTCATTATCATGGATGTGCCCGCTTATTAGGGCTGAAGAGAGGATCAGAAGAGAGAGTTTTTATTTTATTTTTACATATTTAATTTTTTAATTTTAATTGTTATGTTTTTGTGTAATTATTTATTTATTTATTTAAGTTTATCCATTGTTATGGGTAATGTTAGGGTTTATAGGGACTGTATGGAACCCCATGGGGGTAAGGTTCATGGTAATCCTTATGAACTCCTATGAGGGATAGAGCCCTTGGGGGACTGTATGGACCATCATGAGTGATAGGGATAATGAGTAATGATGGTGGTTCTTTTGGAGGTCCATGGAGGAGTAGTGTAGTGGAACATAAGGGTTCTTAGTTATTCCCATGTGGGGTCTACATATATACATGTTAGGTAGAGTGTGTGTGTGGAGGGTGGGGGAGTTGGGGGGGGGAGTTGGGCGGGGGGCGGGGATGTTGATGGCCCACTTGGCCTGCTTGTGCTAGAGTGTGTGAAGGAGCTAAAATATGGTTACGGTCCCCTACCCCAAATCACAAAAGGAATGGCCATGTTATTGAGGGGGTTCTGGAGGAAAATCCAATGTTATTATATTTAAAAGTGGGTAAGAGGAAGGAGTCATAAACTATATACTTTTTTTTTACCATATCACAAATTTAGTAACAGGCATTGAAAAGCACTAGTGAGAGATGGAATTAAATGCTTTTTTGGCCATAGCAAGTCATTGCAGGTCTTTGCGAACACATGCTACTTGTTATTGAGTGACATGTAAGAATAGTGTAGACTAATGTACACATAGCACCATGTGGAATTATATCTATTTAACACTCACAAACAGTTACAAGCTGGTTTCCTGAACTTGTAACTGTAAATGCAATAGCACCACTATTTGCAAAATGTCATTTTCACACACAAAAATTTCACAAGTGGCATGTAATCAAAGCCATAGTTGGCTCAGATATTTAAAATAGTCCACTAATAAGCTCAATATATGTGTATACTATATTATTGATATTAAGAAAATATAATTTTGAAAAACTGTCAATTAATTTCTAAGTAATAAGACAAGCTATGTATACATTTTCAGCATTGTTTTTTCCTTTTAAAATAAGTTCCTTAACTCCAGTTAAGCACACACACATGTTGTAATAATTTAAAATTGCAACAAAAAAAAAAGAAAATATTTTTTAACCAATTACATTTAGGATGGGCTCCTGTTTTAAGCAAAATCACATGACTGTTTTGAAAGCAGATGACTGCTACTACCAAGGAAATTGTTTTTTTTTTGTAGTGATATAATTATGATTCCATGATGTTTTTCAGACTAGGATGTTCTTATTGGAGCAGCATGGGAATATTGAATTAATATAGTTAGTGGAGCCTTCATCATCTTACAGACAATAATAAGATGTCTCACATACAACATTCCAGGAACAGGCAAGAGCGTGGAAAAAGAAGGCGATGGGCGCAAAACTGAATTATTCAAACTTCCTGTAAACATGTTTGTGAGCACTTGATTATGCGCAACTGGTAGTATACTTTGAATCATCAATGTTAATATATAAATGGTTTTGTTAGCCCATTTTGTAATGCTAAATACTTGTAATCACATGTTTCTAACAAGATAAAAGTATGCAGTGCTTCAATAGGAGCAAGGAATCTAAGTAGGGCAGCTGAGCATTCATAAATGAATATGCACTTAGCATTGTTATATATTGTTCTTGATATTTGAAGGGATATGTGCCCACTGTTCTGGACCCTATTGCCACTCTGACACATCTCATCTCTTTATATGAAGTACATTTAATCCCATTGTAAGAAGACATTTCCGGTTGAAGCAGGCGAATGAGCCTTCTGCATGCTGTATATGGGTGCAGTACTACACGTCACTGAGACTGTATGGTGGATCATCTAGCTGAAATTGATGGATAAAACACAGAGTAATTAGGTGTCAAAAATGTATATATATATAAAAAAAGTGTTATATATAATAGTATATGTACAGCTTTATGCATTTTTTTCATTTCCAAATAAGCACATTTTGACAGGTACAGTATCTAAAAGTTTATTTAGAATATCTATTTTACATACATTTTTAGCTGCTTTCTAATTTTAATGGTATTCTTTATAAATATGCCTTTTGTTTCTGTTTCACAGTCCTACAATTCATTGAAAATCTTGCTTAATTGTTTAGCATTGTGGCAATTTAGATAGTTGTGAACACACTCTTTTTATAAGTGGTGCGTACCGTCACAGCGCTATACTAGTATATAGGTGTTAGAAGTAATAGTCCAAATAATAGCCTACAAATACGTATGTAAAGTATATAAACATTCACGTATATGAAAATACAACCACCCACAGCAGGTAGATAATATGTCACTTATAACTTATTAGAATAATAATATATAAATGTCCACAAGAATATCAATTTCAATGTGTACCAAAAAAGAAAAATTGTCACAGTTCCACAAATTCCTTATCTGAAGAGTGACGATCCAAAGTCTTTGTTCTTGAATATAGATCCACCAGATGTCACTGTAGGAAAATCTCCAATGTTAATTAGTGGACAGTCTATTTTCAGTGCTGCTTCTTTAAAGTATTGTTCACCACAATACTTATATGAAAGACAAGAAGGGTGGGAAGACAAAGAAGCACACAAACCACTCCTAGGGCTGAAATTTTTTTTTTTATTTTGTACATCAATAGTTCACTCATATTTTACTACCTCGTGATAAGAGGTAAATTGTTAAGCTTCAATACTTGTCCACCAACAGGTAATTCAATCAATGAATCCCAGATAGAAAAAGTCAGGTTTATACTCAAAAGGACTGTATCTATTGAGTCTAGGAGATGTGGGGTATATCTAAGCCTATTGGGACAGGAAAACGCCTTTATATAGACTGGATGGTAGATGTCCCTGATTGCACAGTCAGGGTATATTGACTCCTGGCTATGATCAAACTTCAACACCTCGCTATGTGACTCCTATCTATGTATATAATAAGAGGGTATAAAATGTTATATTGATGCAGAGCTGCTGGGTAAGACACACACTATTTGAGTGGGCACTCACCATTCTACAATTTTTTTATGTTATTGAGAAAGCTTTACAGGGATAAGTATTAATTTTATTATATAAGCAGTCTTTTTTATCTTTATATTTATTTTAGAATTTAATAAGCTAGGTATGTCTGAGGTGAGGACTTTTTTGTATGCTTCTTTAAGTATGAGATTAGGATAGACATTTTCTTTTAATCTACTTCTTAGTAGCTTAGCCTGCTCCTTGAAACTTATCTCAGAGTCAATTTTTTGCCTAGCTCTTAAATACTGGCCTATAGGTATTCCTCTTTTAAGAGGTACCAGATGTTGACTGGGTCAATTGAGTAAGGAATTTGGTAGAGGTGGTTTTACAAAATATAGTTGTGTGAATTTCACCTCGGCATCTTTACAAATTTTTAAATCTAGGAACTCAATTTCATCCGAACCAAGACATTTTTATTCACATCATTCACAAATGATGAGAATTCAGTTTCACTGAACAACCAAAGGATGGAAATGTCAAAAATATAACCACTCCAAGACACTTTTTTTGGTAAATCCACTCATAGCATCATCAAAGACATAGACCTCTTCCCACCACCCTAAAAATAGACCTGCATAATTTGGGGCCCATTGCAGTCTCTTAGATACTTCATTGGCTTAGAAACCCACTGTCATATTACCACAAACTCCCTTGGGAAACTGTTATACAAGCATATGATCATCAGCAATCAGTAGTGATAATACAGCCGGTTGCTCAGCAAAAGAAGGACCAATCAGACTGAAGTAGTTTAGTAAGACTATCCCTCAACAAGGGTCCAGCTTAAATTAACATAACATAATTCACAGCTGAAAGTTATTGGGCACCAGCAGCCTGATTAGTAGAGGATTCCTTACAATATGGTTCAGAACTTGCAAAACAAATGAACCAACCTGCAGACAGTGGTGTCAGTACAAGTGAATTCTCTTCTTTCTGAGTTACAAATGCTAGAACTGCAGGTTCAACTCCCTGAGAAGTTTAATAGATTTAGAACTCAGTATAGGGGTTTTCATAATGTCTGTAAACTGTAATTCCTCCTTAAACCTTGCACCTGTGTTTTGATTTTGTGAGAGTTAGAAATGTGATCACATTCCTTTAGGGGCAATCCATAATGTGGGCTCAAAACCTCCTGGAAAAAAATATGCTAATATTGGAGAATCTAAAGGCCTTCTGGGACACAATGGTGTTCTCTATAAGGTTGTGACATCTGAAACTGAGCTGCTTAATCTATGCCATGGACCGAGGACCAGAGAAGAATTCATGGTGGAGTTCTGCAGGTGATCAGCAGATACACAATGAAATTAACATGCATTACTCCATGCAAGATGCAACAAGTCCTGAGGAGGTAAGCCTGCTGTCTCTGAGACTCCTCTAAACATCCCTCTACCTAAACCGGGATTAACTAATTTCTACATAGATGTATTGTTGCAGTAGGAGCAGAACATTTTGCAAACACAATCCATCATTGATTCCACCTTCATCAATTACACCTAATTCAGAACTTGCAATAAATTGTGGTTTCAATTTAGTGCCTGTTTCCATGCATATGATTAATGGAATTCACATCAAATCCAGACCTGTTACTCAAGAATATTTTGTTACTCATGACCATTCATCACAACCATCAGGAGCTAATTTAATTTGGTGTTGTTTCCTCACCTTTGTTTCTGGTCTGCCTTGGCTACAACTTGTTAAACCCTTCTTTAATTTGGATTGGTAGACAATTTCATTCGTTGCTTAAAGATGTCAGTTACAGTGTATTATTCCTGCATTAGTTCCTACTCCTGTTTATGCTGTTACTTGCTCCAAACAAGAACTTTTGCAAAAAGTTTGCAGATGTTTTGACAAGAAAGCATCATATGTTGTCCAACCTCTCAGGGTCTATGACTGCGCTCTTGATTTAGTTCCAGAAGCTAAGATTCCATTTGGCACAATATTAATCACTTGCTGAACCGGATTGCAGACTATTAAGGAGTATATTGAGAAAGTCTTATCCATCCTTCCACGTCTCCCTTGACTTAGCAAGGCCCAGTTGGTATGTGCACATAAGGGTTTATACACAATCACCTATCACATATATAGTTGTGAGCAGGCGAGCCAGCCAGAGCCGTTGCTCACGCTTGTGGGCTTGCGCAGCGAGGGCCACGGGCAAGGGCCTCAGTTGCTGGCATGGAGCGCCAAAGGCGCTCCTTGCCAGCAACTGCAACCCTTGGAAACTTTACGTCGCAACGCAAACAACACGACACACCAAATGCGACCCTCGTAAACTTTACCTTGCAACGCAAAAACCATATGAGACACGTTACCACACATTACTACCTCGCATTACGGCCGCAACTCGCGAACATGACAAAATTAAAAACACAGTAAATACACACAGCACATACATAAAAAGCTTACCTACAGCAAGGGGAAGCATCCAGGACCTCAAAAAAACAACTTACACCTTCATTTAACTAAAAATAAAAGAGTTTACACACTAAAAAATTCGCTAAGCGAGAGAAAAAATGGCTGCCGAACAAAATGAAAATGAGGCTACAGCACTCTAAACACACAAAACACCACAAGAAACTCGCAAAACACCACAAAACACCTACGGATATTTCGCTAAGACTCATACCACACATTACCCGCCATTTTACGCCAATGCGGAAGTACACAACTATGCTAATGGTTTCGTCTCGCGCACGCACACTATTACACTGCACACATTCAGCACGCTTACACAGCAGCTCAACACCACTAATGCTGCAGCAACATCAAAACAGATTGCCAGCTCTTCAACACAATGCTTCAAAATAGGTAAAGTATATTCATTTATTAATTGTATTATATATTTCAGTAGTAGACACAAAACACCATTAGCTACCTTACAATTTCATTGCCGTCATTTTTTGACGGGCAATTCGCTAGTTAAAATATAGTGATTAGACACAGACAACTTCTTGGGAGGATAACTAGCCACAGAGTTTATTGGTAAACACAAACTGATAATAATAACCATAACAATAATTAACATAACCACGTGAGGGGAGGAGCCTGGCCAGAGACAGTACGCCCTACACCCTGAACCCTCGTCCAGGGCCTACCGTGTTGGAACATCCGTACCACCGTAGGGTAGGATCTCACCCGTTCTACCACTGTCCCGGCGACTCCCCTCACCACCCGCCGCTGCGACAAACACATAAACATAATTTGACATCATATAATATACATTTAATAATAACCAACAAGTGCTTTAAGACAATATAGAAGATAATAGCTCCAATTTTCCATTACTCATCCTTATTTTATTTTATTTTTTATTTTTCTTTCTTTATGTATTTATTTAATTTTTTTATTATTTATTTAGCAACATATACATACTTTAGACAACAACACCTTAGGAATGGGTGGGTGGGTATCTTTACACACGGCTAGCTGGGGGCATAATGGTGGAAATGGCGGCAAACTCCTACATCTGACTCCCCTCCCCCAGCTAGCCACCTCCTACCCATACCAGGGCCTGCCCAATCAAGTGGCCCCTCCTCCTAACCCCCCTGGGGTGGTCTACAGGGCCCTTCATGGCTTAGCAAGGCCCAGTTGGTATGTGCACATAAGGGTTTATACACAATCACCTATTAATATATAATGATTAGACACAGACAACTTGTTGGGAAGATAACTGGCCACAGCGTTTATTGGTAAACACAAACTGATGTAATAACCATAACAATAATTATCATAACCACGTGAGGGGAGGAGCCTGGCCAGAGACAGTATGCCCTACGCCCTGAACCCTCGTCCAGGGCCTACCGTGGTTGGGTAGGATCTCACCCATTCTACCACTGTCCCGGCGACTCCCCTCACCACCCGCCACCGAGAAAGTGCAGAATACCTTTTGCGGTTTCGACCCCCCCAACAAACACCATGGCCAGCCGCATACCCCCTTAAAACACCATCACTCTGACTCCGTACCTTCTCATGACATTTAGCCCAAGCAGTGCTGAACTCGAATCCAACTGCTTTCTTACACGATCAATCATGTAAATTGACGTACAAGGCAACTACGACCATGCCTGATCCTATTAGCTTCGATAGCCTGTTGCTGAACGGGTGTATTAACAGGATCACTACTACGAGTCGGGTAATTACCAAGGTAGGAAGCGGGAAGTGCCACCTGCTACCCGCTTCTCCGACTGATGTCATTACCAAATCCAGGGACACTGATTGTACTAACAACCAAACCGGGCTGTAGTGAAAGCACCTGCATCCTAACCCCTGCGCACCAGCGGATCCCCTTTGTGTTACTGGGCACCCCCAACTTCTCCAATTTACCACTTGTATACTCTATCGCGTACCCAGCACCAAAGTGCCCATCCTGGCACTCCCACCAGCAGTCTGCGGTGCGCACCGCAAAAGGACCAGTAAGCCACCCTGTCCTGCCACCTACTTTTTTTTTTTTTTTAAACCATCTGCTCTCTGCATTATCGCTACCGTGCCCAGCGTGCCCAACAACGTAGTCTCAAACGGGCCGATACATAATTGACAGTAAACCTCCTGCCCTGCGCTTTGTTATCCGAAAACACGCTTTCACGTCCCTCACTCCTCTGCTGACAAGCCTGGGTAATTCTATAAGGTAAATACCTTGTAGCACTAGACACCCTCCCAAGCTTATATATACCCCTAAGAATTGATATAACCGAAAGGGGCAGAAGGAGTGGTGCCTCTAACACAACACTCAGCTGCCTCTCAAGTCTTTCATTATCTGAAACTCACAAACTAGCATAGAGAGAAGAATAACCTTGACCAACCAATGAATACCTATACTATTCAAACCACTGAGGGTTAATCGGATGCACCCAGCAGAACCCAAGATGGATACCACTAAGCCCGACCCTCTGCTGCCGAGCCCATCCTAGCCAAATCCCCACCGTATTCAGTAACCTGCTAACAGCAATACAAAGCCAACCAACATATAAGCCATAACTACAAGGCAATAACTAGTGTAAACCAGTCTGTGCAGTGAACCCCAGTGACAAAATCACATATAAAAATGCTTGTCCGCATATCACATTGGTATTATAAGCATAGGTGCCCTTGGCAACCTGATGCCAGCCCCTCTGCTTAACCACGCACACCTCCGCAATCCCTTGGTTTATGTCCACACACTGCCCAGGCCTCCAGTAGTCTAACTGCAACCCCCCAAGTCCATAAAGAGGTAAAAGTATAAAATAATGCAATAGCACCACAAACCTCAACCAAAAGCGCACTACCGGGAGAAATTGGCCTTATAACTCCTAAGGCCTAGCCGCCTCATGAACTACCCGCTTTGCTAAAGCCTGGTAACGCAACCAGAATATATGGGCTTATGGACCCAACCACCAGGTAACTCCCCAAGGGCAGTAAAGTTGAAAATCTATAAAGCAAGCAAGCAAGTGCTGAACTTGGTGCCGTTGTTGAAGATACACCAAAATACTTTCATAATAACCCATATCTACTCCTCAGTCCGCCAATTGATAAACCAGCGCAATGTTACGGGAAGGCCCCTTATAGAAGTTGACAAAACAGGCAGATACATAACTTCCCTCGAGGAGAAAATTTGTAACCCGAAATGTAACCCCACGACTTACGGCTATTAATTCGGCCGAAAATATAAATTTGATATACTTCAGCAGACCGTGCTATCCCGATACCGGCACTACATGAGTTAATACATATACTGTACTACATGGCATGAATATAATACCCGGCTTTATGAATATTCCTAATACCGAATACAATCTATAGAATACCATTAAAACATCTAATACTTGAAATAAATGCCATTCTTAGTGTTGGAAGCCAACAACGCCTATACAAGGCCCCGTAAACCTGTAACTATGGGATAACTAGATGTATATACACATACCAATCACTCTGTTTACAGGCCTGCGTCTCCAAGCCATAGCCCACGGCACAAATACTACCCCAGCTCTAAATAAGGCCAAATAGAACACCTATAGTTAACTTATTGTTTCCCCTGGACCGCACAAGAAACTTAAATACTCTGCCCATGGAGCGAACCCCTAACATGTATGATATTAAGTATACTCCACACTATGATAGCAGGAACATAATTAATCTAGTCCTGATATAAACCTGCAGCCCTAATGGCCAAATACATAGGTAAGAGGAGATTAACCCCCCTTTCTAGACCGCCCAGAAATGAGTTGAAAAAACTCCCCCTGCAGGCTGACTTGTAAACCAGCAACCTTAAACGTTAATGGCCCTTTAGTTAACAGGGTAATAGTCCCAGCTTCCCTACCCCTACTAAGGCCACAAGGGTAAACGGGGTGGGGAGCACCTGTGTCGTGATAACCGTATACTGCCTAATACCAAGCCTGTTGTCTCCCGGACCTAAAGGCCAAGAGCCGGGCCTAAGGGGTGAAAGCTAAATTGCCCCTGGGAGCTGCTAGGATGCGAGCTCCCACTGACAAGTTGCTGAACCGTACAGTCTCCCTGCGGTCAGCCAGCGTTCCCTTAACACTGTGTGGCAAGCCCGCATGGGAACAGTACAAAATCCCTAGATCCCCCGGGCTCCTCCCCATTCGATGACGTCACATGTTCCCGTCCGGTGGACCGCTGGCGACTAAAGCTCAGTTTCCCGCTCTTGCATAAGCTGTGAAACCCTCTGCGATGCCTGAGTCGCAGCTGACCATAATAATATAATACTATTCCATAAAGTCCTTAATAAACCTTTGCTATATACTTTAATAATCCCCAAAAATCTGCTAAACTTCCTACCCCTGTATGTGCCCTAATAGTAAATATCTGAGGAAAAGGGGGTGAGGTTAAATGTAAGAAATCAAGGGGTTAATGTGAAGTGCTTTGCCTGTGGAGAGGCTGTCAAGGGCCTTAACCCCCTCACTGGCAGGCTGGTGTGAGCTGTGAGTTGGCAGTCTGGGGTGAGCTAGTAGTCTGATGTACATGTATATGTGTTTAACACACTACTGACAGTTTTAGGCAGTGCTACACATTTACCTGCAAGCAGTCAGCGCTGACATCAGGCTGTGTAGCATGCTTGCAAGGAAAGACTACAACACCCATAATCCCCTGGCTCACCACTTCCTCATATGGTGCAGCACCACACTCTGGGCCAGAGGATTGCAGAAAAGGATATTGCTCTGCTCATACCCGACTCCACAGGCTGGCACACTGTAGTGATCACTGGGTCCCAGCTCATCTGCAGGTCTATCCCCATCAGCTTCCAAGCCACAGCAGGCAGCCCACGCTGAAGGACATCAGAGCACAGCAGGTGACTGTGTAGGAGGGGAGGGAAGTGTATGGGAGAAAGAAAAAAGGGGGCAAAGAAGGAAAAAAGGGAAACAAAAGAAAGGGAAACATGGGGGACAGAGGGACCTATCTTTACACATGGCTAGCTGGGGCACAATGGTGGAAATGGCGGCAAACTCCTACAACTGACTCCCCTCCCCCAGCTAGCCACCTCCTACCCATAGCAGGGCCTGCCCAGTCAAGTGGCCCCTCCTCCCAACCCCCCTGGGGTGGTCTACGGGACCCTTCACTTTATGTAGTAGGATGCTACATTGAGACTTATTAAATTGCGATTCAGCAAATCTAAAAGAGCTCTATTTAAGCACACAGCATATTTTTTTTTACAGAAGTTTTTAGTTAGTGAAGACCTTGTTTTTGGATAAAAGCTCTCTCTCTAAAAACTTCTGTAAAACAAATATGCTGTGTGCTTAAATAGAGCCCTTTTAAATTTGCCGAATCGCAATTTAATAAGGCTGCTAGCATTGATTCCAAGGAACTAAATGCTATCACCATAAAAAAAAAAAAAAATGTCCACTCCATTTGATTCCTGAGCTACAGTATTAAATCAGCTCTATGCAGCTACTTTCTTCTCCAAAATGGACCTACTGAGGGCCTATCATTTCATTTGAATATGAGAGTGGGATGAATGGAAGATTGCATTGCATTTAAAACTCAATATGGGCAATTTGAATATTTGGTCATGCCCTTTGGACTCTAATTCTTCTGCCTTGTTTCAGCATTTTATTAATGATATATTCAGAGATTTGCTGGATGTCTTTATAATCATATTTCTGATCTAATATTTTCTAATCTGTTTGACATAACCTGACCCATCTCAACCTTTCTTTTTAGAAGTGCATCCATTAGATTCAGCAGTTTTAGCTGTACTGACTCAACATGGACCTAAGTCTCTTCTCCATCCTGTAAGCTTCTTTTTCAAAAGATTAACCACTAAAGAACAAATGTATGATGTGGATAAGTGGGACGATTGGCCATTAAATTGGTCTTGGAAGAATAAAGAATGAGCAGCTCATCCAGTCATAGAATGCACAAACCAAGGCAAAATGTGAGTATTTAACCTTGCAATAGACCTCAATTCATAGACAGGCTAGATGGGCGCTCCTTTCAAAACTCTTTTTCTCTCTCCATATTACCTATTGACTTGGAAGGAAAAATAATAAGGCTGATTCTTTGTCTAGATTACGTGAACCCTTTGCCTCAGTGATTCAAGGAAACAAACCAATCCTATCTCCATGTTTTTTATGGGTACTCAAGCAGCTGATTATAAATACCAATGGGAAAAACCCCACTGGCAGGATGTCCAGGTATACAAAAGACCTAGGAAATGGTTAGTCATCAATTTTAGCGGGCAGCCTTAAATAAGTCTGTATCTAATTATGTTCTCTCATGTGATATATGCACCCAAACTAAAAACTCACATGTCCGTCCAGTTGGTCTCTTCAACCACTACCCACAAATACTTGCCTTTGGCCTTTTTTTATTATAGATCTTCTGCCTTCACGTCAGCATACTGCTATAATGACTGTAGTAGTTCACTTGAAGAAAATGGCTTATTTTATTCCATTTCATAAATTACCTACTGCCCATGAGACATCTGACCTCTTCATCCGTGAAATAATATGATTTCTTGGGATACTTGAACAGGTACTGTCTGATAAAGAAACACGATTCACATTGAAATTTTGGAAGACCTTCAGTATGTCTCTGAAAATTGAACTGACGCTACCTCTGCTTTTCTTCCATAATCCACCAAGCGAATTGAATGCGTTAACCAAACTTTGGAACAACGTTTTTGGTGCTTCACTTCCTCTCTCAAGAATGATTGGCTGCAGGTTCTTCCTCTGACAGAATTTGACTACAATGTATAACAATCATTTAATATATGTTGGGTAAAAGAGCGATAGAAGCCCTCCATCATACATTAGTACAATAAATAAATAGTACATATGTGTTCCCATTTGAATGTCTTAAGCAAGTTAAAAAAACTGCTTCCAGCTCAGAATTCCGAGAAAAACAGTTATCACACTGCATTCTGGGAAGCTGAGCTGGGACATGCAAATGTGCCCACAAATGCATTGCTCTTCAATCCATAGCCATTTTCAAACATGGCTTCCTTTAAGCTTATGCCTGCTGTATTACACAGCTTTGATTTAGTCAAGGCTGGATTTTACACAAGCTGAGAATCCTATCCATGTACAGCTGTTTCAGGCTTACTGGCTATCATCAGCATGGAGCAGGATCTCAGCTTGTGTTGTGGATCTTATGAGTAGGTAGTTCACCACAACAATCATTTATAATATGGTGGGCAAAAGAGCAATAGAAGCCCTCCACCGTACAGTAAATAAATATACATCTGTGTTAACATTTGAATGTCTAAAACAAGTTAAAAAAAAACTGCTTCCAGCTCAGAATTCCAAGAAAAACAGTTATTACACTGCATTCTGAGAAGCTGAGCTGGGACATGCAAATGTGCCCACACATACCTCGCTCTTCAATCCATATCCATTTTCAAACTTGACTTATTTTAAGCTTATGCGTGCTTTAATGCAAAGCCAATTTTGGATTTTACACAAGCTGAGAATCCTAACCATGTACAGCTGTTTCAAGCTTACTGGCTAAATGCCGATTTTTGCTAACCAGGCACCTCTCCCAGCCTTCCTAATTAACCTAACTGCCCGCGATGAATACGTAACAGACACTGAATCCCTGTCAATACCATCATTAACAGATAACCCCTTAGTATACGACAAATGATGAATAAACCTAAATTCACCTATCTCCTTCTTGGGGACCAAGCCTAATTGAGAAATCCTCAAATTACTCATGAGAACCGAGTCAAAGGGACTCACCATTCTGCCTTTTGAAACCTGCCCCATCAGCTTATCCCATACTAAATCTGGCCTATCCCTTGAGGACTTTAAATTTAGCGGCTTACTCAATGGCTCTATTTTTGACGCTGGAATTAAAATCCCTCAGAAAAACCTTGCTCTAACAACCTTGCATCCTCCACTCTCCCCGACACACTAGCGTACAGCCTTAACCACACTTCCATGTTTCTTAGCTGCACCTCCTGGCCTGAGTTAAAGGCTGTAACCCCTACCGGCCTTAGTGGGGTAACTACTGTATCTTCAACCAGCTACCGACGTCTCTGTCATCCCACTGGATACTAGGCCTAACTGCCATACGCTGCTGAAACGTCTCATCATACTGCCACCAGGCTAATCCCCCATACGTACGATGAATCCCCTCAATCTCATCTAAGTAGCAGAACAAGGATGAGCAACACTTGTCGCAACATTTTTCTCCTCTTTCTTTCTTCACCCACTTTCTTCAAATCATCTTTCTTGTCATCATGTTTAAATTCTATGAAGCTATCTAGCGGGAGCAATGAGAATATCTCTATGAACTCCCGTTTCCATATAGTCTCCCTGACCTCTTTTGATACATGCTCCCCAATATTGAGCAGAATGCTGATTTCTGCAAACTGATACTGCCTCACTCCCTACCAAAGGGGCCTTAATGGCCTCAGAATCCCCAATTGCCAATTCAACATTCTGATCCCCACCCCTTGAAGGACCCACCTCCACTAACGACTGACAACCCAACTGAGTGTTGCTCATTCCCGTATCTTGACCCACCCAAGCTTTACCTGGGCCCAAGTCCTTGCCGTTTGTAAATTGTGACAACAATACTGTTAAACCTGCCACTAACTCATTAACCTTACCCACATTACCAGCTTTCTTGTGTGTATTTGCGGTGAACTCACCAGTGTACCCCTGGTCAGTAGATGACGAAGGGGCAGTATCACCTGCAGGTAGACTCCACTCTCTGTTCCTGCCGTTAGCTTCGCTGTTATTCTTTCCTCCGGCTGAGGATGGACGCACCTCGTTCCTGCTGTTGTCTTTTTCGCATCTCACTCTCCTGGACGGTCTTTGTACCCTCCTGTCCTGACCAGAAGGCAGTACCTGGTCCCTGTAGCTTCTCTCTCCATGCCGGTATCTGTAAAGACGAGCACAACTTTCCCTGCTCCTATATCTACGTTCATGCTCACCATGCTCCCTCCTTCGGCTCTGTGATATCTTCAAATCCCAGCATGTATGTGGCCCACCTCTGCTTAATTCAATGGAAACAGGTTGCATAGAGTAGCACTGTAATTAGATTGCAATTGCATTCACTGATAAAAATCTCTGAATATGAGCCTTTGTAGGCTATAACATAAAATAAAGCAATGCCTTAATCACAGGAAGAAACATGGTTTATCACTGCTGCTAATGGTACACAAATACAGGCTTTGCTCCAATACAGGGAAATGACACACATTCCTCTATTAAACACATATTCAATTCAACAGTGACTCACATCTGTAGGCACTATTGTGATGTAGGTAATGACTTACTCAACATGCAACAAAGATATAACCTCCATTAGCCCTTACTCATGTTCAGCATTATTTGTGAGTAACATAAAGCTAATAATGTCTACGGAAAAATACATTCCAGACTTCTTGGAATGCTCTACATACATCACAGGCAGTGGAAACTGCTTTCAGATTTGTACCAGCTGCTCAGTCAAACTGAATAAGTCACCATTTTGATCAGTGCAGATGACTCTTGCATTAGCTATCACTCATTGTTGAAAAATTTAATTTTACCCTTTTGTATTATGAAGTATATATTTCAAATTCCTCTTCCTGAAACACTGACATTTTAGTTATGGTTGCCAGAGTGTTTCACAATCCTTAATTTCAACAAAGGAATATGCTATATTTTAGCCACTCTCTTTGGTCAACATACCAAGTCTAAATTTTTTGAATCTGTCAAGAAAGAAAATGAAGTTGCTTACTGTATTTTTAAAGGACCTCATCTTCAAGGAAGGATAGCTATGGGTTGGTCGCATATGGATTGATCTCAGTCATACTGATGTTATTGTTGTTTTCCTTAATTACTAAGGGCCTCATTCTATTAGCGGCCGCAGCCGTTGCAGGGCCGCAAGGACCAGCCGCAAGCTATTCTGCTATTCTATTCCCTTACGGCCGGGGATTCCGGCAGGCTTGCGGCCGGTGCCTTGCTATCTCTTGCGGCCGCTCGCGCCGGAGGAAAGCCTTTGATCTAAAACGGCCGCAAGAGTTTTGCAATTCAATTGCTCCGGGAAACCTCTCTGCAAGGCTAAAAGCGAGCCGCAGCTTACTTGCAGGAAAGAGGTCTCGCTAGCACCAATTAAGCACATAAAATAGCTCAAATAAAGCCATCCTGCACTTTGAGAAGACTATAAAGGGATTTTAGGTGTTAGAAAAAATAGCACATAATTATCCTGTACTCAAATCCGTAAAATATTTTATTTTTAATATCCGTAAAATATCCATGTAAAAAGTCCAGAGTGCTTGGAGCACCTCAGACACGCCCACGCCGCAGCCAGAGAATAAACAGTTAATTTGAACTCGGGTTTGGGCAGATGTGCAAGCTTGAGAGTGGGTTTCTTTTAATCCTCATGTCCCCCAATATGATCCCAAGCATTTACAGAGCTGTACAGTGCAGGCTTGAATTTATTTTTGCGTTTTTATATTTCACAGCTTACGGCCGGTTCCAAGATATGCGGCCGGCCGTAAGATGAGATCCTTGCGAGGCCGTATAATAGAATCGCGAGTTAACTGAACCCCCGCAAGGAATCGCAGCCTTACAGCCGATTTACGGCCGATAATAGAATGAGGCCCTAAGGCATTATCATTTTAAGCATAATTGTATACAATGGAAATGTACACTAAGACCCTCATTCAATTGCAATTTTGCCAATTCAATAGGGGTCTAAATAAGCACATCACATATATTTTTTAAAGAAGTTTTTAGTTATTAAGCATCTATTCAAAAGCAAGGTTTTCACTAACTAAAAACTTCTTTAAAAAATATATATTATGTGCTTATTTAGAGCCCTATTCAATTGGAAAAATCGCAATTGAATGAGGGCCTAAATGTATGGCATATAACAATACACATATTCTATGTGTTGAAGATCCTCTCTCTAACAACTTACGTTCTAATTAACAACTGTCAATCAACTGATGCAATTGTAATCCCACAGGAAAGAGGGCCAATATAAGATAAGCCTTCATAGATGGAATTGGCTAATGAGGTGGCAAAGCTGACAGGTGGGGATATAGCAACAAAAGTTTTTTTGTTTTTTTTTCAGAAGGGTGCTTGGACCTGGATTTCAGCTTCGGTCCCACGCTCCCATGAAGACTCTCATACCTTAATTGCCTTAATGGCTTTTGCCAGTCACACCTTTTGGGGAGGGAAGTTTGCTCAGTATGGGATGGTGGATACTTGTTGATGTTACATGACCCATGCATGATCCATTCAATGGCTAGGATGAAATAACCAGACTGACACCTGATTGGGAGTACAAATGGGCCACAGCTTTATTAATTAACATAATTTAACATAACCAAATAAATACCTTAGGAGGAGGAGACCGGCCAAGGTCCGTGACCTCACTCTCTGGGCCTGCACCCAGGGTCACCCAATGCCTCACAAGGCTGTATTCCCCCCTTGCAAAACTAGGGCTCGTCTTACTCCCTCCCTAAACTCCAACGTCAAAAGTTACAACCCAATTACAGTCAGATGCACCCCATCAAGAAGGAAAAAATCATCTACATCCCCACCTTAAAAATCCCGGTACCTAATTGAAACAAAACCCAATTTACTAACAAAGCTCGCAATCTGTTTATAATTTTTTGATGAGCTTTGTCAATTAACCCAAAATCCCTGGCATTCCTCCCTGACCAAATAATAAAAAGGCCGGAAAATTTATCTTTCAAAATTTCCACATCTTTTTTTTATTTCCCTTAACATCCTTTTCATAATGCCCAGATCATTACCCCCAGCGTGAAAAAGAATCAGGTTTGGACCTCCATAGCGATGGGCGTAAGTCTCCAGCAGCCCACTCACCTGCGATCATCGCAAGCCACAGAACCCGAACCATCCGACCTGCAGGTCCATTTCGGGAATGCCCAGTTGCATTGTTCCTGGTAACTGCGGCTAACCGATGGTCCCAGTACACATACGAATGGCCGATAATCCAAAGCTGCTTTCTTGCACCTGAAGTGCAGATAATAATCTGTTAGGCTATTGTTGCAGGCCATATGTAGGATCTAAAAAGCTGAGATTCCTTTCCTCAGGTAAACCCAACCTGGCTGCCTCAGTGGCCGCCCCTATCCAAAGGTATGTGTCCCAAACTTGGATTGTTCAAAACCCAAACGCTGTAGAGATAGCTTTAAGATCTTCTCAAATTGGAATCGAGACAAGGTCAGGCCATTGGCTTGCACCAGCAATGGACCACGGCACCCTGGCCTCTGTTGAAGGTACAACCTCACGCACTCATAGTGGCAACATTCTGTGCCTACCCTATGCAATACTACTTCCTTCCCTATTCCTTTCTGGTCGGTTTTCGACCTCATGAGCCACAAAACCTCCCCCCCCTCCCCCTCAATTAGAGCATGCACGCTTGAAACGGCAGGTGGTGCCCGTTTGCAAATGCCTTGATTGAAGGCATAGCAGGTTCATACGCACTGGTGCTGCACTGGGGTTTCTTCCCCTACCCAAGCCACTCCGAAAGGGCAGTTTAGCCCGCATTGGGGTCATGATATTTAGCCAGTATGCGAGCACCTTGTCACTCCATGACATCAGTGGTCTGGTGGTCATATACTGACGGAATTCTTTGTCGTATCTCCACCAAGCCATGCCCCTGTATGTCGCCCTCACCTCTGAAACCCCTATCCATCAAGTCACAGAACCGTGACATTGGCAAAAGGGAACAGGTGACCTCCAGTTTGTCCAGGGCACAAACCTCGGTAGGTCTCATGGAACCCTCAGACACCTTTTCTGTTAAACCCCGAAATCTCGCAACCTGGGGGAAATGCAGCCTTGCATAATCCCAACATGTGAGGGGGGGCAGGTCAGCAACGTCATGAACTCTGTCAAGCTGGCACCCAACTATCAGGGGGAGGGGGGGTTGTCGGGGTGGGTAAACTGCGCCGTGGAATAACCAGTTTGTCAGTCAACTCTTTTCTTTTTCTGACGTACTAGAAAACACTAAGTGGCTGTACCTGGTTGTAGACTTTCTAGCCCTGGGTTGCCGTGGTTCCTTGGCCGTGACCGGAATGTCCTCAATCACCACCTGGCTTTTGCCTGTGGTCATCTCTTCCATGACTCTGCTCCTTCTTCCTTGCACTTTATCCAATGTCATGCCGAGTTCTGTACTGTCCGTGCGTCGTCCCTGCAAAACACCAGCATTGCTGTTATCATGTGCAGCTGAAGGGACCGCAGTGTCATCTGAGTGCAGAACTGTAGGAGCTTTGTTAGAGCTCCTTGCTTTTCTATTTCCCCTATTAGCCTTACTCAGGGGGCTGCAATGGGGTATAATCAGGCGCTGGGGGCAAGGGCAAGTCTGTCAGCAAAGTATCAGGTGGTGGCCGGATTGCGAAGTCCTCGCCCGTCCTCCTAGATCCACTACCTGAGGGACCGCTACTCCTAGGTACAGAAGGGGATCTAACAGGCGGGCTAACCACCCTAATGGCACCCAGGTCAGCAGCCATTGCAGACTGCGTCTGCGGAGAATAGTTGGAGATATCCTGCTGGGGGAGCCCAACCTATCTAGAATCCACCTAACCCCATGACAGAGAGCCCTTTCCCTGACTAAATCCAGCAGCTTATCTAAATCTGCGGCCTGAATAGGATCCATGATGACCAGCCACCAATTATGCCAAGGCCAAACAAAAAATAACTTACCCCCCCCCCAAAAAAAAACTGTACAAACAACACAAAATAGGATTGAAACAATTTATATGCCACTGAAACTGAGCCCAAATTGATACGAACGGGAGCTCTGCTGCATGCAACTATCCTGTAGAAATGGCTGCCGTGGAGTGCTGCAAAGCGCGCCAAAAAAGGCAGAATTCCCGCTACCCGCCATATAGCGTGCGCCCAGTCTCCGCTGGGTCACGCAACGCTATGTCAGACCCAGGGAGCCTGGGACAGCCTTGCGTTGGCCAATATTTCACCTCATTTGTCAGATGTAGGTTGAAAGACAAGCAGTAAGTACACTACTGTAAGGAATCAGTAGTACTACTAAATACTATGTACTAATGACTGCATACATTTGAGTAGCACTGTTTATTCTATGTCCTTAGCAAGCCACATCACTTAAACAATTAGTTTAGGGACCTACTCACACAACAGACAATGTAGGAGCTTAGACCAGTACCTGCAGCTACAAGTTTTGTCAGAAGTAGTTCTAGATGACTGGATCATTTCTAATGTAGTTCTTTACAAAAAGATTAGTAGGGAGGCCTCTAGTAACTACCTGCCAGGAAGTTTGACATCAGTATTATGCAAACTAATGAAAACTCTTTTGAAAAAAAAATAATAATACCTAAAATATGGGAGATCCCATAAGACTAATCTAATAATTCTTTTTATTACATAGCCAAAATTATAAACCAGGGTGGAGAAGTGAATGTAGAGTATCTAGATTTTAGTAAAAACGTGTGACACACGTTAAAATAATCAGTAAACTTCATAATCTAGTATTGGATTCTCATAGTTCAGTGGTAGGATATAGACTGTAGCACATTGGGATACAGTAATTAATGAAATACAGTCAGAGAAAGGGATAGTTACCAGCAGAGTACCATATGGCTTAGTGCCGGGGCCTGTTTTGTTTAATATATTTATTAGTGACTAGAGAATTGCCCATCAAAAATGAAAGCAATACAATTTTAAGCCTGGAAATGCTGTTTGCCACACAATGCGAGGTTCTCCCCTCTCTCACTTGCATGCCTTTGGCGCTCCTTGCAAGCCTCTCTCCATGCCTACTTTACAGGCCTCACGATGAGCTACTCTTTGGCGTTTAATGCAAGCCTTTTTCTAAGTCGTGTGGGCCTCGCAATGAGTGCCCACTGCACTCATTGCGAGGCCCGCATTGAGCCCCTTTGGCGCTCATTGCGCATGTGCAAGCCCGTAACTTTTAAACATAGCATCCCAATTACGACAACTATTATATGTGATATTACTAGGGAGCTTCAAGAGAAGGTTTGTCTCTTTACTGATGACACACAAATGTGTAATGGTAAAGATTCCAGGAAGAGTAATTCAAATGTGTAGTGATTTACTACAACTTGAGCAATGGTCTTGTATGTGGGATCTAAAATTCAATGTCAATAGCCTCATTAAATTGGGGCTACGTTTTAAGACGTAGACCGTAACAACTCCAAATTGACGTGTTACGGGTATTAAATTAGCCCTGTAACTCTGCTCGCAGCGGACTTTGTGTGTTAACACGAAGGACGGGCGAGAATAGGCTACGTGCTGAGCAACGTTGAACTTTGCGCACGTAAATCCTTTGATCTGACGAGCACGTAACTGCTACTTGTTCAATTCAGCTATTACATTGCAACGTGTTCACACGTAACACGCAAATGGAGCCCAAAGTCCATTGCGTGCTCGAGAGCACCCGCAAGGGGGGTAAAGTCCAATATGTAGCACTTGTAATGCAAATAACAACACTCTACTGTACATTTATTATAAGGGAAAGTGATGTTAGGTCTTAGAATTAATAGCACAAAATTCTCAAGCCCGCAAATCGGCCCAGAAAAATACTTTATTTCATGTTTATATTTTGTGTAATATCGATCCCTGCAATCAATGTGTTACGACATATACTGTAACTCCCATTTAATAGAATATCATATTTACAGCTTTATTTATATTGCATCATATTTGGAATGTGGGTGCGATCGCAAACTGTAATTGAAGCACATAGGACTTCGAAATCTACCCTCCCCCTTTTCAGTGAAAGTCAAATAGCGTCTCTTGCTCTTAGCTCACAGCCCATTCTAACGTATAATGGCCACATTTCAAGCATGCAGCCCTTACGTGCTACACGTTGGACTTGCAAAGCTGGAATTTAATATGGCCCTAAATCCAAAATTAGGTGTATCAGCCACAAAAAAAAAAAAACAACCAGAAATACTTAATGGTAAGTTGATGATGGCAATAGAAGAAGAAAGGTGTTATGAAATCATATGATATAAAAATAGGCAAGCAATGCAACATAACTGCAAGAAAAATAAGTAGAATTTGTTAATATACTGGTAATTAGCAGCAGAAAAAGAGAGGTAAAAATACCACTCTATAGATTCTTAGACCTCACTGTGCCTAGTTCTGGACACTGTATTTTCCAAAGGATAATAACAAATTTAAACTTTTCAAAAAATGGCACATGTTTTAAAATATAAAACTTATAAGGAAAGACTTAAAAGGCCATTTACCTCACTGTAGGTGCTCTTCAAGGTGTGAAAGAGCACAAAATTGTATATTAAAATGATCTTTTTTTTTTTTAGTTAGACTAATAACACCTAAGAAATCTACAGTTTTAGGTCTGTTTATAAACACATTGTGTCCTGCCTACTGACAGTAATAGCATATGCCAAACCTGATGAAGGCACTGTAAATGCAAAGATGTATAGAACTTAGGAATTCAGAGAACAGTTAACCCACAACTGTCCTATTTAGGTGTTTCCAGCATTCCATTCTCTGCATAGCTGAATTTTGGAAAGGTTAACTTTTTTTTGCTTATGCTCACTGCACAGAGATGTTGTTGTAGGTCTGTCTGGGGCTTGCCAGTGACTCATGTAAAAAGATATTTAATCTATTAATCTCTCAGTGAAAAGATTCAAAAATTCTAAAAGTATTTCAGCATGCTTTTATGAGATATTTACAGTGGTGTGTTCCAAATTGTATTGATATGATATAAACCTTCAATATATTAAAGGATTTTAAAATGTTGGAAAGGGGGGTATATTCCAGAAAAAGAGAAACTCAAGAACAAGAGGTCATAATTTGAAGTTTAAAGGAGGAAAATGTAGGAGCCATGTAAGAAAAGACTACTTTACAGAAAGGGTCATATATAAATGGAACATGCCTGGCATAAGCATAAGTTAGAGTGGTGTCCACTGTACTGCATGCTGGGTGATAGTCCTGGTATTCTTGCTTTGTCATCATGTCTTGGCGAGCCTGTTGTAGTTCTTCTTTATTCGTAATAAACCATAATATTAACAAATATGTGACTTGTTAAATCCATTGCTGTCTCTGTTTTTATTGGTAAAGGAATTTTTCAGTCCAAAACTTTGTTAACTAGTAGTTGGGGATAGGGTCAGAATACTGACCATTTTTAGCTAGACAATGATTGGGCAAAAGAGCATCCACAAGCACAATAAGTAACTTAGCAGTGCAAACAAAATTGACTCAATCTATGCTGTTAACTGCTACACTGAAATTAAATGTGTCATAGTAGTTAAATACGTTTCCCTGTGTTTACCTTTTTCTAATCTAACACACACTGCTTATATCAGACACACACATTGCATTGAATAATTCTATACACATACAGATTTATTTTATTTGAAATTCAAATTGGTTTTCCACACCCCCAGAGCTGCTTACATAGGCACAGTGAACCTCCAATTATAAACACTGCATTTGGGTTCAGTGTCTGGCTGCCCCTACTCCTTCTAGAGGGAGACTACACATCCCATGATTCCTTCCTGCTCAAACTGCCATCACTGAATGTTACAATGTATTAAAATGTATTAGCTGATTGGCCAAAACCCATTTATGAATTGTATGCTAATTTTAGCAGAGATATCCAGGGGTGGCAACTGACAAGAGCAACTGCTTGCAAACTCAAGAGATTTAGCAAACATCGGGGTGAGTTTGTTAATGTTTATAATGGTATATTTTCATGCAAAAATGTTTTATTATTCACTGCTGATTTTTCTTTTTCAGATGCATTCATAATCTAGATAATTTAAGTATGCCTTTGAAGTCATTTTATCAACTCAAACTTCCATTGTATTTTGTGAATGCTGGATATTTGTGAAAAGTACACTTTGTAATCCGTGAGCATAAAACATTTTTAGAAAAAATCTTATTTTTTCTAAAAATGCTTCAAGCCAGGAGGAATTGTGGAATATAGCTAACATGTAATATAGCTAACATCATGCTTCAAGCCAGGAGGAATTGTGGAATATAGCTAACATGGAAGACTCTGGCACACGCAGAGTATGCAAAAATGATGAATTTCTCTAAAAATGCTTTTTATCATGTATTCAATGCTTGCTAATTTTGTTAGTTTGTTACATACTTTATAAACAGGTATGTTTTCCTAAATCACAGTTCTATACATTTATTTTTATATATCCTTACAAAAATCTCAAGCTTCAGTGGAAAAAGATCATTTAAAAGTATGAAATGAAGTAGGTCAGCCAAGACATACTTATTGTCATCTTCATTTGGTGAAACTGTGAGGCATTCTGATAATTTATGGTCTAGACAGAAATAACCTATATCTATTAAAAAAGCAACAAATGCTTTGTGAATGGCCAGTTTGCTATATCTCCACTTCTGTCAGATATGTGACACCATCATGGGTATGAGCAGAATTACAGGTAAATCCACAAAATAGTTACTGTCATAATAATTTGCAATCATCTGGTACTGGCTTAGCCACAAATGGACACTTATCTATCAACTATTAAATCAAATATTTTTATCAATAGGCCGATGTACAACTACACTGATTTGCCCAGCTATTATTCCAGCAGCACTTTCACAAATCCTGGCTTATGAGGGTTAATTATGATGTCTCAAAGTTCAGGAAGGTTATGCCAAGACCTGGAAATATACGCTGTGGAGAAATTTAAGGTTGAGCTCAATTTGATTGAGAGCGACACTGACAGATTTACTTCATATTACCTGGGAATTAAAAAAATATATATTTTTAGCTATTTTTATTATAGCTTTCATATGTCATTGTATGATATATAGGGTTAACATATATCTTACCTATTCCACCAATACCTTGTTTAGTTTTTGTAAATAACAGTAATTTATATATTTTTAATGCATAACATATTCAGTTTTAATATTTGAATTTTTAACACAAGAACAACAGAAACAGTATATAAACCTGTTTGTTCGACAAAACATGGTGTATTTCATGGTTTAATGATAAAGCTATTTGATGAAGAACAGTGTTAGGTAGACAATTGAGAAAAAAACTTTATATCTAGAAAAAATATTTTGTTAATGATAGTTTTAGTACATATTTTGTTTTTTAACATAATATTTAAGGTAACTACAAAGATCTATTTAAATAAACTAATTTTCATTAAAGTTTTGCTTATGTGTTTTTTATTATGTAATAGAAAACCTCTCAACAGTATTTTGGAACAGTAGGCAGAAAGTTTTATTAACATTTTTGTTCTGTATATTAATTTAATGCATAATAAAACATTCCAATGATTGTTTAACCAACAAATAAAAAAAGTTACATTAAATACACAGTTTCTATTTTTAGTAACATTTACTGAGTTCTATTGGATATTTAAAATGTAGCTATTTAATAAATGTTTAAACAATTACAAATGAATTAGAGCATAATATGCATAACAGTTTTTCCATAAATGCTTTTGCATTTAACCAGTGGAGGAGCTAGTAAGGGGAGGGCCCTGGTGCCAACATTTGTATTGGGCCCCCCCTGTGTTGGCAAACCTACCTTGGCCCCCACCAGCCCTCCATCCCTCCACCCTGGCCCCTACCACCCCTCGACCTTGGCTCACACCACCCAGCCCCTCCTGGCCCTCTTGTTGCCCTAGTTGTCCTCACCAGCTCCTGATCTTGCCTGTCCTGCCTGTGCATGGGGTCTCCGTGGCAGGAGGGAATCGCAAGTGATGTCACGTGTGACATCATTCAGCATTCCCTCCTGCCGTGGAGCCCCGATGTGACGGCAGGGGAGGCAAGATCAGGAGCTGGTGAGAACAATGGGGGCCAGGAGGGTCTGGGTGATGTGAGCTAAGGTGGAGTGGTGGAGGGGCCAGGGTGGTGGGGGCCAGGGTGGAAGGGTAGTGGGCGACATGATGGGGGCCAGCATGGTGGGGGCCAGGGTGAAAGGGTGGAGGGGACTAGGATGGAGGGATGGTGGTGGCCAGAGTGGTGCGGTGGTGAGGGCCAGCAGAGACTAGAGTTGTGGGCGCCTGGGGTGGTTAATAAAAAAAAGCAGGAGGAGCCAGGGTGGTGGGCCCCCATCTTAGAGTAGGGCCCCCTTGTATTGCGCTGGGTGCAGCAGCGGTAGTTCCACCCCTTCATTTAACTCAGTGTGGAAGAAAATAAACCATAATTGTGTAAAAAGGTTACCATGTTTATTCACATAAAATTGATATAATTTCTCCTTAAATGTGAAAACCATAATAACATAACAGCGATTAAAAAAAGACTATTAGTTCATCAAGTTCAACCTTTTTTGTTCTCCTCTAATCCTTGTAATATTTGAATTGCTTGTGAATTGATCCAGAGGAAGGCAAGCAAACACCCCAACTGAAACATTGACAATTGCCTTGTAAGGGGGAAAAAAATCCTTCCTGATGCAAAATATTGGTAATTGGATCACTTTCTGGATCAATACCCCTATTTCTCTATTTAACCAACATTACTCTGTATGCGCTTCTTAATCAAAAATGTATCTAACTCCTTTTTAAAGTTATCCATTGAATATGTTGTTACAACCTCATATGGTAGAGTTTCATAGTCTGACTGCCCTTACTGTGAAGAAACCTTTTCTTTCCTTAAGGTGAAATGTTTGCTCTTAAGGGATAACATCTTGTCAGTTGAAAACCTCTTGGCACAAAAAGTTCTCAGCCTTATATTGACCCTGTTTTTTTTAGATAAGGTAATCATATCCTCTCTTAGGTGCATTTTCTCTAGAGGAAATTTGGTTAGTCTTCTTTTCCTAGCTAGTTTCCTCCATTCCCCTTATTAGATTTGTTCCCCTTCTCTTGAAATGGCCTGGGTGTTACGGGCTATACATCCTTGCAGTTAAAATCAGAACTTACAGCCCATCAAAGCCTTTGATCTTTCACGTGTGCAAGAGATACGCTCACTAAAATCGCAAATCGCTATTCAATTGCTACAATCCTTCAAGACTGCACTCGCAGTCAAACCCGCAACTGGCAAATGTCGGACAAAATCTTACAGTTTCCAAATTGGACACACAAAGGGTTTACCGACTAGTTTGCAACACTGCAAAACACTATAAAAACACACCAATGGACATAAAAAATGGCCAAAGCAATGGAAGGCATTAGAAATACTTGCACAACAACTCCAAACTATCAAATAGTAAAAAAAAAAAAAAAAATCTTCATATGTTGTAATGGTGATGCATATGCCAATACGAAAAGTCATGCTGCAAGATACTGAAAGCTATTAAAGACACACTACCTGATTAAATTGCAACACAAACATATGAACATAACTGCCATATAACCCTTTCTCACTCACAGAGGCTCTAATGTGGAACCTAAAAATACAAAGATCATCTAATATACATCAGTCATCACATCTACATTGAGAAAACAAATAGTGGCCAAATTAGAGCACAATCAGAAATGGACAAAACTGTGCATTCATATTATGGGTGTGGTGTGGGCGGATCCTGGGAGGGCAAGAGGCCAACAGACAGGCCATGATTTAGGTGAAACCCGGGAACCAAAAGTGAGGCAACTAGTATTAAACAGGTGCTTTAACATTGCTTCACATGTGTATTCACACAGTGTTTCACCTAAATCATGGTCTGTGTGGTGGGTCCTGGGGAGAGGTTTGATAACCACTGACCTAGGGGACGTTCTCACCTACTAGTGCTTTCTGAGCACTGGGCCCACACCTTCCATGCCTGCACGTTTCCTCCATCTACCACTGCCAGGAGGTATTGGATTAAGGGGTACGTCCAACTAGGGTGGCTGTGTAGCACCTGATGTTGGCGGTAAGGGGTGAGATGAGGAGGCTGCATTCTCTAGTTGCGGTGGTGGTGGAGCCTGTGGAACCAAAGAGAGAGAGTGTTGATGTGGCCTTCCGCCAACTGCACTAGCCACTCCATGAGATGTGTCTGGGCTTGTCTGTCCCTATGAGCCTTTTGCTTATACCTCTCTGTCCTTCGATTCTGCCTTCTCACCTCACCATATAGTGATCTGATGCTGTTGACTTGATCGGTAGCAATATGATTCTGCCTTTCAAGCTGGGCTGTCAGTCTTTGCATTACTTCATAGTTCCGATCATTATCCATGCGGATGTGCCTCAAGAAGTCCCTCAAGGTGGTTTCTGAAGGGCTGTGAGGTCTGTCACTAGACATAGTTAGACGGTGGATGGGCTGTGGTGAAGCCAGGTGTTGCCAGTGTCGAAAGTGTAACGCGTGGCGATGGTGTTGCCATTGGCGATGGTGTTGCCCATGCAATGGTGTTGCCCATGGCGATGGTGTTGCCTGTGGTGATGGTTTTGGCCCGGTCTGTTGGGGCATCATCTATTGTGGCAACATCTGTTGGTACATCATCTGTTGGGACAACATCTGTTGGGACAACATCTGTTGGGACATCATCTGTTGGGGCAACTCGACATCCCTGCAGGTGGTTGATGGCTCCACAACATGTCTATTGGTTCACATGGCTGGGAACGTGCTCACGATGCATGTGAGAGCCAGGGGGTGTTCTCCACAATGGTCTTCCTGCTGATGGGCTAGCCTCCTGTGATGGTCCCGGGTCTTCGGCTTCCTCCACCACCTCCTGCATTGGTGATTGCGGTTCCTCCTCCTGTGGAGCCACCGACCTTGGTCTCTGCAGCCGGGGTATGCCTCCTGTGTACTGAAAGGAGAGGACAATAGTATTTGAGTATTGATTCTCAAAACAATGGTTTGCTGTGTGTTTCTATATCCCTGGGACATATAAACTTTATTGACTCCAAAAAACACTGTATTAAAAACCATGAAACCCCAGATGACCTGGTACACAATACCATCGGGATCAATATTTGGAGTGCAATGATATGTGGTACAGTACTTTGCAATTTCTTGCAATTGGTGATAATAGGGACTCTCAATGTAGAAAAAAATATCAATTATTAAACGATGGAGCATGATAACCAAGGTCAGTTGTAGTAGTATACAGCAGAAATAGATGGAGAGAAAGAACAGTAATAGATGGGAGAGAGAACAATTTTTATTGTCACGGATCCTCCTACCTGAGGGCAAACCTATGTTAATACCCCATTTCTGACTTATAGCCCTGAAGTTATACCACAAAAAAAGATCTAAATTGCAAAGAAGAGAAAATGATACATCAATTAACTAGCAAGATGACTAAATTATCCAATCTCATTAGTTGGAGATAATAGAACTGCCTCTGAGAGAACCAGATCGTCAAGCCATTAGAAAAACCTTAAACAAATATTGGTACCTACTAACTCAAGATCTAACACTACACAAACTACTATCCACTAAAGCCACAGTTACCTATAGAAGGGGAAGTAATTTGGCAGATTTACTAACTTCTAGATTCTATGACAAACCGGGCACGTCCAAATCATGGTTAAAACCCACGAGAGGCCTATTTAGATTTGGCAGATGTAAGGCCTGCAGATACATTAAGCCAAAAAAAAGAGTTCAAACATCCTGCAACTGGAAAAAATTATGACATTAAACATTTTTTTAATTGTAGCTCTACAGCAGTTGTCAATAGTTTACAGTCTCCCTGCAATCTGATTTATGTGGGGAAAACAATCTGCCAGTTATGCACGAGGATATTGGAGCATGTGTATGCAATTAGAAAGGATCTGGACACACCAATATCCAGACATTTCAGACTATTTCATTATAAACAAGTAGATAGTCTGCAAGTATGTGTCATAAACAGTGTCCAGTTAGGACCTCACAAAGGTGATACTGACAGATGCCTTTTGCAGAAAGAGTCAATTGCCTTATTACTTACAATCCCAAAACCCCAATGGCCTTAACAATGTTTTTTCCTACTCAGCATTTATTTAATATGTAGGCCGAATGGACCAGTTATTGTTAGTAGACATTCAGCCTCATTAATTTGGAGCCTCTTAAGTCCTACGTGTATATTGTACGGGCTGCATGCTTTAAATCTGGCCATTTTACGTTGCAGTTAAATTAGAAGTTATGAGCGAGAGACGCTAAATCGTTAACAGTTCTCGGCCATCGGAGATGCGGGCTAGAACGCAAACAATTAAGCAAGCACGTAGTTACAGGTTCAGATGGAGCCAATGGCACAGAGATCATCATCATTACTTCACAAGAAGATGGAGGATGGATTTCAAAGTCTTACTGGGCTCAATTAGGAGCTACAAGCGGACCCACATTCCAGTCATAATGCAATATCAATAAAGCCGCAAATATGATATTCTATCACATGTAAGTTACAGCATATGTATTAACACATTGATTGCGGGGATCGATATAACACAATAAATATACATGAAATCCACTATTTTTCTGAGCTGATTTGCGGGCTTGAGAATGTTGCGCTATTAATTCTAAGGCCTAACATCAATTTCCCTTTCAATATTAGTACAGTAGTGTGTTTTTATATGATTTACAAGTGCTACGTATTGGTCTTTAACCCTCTTGCGGGTCCTCTCGAGCACACGTTGGCCTTGGCCTCCATTTGCGTGTTACATGCTTGCTCGTGAGTGACGACGTTGCAATTTAATAGCTAAATTGAAAATGTAGCGGTTACAGGTTTGACGTATCAAAGGATATACGGCCGCGAAGTTCAACTTTGCCTATTCTTGGCCGTCCTGCGTCTTAACACGCAAGTCCACTGCAAGCTACATTGCAGAGCTAATTTAATAGCCATAACCCGTAAATTTGGAGTTACGGGCTATTTTTTAAAAAGTAGCCCCAATTTCATGAGGCTAATTGTCCATCATCCATTCAAATATGAACCGTCATCATAGTCATTACTATATGTGACAATACTGTTCAGCTGTTCATCTATTGACATTCAGTTCAGCATAGAGTAAGTGTCATAGACAGTGTTCATTGGGGACCTTACAGAAGTGATAGTCAACGGATCATCTACTTCCTCTATAAAAACAGTCACACAAAGGTTTTTCTTACTTACCATCTATTCAATATGTAATTCTGACTGACCAGGTTTTATTGGTGAACACCTGTCCATGTTAGTGTGAGCCATATTTATGGTCATATATGCCTACATTGCTTAGCTATTTATCTATTTCTTTTACTCAGAGTTCATTCTTTAATAGCATTATTAGTTTCCATCACGATGATTTACATTGATCACTTAGCACAATAGGCTTCACTTATGTTTTGCAAACTTAGGTAGATTTGATGTTTTTATTACACATTGATACTTACTATAAAGAATCCTTTGATTAATTAAATTCCATTTTTAGATTTTGGTTACTTTAGATACAACATCTCAACACCTCACACACACACATATTACTAGGTTTGCTATTAAAGAATGAACCTTCAGCTCCCTCCACAGATTTTCTATGGGATTAAGGTCTGGAGGCCGGCTAGGCCACTCCAGGACCTTAATGTGCTTCTTCTTGAGCCACTCCTTTGTTGCCTTGGCTGTGTGTTTTGGGTCATTGTCATGCCTGAATACCCATCCACGACCCATTTTCAATGTCCGCGCTGAGGGAAGGAGGTTCTCACCCAAGATTTGACAGTACATGGTGCCGTCATCCTTTGATGCGGTGCAGTTGTCCTGTCCCCTAAGCAGAAAAACACCCCAAAAGCATAATGTTTCCACCTCCATGTTTGAAGGTGGGGATAGTATTCTTGGGGTCATAGACAGCATTCCTCCTCCTCCAAACAAGGCGAGTTGAGATGAGGGTGTTACCAATTGTTTTCTTGGTGACTAAGGTTTCCGAACTGCAGTGAGATCATTAACAAGATCCATCCTTGTAGCTCTGGGCTGATTCCTCACCATTCTCATGATCATTGAAACTCATTGAGACTGACAGTTATTTTGTGTTTCTTCCATTTGCAATAATCGCATCGACTGTTGTCACCTTCGCACCAAGCTGCTTGGCCATTGTCTTGTAGCCCATTACAGCCTTGTGTTGCTCTACAATCTTGTCCCTGACATCCTTGGACAACTCTTTGGTCTAGGCCATGGTGGATCTTATTGATTGCTTCTGTGAACAGGTGTCTTTTATACAGGGAACAAGCTGATTGTAATGATATAGGAATCACAAAGTTGTGGAGACCAGTAGCCAAGGTCAGCAATAATCCGGTTCAGCAACTTGTAGGTTAAACAGGAACAAGCTTTTATTGAAGGGATCAGGAACCAACAATAATCTGGCAAGGTACATTTGACAGGAAGTGCCTTATATAGGCCAAGGACCAGACACCTGACCAGACACAGCTGAAGAGACTTAGGTACTGATAAAATTGCTAGCAGAGTCAAGCTTATAAGGTCTCAATGGAATTCACAAAAGGCAGGCTGGCGCAGTGGTAGGGAAGAGGTATAGCAGCCTGGGGACCAGGGTTCAAAACCCAGCAGAGTCAATTCCTCACATTACCCCCGCCTCTATAGGTGCAGCCTCTGGATGCCCTCTTACCTGGTTTAGCAGGGTACTGCACATGAAAAGACCGAAGTAGATCAGGAGCGTGAATATTGTCCACTGGTTCCCATGAACTCTCCTCCTCACCATAGCCTTTCCAGTGAACCAGATACTGAAGTTTGTTACGGAAGATCCGGGAGTCAAGAATTTTGTCCACTTCGTACTCATCCTCACCATCCACGAGGACTGGAGGTGGGGCAGGCAGGGCTCGGCCAGGGAAAGTATTTTCATGAACAGGTTTAAGCAGTGCAACGTGAAACACTGGATGTATTTTCATGAAATTCGGGAGTGGCAAACGGAAGGTGACAGCATTGATCTGAGCAATGATCTCAAAAGGTCCCATGTACCTTTGACCAAATTTATGAGAAGGAATCCGAAGCTTAAGATTCTTTGTTGACAGCCACACCTTGTCACCAACGCGATAGACTGGGTCCTCCTTTCTAATCCTATCAGCAGCTCTTTTGTAACATTCCTGAGCCTCCAAAAGAGTCTCTTTCAACAGTGCTTGGGAATCACGTAAGGCGGTTAGCCGGTCAGTGACAGCAGGAATGGAAGTAGTAATTGGGAGACTGACTAGAAAGGTCGGATGGTAACCATAGTTGGCAAAAAATGGGCTCAAAGAAGTGGAGCAGTGTTGGGCATTGTTATAGGCAAACTCCACAGTGGGTAGAAAATCCAGCCAGTCATCCTGCAGGTAACTAATATAGCACCGCAAATATTGCTCCAAAGTCTGGTTGGTTCGCTCAGTCTGTCCATTACTTTGCGGATGAAAAGCTGACGACAGATTTACATTAATACCTAGATTAGAACAAAAATGTTTCCAAAAACAAGACGTAAACTGCACTCCCCTGTCAGAAACTACTTCATCAGGCACTCCATGAAAGCGAAATATTTCCCGAATAACCAGGTCAGCCGTCTGTTTAGCTGAAGGGAGACCACGAGCTGGTATGAAATGACCCATCTTAGTTAAACTGTCCACAACAACAAGAATGGTAGTGTGTTCCTTAGAGGGAGGTAGTTCCACAATAAAGTCCATGGATATAGATCCCCAGGGACGATGAGGAATCGGAAGAGGCTGAAGCAAGCCAACAGGGGATGAGCGAGGAGTCTTATGTCTGGCACACACATCACAAGAGGACACATACTTCTTAACATCCTCATGATACTTCGGCCACCAAAAGGATCGGGCAAGTAGGTCTTGCGTCTTTCGGATTCCTGGATGACCTGCTGGTTTTGAGTCATGGTAGAGACGTAAAAGGTCCAGTCGCACTGACTCCGGAGCAAACAGACGTTGTTGAAAAATCCAAAACCCATTAAGCATCGTCATATGGAGATCACGAGGAGGATCACGAAGAACTGGGTCTTCAGCGTAGCCCTTTTTAATGCGAGACATCAGATCAGAAGGAAAAGCAACTCCTATAAATATATCCTCCGGCAAGATGGTGGTCTTGGTTACGGTAGCATGAAGGGGGTCAGCTATTCTAGACAAGGCATCCGCCTTACCATTCTTGGAGCCAGGACGGTATGTAACCAAAAAATTAAACCTTGAGAAGAATAGGGACCAGCGTGCTTGTCTAGCTGACAGTCTCTTAGCTGATCGAATACATTCCAGATTTTTGTGATCTGTGAGGACAGTAATTGGATGGGTAGCTCCCTCCAAGAGATGTCTCCATCCAGTGAAGGCAGCTTTTATAGCCAATAGTTCTTTATTCCCTATGTCATAATTTCTTTCTGCTGGCACCATCTGGCGGGAATAGAAGGCACACGGATGTAACAGCATCTTAGGTCCAGTCCTTTGAGACAGTATAGCACCAACAGCTGAATCAGAAGCATCAACTTCCACAATAAATGGTAATTCTGGCTGAGGATGTACCAGGACGGGGGCAGATGTAAACAGAGTCTTTAATCGGGAAAATGCGGTATCAGCCTTATCGGACCACTGAAAAGGAGTCCCCTTACGTGTGAGTTCAGTGATCGGTGTAATAACGGCAGAGAAATTCTTAATGAAACGCCTGTAAAAATTGGCAAACCCCACAAATCTCTGGACATCTTTTTCATTCTTGGGGATGGGCCAGTCCAGCACAGCTTTAATTTTACTTGCGTCCATAGTTAAACCTTTAGGAGTTATGACATACCCCAGGAATTGAATTTCTGTTTGTTCAAACTCACATTTTTCTAGTTTAATGTATAGGTGGTGGGTACGAAGGCGCTCCAGAACTATACGGACCTGTTTTCTGTGGTTTTCAAGACTATCAGAGAATATTAGGATATCATCCAAATATGCCACAACAAACTGATCCAGGAGATCTCGTAGTACATCATTGATAAGATGCTGGAAAGTTGCAGGGGCATTACAAAGCCCAAATGGCATTACTAGATATTCGTAATGCCCGTACCTGGTTCTGAAAGCTGTTTTCCATTCATCATTTGGTCTTATGCGAACCAGATTATATGCCCCCCGAAGATCAAGCTTTGTAAACATTTTAGCTGAGCGAAGTCTCTCCAAAAGTTCAGGAATGAGAGGCAAGGGGTAGCGGTTTTTAACAGTAATGTTATTAATGTCCCTGTAATCAACGCATGGCCGTAGGCTGCCATCTTTCTTTTCTACAAAGAATATAGGAGCTCCTGCTGGGGAAGTAGATGGTCGAATAAAACCTTTGGCAAGATTTTCTTGTATGTATTCACGAAGAGCTTTCAATTCAGGCTCAGAAAGGGAATATATACGGCCAAATGGGATAGCAGCCCCAGGCAACAGCTCTATTGGGCAATCATAAGGCCTGTGGGGTGGAAGCTGATCAGCATTCTTCTTATCACAGACATCTGCAAAATCCCGATATTGTAGAGGAAGCTTAGTCAAGTTTGTAGCAACCATTTCATTAATTGTTGTGGCAACAGGTGTTACCTTAGTGGGTTGACAATTCATTAAGCAGTGTTCTGAAGGAAAGGACAAAGTTCTGATCTTCCAATCAATCTGTGGGTTATGCAGAGCAAGCCAAGGTACCCCCAAAATCACTGGAAACTGTGTTGAGGAAATTAGGTGGAAAGATATAGTCTCATGGTGATTCACTTCCAGAGTCAACTTTAAGGGCACAGTCTCATGTGTAACCGGGCCCGACGTAAGTGGAGAACCGTCCACTGTCTCCATTAACACAGGTGAAGAATTAGGGATAGACTGAATTCCATTTCCTGCTGCAAATTTAATGTCCATAAAGTTTCCGCCTGCTCCAGAATCTATCATAGCTGTAGTTGAAATTTTATGATCACCACATTGCAACGTGATAGGCACCACACAATGAGTATGTTGAGTCAACATACCCTCTTCACCATGAGCCAGAGAAAGCAAGGGTTGTGTGACAGAATCCAGTTGATCTGCAATCTGGGATTGGTGTTGAATCTGTGCACCCTCAGCAGCCATAGCTATTGTTCTTTTGGGTTTGCTAGGGCAATTGATGGCATAGTGCCCTGCACTACCACAATACAGGCATAAATTGTGAGTGCGTCGCCACTGTTTTTCTTCATTGGATAATGGCCCTCTTATTAGATTTACCTGCATAGCCTCAGGCTCAGAGTCTGAAGGTGTTTGTGGGGTTGGAGTAGAAATTCTTGAATAGGAAATAGGAGTAGTACTTGGTCTAAAAGAGCCCTGTCTTTCCAGTCTTCTTTCAGAAAGTCTCCGATCGATACGGATAGCCAAACGCACGAATGCATCAAAGTCAGCAGGAAGATCAACACGAGCTAGCTCATCTTTTATAGCTTCTGAGAGACCTTTTCTGAAGTGGAACCTCTGAGCTGATTGGTTCCAGGTAGTATCAGCAACCCACTGTCTGAATTCAGCAGCATATTCAGCCACGGAGCGCCTCCCTTGATGCAAATGAAGTAGAGTGGCTTCTGCTGTAGCACATCGATTGGGGTCATCAAAAACTAGGCACATGGCCTCAAGAAAGTCATTTAGATTACCCAAGACTGGACTGTCCTGTTACAGAAGAGGGGAGCCCCAAGCCAGGGCTTCATCTTTGAATAGTGAAAAAATAAATCCCACCTTCTCTCTTTCAGATGGAAATTTGTGAGGTAACATCATGAAGTGCAAACGGCATTGATTTAGGAAACCCCTACATTTTTTGCGATCTCCTCCAAACTTTTCTGGCACGGGCAAGCGGGCATCTTGTGCATGTGTAACAGTAGCAGCTGAAACATCACGTGCCCTGTAGCTGGTATACTCACTGTGCATTGACTGAAATTTATTTTGCAGTTCAGCTACCTGGTCCTGCAGCACTTGGATGGTCTGTGCCTGGGTCTGCACAGTTCTTGCAGTAAAAGCAACCTGCTGGGCCAATGCAGAATCTGTCCCGGCGGTCTCCATGAAAGGGCCAGATTATTCTGTAATGATATAGGAATCACAAAGTTGTGGAGACCAGTAGCCAAGGTCAGCAATAATCCGGTTCAGCAACTTGTAGGTTAAACAGGTACAAGCTTTTATTGAAGGGATCAGGAACCAACAATAATCTGGCAAGGTACATTTGACAGGAAGTGCCTTATATAGGCCAAGGACCAGACACCTGACCAGACACAGCTGAAGAGACTTAGGTACTGATAAAATTGCTAGCAGAGTCAAGCTTATAAGGTCTCAATGGAATTCACAAAAGGCAGGCTGGCGCAGTGGTAGGGAAGAGGTATAGCAGCCTGGGGACCAGGGTTCAAAACCCAGCAGAGTCAATTCCTCACACTGATATTAGGAGCACTCCCTTTAAGAGAGTGCTCCTAATCTCAGCTCGTTACCTGTATAAAATAAACCTGTGAGCCAGAAATCTTGCTGATTGATATGGGATCAAATATCTATTTGACTCATTGACCTGCAAATCAATTTATAACTATTTTGACATGCGTTTTTCTTGTGTTTTTTTTTTTAATTCTGTCTCACAGTTAAATATACAGTTAAAATTGTATAGACTGATTATGTCTTTGTCAGTGGACAAACGTTTAAAATCAACAGGGGGTCAAATACTTTTTTCCCTCACTGCAGAAGGATCCGTGTCGATCAAAGGTATCTCTCTCTCCATCGATTACTGTTAGCTATATACTACTACAACTGACCTTTGTTATCATGCTGGATTAAGGGCTCTTCTCCATTGTTTAATAATTTATATTTTTCTCTACATTGAGAGGCCCTATTATTACCAATTGCAAGAAATTGCAATGTTTGTACTGTACCACATACAGTGCCTTGCAAAAGTATTCACCCCATGGTATTTTTCGTGTTTTGTTGCCTCACAACCTGGAATTAACATGGATTGTTTGAGGATTTGGATCATTTAATTTACAGAACATGCCCACAACTTTGAAGATGTTTTTTATTTTATTCAGAAGCAAACAACAAATAGGACAAAATAACAGAAAAAGTCAATGTGTATAACTACAGTATTCACCCCTGTAAAGTCAATACTTTGTAGAGCCACCTTTTGCGGCAATCACAGCTCCAAGTCGCTTTGGATAAGTTTCTATGTGCTTGCCACATCTTACCACTGGGAATTTTGCCCATTCCTCCTTGCAAAACTGCACCAGCTCCTTCAAGTTGGATGGTTTGCGCTTCTGAACAGCAATCTTTAAGTCTGACCACAGATTTTCTAATGGATTGAGGTCTAGGCTTTGACCAGGCCATTCCAACACATTTACATGTTTCTCCTTAAACCCCTCAAGTGTTGTTTTAGCAGTGTGTTTGGGGTCATTGTCCTGCTGGAAGGTGAACCTCCTTCCTAGCCTCAAATCACGCACAGAGTGGTACAAGTTTTGCTCAAGAATATCTCTGTATTTAGCACCATCCATCTTTCCCTCAACACTGACCATTTTCCCAGTCCCGTCTGCTGGTGTTCTTTGGGTGATGTGATTAGTTGGGTTAGCTCCAGACATAGCATTTTCTTTGATGGTCGAAAAGTTCAATTTAATTCTCACAAGACCAGAGCACCTTCCTCCATTCATTTTGGGAGTCTCCCACATGCCTTTTAGCAAACTCAAAACGTGCCATTTTGTTTTTTGCTGAAAGTAATGGCTTCTTTCTGGCCACTCTGCCTTAAAGCCCAACTCTATGGAGTGTACGGCTTATTGTTGTCCTATGTACATATACTCTAGTCTCTGCTGTGGAACTCTGCAGCTGTAGATGTACTGCCTCTCTGATTAATGCCCTCCTTGACCGGTCTGTGAGTTTTGGTGGACGGCCATCTCTTGGCAGGTTTGCTGTTGTGCCATGTTCTTTCCATTTGGTTATGATAGATTTGATGGTGCTCCTGGGGATCATCAAAGATTTGGAAACTTTTTTATAACCTAAACCTGACTTGTACTTCTCAACAGCATTGTCCCTTACTTGTTTGGAGAGTTCCTTGGTCTTCATGGCAGTGTTTGGTTAGTGGTGCCTCTTGCTTAGGTGTTGCAGCCTCTGAGGCTTTTCAAAAAAGGTGTGTATATGTAATGACAGATCATGTGACACTTAGATTGCACACAGGTTGACATCATTTCACTAATTATGTGACTTTGTATGGGCTTCATAACAAAGGGGGTGAATACATATAAGCACATGCCCCTGACCCTCTGCTCCTACAACCTATGTGTCTACATCTGGGGGCACATTTCTCCCTACCCCCTGCTCTGCTACACCTCTAGCTCCCCTCCCTGACCTGCTTGCTATTCTCCCTCTCCCTCCATACCTCTACCTCTCATCACTTTCCGCCTTTCCCCACCCTCCTCCTCTCCTCCTCCAGTGTTCCCCGCTCTCTCCTCACTCCTAGAAGTAGATGCCATATCAAGTGAGCACAACAACATATTGATTATCCATCTTATTCTATCCATCTCCTTCTGGTAGCTCTTCTATCATAGGCCACTTCATTCTATCATACTTAGGTTTATCCAGATTTAGGAGCACCAGAAAACAACATCACTCTTAGCACTGCATAAATAAACAAGCAAAGCATTTATCATGCTCCCTAGAAAGAAATGAAGAATAGGATACTTTGGAGAAAAAAAAGCTTGATTACATGTCTCTCATAGAAAATCTTACCCGTTCAGGGAAGCAGTAACATAGCTATTATATGTTGCTCGTAACAGACTTTTACGTGTAAACTCTTTCCGAAATGGTCACTATGTGTAAACTTTTCCTTGCTATACATGTGGTTTTAACTAAAGTGCTATTATATGGCTACCATAAGAACTTACGGATAATGCTACGTATTCGCAGAAGGCTCTACGGGTCATCGTAGTGAGACAAAACCTTATGTGTTAACTCAACCTCACGCACAAGCAGCTAAACCCCATACAAGAAAACTTCGGAGTGTCATTAAAAACTCAGTAACAGAAATAAACACTGTAAATAAGCATTTTACAGAACCCCTAAATTAAAAATCTTAAAGACCAAAATAAGCCTTTCTAGTGGTTAACCCAGGCCTCTACCTGGTCCCAAATTTAAATACTGGCAATCAACTAATGCTAAATAAAACCTGATTAATAACGAGTGCCAGGCATTAACACATAACCACCTGCGCTACAAATACATTTACAACTCTCCAAACAATAATTCTGTTTTAGCATTGATTGAGTATCCTCTGACATTTAATACCAAATAATAAATCTGAAATTAATATATAATGTCAAGTGTACTGATAATATACCTAATTGTGGTGTTGGCAATCATTGATTCCTAACACTTTAACATGTGATATAATGCTTCAAACATTGGTGGTAAAATCTAGGAGCCTCATTCAATTGAACAATTGTAAGTTACTGGAGCCTGTAATGGAGCCCATAAGCTAATTTGCTATTCAATTGGCATCTTTTTTGCAAGCCGCAAACAGTTTACGGATTACGGGCTGAAAATCCTTGCGGTTGTTACAACCGTAACTTACACCCCATCTAAGACTTTGATCTTTCACAAGAGTTACAAATCGCAAATCGCTATTAAATTGCTACAATTCTGCAAGCCCGCAAATGTTTTCACACCCGTAAACGGCAAACGTAAAAGAAAATCCTACGTGTACCAGATAAGACCCACAAAGGGGTTAAAGACATATCCGTAGCACTGTAAAGGCAAAAAAAAATCAATACTGCACTGTAAATGATGGGAAAATCGATGGAAGACATTAGAATTAAAAAAAACATGTTTTTTTTATTTTTATGTGTCATTTTGGGACTATATGGATCTCGAGAATCAATGAGTAAATACATATCAGGCCACCCATATGGACTAGAACAGTATTGGCATTCATTTTTATTATTTTGTGTTTTGCGAGTCCGATCGCATATTGGACCTCTAAACGCTAATTGATTGACATGTAACCTCCATCTAGCAATTGAATGAGGCTCTAGGACTGCAGGATCATTCTGCTTATGTATTCAGAATATCATAAAGTTATCCATCTGGGCTCAATTAAAGAGATCCCAAATACAAATGCAGAAATATACTGCATCCTGGACTGTTATCAACATAGAACAGACCTCACCTCCATGTGTTAAGAGTATGTGCAGATAATAATCACCCATTATAAAATAAAAAGGCAGACACAGTGAATCAGTTTTTAAAGGTTTACTGAAAACTACCAATTTACAAGAAACACGGTAAACACATTAATAAGATCATTCAGAAATACAATCAGTGTGGTGCAAACTGATCTCAAGGAACCATCAGGCAAGCTTACAATAAAATAAGCAACCTATCTAACCCCTAACGCTATAGAAAAATGCATAACACTTACATATCAGTCATATCTGGTCAATATATCAGAATGACTATAAATTTAGAGAATGGAGGGATTAAGAGAGCATAGCAAAAAAAGAAGAAACAATGTACACCTTTAATAACTAGTCCTTATATTACACACAAAGGTATCTCAGAGTGCTACACATAAGTGCAAATGCACAACCCCCTTATTAGAAGGACAAAGAAAATGGGTGGGTGCATCAGTTTCTACTTATTTCCCAAAGTTGCACTATATACAATAGGGATTAGTTTCTATCGATAGGCATATGGGATGGACTTTTGCATAAAACTTAGCTTTTATTGTATCATAATAAAAAAAACGCACAAAATAAAATATAAATACCGACGATTAAAAAATATATGTACAAATATAATCTTCAGCTGGTAGCTGGAACATTTCCCAAAGTTGCACTATATGCAATAGTAACCTAGACAGTGCTAGGGAATGCCTTGCATATATTATATCTGACTATCCACATATGGTTGCTATCACCATGGGTCTGTCTTTCAAGCAGCAGGTCTCCTACCTTTACTGAAGAGTTCTATATTCTCTATTAGTCAGTCAGATATAGATAAGCACATATATAATATGTATATCCCTGTATTCATATAGCGTTAGTGCCTGTTCTCTTAGCAATGCTGCACTAGTAGGACCACTATTTATCCTCTAAACGGTAATGGGCTACACTGTATGCTTTCCCTAGGTGCTCTCTCATCTCTTCCAGAAGCAAAGAGTATATAGTGAGCGGTTTCTACCACCAAGTTCACAGCATACCAGCGTGTGACATCATCAGATGGCGTCACCTAGTGCCTGACGTGCCTGGCTCATAATACAGCATAGCACCTACATATTCTGTTCATCTGGTAAATACATCAGAATAAATACACACAGCAAGCATCAATTGAGAGTTAAAGAGTTAAATAGCAGAGCAGCAAATTCCAAAAGAATATTGGTTGGAGTATACTATAAACCCCCAAATATAATTGAAAGTCAAGAAATGCAATTATTGTTACAGATTGGAAATTCAGCTAAGCACAGGCAAGTTCTAATAATGGGAGATTTTAATTAACGTGAAATAAACTGGATAAATGAGACCAGCAGTTCAGCTAAGGGGAGCAGGTTCTTCTGTACACTCAGAAATCATTATCTGGCCCAGGTTGTACAAGAACCTACTAGAAATGAGGCTATCTTGGATTTAGTTATCACAAATAATATTGATATAGTATCAAATGTTGAAATAGGACAACATTTGGGAAACAGTGATCACAACACAGTCTCATTTGAGATTGAATTAACAAAACAAAATTGTAAGGGGCAAACAAAAACTCTTAATTTTAAAAGGGCAGACTTTAATGGTCTAAGCAATACAAAGTATGGACTGGGACAAATAACTGACAGGTAAAAATACTGAACATAAATGGAAAACATTTAAATCCTTACTAAATATACATACTTATCACCATATACAATGTGGGAATAAAAGTAAAATTAGTAAATCACATCCAATGTGGCTTAACAATGATTTAAAGATCAAGATATGGAGTAAAAAACAGGTATTTAAATTATATAAACAAGAGGGGACAGAGACTGCTTTACAGAAGTACAAGGAAATCAACAAGGTTTGCAAAAGAACTATTAGACTGGCTAAAATAGAAAATGAAAAATTTGTTGCAAAAGAGAGTAAGACTAACCCTAAAATATTTTTTAAATATATTAATGGGAAAAAGGCCAGGAAGGAAGCTTTAGGAACATTACAATGTGAAACAGGCCGTCTGATAATTAGTGATCAGGAAAATACACATAAGTTATTTTCTTCCGTATGTAGAGGTACCAGGGGTTGGGACATTGCAACATAATGGGGCTACACTACCTTCACCAAATAACTGGTTAACACAGGAAGAAATCCAAGAGAGGTTAGAAAAAATAAATGTTAAAAAAGCCTGGGTCCTGATGGAAAACATCCAAGGGTACTGAGGGAACTGGGTTCTGTAATAGCTAAACCATTATATTCAATTTTTCAAGATTCACTCAACACAGGGTTGCTACCAGATGACTGGCAAAAAGCAGAAGTGATACCTATATTTAAGAAGGGTTTAAGAGCAAATTTGTGGAATTATAGACCAGTGAGCCTCACTTCTGTAGTGGGAAAGATTTTAGAAGGGTTAATAAGAGATAATATACAAGAATATGTATATCTGAACATGATAATAAATTGGAGTCAACATGGATTCATGTGGGATTGGTCATGTCAAACAATTCTAATTAGTTTCTATGAGGAGGTTAGTAGGAACCTGGATCAAGGCAACTCTGTGGATCTAGTCTTTTTGGATTTTGCAAAGGCTTTTGATAAAGGGCCACATGAAAGACTATTGTACAAACTAAGGGATACAGGAATTGCAGTAAATTTCTGCCCATGGATTGAGAGATGGCTAAAAGACAGGAAGCAAAGGGTTGTGCTAAATGGAAAATACTCTGATTGGACTAATGTGGTAAGTGGGGTTCCCTAACGGTTTATTTAGTATTAGGTCCTCTATTTTTTAACATATTTATTAATGACTTAGAAGTGGGACTGGAAAGTAGTGTCTCCATTTTTGCTGATTACACGAGCCATGCAATGTATTATCTTAACGGAGCAAATCTAGAGGTATCTGATATTGAAAGGGATTTGGGAGTACTTGTGGACAACCACCTAGGTAACAGGGCTCAATGCCAAGCAGAAGCTGCAAAGGCAAGTAAAATATTAGCATTTATTAAGAAGGGTATAGAAGCAAGGGAAGCAAATATAATTCTGCCACTATACAAATCCCTAGTACGCCCTCATTTGGAATATGGAGTACAATTTTGGGCACCACTTCATAAAAATTTAATTTTAGAGATGGAAAGGTACAGAGAAGGGCAACAAATCTAATAAGTGGAATGGAGAGAATAAGTTATGAAGAAAGATTAACCAAATTAAACTTATTTTCTCTAGAAAAAAAGAAATATGAGATATGATTACATTATATAAATGCATCCAGGGTCAGTATAATGCTTTGTCAAGTGAGCTTTTTGTGCTAAGAGGTTTTCAACTGAGAAGAGGACATCCTTTGAAGATAGAAGTAAAAAGATTCCACCTTAAAGAAAGAAAAGGGTTCTTCACAGTAAGGGTGGTTATTCTGTGGAATACTCTACCAAAGGTGGTGGTGACAGGTAAATTAGAGAGAGTATTGATCCAGGGAGGAATCTGATCACCAGAATCTGGGGTCAGGAAGGAATTCATTTTGTCCCCTTTTGAGATGATTGGCTAAGTGTCACTTGGGTTTTATTTCTGTTTGCCTTCCTCTGGATTAATTAACAACTAACCCACATATTGCAGATCAGAGGAGATCTTAAAAGGTTGAACTTGATGGACTAAAAGTCTTTTTTAACCTCAATTACTATGTAACTATTATGATGGTGTGTCACCAGAGGGCAGTAGAGAGCCCTTCAAGACTTCTCCCCAAGAGTGAGATGGTTAAGAAGCACCTTAAAATGGTTGGGTGTGGCTGCAATCAAGACCTGCTGCTGCCTCCAGGTGGAGAGTTGTTTGACAGAGCTGGAGTGTGGTGAAGTGTGCAGGGCTGCTGTCAGCGGCTGCACTGAAAGCTAATGGACCAAAGCCAGAAGCTTTGAAGAGAGAGCCTGCAGATAAGAGGAACAGAAAGTCCCTGAAGGTGATGACCGAATGAGGGATCTGCTTAGGAAAGAGAGGACCGAGATACAGAGCCTGAGAGAGAGGTGAGAGAGAAAAACACCTCTGCTGCATATGTTTGGACTGTATGTTTGCACTTATATGTAAGACAGTAAGGGAACTACTGTTTAGTTATGCAGGGCTTCAATGAGAAGCTAGGGTTTTGTTTCTGCCTTCAGTTTTATGTTATATGCTGTTAAAACAATCAGTAAAGTGTGGTTAAATATTTAAAGATTAAACCAATATATATATAGATCAAAATCTTTTTAATTTTTGTTATTTACTAATATTGGTTTAGTCCGTACAATATTGATCTAAGTTGCGCAGAAGTATAGTGTAAAGATGACAGTATTACAATCTCAATCAGATAGATGGAAAGTAGCTAGCCTGATGATGGAAGCATAGGGAACATTTAGTAAACCAGGTCCAAGTTTGAAAAATAATGCTATAACAGCATCCAAGGAAACGTTAAAGTCATTAAAAAAGCAGATTAGAACCATCTGGGAGGTGTCAAATATAAAAAACTACATCAAAAATAAGATGATTCCTCGAGGACTGAGAATTCAATTAACACCAGCGAGGCATCTTCTAAGTGATAAGTTTATCAAATCTTGCACTGAAGTCATCAATAAATATTCAGAGGACCTTATGAAGTTAATTCTGGAAGAAGAACTAAATAATCTAGAAACATTAAATACTAAGGTGGTTGAACAAGGAAAAAACTTTGATAATTTTAAAGATACACTTGAATTTGAAGATGTAAATACAAGATTGGTAAATAATATTGAAAGATTCAAGAAAGATCTAATGCTGAGAAAACAGAAACAATTCTTGAGAGACTCTCAAGATTACCAAACAGGAAAAATCTACAAATTCCTAAGATCTTCAAAAAGAAATAATCAAGAAGATAAAGGCTCATCAGATTATGAGCAATCTGAGAGTGATGATCAAGGAAGGGTTGAAACAAGTAATCATCAGACCCACCAATTATCTCTACAGAGCCCACATGGCCCTTTAACCAAATCTGCGAATAGTAATAACCAGACAACTATGGAACATCATTTTTTAGCCAAGGGGCATACCTGAAAAACTGGCATGGAACAGAACAACAAAACAAGAAAAACAACAGGTAGCCCGGAAGGGGAATCCTGGGAAATCCTGCCATATATTGGATGAAGAACAGGACAAATTAAATAATATACAGCAATAATATATAACATCAACAAGTACGACTCATCAAAAATAAACATTACACACCTTTCAGATTTTGCTCTAAAAGAAGCACATAAATCAATACTAATAAAGGGTTTGTCCTTTATTCCAACAAGCAATTCTAATCTATTTGATAACATTAAAGACGTAAATCTGTTTGTCAGAAAACTGGCTTTGAAGAAATGGCATCTGAACAAGGATGCCTGTGAACTTAACCAATTGGTCGTGGATAAAGACTAGGTAGAAGCCTTCAAAGCCCTCATGGCACTGTTGGACGAACAAAAAGTACCTATAACTGGGAAAAATCAGTATACAAGAAAAAGTAATAAAAGTAAATTTACTCCAGAACTGACAATGTTCAGTAACATACAGTTTTTTCTGGATATGGTGGAAAAGGACCTGATTGAACATGCCAAAACTATGGAGACATATAAGAATGGCATGCATGAGAATATAAGTGCGTCAGAAAGAAAAGCGCTTAAAGAACTTATGAATGATAACATCATTATTAAACCGGCAGACAAGGGGGGCAATGTTCTACTCATGAATGGCACTGACTATCTCAAAATGTGTAATAGGATTCTTCAAGATAAGACAACCTACAGAACATTAAAAGAAAATCCAACACAGAAATTCAGGAAAGAATTACAAGAAATACTGTGGTATTCAAAAGATAGAGAATTGATTGATCAAGCCACGTATGATTTTCTTTTGCCAAAATATGTAACAATAGCTACCTTCTATGCCCTCCCTAAAATTCATAAAGAAACAACTCCAGTTCCAGGTCGTCCTATTGTTTCCGAAAATAAATGCCTTACCGAAAAAATAAGCAAGTTCGTAGATGAACAGCTCAAAGAAATAGTTAAAACTCTGCCCTCCTATCTACAAGATACATTGGAAGTACTCAAACAGCTAAATTATATTACTGTACCTGAAGGAACACTTCCGATTACAATTGATATGGAACAGCTATATTCATCAATTCCCATGATAAAAGCATTGAAGCAGTTAAATACTTTTTAAGTATGCAAAGTAGTGCAAATGTTGAATTCAATGAATTTATTATTAGACTACTTAGGTTTACACTTACAAAGAATTACTTCCTATTTGTCAACTGCTGGTACCAACAAAGCAAGGGAACAGCTATGGGCACATCCTGTGCCCCAAGTTACGCTAATCTATACTTAGGAAGTGTTTGGCGAAGCATTACAAAAATACACAGAGAATGTGTTACTTTGGCAACGCTTCATTGACGACATACTACTATTTTGGACAGGTACAAGGAAGTATTCCTAGAATTCATTGATATTCTGAATCATAATGACCTAGGTCTAAAATGTACACATATGATTAACAACAGAGAATTTGAATTCCTGGACCTAACCATTATCAAAGATAATGTTGGAAAGATACATACATCAGTATTCCGTAAATCTACAGCTTCAAATGCACTTCTTTATTGGTCAAGCCAGCATCCAGTTACACTTACAGTAAATCAGGAATACCTACTGGACAATATCTTAAATTGAAAAGAAACTGCGATAATTAGACAGACTAAGGAAAAGGCAAAAGACTTACAAATGAGATTTAAACAAAGAGGCTACCTAAATCGTGTGCTCAAAAAAGCATACAAAAGAGCATTAATAATTTGGAATTACTCTATAAAACAAACAAAAAGGAAGATACCGAACCGGACACAAAAATACGGTGTATAATGAAATATGGAAATGATTGATCATCAATTAAACAGTTTTTAAAGAAGCATTGGTATATTCTAAAAGAGGACGAAACCCTGAAAGAGGCTTTAACATCAGAACCTTCTATAATATACAGGAGAAATAGAAATATAAAAGATACACTGGTCAAAAGCTACTTTAAACCTCCCCAAAGAACATCTAACTGGTTAACCGCTATGACAGGGTTATTCAAATGTGGTCATTGTAAAGCTTGTAATTACATCCAACCGAGTAAAGAGTTTATAGATCACAACACAGGAAAGAAGTATCCAATTAGGATTTTTTTAAATTGTGAAACCACACATGTAATTTATGTAATGACATGTCCTTGCCATAAATATTACGTTTCGACAACTACAAAGGAGGATACTTGAACATGTATATTCAATAACCAAACATCTGGACACTCCGGTGTCTAGACACATAAATAACTTTCATCAAAATCAACCAGAAGTAATGAAGTTCCAAGTCCTAGAAAGATTATCTATAGGATAGAGAGGAGGAAATATTGACCAGATTTTACTTCAAAAAGAGAGCAAATGGATATTTACCTTAAATAGTAAATATACTAAAGGCCTAAATTAAGGCTACTCTTACTCTGCCTTCCTTTAGGAAAAAGATCCTGTATATAGGTATCCATAAGTATATTCTAGTTTTTTCAAATTTTAATTATTTGTTCACTGTCAACTCTTGAACCATTATATGATGGCTTACCTATAACACACAATACATTAAACACATAGTTCTATATTATACACAATAATATTAGATTTACACATTCTCTTTCCATTTAGACCCTGTTGTCATCTTATGTGTATAATACATTTCAAAATTTATTCACATTCTATTACTATTCATTTAATCTTTATTACAATTTTCTTCTTTTTTTAACATGCTTTAGTTTAGCACAGAATATCACTGTCTAATTGGATAAACTTTCATATATTTAAGTGAGGGTCCATTTAGTCCTATTGTAAAAATAGGTCCTTTACAGTTTTATATCATAGTATTGTATGATTATAATTCTTTCCCTGCTTCATTGTGGCCATTTTTAACTTAAGGGGCATTCCCACAGGGTAGACCAGATCTGTCCTTGGGCTTTATGCGCTTCTTACGCTTTTTGCTTGTTTTGGCCCTAGTTGAGTTTATAAAATTTAACACCCCTTGAATGACGTTGTGACGTCACTGCGCTGACGCACCCACATCAGCGCAACCTTCGTTAATACAAATAAAGTTGACACAACTTGAAATTACGTAAGTAAGCATCAGCGTAAATGCCGTTACGTCATCACGCTATACATCACTACGCATTTAGCGCAATTAATGCCCAGAAGTGTTTTTCGGCTATAAATAAGCCAAAAAAGCCAGCAAAAGTTATAAGCCTGAGAAGAAGTCCCCGGGGAGGGACGAAATGGCCGTTGGCAATCTATTTTCACACCTGTCTGAACCAGAGACTACTGAAAGCTAAGTTTAATACCTTATGGGGTCACTTTATTATCACACTGGATAATGGAGAGCTTGTTTATTGAACAGCAAGTATACTGTTATACTGCTATGTGTTTCTTAGCTCTGATCTAGTAGTGTGATCTTTTTCACATATATACTCTTACAGACTTTTTGTTTTTGTTTTTATTATATATATATAGATATAGGTGTTTGTATGCTCTTTTTTTCAATCCTGTGATTATCAGCATATCCTGTACAAAACAGGACAATCAGTATATTCTGATTAATGAGGATTTTTTACAGAAGGACACTTTATGATGAGGGAATATAAATGTTTTTCATACCTCATACATACTTAAACACTTATAGTATCTCTATATATTTTTATAAATTTTAATCTGCGTAGTTTTCGGATTTTCAGTTTCCAATTAAAGATTTTTTTGTTAATTTTTAAATATGTAAAGGGCTCCATTTTATTGAAAAACAAGGCACAGATCCTGAGAGTGACAGTGAATCTGTCACACTATGTATGTGAAAAAATTAAAAGTAATATGACAAATTTGTAGAATGCTCTGTGTGGGGAAAAAATTGGGAGGAGAAAAAATGGATGAATACAGTTTAAGGTTTACATTTTAGTGTTCCAATAAGCAATCCTGCTATTAATGTTGTATTGACCGTTGAACCATAAAGTAATATAATACAGTTCATATAGTTCATCGGAGCGACACTGTTCTATACAAATGTTTATCTTAAATGGGCATTGAACAGAACATCAACTATAATAGTTGTTGTATTTGTGAGTTTGTCAGTAACGCTATGTTAAAAGGCTTGCGCATGCTCAATGAGCGCCAAAGGCGCTCGTTGACAGGCCCACAATGAGTGTAGGCCTTTGGCACTCAGCGTGAGGCCCGCAAGACTTTGAAAAAAGATGGCAATGTTCACTGAAGGCACTCATTGTCACAGGCCCATGATGAGCGCCAAAAACGCTCATCGTGAGGCTCGCAAGACTGCGAAAAATGCTGGCAATGAGTTCTGAAGGCACTCATTGCCGGGCCCAGATTTAACGGGCCACCATTTTTTTCACGCCCGTAGCTCGGAAGCCATTGGATACCGCCAACAGATGCCAATGAATTCAAAAATGAACTTACAACCTCACATACAGCACAGGAGGGAGAGGCAGGGAGCCTGTGAGTGAGGTTGCAAGCTAATTTGAGGTTTAATAGGCGTTTTTAAAAGAACGAAAATCGGCTAAGCAAGGAAAAAAATGGCAGCCGTATACCCATAATTGTTTGGAAAAAGGCTCAAAATGAGGCAGAAGGTCGAAAGACTTAGCCGCTCGTCGCGAGGCCCGCAAGACTTTGAAAAAAGAACCAAAGGCGCTTATTGCGAGGCACGCATGACTTGGGCAGGGAGAGGGACGAGAAAGACACAGGGGAGTGAGAGGGGGTGGAAAGAGACACAGGGGTGAGAGAAGGGGTAAAAGAGACACAGGGGAGGGAAATAAGGGGAATAAAACAGAGGGCAGGGAGAGGGGGAAGAGGGAGAGAGTGGGAAACAGACCCATGGAAGGGAGAGGGGAGAAACAGACACTGGAGTCAGAGAGTGGGGAGAGGCTCGCAATGAACACATTGGGGCTCATAGCAAGCCTCTCCCGCACGCGTTGCCGCGGGCCGCTCATTGCCACGGGCCTTTCTTTGCCGGTTTAAAAAATCTGCAAGTTTTATGCTTGGGAATACCATGTGTCTTTTTCTACCATCTCCCCCCTGTCCCTTCCCTATGTGTTTGTCCTTTGTGTGTCTGCTGAATGTTTACGTGTTACACGCTGACTGCTGTTGGTTTTATTTTCAAACTCTTTGACATTGTGTATTTTCTAAGTCCCGCGTGCCTGGCTTTGTTCAGCGCTCATTGCAGCCTAAGTCCCACGTGCCTCAACTGCTCGCCCACGATTTGCGAAGGCTCACAAAGTGTCACCAACATTGCAAGCGTTACGGAAACTGACAACTATTATAGTGATGGAGTACTGGTTTTATGGTAGGGTGGATATGTGTTATAGGGTATATTAGATAGGGTCAGGCAAAGTCTATAAAATATTTTGTTAAGATTATTAATATAGGGATATGTAGAATATGTAAATAATTAATGGTGTAAAAAATAATGTAGCAACAAGGAACAAACCTACTTTCTCTACTCTAAGATCCTACTATTTCACACTTAATAAAAGATATCCTCTGCTTCTGTGACTTGTGGGTTAGCTTACGTAGCATGGCACAGTCAGTGTTTGGAAACACATGGCTATATTGACTCCATGTTGCAATAAATACTGATGTTCTTTAACTGGGGTTTCTACAGGAATTATGGTGTTTATTAACTCTGACTTGCTAATGAAGTATATTAGCTGCTTATATAGCCCATAAGGACCTTTGTGGGTGCTACATAAATGTAAGTTTCTACATGAGTTAGCCTGCAGGGGAATTGTAATACCTCAGTAAGTTCTCACGTAAGAACTCACATAGAGCCGAGGCAGCCTTACTGGAGTTCTTGTGGGAGCCTTGCTATTAAGCCCCATGTTATAGAAATACATACTTTACATATAATTCTACTTTATTCAGACCAATATTAATACATACATGTTGAGGCTCCCCTATAAAAATGGATATCTCTTGTAATGCTATAAATGTTTGGTAACTGGCATGCTGCTTAAGCCTATAACAATGTTATGACTACAATGTGGACGTGGTAGGAAATTAGATGCAGCTGGGGAAGGATTTGCATTAATGTACCATCATGTGACTAATAATAAAGTTGAATCATAAACACTTGGAAATAGTTAGTACTTTATTAGAAGCTTATATACAGTAATCCAGCTCATGAGATAAATACATGTGAAGTTTTATAGTTAATATTTAAAGCTCAAAAAAGCTTTCTATTAATATGAGTACTAGTATATTTCTTTATCAATGATGTAATGCACACATACAATTTGTAATGATACAAACTGGTACTATCGAAAAAACATAGCGCTCTACTATGAAAGCTGACCACTTAAAGGACAAGAACAATATTAGCGGCTGTCTATGTCATGGACATAAAACCATTTTTTGGATATCTAAATTATTGAAGAATCTGCTTATGTTGAGTACAGGGATCCATTTTTTATTTTTTTTACATCACAACCTGAGAGCTAGGTGATGGTGTTGGGTGTTTGTAATTATCAGTGCAGAAAGGGTGAGGAGGAGGGAACAGGCAAAAGTCCTTTGACTTTGCCAAAACACTTTGTTTGATAATAAGATAAGAAATTGACAACAGATCCCTTCCCCCTCACTGGGAAGACACATTGCATCATTTCATGCAACCACAGCTCTCCAGAAATGTAAACACCCCTCACACGCATAAATTCTACCAATGTATAATGTTTCCCTGTATGACTTTTTCCTCATTAATTATACTCTTAGTCAGGGTTTTCAAACATATATATTTAATATACATTTTTTTCATTGTAAAGTAGTCCTTCAAAACGGATAGAAGAGATGACTAAGATATAAGCATATGGTGCATAGGAGCAAATAGGCAACTGCCCTCCCAAAATTAATGCACTGACTTAATCCCCCCATAACTTACTTAATTGTATAATTTATCTAATAATAAAACAAAAAATAATGTTATCGTATTCAATATTCAATTTTTTTAATAGCTGCTGCTGTCACTTTAAATCACAAAACCCTTTGTGCTGCAGTTAAACACACTGACTTACCACATCTATTTCCCTCCTGGTGACTTGTCTAGTACTAAAGATCAGGGTACGTGTGAAAATTTAAAAAAAAAATGTCAAAATGCTGTCTTTGTCCGACTTGTGCTCTAACCTATAGGACTGAGCCTGTCTGTCAAACGCAGCATCACCCAATCAGAATGGCCGGGAGGAAAAAGTTTAGGATACTGCAGGGACAACACCTCTCACATTCCCCCCGGACGTGAATACATTAATGCAATCCTGACGATCTCAATAAAGTTTATTGGAAAGAAAATAACTTCCAGCTCAGAGGGAAAGCTTCACCTTTGTGAATACACTGATGGTCTTATTTATTCTGAGTACCCAGGTCCACACACCAAGCTTGTGACCTGTCTGTCACCACCCCAGCCTATACCAGATAGAAGCAGCTGCAGAGCTCAGGTAAGTCCATATCCCTCTCTCTGTCTTGTTTTTGTTGTTCTATCCTTCAGACGTGTCTGACTCACAGTGACCACATGGATGCAGCACACCAGGTACATCTGTCTGTGCTTCTGGTTGTGCTTATCCATATGGTTTTATGGCAAAGATACTGGAGTGGGTTGCCAGTTCCTACTACAGTGGACTGCATTTTGTCTGACCTCTCTGAAATGACCTGCCCATCTTGGGTGACCCTTCATTATATACCTCACAGTTTCATCGAGGTAACAAGCCCCTTCACCACGACAAGGTAGCGATCCAGAAAGGGTCCTGTGTCTTAGTCTCTCCATATATATTTATAAGGAGGGTGTATACTTCTGCTATAATGTGTACTTGCGTGTATATATATATATATATATATATATAATATGGCCCTCATTCAATTGCAATTTGGCCAATTGAATAGGGCTGTAAATAAGCACATAGCATATTTTTTGAAAGAAGTTTTTAGTCAGTGAAAACCTTGCTTTTGGATAGATGTTTACTAACTAAAAACTTCTTTAAAAAAAAACATGCTTTGTGCTTATTTAGAGCCCTATTCAATTAGACAAATCGCAATTGAATGAGGGCCTATGTGTGTATATATATATATTTGTGTGTGAAGAAGCAGAATTAGAAATATATGCTTAATTAACCACCCAAATATGTATTTTTTGCAACGTAATATTAATTATGTATAGGCAGCCTTTAAACTGAATAAATATTTAAAAAAACACATAGATTTATTCAAATGTATTTTTGTAAAGATAGTATAAATAGCACGTGGGAGGTTTGAGATGCTTCTCCCACATGCTATTTAAATTATGTTTAAAATGGAGGGAGAAACAATACAGTACTCAATCATGCAAAGCCAACTTGGAGTGCAAGTTTCTTGTTCTGGTCTGTTGTTGGTGAATTATCACCCTGTCCTTCTGTAGGTGGAAGATGTTCCTCCCACAAGTTCTTTAGTCTCTGTTTGTTTAATTAATCTATTTGCTCATTTAACAAATTATTTATTTATGCAGTTTTCCTCTCTCAGTATATTTGCTGCTATCATAGTATCTGCTTTTATCATTATTGACATAGGCTCAGAGGGATAGATAGAGAGAGGGAGGGATAGAGAAGTATTGGGAGGGAGGGGGAGAGGGGTAGAAGGAGAGATGGAGAGAGAGAGAGAGAGGGATAGAAGAAAAGGCATAGAATCTATCGCTCTAACTTTCAATCTCCCTCTCTATCTATCCCTTCCTCTCTCTCTATCCATTCCTCTCTCTCTATCCCTTGCTCTCTCTATCCCTTCCACTCTCTCTATCCCTCTCTCTCTCTCTATCCCTCTCTCTTTATCCCTCCCTTTCCTTTTCTCTCATTCTCTTTCTATCCTCCTCTTTCACTATCCACCTCTCTCTCTTTCTATCTCTATCCCTGTTTCTCTCTATAGGATCACTTTTGTGAATGCACTCTGTGTCACTGGGCAGGGTTTATACAGGTAACATGTTGTGAAGCGGAGGGGTTTATACTGTTGGTTGGAGTCAATGTAAGGGGAGGGGCCAGGTCTCTGTCTTCATCCCCACCAACTTGGAAAGTCACCAGCCGCCACTGGATATAAGACAAAATAATCTCAGAGGAAATTGTGATCATCTCATAATGCTGAACTATATCTGTTATTTAAATGCAATTTAAAATAGCTCAGTATGAAGTATGGTCTAGTCCAGTGGTTCTCAAGCTGTCTTAGTCTTGGAACTAGCTGGTTACATCCCAATGCACATGGGAACCAGCTGTGAGATCCAGAACATTTTTAACAGGGTGATTCTTCATGTGACACACTTAATTTTGATATAGCATTGTATTAATTTCAAGAGAGTACATTTTTAATTCTGTAATCTATCTATACTTATGAATAATGTAATGGTTTGTATAAGATGTTAGACAGATAAAGTCTCGGGACAGGCACAGTCCAAAGATCAGATGTTGAGAACCACTGGCCTAGCCTTATAGTGAGTGAGACAGCCCTACAAGCTTGTTTTGCTAAGTATTGAACATTAGTTTGTTGGAAGACTTCCAACTAGATATACTGTACTCCTACATAAATAGCAATATGTTCCTGATTTGACATACAGTATAATATACAAGCATTAGTCCACGACTGCTTTTGATACTTGTTTTGCAAGTCTTGAAATGTAAGGTTCTGGGAGGCATATGCTGATATTGTAATAACCACAGAAGTGACCATATCTGAATTATTAGTACATTTAAGCCATGGTCCCTAAGCTAAAAAGGATAGCCATGCACTTGTATGACCATGCAAGTACAAAGTGATGGTAATGTAAACTGGTATATTTAGTAGTTAACATATCACTCTAGCTAATGAAAAAAATTCTGTTTTATTACAGGGTTTTTCTTCTTCTGTATTCACTATGAACAGTATTGAATGTATACTAGCCAATGTAGAAAAATGTCTGTTTAGGATAACATCACCAGACCATTATTAGGACATCAGTTATCAGCAGTTTTCATTCTGTCACTGCATAATGTGTGTGAGTTTGTGTCGTTCAGTCGTGTTCGACTCTCAGTGACCTCATGGACCTCAACACACCATGCTGATCCACTTGGTATTCATGGCAAAGATACTGGAGTGTGCTGCCAGTTCCTTCTCCAGTGGACCACAGCTCCTGGTATTCCTAGATGGCCTCCCATCCAAGTACTGACCATGCCCAACACTGCAACAACAACAAAAATAACAACAGTTGTGCTGAGTTCAAAACTCATTATTAATTTAAACGTGTCCATAAAAGCATGATAAGACACTAGATTTTATGTTGCGAAGAAAGGTGATTGAAAACCTTTCACTTCATATCCAGGAAACAACTAAAACATAATTCTGAGTTACATGTATAATTACAGAACAAGGATAGAACAGAACACTCTGCTGGACCATTACAGGTATTACATGGAGAGAAAATAACAAGATCTACATAGAGAATTTAACATAAAACATTGCTTTTGTTAAGAACAATTAAAAACATTAAATGTATAGCAAACATAAAAGTAACATGTCTAGCACAGGACAGTAGACATGTTTTGCCCCTCAGAACTTCTCAGTAAATAGTATTTCCACTCTTGCTAAGGATTCTGGGTAGTGCCATGCAATTTGCCTCAGGCCCACTTAACATCTAAATCCATGTTATTAAGGCAGGCTTAATAACATTGGCCTCCATGTAAATCAACAGCCTTATTAAATTGTGATTCAGCAAATTTAAAAGGGCTCTATTTAAGCACATAGCATAACAAAAGTTTTTAGTTAGTGAAGACCTTGCTTTTGGATAGAAGTTCACTAACTAAAAACTTCTGTAAAATAATATGCTATGTGCTTAAATAGAGCCTTTTTCAATTTGCAGAATCACAATTTAATAAGGCTAAATTAGGGCACTGTTGTAAACCGGTTGCTGCAGGTTTTTTCCCCTAAATTAATAATTTGCTAATGTAAACCTTTCACTCCCCCAGATTAGAGCACTCAGTGCACAGCTGTAAATTCTGCCTTAGACTAAACAGATTACTGTGTAGGGAGCAGCCAAACCAAGCTTTACCGATGAGACAGGGTTCTAGGAGCCAATAGGAAATGTGAACGTCATGAATATTATAATAAGTAGGAAGTGCAGGAACAAGTGCCATAAATAGGCTACGGCAAGGAAACTATAATAATAGTTTTTTTCTATATTAATATATTTTGTTATTAAAAAGATGTGACAATTGTATTTATAGCATCAATAAACTAAGATGCGTTTATTTTGTGTTAAAATATGATATATTTACTGATAATGTATCAGAGCATTTGTTCCTAAGCAATGTGGTTTTGTGATGTGTATTAACCCTTGGAGTACTGGGTTGTGTATTACCCTGGATTTTGTATAATACAACTGGCTTAATACCAACATATCATATTTTTTAATTAGATATGTTGGTATTGAACTATAAAGTGTCAAATAATATTGAAATGTCATCAGTTTGTAGTGCTTGTTGTGCTATACCATCACTTTCAATGCTTCTGGGGGGCTCTGCAAGGGTTTGGTGTTTGGTGCACTTAAATACTTCTTCTGCTTTTTGCAGTTACGGCACTGCCCTGATTTGTGAATGATCTGTAAAATCGTATTAGCATAGGGCTTGGGTGTCAAACTCTAACGAAGTAACTCGTAATTTATTGGCAGTGCAAATATCAATGGAGATTTATGCCTTGCTTTCCGGCTTTGTCGTAAAGTTCACTCGTAGCAGTGACTCGTAGCAGTTCTCTGACAATGTTTTAGGGATGGGGGATTAACATAGCTAGATAGGGTTTACTGTGCTGCTATGGCAATTGTAATTGATTTTGCAGACATTTATATAGGGCCCATAATAAGCAATAATTTAGCCAATGCTAAAAATACTGTATGTATTTACATATATTCAAGAAAAAATACATATATTTAAAAAATATATATAATAAACATCCTTTTAATAGAAAATGTGTGGAACTGTCCACTATCTTTTAAATTCAAACTACTGATCCTTTATTTCCAATTAAAGAAAATATTAAAATGGTTTAATATTCTTACAGGACTATTGTAAATGCCAGATAAACAGCTGTGAGTATCTAGTTCACCACTTATTATTTCTAGAAATGTGGGTTTATAAGGTCAACAATAAAACCATCTGTAAATAAAATGGTATTAAAAAGAATGCTATCTGTCTGGTGTCTTGGATCTGTTACATTGTTTGTCTGGAAGCCATTATTCTGTGGTTGTGACTTATATTTCACCCATCCCAGTGCTGTGTCCATGTGTGCCCATGCTCCCACATTATATAATTAGTAGTAGCAATGTTTTTTTTGTTTAAAGATGTTAAGTCAAAAAGACAAAATTATAATTTTGAAATGTACAATTTAAAGATGAAAGTAGACAGGAGAAAATTTAAGCAATTCCAACAGTAACTTTCATTTAAAAAGTTTTCACACTTATTTCACTTATTTCTTATTTTAAAGGGACACTGTCACCCCAACTTAGGGCCTCATTCAATTGCGATGTTTTTATGTTAATTAACTTCTATCCAAAAGCAAGATCTTCACTAACTAAACTTCTGTAAAACAAAATATGCTCTGTGCTTATAATGAGCCCTATTCAATTGGCCAAATCACAATTGAATGAGGCCTTTAAAGAGCATTAAAAACTGTCTACACATTGTGCTATCCATTTTTATCTGTAGTAGATAATTCCTGAAATAATTCAGCTCATTATGCTAATATGCAGCTCAAAGTGTTTGATAAGGGTGGGAGAGTTAATCTAATTGTCTGTTTACTTTATTTTGACCACAAAGACAGACAAGCAGACTGTAATCCTAATTAGCACATTAAAGCAGCTAATTAATATGCACAATCTTCTAATAAGCATATAAATGCAGCAACAAAATCATAGAATGTTCCAAGATTTATTCACTTCAGAAAAAAAATGTCTAACACAATGTTTTTCATGCTCTGTATGAATAACCTAAAAAACAACTTGGTTCTGGGACAATAGAGTGCCGTTAAAGTGGATTATTTTCAAAACCCTTAGCAAAAGGGTTAAATTCAACATCCAACACAAAAGTGAGGGACAGTGCTATTAAAAGTTCTCCCCAAACTGTCTACTGAAGCCAATAAATATCCACAAAAAATCTGCTAATAAAGGTTGTTCTGCATTTAACACATACTGACGTACAGTATGACGCTGTAAGTTTATGTATCAGTAAATTATCTTTAATAAGGACAATGCAATATCTTTTTCTAATTTAGAAATACTCAGATCATTAGGACTAGTTACTTTCAATAAGGAATTGATGACATCAGTAACACATTCAGAAATAGCAGATTAGATCCAAGCACTGCACATCTGTTTATTATGTGGCTGTCTATTTCCAGTGATTACTTCATTACTGAAATTAGTTGTTTTGTATACAGCCAGTATTCCTAAATTTTAAGAACATATCAAACCAATGTACTTTGAGAGCTAGGTAAGTTAAAAAGGCACTTTGGGAAAAAACATCATGCTTTATGTACATTTTTTTTATTCGTTTATTTAATTTATTTTGACCCCCCATAGTGTAATTTTATAAAGAATTTAGACTCACGTAATTGAAAGAGATACACAGAGTAAGAGTTTCTCAGTTTTTTAGACCTCCCACTTCCTCCCTCAGTTCTCTACTGTACAGACACTAAATATTTTATGGTAAGTACCGTAGACTAGCTATGAGGCGGCGCAGTGGGGGGCAAGGCCCGGGTATCAGCTCCTTGGGGGCGGGAGACAAGGGGAGGAGGGGGGTAGAGAGAAAAGGGAGAAGGAGACAACGGGAGGAGGGGGGAGAGACAATGGGGAGAAAAACAAGGGGGAGAGAGACAAGGGGGAGGAAGGAGAGAGAAACAAGGGGAGAGAGACAAGGGGAGGAGGGGGAGAGAGACAAGGGTAGGAGTGGGGAGAGACAAGGGGAAGAGGGGGATAGAAACAAGGGGGGGAGGGGGAGAGAGACAAGGGGGAGAAAGACAAGGGGGAGGAAGGAGAGAGAGACAAGGGGGAGGAGGGGGGAGAAACAAAGGAGAGGAGGGGGGAAAGACAGACAAAGGGGGAGACAATGGGGGGGAGGGGGAGAGAGAGACAAGGGGAGGAGGGGAGAGAAAGACAAGAGGCAGGAGGGAGGAGAGAGCGACAAGGGGGAGGAGGGGAGAGAGAGAAGAGGGAGGAGGGGAGAGGGACAAGGGGAGGAGGGGGGAGAAAGTCAAGGGGGAGGAGAGAGAGACAAGGGGGAGAAGGGGAGAGAGAGAAGGGGGAGAGAGAGAAGGGGAGGAGGAGGAGAGAGAGAAACAGGGGGAGACAAGGGGGATGAGGGGAAAGAGACAAGCAGGAGAAAGAAGGGAAAGAGACAAGGGGGAGGATGGGGAGGGTCAGACAAGGGGGAGGAGGGGGAGAGTGGGACAAGGGGGAGAAGGGGGAAGAGAGACGGGGAGGAGGGGGAGAGAGACACTGGAGAGAGACAAGGGGGATGAGGGGGAAGAGACAAGGGGGATGAGGAGGGGGAAAGAGACAAGGGGAAGGATGAGAAGAGAGAGACAAGAGGGAGGAGGGGAGGATTGAGAAAAGGGGGAGAAGGGTAGAGAGAGGCAAGGGGAGAAGGGGGAGAGAAACAAGAGGGTTGAGAGTGTCAATGGGGAGGAGTGGGAGAGAAACAAGGGGGAGAGAAACAATGAAGGAGGAGAGGAGAGACAAGAGAGGAGAGAGACAAGAAGGAGGAGGGGGAGAAAAACAAGGGGGGGAGAGGGGGAAGAGAGACAAGAGGGGGTATAGAGTTAAGAGGGGGGAGAGACAAGAGGGAGAAGAGAGACAAGGGGAAGGAGGGGGAGTGAAACAAGAGGAAGAGGGGGAGAGGGTAGAGATGACAACTGGAGCTGACGTGTAGAGATGTCGCGAATAGTTCGCCGGCGGACTGTTCCCGACGAACATAGCAGGTTCGCGTTCCCAGCGAACATATGCGATATTCGACCCGCCCCCTATACTTTATCATTGAGCAAACTTTGACCCTGCAACTCACAGTCAGCAGACACATTCCAGCCAATCAGCCTCATACCCTGCCTTCCAGACCCTTCTAACTCATGGACAGCAGCCATTTTGGAATCATAACTAACTTGCAGTCTTACTGAGAGGAGGCTGAGTGTAGGTAATCCTGCATCAATAGGGAAAACCATAGCTAGGGTACTGTACACAGTGTGCAATACAGTCCTGAAGGACTCTTTTGATCTCTGCTGCAAGGACACCCATGTGTCTCTTCCCCCCCCCCTTATCATCATCCTCCCCTCACCTTAGCACCCAACCCTAACACCCCTCACACTTATCCATAACATCCATCAACCTAACACCTAACCCTAACACCCCTCACACTTATCCCTAAGACCTAACACCCCTCACACTTATTCCTAACATGCCTCACCCTAACACCCCTTACACTTATCCTTAACACCCCTCACCCTAATACCTAACCCTAACACCCCTCACACTTATCCCTAACTCCCCTAACCCTAACACCCCTCACACTTATCCTTAACACCTAACCCTAACATTCCTCACCCTAACACCTAACCCTAACACCCCTTACACTTATCCCTAACACCCCTCACCCTAACACCTAACCCTAACACCCCTCATACTTATCCCTAACACCCCTCACCCTAACCCTAACACCCCACACACTTATCCCTAACACCCCTAACCCTAACACCCCTCACACTTATCCCTAACACCCCTTACCCTAACCCTAACACCCCTCACACTTATCCCTAACACCTAACCCTAAAATCCCTTACACTTATCCCTAACACCCCTCACCCTAACACCTAACCCTAACACCCCTTACACTAACACCCCTCACACTTATCCCTAACACCCCTCACCCTAACACCTAACCCTAATACCCCCTTACACTTATCTCTAACAGCCCTTACCTTAACACCTAACCCTAACATCCCTCACACTAACACCTAACCCTAACACCCCTTACACTTATCCCTAACACCCCTCACCCTAACACCTAACAATAACACCCCTCACACTTATCCCTAACACCCCTCACCCTAACCCTAACACCCCTCACACTTATCCCTAACACCCCTCACCCTAACCCTAACACCCCTCACACTTATCCCTCACATCTAACCCTAACATCCCTTACACTTATCCCTAACACCCCTCACCCTAACACCTAACCCTAACACCCCTCATACTTATCCCTAACACCCCTCACCCTAACCCTAACACCCCACACACTTATCCCTAACACCCCTCACCTTAACCCTAACACCCCTCACACTTATCCCTAACACCCCTTACCCTAACCCTAACACCCCTCACACTTATCCATAACACCTAACCCTAAAATCCCTTACACTTATCCCTAACACCCCTCACCCTAACACCTAACCCTAACACCCCTTACACTAACACCCCTCACACTTATCCCTAACACCCCTCACCCTAACACCTAACCCTAATACCCCCTTACACTTATCTCTAACAGCCCTTACCTTAACACCTAACCCTAACATCCCTCACCCTGACACCTAACCCTAACACACCTTACACTTATCCCTAACACCCCTCAGCCTAACACCTAACAATAACAACCCTCACACTTATCCCTAACACCCCTCACCCTAACCCTAACACCCCTCACACTTATCCCTAACACCCCTTAGCCTAACTCTAACACCCCTCACACTTATCCCTAACACCCCTCACCCTAACCCTAACACCCCTCACACTTATCCCTAACACCTAACCCTAACATCCCTTACACTTATCCCTAACACCCCTCACCCTAACACCTAACCCTAACACCCCTCACACTTATCCCTAACACCCCTTACACTAAAACCCCTCACACTTATCCCTCACACCCCTCACCCTAACACCTAACCCTAATACCCCCTTACACTTATCCCTAACAGCCTTTACCTTAACACCTAACCCTAACATCCCTCACCCTAACACCTAACCCTCACACCCCTTACACTTATCCCTAACACCCCTCACCCTAACACCTAACAATAACACCCCTCACACTTATCCCTAACACCCCTCACCCTAACCCTAACACCCCTCACACTGATCCCAAACGACCCCTCACCCTAACCCTAACACCCCTCACACTTATCCCTAACACCCCTTACCCTAACCCTAACCCCCCTCACACTTATCCCTAACACCTAACCCTCACACCCATTACACTTATCCCTAACACCCCTCACCCTAACAACTAACAATAACACCCCTCACACTTATCCCTAACACCCCTCACCCTAACCCTAACACCCCTCACACTAATCCCAAAAGACCCCTCACCCTAACCCCAAACACCCCTCACACTTATCCCTAACACCCCTTACCCTAACCCTAACACCCCTCACACTTATCCCTAACACCTAACCCTCACACCCCTTACACTTATCCCTAACACCCCTCACCCTAACACCTAACAATAACACCCCTCACACTTATCCCTAACACCCCTCACCCTAACCCTAACACCCCTTACACTAATCCCAAACGACCCCTCACCCTAACCCTAACACCCCTCACACTTATCCCTAACACCCCTTACCCTAACCCTAACACCCCTCACACTTATCCCTAACACCTAACCCTAACATCCCTTACACTTATCCCTAACACCCCTCACCCTAACACCTAACCCTAACACCCCTCACCCTAACCCTAACACCCCTCACACTTATCCCTAAAACCTAACCCTAACATCCCTTACACTTATCCCTAACACCCCTCACCCTAACCCTAACACCCCTCACACTTATCCCTAACACCCCTTACACTAAAACCCCTCACACTTCTCCCTAACACCCCTCACCCTAACACCTAACCCTAATACCCCCTTACACTTATCCCTAACAGCCTTTACCTTAACACCTAACCCTAACATCCCTCACCCTAACACCTAACCCTCACACCCCTTACACTTATCCCTAACACCCCTCACCCTAACACCTAACAATAACACCCCTCACACTTATCCCTAACACCCCTCACCCTAACCCTAACACCCCTCACACTGATCCCAAATGACCCCTCACCCTAACCCTAACACTCCTCACACTTATCCCTAACACCCCTTACCCTAACCCTAACACCCCTCACACTTATCCCTAACACCTAACCCTAACATCCCTTACACTTATCCCTAACACCCCTCACCCTAACACCTAACCCTAACACCCCTCACACTTATCCCTAACACCCCTTACACTAACACCCCTCACACTTATCCCTAACACTCCTCACCCTAACACCTAACCCTAATACCCCCTTACACTTATCCCTAACAGCCCTTACCCTAACACCTAACCCTAACATCCCTTACCCTAACATCCATCACACTTATCCCTAACACCCCTAACCCTAACACCCCTCACACTTATCCATAACACCCATCAACCTAACACCTAACCCTAACATTCTCACACTTATCCCTAAGACCTAACACCCCCCAAACTTATCCCTAACACCCCTCACCCTAACACCTAACCCTAATACGCCTTTACACCTAACCCTAACATCCCTTACCCTAACACCCATCACACTTATCCCTAACACCCCTTACCCTAACCCTAACACCCCTCACACTTATCCATAACACCCATAAACGTAACACCTAACCCTAACATTCTCACACTTATCCCTAAGACCTAACACCCCTCACACTTATTCCTAACATGCCTCACCCCAACATCCCTAACACCCCTCACCCTAACACCCCTCACACTTAGCCCTAACACCCCTCACCCTAACACCTAACCCCCTCACCCTTATCCCTAACACCCCTTACCCTAACACCCCTCACAGTTATCCCTGTGTCTTATCATCAAGGGACACAGGGGAGGATGATGAGGGAGGGGGTAAAGAGATACAGGGGAGGGTGATGAGGAAGGGGGGAAAGAGACACAGGGGAGGATGATTAGGGAGGGGGGGAAGAGACACGGGAAAAGATGATGAGGGAGGCGGGAAAGAGACACAGGGGAGGATGATGATGGAGGGGGAAGAGACACAGGGGAGGATGATGAGGGAGGGGGTAAAGAGATACAGGGGAGGATGATGAGGGAGGTGGGAGGATGATGAGGGAGGGGGGATGAGACAAAGGGAAGGGTGATGAGGAAGGGGGGAAAGAGACACAGGGGAGGATGATGAGGGAGGGGGGAAGAGACACAGGGGAAGATGATGAGGGAGGGGGAAAAGAGACACAGGGGAGGATGATGAGGGATGGGGGAAAAGTTCCGTGGGAGTTTTGACATGGATCCCCCTCCGGCATGCCACAGTCCAGGTGTTAGTCCCCTTAAAACAACGTTTCCATCACTATTGTGGCCAGAAAGAGTCCCTGTGGGTTTTAAAATCCGCCTGCCCATTGAAGTCTATGGTGGTTCGCCTGGTTCGGCGTTCGCGAACATTTGCGGCGGTTCGCTTTCGCGGTTCACGAACCGAAAATTTTATGTTCGCAACATCACTACTGATGTGTACTGACATGTACTGAATAATGTTGGCACCTGGGGGGGGGGGGGGGGGCAAAAGCTGGTTAAATAGAAAGGAAATACAAAATACAAAAATAGAGGTGCTCAATCAGAGAACAAACTAACCTTAGTAGGTTAGTTCTGTGGACATGATAACCCACTCTAAGTGCAACCTCTTTTAGCTCACTTGTACCCTTCACTGGGAGATATACTGTATCCTGTATTATATCAGTGTGGTCCCACTCACTAGAGTGGTCCAGCCCCGAAATACCAGGCAATTCACCGTGAACAGGAGAAACAGCAAACCCCAAACGTACGTTTCAGCCTTGATTGGGCCTCGTTAGTGAGGTGTAGCTGATATCTTCCTAAGGCACAGTGAGAAAGGGGTCCAAGTCGGGTGTAGAAGCTTTGAATCAGGCAGTGGTTTAGTTATATGTATACTTTATTATATAGCATCAGCTAGTGTAGCAACTGATCAGATAGCACACTACGTTAATCTATGATGTGTGGGGCTGAATGTGCTTTGTACAAATCCCTACAAAAACTGATATTTTACTTCATTGATTAAAAAATCAGAAATATGTCCTTTTTGTTTACATAAAAAAGCATTTGTCTATATTGGGTAATTGTCTTGTTTTTTTGATTATTTAAAAAATATATATAAATAATTATGTGAAATGTACATATATATATATATATATATATATATATATATATATATATATATAATTTTAAATAACTAATTCACATGATTATTCAATGTATATATATAGTTCAAATAATGACATTAGTTTAACTTTTGTACATACTTTTTAAAGCAGATTGTGATGGTGTAGTGGTTTCATAAAATGTTTTCATTAGTACGGTAAGTGACTAGTTCTAAATTAATGTCTTCTACTTTTTTTAAATTGGCTTATGTATCTATAAACACACAAATGATTGATATATTTATAAATACATAAGTGCATTAGTTAAACAAAAAAATAAAATAAGTGGAAGGCAGTGGCATCAAAACTATGGCTTACTTTTGACTTACCAATGAAAAAAATCTTTAAAATAGAATACTTAGCACTACACCTCCACTCTCTGTGCTCAAACATTGTGTAAATCTATAAGACAATTTGTAACCTTGGTATAACAGTTTGAAACCATGGGGATGCTTATTATATAGTATACCTATACAGATCCTCATGGTATACTATACTAAAACCATGGGGATGCTTATGGTCCCCATGGTACCTAAACCTAACCTTAAAGATCATAAAAGTCCCTCATATGTGCTCTGCACCATTAGATACGCAGTAAAAAAAATGCATGTGCAAAAAGTGGTTGAATTTTTAATATTGATGCTGGATTCATGGAGTTATGATCATTTGATGTCTATTTCAGTGTGTTGCCTCTAACTGAATAAGTATGAGCTCTGTACCACACAGAACCTGTACTGAGAGGACTTGAGGGCTCAATGGGATGGTGGGGATGTAGAGGAGGAAAAGGAGGACGCAAATTATTGCTTGGAACTTTGGCACAGGCTGTTTGGGCTCTTATAGACACAGAAGAATTGGACTCTTGCAGGCGCAGGCAAATTGGGCAGAAAAATGCAGAGGAGAAGCAGTATAAACTGAAAACAGTGTAACCTGAGGGTGTTGTAACCTGAGGTACCACTGTACTTGTAACTACTCTAGTAGCTTGAGTAACTCCCAAGTTTGTGGCATAGATATATACAGTATCTGAAAAAAGTGAGTACACCCCTCACATTTTTACAAATATTTTATTATATTTTTTATGTGAAAACACTGAAGAAATGACGCTCTGCTACAATGTAAAGTAGTAAGTGTACCGCCTGTATAACAGTGTAAATTAGCTGCCCCCTCAAAATAACTCAACACACAGCCATTAATGTCTAAACCGTTGGACAACAAAAGTGAGTACACCCCTAAGTGTAAATGTCCAAACCAAATTGAGCCCGAAGTGTAAATATTTTGTGTGGCCACCATTATTTTCCAGCACTGCCTCATGGGCATGGAGTTCACCAGAGCTTCATAGGTTGCCACTGGAGTCCTCTTCCACTCCTCCATGTTGACATCACAGAGCTGGTGGATGTTAGAGACCTTGCACTCCCCCACCTTCCATTTGAGAATGCCCCACAGATGCTCAATAGGGTTTAGGTCTGGTGACATGCTTGGTCAGTCCATCACCTATACCTTCAGATTCTTTAGCAAGGCAGTGGTCGTCTTAGAGGTGTATTTTGGGTCATTATCATGTTGGAATACAGTGGTTCTGCCATATGGACATGACATCTCTTGTTACAGATTAAAAGGTGAATGGAAATATATGTGTTTTTACAATTTAACAGTAAGTTAGCAGATAGTAGATAACAGTAGATAGCTGATGATATTACATTAAAAAAAACAACAGATTTATTAAAAGTCTAACTTTAAAATGTATGCATGAATGGCACCCACATCTTCTGAGATCACCGAGGAGTCTGGTACTATGGGAGAGCATTTTTTTATATATTGACCTTTTTTCCTGAAATATTAAATATTACTGATTTGCATAGCAGTTTGTCCACATATGCTTCTTCATCCAGTTTAGTCTAGAAAAAACTTAGCTTATATTTTATAGAAACTTTAATTTAGTTGTAACTAGCACACTCAAGTGTAAACATGTTATGAAACTGGTTGAGGGAGGTTTTGATGATTAAAATAATGTTTCCATAATTCAAATGCATGTTAAAAAAGTGGAGCCATATGTACTAAAGCAGGAGTAGTCAATTACAAATTACAAAATTAAACAACGTCTAGTTGTCTTTATGAAAATCAAGTTGAGGTCTATAATGCATACTTTTTTACGTATTTATATACAAATGTTTTAATATATCGCTATTCAAAAGTGTTCAGCAAGGAAGTTTAGTTAACCTAGTTAAAAAAAAACAATATGTAACGTATAGTTTATTTAAACCTTTGGAAGCTTCAACTAAGATATGATACATTTTAGAATGCAATGGAAGTCTGTAAAAAAGAAGCTTCAGTCTATGGTCCACCTATTGACTACACCTATGTCAAGTGCTAGAAAACTCTTGGAAATGGCAAATGTTATTATTTATGCCCTATAGAGTAGCATAGAAATAAAGAAGTTCACAATTTACAACATCTGGACCATGTTCTTTAAATGCGTGATATAAACATAGGGTGTTTCATTGCCCCTCTTACAAATTAAACGTTACTAACTGGTGATGTTCATGGAGATGCATACCTCCCAAACTTTCAAATGACTAAAGAGGGACACATATTCTCAGTAGTGTTACCACCATTTTGCTAAATGTTTTAGAAATAAACATGCCGTAAAGACATAACACAGTCACGGGGGACGAGATGGGGGGACGGGTAGTATAGTCAAAAGTGAGATATTGCTAATTAACTCAAGTACAGTGGCAGGTACTTCAGAACTACAGACTCATAACATAAGGTATATGCTTGCTAATGACAGAAGCTTGCCAGGAAAAATGGGAGAGTTAGAATTATTAGCAGTTAATGAGAAATGGGATTTAATAGGCATTACTGAAACGTGGTGGGATGAATCTCATGACTGCACTGTTAATGTGGATGGTTATAACCTATTTAGGACAGATAGAGGCAATGGTAAAAGAGGAGGAAGGATTTGTCTGTTTGTTAAGCCTAAATTTAAGCCTATAGTCAGAGAATATATTTATGGTGCAACTAGCGGTAATGTGGAATGTTTGTGGGTAGAGTTAAAAAGCGGAGGAGCAAATTTTAAAATAATATTAGTAGGAGTATGCTATAAACCCCCAAATATAATTGAAAGTGAGGAAATGCAGTTATTGTTACAGAATGGAAATGCAGCTAAGCATGGGCAAGTTCTAATAATGGGAGGTTTTAATTACCCTGAAATTAACTGGATAAATAAGACCAGCAGTTCAGCTAAGGGGAGCAGGTTCTTGAGTACACTCAGAGATCATTATCTGGCCCAGGTTATACAAGAGCCTATTAGAAATTAGGCTATCTTGGATTTAGTTATCATAAATAATATTGATATAGTATCAAATGTGAAAATAGGGCAACCTTTGGGAAACAGTGATTACAACACAGTCTTATTTGAGATTGAATTAAAAAAACATAACTGTAAGGTCCTAACGAAAACTCTTACCTTTAAAAGGGCAGATTTTAACGGTCTAAGGGCAGTGATACAAAGTATAGACTGGGATAGAGAACTGACAGGTAAAAATACTGAACATAAATGGACAACGTTCAAATCCTTACTAAATAAACATACTTATCACCATATACCATGTGGAAATAAAAGTAGAAGGAGTAAATCACAACCCATGTGGCTTAGCATTGAATTAAAGATGAAGATGAGGAGTAAAATCAAGCGTTTAAATTATACAAACAAGAGGGGACAGAGAGTGTACGCAAGTACAAGGAAATCAAAACAGCTTGAGAAAGAGCTATTAGACTGGCTAAAATCGAAAATGAAAAGTTAGTTGCAAAGGAAAGTAAGACTAACCCTAAAATATTTTTAAATATATTAATGGGAAGAAGGCCAGGAAGGAAGCTATAGGAACATTACAATGTGACACAGGCCATCTGATAATTAGTGACCAGGAAAAGGCAGATGAGCTAAATAGATTATTTTGTTCGGTATACAAAAGGGAAGTACCAGTGGTTGGGACACTGCAACATAATGGGGCTACACTACCTTCACCAATAAACTGGTTAACGCAGGAAAAAATCCAAAAGACGTTTGAAAAAATAAATGTTAATAAAGCCTCATGTCCTGATGGAATACATCCAAGGGTACTGAGGGAACTAGGCTCTGAAATAGCAAAAGCATTATATCTAATTTTTCAGGATTCACTCAACACAGGGTCTCTACCAGATGACTGGAGAAAGGCAGAGGTGATACCTATATTTAAGAAGGGAGCAAGAGCAAATCCGGGGAATTATAGACCAGGGAGCCTCACTTTGGTAGTGGGAAAGCTTTTAGAAGGGTAAATAAGGGATAATATACAGGAATATATCTATCTAAACAGGATTATAAGTAGGAGCCAACATGGATTTATGAAGGATAGGTCATGTCAAACAAATGTAATTAGTTTCTATGAGGAGGTTAGTAGGAACTTGGATCAAGGCAACTCAGTGGATGTAGTCTATTTGGATTTTGCAAAGGCTTTTGATACAGTGCCACATGGGGGACTATTGAGCAAACTAAGGGATACAGGAATTGCTATAAATATTTGCTTATGGATTGAAAGCTTGCTAAAAGACAGGAAGCAAAGGGTTGTTGTAAATGGAACATACTCCAATTGGACTAATGTGGTAAGTGGGGTTTCTCAGGGCTCAGTATTAGGTCCCCTCCTTTTTAACATATTTAATAATGACTTGGAAGTGGGATTGGAGTGTGGTGTCTCCATTTCTGCTGATGACACAAAGTTGTGCAAGGTAATTAAATCAGAAAATTATGCACTTTCCCTACAAAGGGATTTGCATAAATTAGAGGAATGGGCATCTAAGTGGCAGATGAGATTTAAAATGAATACATAGAAAGTTATGCATTGGGGAAGGAAAAATAGCCATGCAATTTATAATCTTAATGGAGCAGATCTAGGGGTATCGGATATTGAAAGGGATTTGGGAGTACTTGTGGACAACCGCCTAGGTAACAGTGCTCAATGCCAAGCAGCATCTGCAAAGGCAAGTAAAATATTAGCATGTATTAAGAATGGTATAGAAGCAAGGGAAGCAAATATAATTCTCCCACTATACAAATCCCTAATACGTCCTAATTTGGAATATTGAGTACAATTTTGGGCACCACTACATTAAAAGGACATTTTAGAGCTGGAAAATGTAGAGAGAAGGGCAGCAAAGCTAATAAAGGGAATGGAGGGGTTAAGTTATGAAGAAAGACTAACGAAATTAAACTTATTTACTCTAGAAAAGAGGCGTCTAAGAGGTGATAATATTGCCTTATATATATATATCCAGGGTCAATACAAGGCTTTGTCAAGGGAATGTTTGTGCCAAGAGGTTTTCAACTGACAAAGGGGCATCCTTTGAGATTAGAAGTAAAAATATTTCACCTTAAAGAAGGAAAAGGGTTCTTCACAATAAGGGTCGTTAATCTGTGGGATTCTCTACCAATGGAGGTGGTGATATATATTGAATATATTTTTAAATAAAAGGGCATTAAGGGCTATCCTGGATAAATAGAGAGGGAGTACTGATCCAGGTATTAATCCGATTGCCAGTATCTGGGGTCAGGAAGGAATTTTATATTTATTTCCCTGTTAAGACAATTGGCAAAGTTTCACTGTTTTTTTTTTTTATTTCTGTTTGCCTTCCTCTGGATCAATTAACAATAAATCTGCGTATTGCAGATCTAAAAAAGGTTGAACTTGATGGACTAAAGTCTTTTTTCAACCTAAATTACTATGAAACTGTGTAACTACTGTATGCAACCCTAGGCTTCTATCTTTCTCCTAGACTTTCAGATGCAACGACAGGAGGAACCAGTGAAAAGGGTATATGGTCAGGGCTGTGAAATACAGTTTCACCCTTATATGTGGGACTTTCATTTTAATGAAGAACATCAGTTAAGCTAAGAGGCACAAGGGAATTCCCCATGAAAACAGGGGTTGTCTCATCAAAAGAGGAACAGTTGGGAAGTGTGGAGATGTGGTATATTCGATTTGTGACAAGGTTGCAGGGTCAGGTACACAATTCTGCTTCTCGTTGCAAAGTTTGTTCTCACCTAATTTGAACTCATAATTAAAAAATATGTATTAAAATGCACATCGGCATAACATTGTATTCCTCAACAAATATACAATATCTGCATATTGTGTCACTTTGAAATAGCTAACATATACAGTGCCTTGCAAAGGTATTCACCCCCCTTGGCATTTTTGTTGTTTTGTTGCCCCACAACCTGGAATTGACATTGATTGTTTTTTATGGATTCTCATCATTTAATTTACAGAACATGCCCACAACTTTGAAGATGCTTTTTTATTTTTTATTTTATTGTGAAGCAAACAACAAATAGGACAAAATAACAGAAAAAGTAAATGTGCATAATTATTCGCCTCCCTAAAGTCACTACTTTGTAGAGCCACCTTTTGCGGCAATCATAGCTCCAAGTCACTTTGGATAAGTCTCTACGAGCTTGCCACATTTTACCACTGGGATTTTTGCCCATTCCTCCTTGCAAAACTGCTCCAGCTCCTTCAAGTTGGATGGTTTGCGCTTGTGAACAGCAATCTTTAAGTCTGACCACAGATTTTCTATTGGATTGAGGTCTGTGCTTTGACTAGGCCATTCTAACAAATTTACATGTTTCCCCTTAAACCACTCAAGTGTTGCTTTAGCAGTGTGTTTGCGGTCAGTGTCCTGCCGGAAGGTGAACCTACGTCGTAGCCTCAAATCATGCACAGAGTGGTACAGGTTTTGCTAAAGAATATCCCTGTATTTAGCACCATCCATCTTTCCCTCGACTCTGACCAGTTTCCCAGTCCTGGCTGCTGAAAAACATCCCCACAGCATGATGCTGCCACCACCATGTTTCACTGTAGGGATGGTGTTCTTTGGGTGATGTGATGTGTTGGGTTTGAGCCAGACATAGAGTTTTCTTTAATGGCCAAAAAGTTCAATTTTAGTCTCATCAGACCAGAGCACCTTTCTCCATACATTTAGGGAGTTTTCCACATGCCTTTTCACAAACTCAAAAGTAATGTCTTTCTTCTGGCCACTCTGCCATAAAGCCCAACTCTATGGAGCGGGCAGCTTATCGTCGTCCTATGAACAGCTACTCCAGTCTCTGCTGTGGAACTCTGCAGCTCCTTCAGGTTTTGGTGGGCGGTCATCTCTTGGCAGGTTTGCTGTTGTGCCATGTTCTTTCCATTTGGTTATGATAGATTTGATGGTGCTCCTGGGAATCATCAAATATTTGGATATTTTTTTATAACCTAACCCTGACTTGTACTTCTCAACAACATTGTCCATTACTTGTTTGGAGAGTTCCTTGGTCTTCATGGCAGTGTTTGGTTAGTGGTGCCTCTTGCTTAAGTGTTGCAGCCTCTGGGGTCTTTCAAAGGTGTGTATATGTAATGACAGATCATGTGACACTTAGATTGCACACAAGTGGACATCATTTCACTAATTATGTGACTTCTAAAGGTAATTGGTTTCACCAGAGCTTTTTATGGGCTTCATGACAAAGGGAGTGAATACATACGCACATGCCAATTTTCTGTTTTCTATTTCTAAAAAATACTTTTATGTATATATTTTTTTTTCATTTCACTTCACCAACTTAGACTATTGTGTTTTGATCCATCGCATACAATTCAGGTTAACAAAACATTGAATTTAAGGCTGTAATGTAACAAAATAGGTAAAAAGTCAAGGGGGTGAATACTTTTGCAAGGCACTGTATGTCATTGTGCAAAAACAAGCCATTTGTAATTCTATTCATTTATATGAGGTGTATGTATAACATAGAGTTTAAGCAAAACAGTGATAACATGTTGTTCCAAAAATGTTAACTATGATGAAAAAGCCAAGGAAATAATTTTGCACATTTACAGATCATTTCAAATTGCTTCTAAACCTCAGTGGATTTAGGAAAGGTCATTCATTGCACATCAATCCATCCACCTGGCCTGAGTAAAGATTCCTTCCAATGGATTCAGTGATTTGTAAGATTGCAAATGCGTTGCATATGTCCAAAAGGTTACAGAATAATGTTATTATATTCTGAAAAGTTGCAGACATGATTTTAGTCACTTGGTTTTTGCTTTTAATGTACCGGATGCAAAAATAAAGCTGAAAATAAGTAAAACTATAAATATTCCATTTTAGAAATGTGATTCTTTAAAGGATTTAACACATATGTGTTTTGGCATTAAGAAACAAACAAAAGGGAGACATAATGTGTTTCGTAGGCTTGTGGTTTTATTTCTAATAAATCTCAATATTGTATTTTTTTGGCTCGGAAAAAACAGAAATACCAGCCAGTATTGTTCATTGAACAGAAATATCAGTAGTTGCGTGAATGAAACTCACGTGCGTCAGAAAACTCACAAATTTTGGTAAACAGTGACGTAATTTCATAGACATCAGAATTTTAAACTAGTTCAGTCCAAGAATAAACAACTTTTTGTTACATTAACTGTATTCGTTCACTCCATTCCTTTCATTGCATGTTATTTAAAATGATTTTCTTTGCACAGTCAGATAGTAAAAAAGCATGTGGAAAAACTGTTTTACTTTTTGAAAATGCTGTTAAAATAATTATGTTATGAGCTTTCGAACATATTGTTTAGTGCTGTGGATTTAGACTGCATCTATCCTTCTGTACATCAAAAGAATACAAAAGTATATATATACTGTATATATATATATATATTTTTTTTTTTACAAATAGAACAGACATACATCATGCACACCATACACATCCTACTCGATAAACTCATCCTTTAAAGGGGAGTAAGATCAATAAATCTAAAAGTAAAAGTTAGAAAAGGGAATGTCTTCATGGGTAATACTTTTAACAGCATCTATACCAAAGTGTCCCAAATTGCCCCCTTGCATTTATCGTACATTGTCAGTCCGGCAATCAAGAAATGTCTCTCGAGTTCCATGCAGCGGTCCAATTTTCTTGTTATATCTCTCCAAATAGGGGTGTTTTCCTTTTTCCATCTTAATACAACAAAGAGTTTAAAAACCGTATAAATTTTAATCATAAAGGCACTTTCTACTTTCTTATATTCTTCTAGAAAAATGTGTAATAGACCACTGCGAGCAGCAGGAGAGACAGCCCTCCCAGACACTGCAGAAATAAAATCAAAACAATCTGTCTAAAGTGGCTTGATATAGGGGTAATCCCGCCACACGTGGAGTTGACTACTGCTAAGTCCACAACCTCTCCAACACAATTTAACACTAATTTTGTGTGTGATCTGATACACTCTCACCGGTACCATATACCATTTGTTAATCCTCTTGAAGTACATTTCCCACTGAGCAGCATTTTTGATGAATCTATTAGTATTATTTAGCGCTCTTGCCCATTTTACATTTGTTAGAGATATACCAAAATCAGATTCCCATAATTTCATGCCCATTGGTAATCCTTTTTCCAGTTCCAGTAAAATGATATTGAAACCTTTTGATTACATATGGGAAGAGTCACAACTTCTAATAATTATTTTCAATCCATTGAGCTTGTTTTTCAAATTACTATCTGGTTTAAGGATTTTAATAGCATGCATTAATTGTTCATATGCTAGCCAGTTTGGGGAATAAATTCCTGACTTCTCTCATTTGATTAAAAGTTGCTAGCTCTCCTTCTATATAAAGAAATTTTGTTAAATTTAGCTATTGTATTAATTGGAACGATGACACTTAGGGCCTCATTCTATTAGCGGCCGCAGCCGTTGCGGGGCCGCAAGGACCGGCCGCAAGCTATTCGGCTATTCTATTCCCTTACGGCCGGGGATTCCGGCAGGCTTGCGGCCGGTGCCTTGCTATCTCTTGCGGCCGCTCGCGCCGGAGGAAAGCCTTTGATCTAAAACGGCCGCAAGAGATTTGCAATTCAATTGCTCCGGGAAACCTCTCTGCAAGGCTAAAAGCGAGCCGCAGCTTACTTGCAGGAAAGAGGTCTCGCTAGCACCAATTAAGCACATAAAATAGCTCAAATAAAGCCATCCTGCACTTTGAGAAGACTATAAAGGGATTTTAGGTGTTAGAAAAAATAGCACATAATTATCCTGTACTCAAATCCGTAAAATATTTTATTTTTAATATCCGTAAAATATCCATGTAAAAAGTCCAGAGTGCTTGGAGCACCTTAGACACACCCACGCCGCAGCCGGAAAATAAACAGTTAATTTGAACTCGGGTTTGGGCAGATGTGCAAGCTTGAGAGTGGGTTTCTTTTAATCCTCATGTCCCCCAATATGATCCCTAGCATTTACAGAGCTGTACAGTGCAGGCTTGAATTTATATTTGAGTTTTTATATTTCACAGCTTACGGCCGGTTCCAAGAAATGCGGCCGGCCGTAAGATGAGATCCTTGCGGGGCCGTATAATAGAATCGCGAGTTAACTGAACCCCCGCAAGGAATCGCAGCCTTACGGCCGATTTACGGCCGATAATAGAATGAGGCCCTTAGAGAGGGAAGAAATGTATATATTTTATTTAATCTTCTCCATGTATACAAAATGTTTTTGACTTTGTATGCTTCTTTTACTATATAGTTAAATGGGTAGTTATGTATGTAAATTAAAGCTTTTAAAACTTTTTTCCGAATTAATGATTTTTCTATCTGATACCATGAGTAATTGTCTTGTGGGTATGACCATTTTAATAAGTGGGCTAACATTACTGCCGCTTGATATAATTTAAGCACAGGGTATGATATCCCTCCTTGGGAGAATCTTCTTGCCATTACTTCTCTTTTCAACCTATTTTTTTTTTCTTGAATTAATTTATTTATTTATCTATAATACTTTGAAATTTTGAAACCCAAAATGTAGGTAGATTGATTGGTATGCATCTAAAAATACAATTAATTAGTGGGAGAATTGCCATTTTAATACAAGAGATTCTACCCGAAAATGAACGTTTCAAATCCCTCCATCCTTCTAAAATGTCTTGAACTTTATGGTACATTTTCTTACAGTTAGAGGAAATAATTTTAGTTATTTCTCCATTAAAGGAAATTCCTAGGTGCTTGATAGTATTTGTTTCCCAATTAAAGTTGTATTGATCTTGAGGAATCTTTTTTACAGGATCTGAGATATTTAATGTCATAATTTCAGATTTTTGTCGATCTAACTTATAATTTGAAATAAAACCATACTGCTCAATTAGTCTCAATACTTGTGGCAGTGATTCCATCAGGCGTGTCAGAGTTAGAACAATATTGTCCGCATACAGAGTTATCTTGTGCTCTCTCTCTCCCACCTATATACCCTCTATGCCAGGAGTACATCGTATAGCCTCAGCAATGCTAACAGGGTGGGAGAGTAAGGGCACCCCCGTCTTGTTCCGTTGTTGATCTTAAAATTGTATGAATTGAAACCGAATCTACCAAACCCCATTTTCATCAACGTAATTTTCATGTACTCCCACCCTTCCCTGTCAAACGCTTTTTCAGCATCTAAAGACATGAATTGTGTGGGAGCACCAGTACATTTTGTGTAGGCCATCAAATTCATTAGTTTCCTTAAATTATCCTGTCCATGTCTGCTTGAGATGAATATTGCTTGGTCATTCGGAATCAGTTTATCTATAATCTTTTTCATTCTGACATACAAGATTTTAGCATACAATTTTATTCATTAAAGAATTGGGTCTATAGCTATTACAATAGTGTAATTCTTGTTTGTTTTTCCATAAATTTGTTGAACAGTTTCCTCAAATGTATGCTCAGAATTGGATGAAATGATTTATAAAAGGTCCGGAGTAGGTGTTGTGTACATTTTTAAATTCTTTATAGCTTCAACAATTTCTTTCTTTGTGATTGATTTTATTCAATTCATCCAAGTCTGAGCAGGATACCTTGGGTAATTGATATTTCTCCAAGAATTGTAAAATTTCCTCCTTTGTCGGATCTTTGAAAGTTAAATCATTAGTTAAATTATGTAAATGTTAGTACTATTTGGCAAAGGTATTAGCTATTTCTTTTAGTTTGGAAATACATTTGCCTACAGTCAATAAATATTCAATTCTAGATCTTTCTTTTTTTTTTTTTGCTAGTATTTTACTTATTTTGTTGTCATGATAATTGTACCTTTACTGCATCCTCCATATTGCTTTATCAGAAAGAAGGTGATTGATTTTATTTATCTGGTTTTGAGTTTTTATTTTATTTCTTTATATGTGATACTATTTGGGTTCAATGTATTGCTTTTCTCCAAATTATATAATTGTATCAATAGTTTGCGTAGAGATAGACCTATTTGCTTTGTCAATTGAGCTTTCATCTTAATCAGAATGCCCCTTGTAAAAAGCTTTCTGAGCAGACCATAACATGCTACTAGATGATACTGATTGTGCATTCATTTAAAAAAATGTACTAATTTCATCTTTCAAATATAATTTTCTCTTTTCATCTTCTAATATTCAGTCATCTAGTTTCCAGATATATCTTATGTGTTGCTCATTATCTCATTTAATTTTCATCTTGATATAAGCGTGATCTGATATTGTAATCGGGCCAATGTCAGATTTATACTCGTTATTAATGCTTAATTTATCCACAAGAAAAATATCTATCCTGGAGTAAACTTTGTGGGTGGGAGAAAAACAGGAGTAATCCCTTTGTTCAGGGTGCAAAATCCTCCATACATCATACATATAATTATCCCTTATTAGTCTTGTAAATTGTTGTGATTTTTTTGTAATTGCGCCATATTTTCTATTGTTTCCTGGGCTTTCCTATCAAACTCTGAGTTTATAATCAGATTAAAACCTCCAGCAATTATTATAGAGCCATGAGCATATTTTTTAACATTATTAAATATACGTTTATAAATGAGAGTTGTTTAACATTAGGAGAGTATAGATTTAATAAAGTAAATGTATAATCCTTGATTTCTCCCACCCACAAAATAAATCTACCATTGGGATCAATTTCTACCAGTTCTTCCTTAACTTTCAAACTTTTATCAAAGAAAATAGAGACTCTTCTGGAGTTTTTCTTGAAAGTTGAATTATATTTATCATATAACCTATGGCCAAAATTTGGAATTTTATTCTTGTCCCAGTGGGTTTCCTGTAGAAATATAATCTCAGATTTTTCCTGTTTGACTAATCTTAGAATTGAGTTTCTTTTGTTGGGTGAATTCAACCCCCTAACGTTGAAACTGATAAAATGTATTGACATGTTTAACATTTTTTATTCATGCGAACATTCTGTTTACATGCCTTCCCTTTTCCAAAAATATCTAATGTTATAATATCCAATTTAAGGCCTTTAACCAATATCTCATCCCTAGAAAATATATATATTTTTAAATCATTCATACCCACATTTGTACTTACATACTCACATTTCACTGCTTTTACAAACATTGGCAGTTACAGTTACAGGGCTCTGCTGGTGTAAAGAAATGCTAGGCCTCCTTTGAGGGAGGGGAGTCTTAATCCCAAAATACATAATTGGTCAAGTTCCTTGTAAGGATTCCAAATCATATGCTCCTAGATTATTTAGTGCAGCACACATATAGAAAGCTGTACATATTAGTCAAAATAAATCTTCTCACTGGTTATGTACTCTTAAGAAGAAGGGAAAAAAAGCCTTATAGAGAAGCAACAAAAGTGAATTATTGTGATGGCAATAATTGTGAAGTTCTACGATTTACAAAAAAACTGTGAATATGTAAATCAAATTCTTCCATCTTCTTCTTAAAACTATTAATACAGTCCCTTAATTGTCTCTCAATAAACTTTAAACTAATATAAGTTCCATATTGTGGTAGATGCAAAGTTATTTAATTATAAAAAAAAGTGTACCATCCTACTATCCCTCCCCTTCTCCCCCTAAAGTGCAAGTGTATATAAACTAAAAAAGACATCATCAATATCGCATCCTGAAGGTGTTTTTCACTTACAACTCCTAGTGAGAAAAATTACATAAACTTTTACATTTTTTAAATTAACGTCTATAATTCGGAGCCAAACCAAGTGAGGATAATATAAAACCGTATTCAAATATGACTTATTGATTTTACAGCAGATCAACCGAAATCAGCAGATCAACCGAAATCAGCATTAACTAAAGATGATAAAGTTAAAGACCGTGCAAACTTTTCATTATTTTCGAATGTAATGTTCCAGCTCCTTAAAAGTTTTTCACACTGGTTTGGAGTGCTTATTTTGTGCCAGTGAGTTTCTTTTAAGACTAAGAGTCCCCCTTGAAAAATCCATTTATAAATGAGTCCTTCATTCCATAGGGCTTGAGTAATCCTCCCGAATTCTTTCTGCTTAGAGAGTGTCATTGCTGATAGATCCGAATAGATCTTTATATTTTCGTATGGAACATCCAGGTTCTTGGATTTAAAACTAGCTTTTATTATGGCTTCTTTAGTTGGCAGGTGATGGAATTTAACTATGACATCTCTTGGGATTTTATCATCCAAATATAATGGTTTGGGGGGTCTAATCTGCTTTCTTCTTGTGACATGGTGGGAACCAGTGTTGAGAATAGCTTGATTAGAAATATTTTTAACTCCTCAAATCATTCATAATATGTTCTGCAATCCCCTTAATTCTAAGATTGCATCTCCTGGCCCTTTCTTCCAGATTAGCCATTTTGTTGGTTAAATCATTTACTTTACCTTCTCATTTTGTTGTATGCGATAGTAATATATGATCAGTTAATAGTTTGTAGAATTTAATTTCCAAATCTAGAGTTTATTGACTTCTTTAATTTCTTTTGTATTTTCCAATATTCTTCTCCATCTTTGTAACATAAGTTGGTCGTCTATTTTTACCTCAGATTCATTATTGGAGGAGTTTTCAGAAATCATAGTTGAGTTTGTCAGGAGTTTTCTCCCCTTGAGGTGACTCCATAAGTAAAGCTTCTTGATCCTTTTCCTTATTTTTGGGTAGGAAAAAGTTTGAAGTTTTTTGTGAGTTACTTTTTTTATCTTTAGTTTTAGATCTCCCAGACATATTCCTTTTTGGTTTGAACATTTATAACAGCAACTGGGAAATCCAGAACACCTCTTCCAGGAGGTATTGTAAACCGTGGGATATACTGTATTAACACAAATACCAAAATACCAGTCCAAGTTAAAGGAAGGAGTAGATTTTAGGTCAAGTGAAACTTCTCACTACCTGGTGTATAATAGGTTATAGTTTCATAGTAGAATAGCACACTTCAATACCCCAAAAGATGCCTTACTTTAGCTTTAACGTATTTAATGTGACATTTATTTCTCCACCTGTTTTGTTAGTGACTATAGAGCAATAATGCTGCAGACCTTCACTTCCTCTGTAGGAATTCAATTAATTCTTTATTTGTTATTCTAATTGCTGAATCCTACAACCTACATTATATGTAGCTAAATCGGAAGAAAGCCTGCCTTTGTAGCAGCAAAAATTATCCTGAATTTTGTTCTTCCAGAAATTGCTTTATAGCATTATAATTAGCTGCACAGACTGAAGCCATCTGATTTGATCTCCTACCTTTATGCCCAGATTGCGTTTCATTCTAGACAGAACTAATGCATTCTGTTAGGGAAGATTAGAAGGTAGTGTACCTGAGAGCTCCCCATCAAAAGTTGGTATAAAAAGAGGACTTTAGTTCAATTACCATAATAATCCTTTTTGTATTACAGTGTCTGTCAGCAGCAGTTTACACAAGTTTTTTCAGTAGAGTTTTTTGCCTCCGTTTTTATTTCTGGGTCTTTACCATAACATTAGGGAGATAACCGTGTTAAACATCAGCTACAACAATTATATGACAAAGTTATTTGAGACAGATAACGTAATTGGCTTAAAAGTCCTGAGCCGATGCTGTGCATAGACCTGGAAAGCTGTTAGACTCTCTCCTGAGTGCAACCTGTTCTGAATCCTTGCAGGAAAGGGCTTTCCACCCACCTCCACTTCTCCTGCACCCGGGAAAATTGCACCCTGTGACTCACACGCTCTTGTTGACGTGTTAGGAGGTGTTCTCACAACACAATGCACGCCTTAAATTACTCATTTGCCATACTTTCAGGCTGCTTCTCCACTTCAAAGCGGAAACCCATCTGAAAGAGCGCCGAATCAACTTTGCACTTCTGTATACTTATCGGGACACCGTCGGGGCACGTCAGCTACAGACACCCGCAATGAACCATCAGGGCACCATTGCAGCACAAATCAGCTGCTACTATGATGTGTTCTCTCCCTCCATTGGCATGCTGCCTCTCAAGCGGCTGTTGCAAGCATTTCCGGTTACGCCCCCATGAGTTGAGTTGGCTGTTGCTTATGGAAAACATTTCTACTTAAAAAAGGATACGAGAATACAAGAGTATATAAGAGTATGGAAGAGTAACATTTCTATATTAGTTGCATTGTTTTTTTCATGCATTGCAAATCATGAAGAGGCATAGTGTAGTGATAACATCAGTTTCTGTGAAATAGAGCTGTGGGTTTGAAATCCATTCTGTCTTTGTTGATTAAATTATAGCCTTCGATGGGGTTAACACTTGTTTCTGGTATCAGGGGAAGGGGGAAGGAGAAGACCAAAACTATTCAAGAGAAAGAGATGTAATGGCTATCCCTCTGCAGGATATGCCTGAAGCGCTAGTTTTAACGGTTTCTGAGTATGAGGCCCTTTACCCCCCAGCGCAAGTTTTTCTTACCCCTGTGTCTCCTCCCTCCGTCCTCCCTCCCCTGTGTCTCTTCCATCCACTCTCTCCCCTGTGTCTCTCCCCTGTATCTCTTCCCCCTTCCCGTGTCTCTTTCCCCTACCCGTGTCTCTTTCCCACTCCACCTCCCTCCCCGTGTCTCTTTGCCCCCCTCCCCTGTGTCTCTTTGCCCTCCCTCCCCTGTGTCTTTCCCCCTCCCCTGTGTCTCTTCTCCTCCTCCCAAAGCCACGGCCCACGCTGCTCTTGGCACATGCGCGTATGACTCACGCCGCGCATGGCATGCACGGCTCATGTCGCGCATTGCGCATACAGAAAAATAAGTGTGTACGCTCTTTATGGAGCTTTACACACTTACACCAATTATGTTAGTGATAAACGCTTTTATAAAGCTATATTACTTATAGCTATGCATGTTTAGAGTTCAGCAAGAAATGCTCCACCCAATCATGCTCAGAAAAATAATTTAACCACCATACCAATATTTCCCTGCACATAATATGGCTGGCTGAGTTTAGTTGGCTATACAAAAATCTGAGCAGATTTTGACCGGCTGAACAACTTAAATGTCCCTCTTGCAATTTTCTTTTTAAATCAGTTGGGGTGGAGCTGTGCTACAGGATACATGGTAAAATTATAAAAAATCAGATGCTTGTTTTCCATGCAATCATTTCTAATATATAAAAAATAAAATATCTGTACATGCATGAAAGAAAATGTGAAACCATACTGTTCCTTTTAAAATCCGCAATAAAAAATGTGAGTTTTTAACAGTGTATCTTTTATTTAACAGCGATATTCTCCCTGTAGAAATGTAATTTCAGAGTTCAAGTTCCCAGCTTCAAAAAATTAAGATTTATGTTGGATATTTCTTTTCAAGTAACAACCTTTTTTCCCCTATCCCTTTTACTGACACATCGCTCACCTCAAAACTATTCATTCTTTGGAGGACACATCAAACCGTCCTTTAATACAAAGCTTCTTAATCAATGGCAAATGTGGTGTAGTAATGGCTAATACTATCCTCCTTGTCTTATTTATTTATAGCGAGGCTGTGACATATGGTATTACGTCTTAATAATTTTATGCATGGCCTTTTTATCTGTACGGTTTGAATTAGCACAGCTTAATATATCAGCGGGTGTTGCAATGAGCAAAACACTCAGTTCAAAGCATAGTCTTTATTTTTGGTTTATATTAAAAAAGAATATTGGAAAGACAAAATTTATTTTGGTCCTTAATTAAAACACAAATGCTAAGGATGACTCTTTCATTTGCTAGGGTTGATTGAAGTTGAGGAAGACACTTGAGTGACATCCTGCCAGAATCTCTACTCATTGAAGTTGGTGCCGGAAAAATATAAGAATATTTATTTGGAGACATACTATATAGATTGTATGTGTTTAACTATAGAAATGCTACAAACCCATGTGAAAATATGACATGAGTCTGAGAAACATGGATTGCGATGGTGGATATTAACCAATAAATTTTTTTAAAATAGAGGTGCTCAATCAGAGAATGAACTAACCATAATAGGTTATTTCTAAGGACATGATAGCCCACTCTGAGAGCAGTCTCTTTTAGCTCATTTGTGCCCTTCACAGGGAGAAATATCCTGTAGTATATCAGTTTGGTCCCACTCAATAGAGTGATCCAGCCCTGAAATACCAGGCAATTCTACCCTGAACAGGAGAAACGTCAAACCCCAGACGTACGTTTTGGCCTTCATTGGGTCTCATCAGTGAGGTGTAGCTGATAACTTCATAAGGCACAGTGAGCAAAACAATTGATTAGAAGTGTTAGATAGAGTTTGAAAGTTAAGTACATAAGCATAAATCACATGAAAATATCTTGCTTCTCGTCTATCTATGGTGAGTAATGAACTCACATATTGGATGGGGTGATATATCCATATAAAACTGAATATCCATATAAAAAAGAATAATGACATGGATAAGCATTGGTGATTATGCTGATTAAACCAGTGGAGTATGGTCTTACTGCTTATTACCCCCAATTTTGGGAGTTAATCGCTTTAGATATAAGTTATGTTTCACTTTCACTCTTGTCATTTGCTGTGTCTTTTTATTCCTCAGAATTATAACAGAAATTACTTGGTTACCTTGCAGTATATATCCCCTGAATTCTGCTGGAAGGATATTTACTTGTCCAGTACACTTTCCAATAAAAACAAAATCTTCTACAAAAGAATTCATTTTTATAGAGTGCTTTATTAAGAAACTAAATGTGTTTATTTTATTTATTTAATTATACATTATTTAACTACAATAAACTGGTGTCAGCACTCTGATGGTCTGGACAGTGGATATTACTGCAGAAAACTTCTAGCGAACAGACTGCTATAACCAAAATGGCAGGGAAAGTACATGCAAATTCAGAATAATTGCAAGGAATTTTAATAAAGGGCCACTGCAAACACATATTTTAGGTATGGTGGTTTAAAGAACTAAAATTCATAATGGTTATTTTTTTGGAGGACACATCAAACTGTCTTATAATACAAAGCTTCTTTATAGAAATTTATGAAAAACAACTTTTAATTGTATAACATATTATATGCGGTTATATGCATGACCCTGGCAAGATCCAATGGGCTTTAGAATAAATAAACACACTGAAACAGCGTTTCTTGGGAAAAATACGGGCCACAGCTTTATTAAAGCAACCATAAACCAATAACCAATTAACATAATTAACATTGTTAAATCACAGCTCAAATAACATTTGAGCTGTGATTTAACACTTACTGGCCTGGTCAGTAACCTCACGCCCTGGGCCCGCGCCCAGAGCCTCCCAGTGCTTTCCTAAGCACGCCCATGAGGCAGGGCAACGCCCACCTAAGCCCGTGGGCCAGGTGCCTCACCTCCCGCCAACCAAATACATTCCTATTTGCATCCTAATTTAGAATTCACAGAATCCTAACCCTTCAACTCTTTTCCACCCCCCCCCTTTTTTTTTTAAACCTAGCTCAAGCTTCCTGAACTTTGCTCAACCAGCCTCGCCCTCTAGACATACCTTACTTCCTTATCTGCTACTTTCCTATCTGACCACCATTTAAGGGGAGGGAGGGAATCAGCTCAATGGCCGGCGCGGATTGTGGAGAAAGCCTGCGAAACCGGCTTAAGTCCCTCCTCCTCCTCCCAGCCAATCAGCATCGCCCAGGCTCCGCCGGGTCACGCAGTGCTGCAACAGACCCAGCGTGCCTGGGCTGCCTCCGCGCCGGCCAGTTCTATGCTCCAAGGGCATATCTAGGTTTATTCTGCTTCTTCAGGTTTTTGCTCCTCCCACATACCAGTTACTACTCCTTTCCATTTTTATGTCCTCATCCTAATATTACCATACACCTAGAAGCATGTTAAAAAGTGTCAGGTACAGACAGAAATGTCACTACATATACACATTTCTGTGCGCGTTCACACACTGTTCCATGACACAAAAAAGTACTACTCTAGATCTTGGCCTTGTTAGCTAAATATAAAACATTATGATTTTGTTTTATAGCCCTATTTGTGAACTTGTGTTTCAAGAAAAAGACACTTGTTTATGAAATATCTTACAAAACAATAGCATTAGTAGCTGTGTTAGCCATGCACATAAAAATGTTTTGGGACAATCAGAATTTCTGAAGACTCTGTTTATAATTAGAGGAATCCATTTTGTATTTGATACATCACATCCTAAGAGCTGAGCCTTGGGGATGTGTTTTTTTTTGTATCTATAGGTGTAGGAAAGATTGATGGAGGAAAGAAAGTCCAGATATCCAGAGACTTGGACCTTACTGAAATTTACACCACACTTATTCCCGCTCACGGACCCATAAGCAGGCTGCTTGCATAAGGAAATGCAAGCATAACTTTTCAGAAATGTAAACTATCCCCTCAGACACATAACTCCCACCAATGTTTCATCGATGCCTCCGGGGTCCAGCAGAAGCATGCTTTTTTTTTTTCTAATTGCAAAAGAGATTTTTGACATTTTACTCCGCTTTAATAACATGTATACTTGACTTGTGCTTTCATAACAGGTATACTGCTGCTCCTCAAGCAGGAGAGAGGCTTACAAGTTCAATTGTAAGATACAGCAGATATTAATATTATTAATTAAATGCTATTTAAAAATAATAATTTTCTTACAGTAAATGTACATTGAAAGTTGTACTTTTTCCTGGTCAGTCTGACTACCGAGTATATTCTGTTATAATTACTAAGTATTCCCTGGAACCGGCCTGCATCAGTTATCACTTTGAGAAGAATGAGCATGTGCAGACCCCAGAGTGTAATTAGCCTTATTTATTAATAATATTCAATCAATAGAGTTCTTGGTATTACCTATGTTTTCAAATGTTTACCATATTTGCAAAATTTGTCCCTTTAACTCAAAAAAGTTTTTTTTTGCTTTCTAAATATGTTTGCCTATAATAGCTTCTTGTGCATCTAAAATCATATTTTATTCCGGTGTCTCTCGTTTATTAATATTAATGTTATTATGGTGTAAAACCCCACATTAAGGATTCAGAAGCCAAAACACATCCAACACAAGGGGAAATGAAATCTAAACAATATAATTGGTCCTAATGACCTTAATCCAGGGAGTTCAATGCAGCCAAATCAGTTTCAAAACCTAAGCATTTTGTTGTATACACAAAGTATAGAGAGCTGGAGTAAGTAACACCACCTATCTTTATATATATATACTAGCGTATTGCCCGTCAAAAAATGACGGCAATGAGATGTGTATGTTTTAAAAGTTGTTTAGTTATTAATATACATATGGAATTGTAAGGTAGCTAATGTTGTTTTCTGTGTACTACTGAAATATAGAATTCCAATTAATAAATGAATTTACGTATTTTTATGCATTGTGTTGAAGAGCTGGCAATCTGTGTTGATGTTGCAGCAGCATTAGTGGTGTGGAGGTGCTGTGTAAGCGTGATGAACGTGTGCAGTGTAATAGTGTGAGTGCGCGAGCCGAAACCGTTAACGTAGCTGTGTACTTCCGCATTATCCTAAAATGGCGGATAATGTGTGGTGTGCGTCTTAGCGGATTATCGGTACGTGTTTTCCGTGGTTATAGTGCTGTAGCCTCGTTTTCGTTTTGTTCGTCCGCCATTTTTTCTGCGGCGCTCATTGCCAAAGTACTACGGTTTAATGGCTCGCCTCGCTGCGCGAGGCTCGCCAGCCGATGATCGCCTGCGGCGCTCAGAGCTAAGCCCGCTAAAGTACTACGGTTTCACAGTAAATATGGTCAAACGTTCAAATGACGGTCAATAAATATTAAATGTTGTGAAATTTGTTTGCCACACAACATGACGCTACATTTGTCCCTTTTTTTTTCTTAAAAGAAATAAAAAAAAAAAAATTGAAATTTTTATTTTTGTAACTTTCAACTTATATTTCATCAAATGCGTTGGTTTAGGCGGGAAATCCGATGTTGCGTGAGACAAAGGCGTTAAATCTGTGTTAATGCGTAAATCTGTAATTGTCTTTCGTAAAATGTACTCGCTACTGTCTTTTTACTCATTGCGCGGTTAATCCGCATCCTTTATCTCGTAGTTTTTCAAACACATTCGTCTGTGGCTGTGTTTTACGCAGTTCGTAGTAGTATAGCCTCGTTTTCATTTTTTACGCGCCCATTTTTTTCTCGCTTAGCCGATTTTCGATCTTTGTAACTCAGCTAAATCGATGTAAATTGGAGTTCCAACTCACTTCCAGACGTCCTGGCTGGTTCCCCATGCTGTAAGTGACCTTTATTTTATTTTTTTGTGTGTATTTAGTTTTTTTTTAATTGTTTTGGTTCCGCCGCTTATCTCGTAATTTTTTTTAATCTCGTATTTTTTTTCTAAGTGCTACGGTTTAACGGCTCGCCTCGCTATGCGAGGCTCGCCTGCAATGAGCGCCTGTGGCGCTCATTGCCAAAGTGCTACAGTTTAACATAACGGCTCGCCTCGCTATGCGAGGCTCGCCTGCAATGAGCGCCTGCGGCGCTCATTGCCAAAGTGCTACGATTTAACGGCTCGCTCCGCTGCGCAAGGCTCGCCAGGCGATGAGTGCCTGCGGCGCTCAACGCTAAGTCGTACGCACTACGCAACACAGCGGTTTAACGGCTCGCCTCGCTGCACGAGGCTCGCCGGGCGATGAGCACCTGCGGCGCTCATCGCTAAGTCGTACGCACTACGCAACGCAGCGTGACGAAAAATCGTAGTTAGACAATTATAATATGTGATATATACTGTTTTTTTTTGCATTGTGTGGCGAAGTGGGAGAGGGAGGGAGAGAAGGGGAGGGAGAGAGAGAGAGAGAAGGAGGGAAGGAGAGAGAAGGAACGAGGGGGAGAGAGAGTGAGAAGAAGAGGGAGGGAGAGAGAGTGAGAAGGATAGGGAGGGAGAGAGAGTGAGAAGGATAGGAGGAGAGAGAGAGACCGGGAGGGAGAGAGAGATAAGAAGGGGGAGAGAGAAAGAGGATGGAGGGAGAGAGAAGGAGGGAGAGAGATAATTGTAAGTTGCTCATGCGCACTGCGCATTGCAAGGCTCGCATTGTGCGGCAAAGGGAGAGGGAGGGAGAGAGGAGAGGGAGGGAGAGAGGAGAGGAAGGGAGGGAGAAGGAGGGAAGAAGAGGAGATGGAGGGAGAGAGAAAGAAGGAAGGTGAGAGAAGGAAGGAGGAGGAGAGAGAGTGAGAAGGAGAGGGAGAAAAGGAGAAGGAGAGAGGAGAGAGAGAGAGAGGGAGAAGGTGGGGGAGAGAGAGAGAAGGACGGGGGGGTAAAGAGGTGAATGGAGAGAGGGAGATAGAGAGAGAATTGCGAGTTACGCATCCACACTGCGCTTTGCGAGGCTCACTTCGCATGGCGATGGGAGAGGGAAGGAGAGAGAAGGAAAGGGAAGGAGAAAAGGAAAGAGTGAATGAGAGAGAAGGAAGGAGGGGGATAGAGTGAAAAGGAGAGTGAGGGCGGGAGAGAGGGAGAGATAGAAGGAGGGAGAGCGAGGGTGCAGGGAGAGAGGAAGAGGGCACAGAGAGAGAGAGGGCACAGAGAGAGAGAGGGTACACTGAGAGAGAGAGACAGGGTACACAGAGAGGGCGCACAAACAGACAGAAGACACAATTTTTAAGACAATACTATGCTGTCATTTTTGACTAGTAATAAAAATAACTATACTCATTTTGCGCAGCAAACACATAAGACTGGTGACTTTAACACTAAAACATTAAACATTAAACAAAAAAGTGGTAGTTTTTTGCCTCTGCCACAGAACAAGTTTGCAATATACTAGAGCCCACTTTAGAGGTCACTTTATGTTATGCAGGTCTTGCCTTACGGACCCAAACTAGGATGAAAAATGTAGTTATCATGTTTAGCAGTCTGGAACACATCACAGAGGTTTTGTTTATTCTGCGGCAGACATACTTAAGACATCCTGGCTTATCTGAAGCCTTCTCAGAGGAGAAAGACACACTAATTTGTTGAATGTTAACATTGACATGGGGATTCTACTGAGTATTTGTGATTAATATTCCATATGGAAGTGTAACATGATATGCAATTAATCCAGTTGTAAACATACACAGCTGAACATGAATGCAGCCCTGTCCTATTTAGTTAAAGTACAGAGAATGTGGGCATCTTGATGAACATATGTGCAACAGCTATAACTTCGACTGACCTCAAGGATTTTGAATATCCCTTTGTTAATAGGTTTATAATAAAGCTGAATTAAAAGGAAGTGCATTAAAACACTTAAACTACCACAAACCATTTCATAAATCATTAGACAGAGACTGTCTTTCTAATTTCTCAGTAAGGTATTTCTTGTGTTAATATGAAAGCACTTTTCTTAGCAGTAGTGGGACCAGGTAACAAACTGGTCTACGTAACAAGTCTAAGACAGTCTTAAAATGTCCATATGTCAAATGTTTCCATGTACAGTATAAATAACTTTTTAAGCACATGTATATATCTCATATGCTTATGGAATTTACTACCTTGTAATATCTCACAATCACCACCTTCAACACAATAGAGCCCAAACGCAACACAACACAGATGCCATTATGCGGCTCCTCGATTCTCCTCACTGGTAGTCGGTAGCTGGAACAGGACCAGAAAGATAAATTAAAAAGGTACAGAAGGGGAATCAAGAAAAAACAATCCACCAAATTGCATAAGACATAGAATCAGCAAAATAGTAACATAAAAAGCCCAAATATGGACTAGAACCACATATAAAAAATAAACATTTATTGAAAATTCTTCTAAAAAGCAGAAACAGTATCACAGCATGAACTCAATGCAAATTCATGGAAGAAATTACATTCTCTAGCTCAAAATCAACTTTGCAGCCATCACTCTGAAGCGTTTCTTAGTCAAAGAAATCTCAAATGTTGATGACATATTTATACAGCTAAATGATTCACTAAAGTCACCAATGACCTGCTTACCATCAAGTCAAAAGGTCACTTTTCAATTCTACTTCTACTAGATCGCTCTACTGCCTTTTTGGCACAGTCAACCATCCACTTCTACTCCATATCCTCTCCTCCCTTATTATTCGAGACACTGCTCTCGTGATTCTCATCATGCCTACAAAATCGATCATTGAGTGCCTCCTTCTCCGACACCTCTTCTTCTCCCCACCCCCTGTCTGTTGGCGTATCCCAAGGATCAGCCCTTGGCCCCCTTCTTTTCTCCATCTACACATCCTCATTTGGTACCCTAATAAACTCTTTTGGGCTTTAGAATCATCTCTATGCAGAGGACACCCAAATCTACCTCGCAGCACCAGATCTATCCCCCTCTCTTCTAACTGCCTCTCTAGTATGTCCACCCACCATCTCAAACTCAACATGTCTAAGACTAAACTCCAAATCTCCCCTCTCTCTGCCACAGCGTCAATTCCTCACACCTCTCTCACTGTCAACAGCAACATCATCACACCCACCTCCCAAGCCTGTTGTCTTGGGGTTCTACTGGACCCCGCCCTGTCTTTCATCCCTCACATAGAGTCACTAACAAAATCTTGTCTTCTCCATCTAAAAAACATCTCCAGAATTTGCAACTATCTTACACAAGACACAACTAAAATCCTAATACACTCTCTAATCATCTCTCAACTTGACTACTGCAACTCGCTTCTTGTTGTCCTACCCACCACCCGACTATCTCCACTTCAATCCATTATGAATGCCTCTGCTAGACTCATCTTCCATACACAACATTCAGTGTCAGCATCTCTGTCAATCACTCCACTGGCTTCCCTTAGCCTCTAGAATAAAATTTTAAATCATGACCCTAACTTACAAAGCACTCAACAATAGCACTCCACTGTACATCTCTGTTCTCATCTCCAAATACTCCCCCACCTGCCCTCTTCGTTCTGATAATGACCTTCTTCTTTCTACAACTCTTGTCACCTCCTCTCACTTTCTCCTTCAGGACTTTGCTTGTGCTGCCCCTATTCTCTGGAACTCCTTGCCTTGCTCCACCAGTTTATCCTCCTGTCTCAAAACATTCAAAACCTCACTAAAAACGCATATTTTTAAATAAGCCATCACCTTCCACTCTAACATGCTCATCACCCCTCTCTCCCTCCTTTACCACTCACAATAACTTTAGGTTGTAAGTCTGCGAGTTTCAATCCTGCAATGTGCTTTGGGGAAAGCACCATAGACACTGGATTGCAGGCTCAAAGACAGGGCCCTCCTTGCTTTGCTATGTGTTAATTTGTATTTATCTTTGTCTGGAACTTAACTTATGTACAGTGCTTCGGAATATGTCAGCGCATCATAAATAAACGATAATAATAATAATACAGCTAAGAGTAATCAATCAACATCAAATAAAACAATGTAAAAACAGTGAGCACCTAGCTGCTAAATAGACCTGTGCTAGTGTTTAGCAGACTCACCCCATACATGACATTGTATAATGTATATTGTTAAACATGAAATTATATAATGCAACAAGCTAAAATTAGGCATTGAACTGAAACGTCTCATTGATGAAAGCAATAAAATAGTAACCACAATGCAAAAACTTGTATAATAAAGATTTCAAAAGTATGTAAATAACACGATAAGGATAATATGCAAAGGCAGAGCTACTGCCGGTGCAGATGGTGCAAGGCACCAAGGCCCCTGACCTCTGAGGGGCCTCTGCACACCTCCCGTCGCCCCCCTGTGGCCACGGGTCTTCTGTGCCCCCCTCGGGTCTTCTGTGCCCCTAAGTATCCTCTGCGGCCCCCAGCAGAAACTATGTGGCCCCCCAAGGAACCTGTGTGGCCCCCGTGGGCCCCCTGTGAGTCCCCTGTTTTCTCCACTGATCTTATATGGCCCCCAGAGCCCCCTGCGGCCCCACCGGACTCCCTGGGGTCCCCTAGCCCCTCGGACCCTCTGTGGCCCCCGCAGACCTCCCATGGGGCCTCTGTGTCCCCTTACGGCCCACAGTGGCCCCTCACAAGCTCTCTGTGGCCCCTGCAGTTCCCCTGTGGCCCTTGTGGTTCATATGTGGCCCCCACAGGTCCCTGCAGGTCTCCTGTGGCCCCATGGGTCCCCTGTAATCCATGTGACCCCTAGGACCACCTGTGGCCCCAGCAGACCTCCTGTGAGGCCACTGAGGCCCCTTATGGCCCACAGTGGCCCCTCACAGGCTCCAGTGGCCCTCTGTGCCCAATTCCGGCCCAGTGACCCCAACGGCCCCTTATGGCCCCTGCAAACCTCCCGTGGGTCTTCTGTAGCCCCTTATGGCCCACTGTGGCTGCCCACTATATATATACCGTACTGGTCTGAATATAAGCCGCACCCGCATATAAGCCGCACCTGTAAAGTTCAAGGGGAAAAAATAGAAAAAAGATAGTACTCAAATATAAGCCACACCCTTAAAATTGGAGAGAAAAAGACTCTCCAAGTGATCAGCCATTGCAAGAAACAGGCTTTCTAATTAGCACTGTAGCATTTTTTGCAGGTTACAGGCTTTACAGGATGTTAGAATCACTAAAACCGTAAATCGCTATTCAATACCTCAGTCTAAAGCACAAAAATCGGCACCCTTAACTCGCAATCGCGCAAGTCGGCAGTAATTTTGCCTTCGCGAATAGAAGCCGCACACGTAACAAGCAAAGTTCGCAAAAAAGGTGCGGCTTATATTCGGACCAATACGGTACATATATATATATATGTATATGTATATGTACATTTACATATATATATATATATATATATATATAGACACAGACCCACACATTTATATATTTATTTTTTATATATATTTTATATATGTACTGAGTTGAGGTTGGAGGGGGTTCGGGAAGTGCAAAAGAAAATTGAGCCCTCCCTCTCCTGGGGGGGGGGGGGTTGAGTACTGGCGCCTAGATTTATTTTTGCACCAGGGCCCCCTATGCACTGGCTCCGCCAGTGATGATATGGATTAATTTCAATTTGCAATATTAAATAGAAATGAACAGAAAATATCAATATCGACTTAAGCTGCAATATTCAGTTCTGTCACAATCCTACATTATTGAAAATACAAAGTCACATCCCACTCCTGATCCCTATCGGATATCTTGCTGCGAGATGGAATGTCTAAAGTATCTAGCAACTTGGTGCAATGCACTCAAGAGTGGTGAAAGCTGAGATATTTTCCCTAATGCATTCCTTGGAACTATGTGTCTTGCGATCACCAACCCCTCAAGGCTCATCTCAGAAAGTGCCACATAATTATTATCCCTTATCTGTAATGCACCAACATATTCTGTAGCACTATACAGGGGTTAAGTACAAGGCACAAACAATATTAACATTGCAAAAGAATGGAGAGCCCTGTCTTTGTGCTTGAAAAGGAAGGTCCCATTGCAGAATCAATTACTTTGATTCTGTAATTAGTGTGTCAGCCAATGAGCAGTATAGAACTACAGGTATACCACTCTTAAAGCTACCCCATTTAGAGCTGATTCACTATAAAGCTGTTTTCCCTGCCAGACCCCTTTTAATGCTAAACCCTGCTATAATGCTGTTTTTGCCTGCAAAATCCCTTTTTACGCTCTGATTTTCTATAGCATTGCCCCGAGATAATGCTGTTTTTTCCTACCGGACCCCTTTTAACGCTCTGGTTCGCTATAACACTGATTTTTTCTCCCCCCCAAAAAAGAATCCAGGATGACGTAGAAGCATTAACATCAATAATTTAAAGTTTATATTTCTGCTAATGTTCAGTTTGTGTTAGTGCTGTTTCTTTGAAGCTCATATAAAACCAGAAAAGTTTAAATTTCAATTGAAATTGTGTGTTTGTGTGTTCCCCTATCCCTATCTTGCCCATGTTAAACTGCCCTGTTTAGAGTGGTGTAACTTAACACTCCTATTGCCTGGAACCTGTCTACAGCGTTAAACAAGGTATAGCTATATAAAACTACTTAGGGAGTACAGCTGCACAAAACATATTTCTGGGGTTTGCTGTTTCTCCTGTTCAGGGTAGAATTGCCTGGTATTTTGGGTCTGGATCACTCTTTTGATTAAGACCAGACTGATATACTTCAGGATATTACTCCCCATGAAGGGCACATGTGAGCTAAAAGAGGTTGCTCTCTGAGTAGGTGCCAGACCTATAGAGCAAACCTACTTAGGTACTGTCCGTTCTCAGATGAACACCTCTACTCTTTTTGTTTAGAACTATAAGAAGTATATTTTTCAAGTGGCAAGAGAGGTGGAAATAAAAAGTGAAATATAATTTCCTATAGGAGCTATTCATCAAACACAGTTAAAGTGTATCCCATTTGATAAATCGTTCCCATAGAAAAAATATGAAGTGGATTTATTTTATGTTTTAACTCTGCTTGTCCCCACTTATCCCCGCTTATTCCCACTTTTATCCCGACTAACAGCCTTATTAAATTGTGATTTGGCCAATTGAATAGGGTTCTAAAGTTTTTAGTTAGCAGAGACCTTGCTTTTGGATAGAAGTTCACTAACTAAAAACTTCTGTAAAAAAATATCGTATGTGCTTATATAGAGCCCTATTCAATTGGCTGAATCACAATTTAATAAGGCTGTAAATAAATAGGCATGATAGAAAACGTTTGTGTTGCATATCACTGTACATAGATGATAGGCTCTTTGGTGAATCCTTACTGAAATAATATTTTTGTAAAATGCACTTAACTACTACCACTGTAAATGACTGCTCATTGATGACACTATAGAAAAGTAAAGATAAAAAATAAAATATAGTACTCTTTCCTTTGCATCTTGGTTCCATCACAGCTACAGTTACCATTTCAACAGCCTTATTAAATTGCCATTCGGCCAATTGACTAGAGCTCTATTTAAGCACATAGCATATTTTTTTTACTGATTTTTTTAGGTAATGAAGACCTTGCTTTTGGATAGAAGTTCACTAACTAAAAACTTCTGGAAAAAATATATGCTATGTGCTTATATAGAGCCCTATTTAATTGGCCAAATTGCAATTTAATAAGGCTGCAAGTATCCTGTGTGGTTCAAAAGCATTGATCCAAACATGTTACTATCCGTATGCATCTTTTTCCATCTTCTTAACTTCCTTTACAGACTCATACAAATCACATGTGTACCAGGCTTTTGTGTCCTTTTGGAATTTATTTTAATTACTGTTTATGTTCTGTCTACAGCTTTGAGAAACCACAGAATCCATGACCTTCCCTAATTGAATTTTAATGAGAATAGTACACGATTCACCGTTTTTATTACACAGTCCAGGAATAGACTATGTGCAATGCCTTAGATGGTTTCAAAGTACTGGTAATTCCAAAAACCAAAAAGGATTGTTTTTGACTCTTTCAATACCAGAATGTCCCATTTTTGTACAACTTGTGAAGTAAATACAGGATCTGGAATCTTTTGTTGGCAGTATGTTCTGCTTATATTTATAACCTGTTCTAAAATATATTACTTTCACAAATTAATTTCCTGTTTTTCTGAAAAATGTTTCCCTTATGGCACTGGGATGCTGTGAGGAAAGATTTGTGTTGTAGTCATAGTACTTCAGGAGATGCAGTACTTTCAAGGTAAAACTCAACTTTACAGATCAACAATTAGGGTTTCAATGCTTTTGCCTTTTGTGGTGATTCCATCAGTAATTTACCAGGTGGTTTGCCATGTTTTTGAGGATTTAGAACAATACGAGTGAATGTTATTTGTGCTAAAAAATATTACAAATTGAGTCTGTAAAGTATGTAGTGCAGACATGATGATCAGGTTTGTACAATGAGGTGACATTAATAAAGTGATCATAGTGTTTTATTATTCAATGCTGTGCACTCTAGAACTGAATATATAGCACACGTATATCTATATGCCTGTCTAGCTATATATCATTTATAATACATCATTGGATACTAACAAGAGATTTCTGGACTTTACCACCTGCCAGTCTCTGTGACAGAACAAACACAAGCATTGAATTGGCTCCACTAATGTTTACTTTCAATGCGCCCACTACTCCGGTGCAAAAATCTACATACAAAAAGTCATGGAGTCAAAAAACAGAGCTGTGTCTGGACTCCAGAGCCTATACACAGCACTGGAAGGAGAACATATATTTTTCTAATTAATTCACTGAAAGCTTTTCCATAGCAGATGAGATTGGAAATTACCTTCAGCTGTGCCTGGAATAATAGCTGCACATTACAGCAGCAAAACCACCAGATAAAAAAGGCAAACATTACATGTTTAATCCAGATGTGCCATTCCTGCAGTGACTGTTTACTTGATTTAGTGCTGGGGTAGCACCCGAGAGAAGGTATATTTGTATAAGATCTGTGAGTAGGATGCTCAGGAGACTGAATATCAAAGTAAGGGAATTGTTAAGAATGGGCAAAGTAAGTAAAAATTGTACGCTTTGTTCCTATTCCAGACATTTAAGCAAGCTGATAGACAGAATATTTGGATACATTTTATAATGGTCCTTTTGCAGGTTCAAAGCTTTGATTCAACATACTTTCTAGTATTTACATTATGGTATGCTGGATCTGCATTATGTTACATAAAACTATTGACAATCTTTAAGTGTCATCAGTGTAGGCATACAGCCTCATTCAATTGCTGTGATTTTGAGATCCGGGCTCGCAAATGGAGGTTGCAAGCTACTTTGCTATTCAATTGCCTTCCATTTGCGGGCTCCGATCGGCTTACTTGCTACGAGCTGCGATCTATCGTGATTCGTAAAATCGCAAGTTATTTCCCTCAAAGCCTTTGATCTTTCCCGGCCTGAAGAGTTGCGGCCGCTAAAATCACAAATTGCTATTCAATTGCTCTGATTCTCCCTCGCGAACCACTCCTTCAAGCGCGCAAATTGCCAAAATCAAACCACAGGTTACTGGAACCAAGGAGGTCTAGCAAAGGGCTTACTTACAAATCTGAGCACTTTAAAATCAAATATAAATTCAATCCAGCACTGTAAATGATGGAGAACACAGAGCCCTAAGCCACGGGGTCAGATGGGTAATTAGAATTAAAAGCACAACATTCTCAAGCTCGCACATCGCCAAAATAAAATACTTTATTCCATGTTTATTTTCCGTCCAAAGTCCTACGAGCTTCAACCTCCAAGCCCGTAGGACTTTGAAATAAATAGAGGTTGGATTCCAAAGTCGAAGTTACGGGTTTGGAGGTCATTCAAGCTCGTAGGACTTTGGATGGAAACATGAAATAAAGTATTATATTTTGGAGATGTGTGAGCTTGAGAATGTTGTGCTTTTAATTCTAATGTCACCCATTGTGTTCCCCATCATTTACTGTGCTGTATTGAATTTATATTTGCATTCAAAGTGCTCCGATCTTACAGGCTTGAACCACGAGTTACGGGCTTGCATCCACGATCATGTTCAAGTTTGCAAATGGTACTGCCGAGAGCGTGGTTTGAAATTCTCGCGACCGGGGCCTATCTTTCGGGCCCGGCCAATTGAATAGCAGAGTAAAAGTAGACCTACTTGAGCCCGCAACTCGATCGAAGAAAATCGGCTATCTGCGATGGAGTTATGGCTCCGAATTGAATGAGGCTGATAGTCATATGACTATATGTAAAATAGAAACATAGAAATTAATGTAGAGAAAAGAGCTGTTTATGTTGACCAATCTTGTTCTTTTAGACCTTAATTGTTGATTGTATTTAAGCCCTGTTCTTTTGAATTTCTATATTATTTGAATATTTTGTGTTGCTGGCAACTAGAATAGATACATAAATTAGTAATTTTAACACAAATTCATACACTAATACAAAGCGAGTTGAAGGCCCAGATTGAGTTATAGATGTAGCTCAAGAAAAAAAAAAACATTAACAGCTGTGCAATCCATGGACATAAACAAGGCTTTAGAGAAAATCTGAATTTTCAAAGACTCTGTTTATGAACAGAGGAATCCATTTTTGTCTTCCTTACATCACTTCCTGAGTGCAATAAAAAAAATGTATATATTAGAGGAAGAAGTGGTGGGAAAAGAGAGAACAGGTCAAGAGGCTTTGTTAGGTAATTTGATCTGACTGAAATTTACATCATAACCTTGATCCTCTCAGGTCAATAGATGCAAGCATTGCTTTCAAGAAATGTAAATGCCTCTCTCACACACGTGACTACCATCAGAGTATAATGGATGATTCCAGAGATATACATTTTTTCTATTTTTTCAGATATATGAATTTTATCTGTGAATGTTAAGTGTCAATATTATAGACTTTACAGTAAACAGTATTTGTATATAAAAAGTCAGTAATACATAATTTTCCTGTGTTTACACAACAATACGTTATATGATGTGTGCTAACCGCTAGAGCAGGAGCAGTCAATTGTTTTTTATACAAAAGTCATCAAGGTCTGAATGTCTTGAAAATGTAGTCAACGTCTGGAATCCATTTTTTTTATGGATGCACATATACATATTTTAATTTAATGACATTCAGTAGTACAGATGAAGGAAATGTATACAATGAAAGGGTAAGAAAACCAAAACACAGAACTGGTAGCTTTGTCAAGCACACAATAAATATAAATAGTCAATTAAAAGTTCCTAATTCGATTCCATGTGCCCCTATTGACTACCCCTGTTCTAGATAATGGATATTTATAAACATTCTGTTCTTGACTAAGTGCAACATTTTCCATTCAACAAGAAAGAGACCTCTTCACAGGTCCTGGAGCAATACTGCGTCTCTGTCTTAGCCATTACTGAAACACATTAACTTTTTATGATATAGATGTAATAACTGGGCAGTGTTGTAATACACTGCTGTACTACATCACTACAAGGCTTTACTTTATGTTTTGATACTATAAACTGCTTTACTATTTAAGAATCCCACATTTGTGAGGAGGATTGTACGATCTTGAAGACAAAGTCTGAATGTTGATGTGGGCTGTCAGGTCTGAGTTAAGATAGGACGTACTTCATTCCAAAACTATAAAAGGCTTGTAGAAGTGCTACTAGGGCCCAGGCCCTAAGCCATGGGGTCAGATGGGTGCAGGACAGGCTGGAGTGCACACAGTCTGAAGGGGGGGGTCTTTCCCTGCTATGTCCCAGGTCCAGTCTGTGGTGGCTGATGACCTGGGCTTGGCTACTTTTTCCTTAGCCCAGTTAGGCCCCCTCCACCCATTGAGCCTGACTTTAGTGCCCCCCTTAGTTTACAGGCCCCGGACGAGCACAAGGGCCACGGGTGAGGTTCTGGAGGGCCAGGAACCTTCACCCCCCACTGGGAAGAGGGAAGGGCCGACAGGCAATTCGGGCGAGGGCCTAGCCCTCCAGCTACCAACTGTTACCTTGCCTTAAGGCCTGCGCCTACCGCTAGTAGCCAAGCACACGCCACTACAGCCCCCCTCCAGTGGCGCGAGGGGTAATAAAAAAGTAAGGAGCTCTAGCACAGCTCCTACAGCTGTGCACTCTGCTGGCACTGCAGCCTCTCCAACTGCACCCAATAACGGCAATGCTGGTGTTTCAAAGGGACGACGCAAGAACAGTGCAGAGTTCGGCAGGACCATGGAGGCTATGCTAGCGAAGAGGAGCCAGGTTGTGAAGGAAATGAGCATAGAGGACAGCCAGGTGATAATCAATGACGTGCTAGTAACAGCCTGTATTGTGTCACGGCAAACCCACCCGACCAGGGTCAACGGGGACTGACAATCTGGTGAGTCCACAGCTTTGTTTAATAAGTACCGACATTCAACCTGATGACGGGGCGATGGTGAGTTCAAAGCTTGACAGGGTTTCTGATACTACTGACCTGGACCCTAGGCTCTTAGGTCTGTTGGATGTTCTACAACACAGTCCTAAAGTAGTTACGGACTCTGACTCGTCTTTGAGTGGAGAGCAGATCGACAGGGCATCTGGGCACCAGGCGTAGGGGGACTAGTGATGGTTCACCTTGCCTCCCCAGATCAAGGGGCAGATTGAGGTCCGGCAGAGGAAGATCCTGTCATTGCAGCTGCGCCTGCTCTGGGACCAATAGAGAGCAGAGCCAATGGAGACCAAGGCTAGCAGAGAACCCGGTGCGCGTGGAGCAGACAAGGGTCAATCTGATGGTGACATCAACCCTGGCGAGGCCGAAAACAGGTGAGTCGTCAGGGGGGTCTCCTAGTCCTTCTCAGTTTATGGTTGCTCTAAACTCCCTACTAAAATCCCATAACATGCCCATTAATGAGGACGTAGTTGGGGCGTGGGTGGGCGGTCTGGCCAAAAAAGTGTGGTTGGATCATGTGACCATTCCAGGGGCACCCGTCCCCTCTCCCCTTGGAGGCGAGCAGCGAGTGCTAGATCTTTCTGCGGCAAGGTGGGTAGGGTATCTGACGGGTCCTTGAGGCCGACCATAGTTTGCACCCTCGACAATTTGGGTACTCACTTGTCTCAAGAGGTGAAGGAGAAAATATGGAGATGAGAGTTCATAGAGCTCTTCTCCCTCTTACCTTTATCTTGATTCACAGAGCCCGCAGAAAGAGGATGTAGGGGCAATGAAGATGACAGAAAGAAATCTTTTAGATGTCTTCCCCGTACGTTTGATAACTGGTTGCAGGCCTTTTCGATCATGGCATGTGTCATGGGTAAATGGCACCCAGATCAGTGCTCCGGGATATTTATACATTTGGAGGAGATCAGGAATGCATATTGTACATACGGTGGCATGGCGTGGTGGAGGTACGATAAAGAATTTTGTCATTATATGGCCTCCAGGCTTGGAGCGACAAGGCGGTGGCGAACTGGCTAAACATCATGATGCCAATACGAGCTATGCCTCCCTTTCAGAGCTCCCCGAGCAGGGCTAGAAGCCCCGCCACTTTGGCCGCTCCCAGGTGAAGGACTTGTTATGCCTTCAATGAAGGGATTTGCAAGTGGGCATGCCTGCTCGAACTGTGGGGGACGAGCACCCCCTCGCCAGATGTAACTGGGTTAGGTGCGTCCTCTCCAAAAAGGCAAGACCACCATTTAGCTGGGCACAATGCTACCATGGCTAGAACGCTACGTTAGGTTGCTGGGCAAGAAGGAGGTGTCCGAAGTGATGATCAACCGTTTTCAAGCAGGCCCTTTCTCCTTTCCACCGTTTTGAGGCCTGTTTATCTCTCCATTGGGAGTAGTTCCAAAAAAGGAGCATGGGAAGTTTCGCCTGATACAACACCTGTAGACACCCTAGAGACAGCTCGGTCAACTGGGACTCCCATCTCCCATTGACAAAGATTGTTCAGCTGTATTCTATGCGTCTTTTGACTGGGCGACCAACATGAGGAAGAAGGCCGGAGCTAGAGACAAGATGGAAAATGTCGACATGGAGTCTGATATTCGCCTTTTGCACGCGCATCTTTCTAGTCAGCGCCTGTTAGGGTGTTTTATTGATGGAAAGTTCTATGTAGGAGGTAAAATTGTATAAGATTGGCACAGATTGTTGCCCCGACTAATGTGTGTAGCTGTACCTGCAGCAGCGACCAGAGAAGCGTGGGCCTTTGCTTATACATGCCAACGCCATGGCACTGTAGAGCTTTCAATTCGAGAAAGTGTTGAAATTATTACTACCGTGTCTGGGTTTCGATCCAGCCGAGTTTGGGACTCACTCATTCAGAATTGGGGAGGTGACCGAGGCAGCGAGGCTGGGGTTGCCAGAGGAGGCAGTTAAAAGGATCGGGAGATGGGAGTCCCAGCGTTTTAGGTCTTACATACGGCCTGAGATGGTCGGATTATTTTCTGTGTTTTAGGATCAAGAAAACAGCTATGGATTGTCTGCAATTGTTATGTGTACCGGGCCCTCTGGTTGCCGCAGCTACAAGAGATAACTCACAACTGGGCATTCCGGAAACGGAACTGCAGGTGCGGTGGTTCGGCATCTGGGGCTTGCGATGGTTGCAGGTGAGTGGGTTACTGGACACTTTCGCCCATCGCCATGGTAATCGGAACCTCATTCTCAATCACGCTGGGGGTAACGATCTGGGGGTGGTCTCTATGAGGAGAATGTTAAAAGAAATGAAGAGGGTTGTGGAAAGCTGCATAGCCAAATTCCCAGGCCTCTTTATCATATGGTCTGAGATGATAAAGAGGCGGTCATGGAGGAATGCCTGGGACCAAGTGCTGTTAGATAAGGCTCCCCAAAAGATCAATAAGCAAATGGCGAGCTTTGTGCGTAAATTAGGTTTTATTGCTATTTGATACTGCAAATTTGAAAATAAAGATGCAGACTAATTTTTCATTCCTGACATGGTCCATTTGACAGAAATTGTTTTAGAGCTGCTGACACAGGAGTTCAGGGAGGGGGTAAAATGGGTCATCGATTTGCAAGGGGGGACCGCAGCCGCATGAGGCGTCCCGAGCCTGCTCCGTGGCGGGGGGTGCCCTGCCCGGCCCACTGGCCAAAAGGGATGTTGCCCTATCTCACAGGCAAGCTTAGAAAAGCATTGGGGGCCCAGGAAGTGAGATAACTAACCCTGGCCGGGCTCCTCCCCATATGTTAATTTATGCAAATTGTTAAAATTCTGGTTTAATAAAAACTGTGGCCCGTGATATTATCAACACTGGTGTCAGTCTCTTTATTTAATACTTAGCCTAATGGATCATGCTGGGGTAATGTCCAACGCGGAGGCTGCCTCAGGTTCCCTGCGTCAGACGCAACGTCACATGACCCAGCGGAGCCTGGGCACGCACTATTGGCTGGCATGGGGAGGCGGGACTTCTGCCCATTTTGCAGGCTTTCTCCCACTCTTCGTTGGCCATCTTAAGGATCCCCTCCCACTTAGCCTGTTTTGTAAAGTAAGGATATGTTAAGGAGTGTTGCCCTACCTCAAGGGCGTGCTTAGAAAAGTATTGAGTCCCCTGGGCTCCTCCCCATATGTTAATTTATGCAAACTATTAAAATTCTGGTTTAATAAAAGCTGTAGCCCATGATACACCCAACACTGGTGTCAGACTCTCTATTTAATACTTAGCCTAATGGATCATGCTGGAGTTTAATACCAGTAATCAGTTTCCTGCTAGATAGCTTAAAAAAACATCACAGGAATAAACAAGAGATTGAGGACTGAGTTAAAAGCTTGCAGGTGGCACAGGCCAAGAATTGTGTGCTTGACTGTGCCTGATTTCCCTTCTGTCAAATTTTGCCATATAGCATTCTTTTTAAAAAGTATTTTAACTTAATCTCTGATCAGCCTTATGATCTTCTTTGTAACAAATGAATGGGAATTTCCTGTTTGGGTCTTGTATGAGCTTGATCACATTGTTCATTGTTCAGGCATTCCGTTGTGTCTGACTCTCCGCGACCTTATGAACGACAGCACCCCATATCTCAGGTTGTGATTATCTACAAGGTTATTTTAGCAAATATACTGGAGTGGGTTGCCAGTTCCTTCTCCAGTGACCGCAATCTCTTTGTTATGACTTTTCCATCTTTGGTGACCCTACATGGTATAGCTCACAGCTTCATTGAGGTACACAAGCCCCTTCACCATGACAAGGTAGAGATCCAGAAGGGGTTGATCACATTACCCCAGTAAAAATAACACCTATTTGCCAATAATCATTGGGACTTCAATGGCAGCTGTAAAACCAAATATCACATAAACTAATAAATACAGCTCAATAACTGGACTAGGAACTGTGATTGACATTATTCGCAACTGGTCTATGCATTTGTTGGCAAACCAATAACCTATTTTTTGAAGAACTCATTTATGGTAGGCTCCTTTGCAACATCTGTAATTTCACTTTATATCCTGTACCATGCTACATTGTGGAATATTGATATACAGGTGATTCATTAACAGAGACCAACATATGCAAGTCTGATGTGAGCGTGCATAGGTACTGTATATGAGCAGCAGCACCATTAACTTGACTTAAGTTGTGTTATGTAGCTGTGGTCATTGACACATATTTCCAGGTAGTTATGTTTCTTTATATTGTGTTTAGAGTGTGGTTGGTGCATGCAAAGTGTCTGTACTGTCAGTGCAATTGATCTGACGTAAATATTACACTGTATAGATTAATATAGTTTCTTATAATATTACAGTGTATAGATTGAGTAAGTTCAAAGATCAAGTTATCGACAAGTATTCGCTGTGTGCAGAAATTGCTTTTATTGCTATAACAGTAAATATCAAAGATAAACAATTAGAAGTGTTTACACTTGTAAGCTTTGATATTTAGTTAGATTACAATGCAATCTATATGACGTGTATTACAAACTCTTTGGATGATTGGATAACAGTTAGTTTTACTCTATATTTATATATTTTATATATCTAGATCAAAATACCAATCAATAAGCAATGTATACAAACTTATGTAATATGGATTAACAATTTATGTTAATACAATCTATCAGCCTCATTCAATTGGCAGGTCGCAGCTCACTCGCAGAGGGTCGGATGTCTCAGAGTGGTCGGATGATCCAGACCCCTATTGCAAGGGTTAATGTGGGGACCCTCCAGTGGTCATGATGGGGACCCCCAGCATTTTTACGTGCCGGTGAGGGTATTTACACTACCCCTGCTGCCGGTCTTTAACTATTAGTGTGCTGCGAGCCATTTAAGGACTTGCGGCGTGGAATTTAAACATTTTAAATGCAGTAGGGGACATGATGGTGACCCCCACTGCAAGGGTTAATGTGGGGACATTGCCAGGGTCCCGATGGTGACCCCCAGCATGGGGTTAATGTGGGCACACTGTGGGGGGACTAATCGGGACTCCCACAGCAAGGGGTTAATGTAGGGACCCTGCAGGGGTCCCCACTGGGACCCCTGCATCATTGGGGTCCAATGTATGAGTGTGAGGGGGTGTTTGGTGCACTGGGGACAATCGAAGGACCATACGTAAGGGCTTCTAAAGCCTTTGTGGGTCCTCTTCAGCAGACGTCCTCGTCCTGCATTTGCGCTTTGCAACCTGGGATACTTTTTGGAGTGGGAGGGATCTTGCAATTGAATAGGGATTTGCGTTTTCAGCGCTGCAAAAGTGGAACATCAAAGGCTTCAGAGTGGTGTAAGCTCCGAGTTGAAGGTCAGCCATTTTCGCAGGGCCTCACTCGGAACTTGATCTGAGTTCGCAAAATGGAGGCAATTGAATGGGAAGTTGCCTCCGTTTTCCACTTGGATCTCAAAAACGGAGCAATTGAATGAGGCTGAAAGTTTAGTTAGTTTAATATGGGAGTATATAAACAGTGTATATAATCTTACAAAGTTTTCTTAACAGTCTGTCTATATATGTTGTTAGTGCAATACAGAAATGCTATGAATACACAAACAGCTGTCTATTTATTATATATCTGATATTATTAGTTAGCAATATAACCTATTACTCCATAGTAAGAAGTAAAATATGGAATGACACTATATATAGCAGTAAATATAAAATATATGTTAAACGTATCAGAGTTGATTATATTGTATGTGAGGTTGCAAGCTAATTAACCTTTGCATTTAGGTGTTGGGAAATTATTATTTGGGGTGTTGGTCTTACATCAGAATTCATTACATTTAATTTGATTTATCAAGTCAGTCAATTCAATCAATAACGATGTAAGACAGTTTTGTTGATTTTGTGATACAATATTATATGTGTTGAATATAGCTAACTATGGTTCGTTGTGTGGATGTTTTAATAATTGATCTGTGTAACAGAGCTAAATAGTTACATTATTGAATAAAGTCAATCAGTCTGTTTTAGGGGATATGGGCACAGATTAAAGTATGGATTAACATCTACAGTCTGGAATATAGATGCTAATTAGACTAAGTTTGTGACCATTCCCAAAAAGGGTAATAGAAGGATTGTGATTTATGGGGCTAAGTTTAACTCTACTACAAACTAGATAAGTAATACCATTTTATATATTAGCTATGTATGGAATTTCAGGATAACACCTGTCACTGGAGAATCCCTTCTCACTGAAGAAATACCTCTTTATGTGATTGGATTGTTTAGAGAGAGAGTTAAGATAGAATAGGATTTGATATAGTACGTGACAGATTCACTGTCACGCTCAGGATCCATGCCTTAGTTTTCAGCAAAATGGAGGATTCGGGAAGCTTTGACACACTTGAACAGGCTTTAATGTATATTGTCAGCTTACAAAAATAAACAAAATAAAAATAACACCTAGCTTCTTTGAAGCATGCACTACACATTATATGCAGTTCCTTCACTGCGCTGCAGTAATATGAAATACAGGCTTATCATACAGCAATACAGGCCTGTACACTTATCTGTTTTAGAGTCCACTCCCTTCAGGGTCTGCAATCCATTTGCAGAGGAGCTGTGTCTCTTTCCCCTTTCGTCAGTGTTGTGTCTCTCAATTCTGCTGGCTGTACACTTAAAACCGCCTCACTGGCTTTCCAGGTCTCACTGGCCTCTCTCTGGCCACACAGAGCTGTCCCAGGTTTGCTCTGCCTCTGCAGAGGCTCCACGCTTCCAAACAATTACCCAACTGGAGGTAGCAGCAGGCCTCTATTGCAGCCACACCCCTGACTTTTGAGCAGGTTGGTAACTCTCTCACACCTGGGGAGAAGTCATGAAGAGCTCTCTTCTGACCCCTGGTGGCACTTCACCACAAGTAATATATCTTAAGGAAGATTTGAAGGGGGCATAAATGTATGCCAAGAATGACGGTCAGTTTGTTCTCAGAACAGGACTGTCAGATAAGGTTGGAAATGATATAGGGTAGGGCTCAGGTCTTAGCAGGAAAGACCCCGGAAAAACAGCCAAAGATCAAAGACAAAAAAAACTGAATATTCTCTCCCTGCTTCTGATAAACTCTTTATGTCCCCTCATCACGAGGCTGGTTTCCACCAATGACAATCAACAACTCCCCTCTTTAACATTTAGAAATAATTAGAATATATCATAAATAAATATTGTGAATGTCTGCTTCTAACCACATGGGAGTGCTCTAATTGTATTTAAACAACATTAATTATGTGCCAAATTCTTTCTGGGAGACTAGACTACTCCATTGTATGCTTATGTACACCTGTTTGACAACAGACTTGAAGAAACAATGGAACATTGACGAAACATGTACATTTTAGAAGACACTATCTAATAACCTTACAATGTTTCATTTCGACTTTCTTACCCAAGAGAAAAATATTTGCAAACTCAGACATTTAATTTGAACAAAGACAAAAATAATGTGTCCCCTTCACAAGTTAAAGAGGCATACTGTGTTTGAGTATGATTACAATGGTAAACAATAAGTAGATAGGTGTGGCATCCTTTTACCCTCAAAATGCATGACAGTAGTAAAGTGTTAATCCCTGATATTTCTATAACATAATAATTATTTATAAGTGCTATTGCTGTTAAGTGAGCTTCTGTTATATACTGTGAGTACATACTCTTGATAACGTCTCAGACCATCAATGAGACCAATGTGTTTCTATTGTGATGATTCATCAAGAGGCCTTCCAATGCATGTCCAGACAATGCAATTGATATACAGAGCATCGCAGGGGGATAAAATGAAAAATGAAATTAATCAGGCACGAGAACTTTATTAAGAACAATGATAAAGCTATATGTCTGTCACCCAGAACATTGTCTCTGCCAGTTTCAAGTTTTGGCTGTGATATATTAGAGTGGAATAAATCCATCTAATCCCTACAATAACAAAAATTATATTAAATATTCCAGGGATCAATGGTCATAAAATGTTTTTAATTTTATTTATTAAGGAAAATGTTTTGAATGTTTTCAAGTATTTATAACAGAGTTGTAAAAGATCTCTGTTCTATAGCATTTATCAGTTAAAAATAATGAGCAACTCGCTGGGCCATTCTGTGTCTATGCATAGAGAACTATGAACATGGAGCCTCATTCAATTGAGTAATTGTAATTTACAGTAGCACGTAATGGAGGCCGTAAATTATTTTGCTATTCAATCGGGGGGGGGGGGGGGGGGTGGGGGGGTTGAGAGCCGCAAAGGGGTTTTTGATTTATGGGCTTGAAACCCTTGCGGTAGTTACAACTGTAATGTACACCCCATCTAAGCCTTTGATTTTTCACGTCCGCAAGAGGTTACAATGGCAAATCGCTATTCAATTGCTACAATTGCTCAAGCCCGCAAATGTTTTCACACCCATAAACGGCAAATGTAGAAGAAAATCCTGTGAGTACTAGAGAGGACCCACAAAGGGGTTAAAGGCATGTCCGTAGCACTGTAAAAGCAAATTGAAAATCAATACTGCACTGTAAATGACGGGGAAAGCGATGATAGGCATTATAATTAATTGCACAACAGCCTCAAGCTCGCAAATCAGCAATAAAAACTTGTTTTATTTTATGTTTCATTTCGGGGTTATATCGATCTCGAAGTCAATGAGTTAATACATATCAGGCCACCCACATAGACTAGAATAGTATCGGTATTCATTTTTATTATTTTGTGTTTTTTGTGAGTCCAGTTGCATATTGGACCTCCAAACGCTATTTGATTGACATATAACCTCCATGTTTTCTAATCTAATGATGACGGTCTCATTTTCTATTAGCTGTTTTTAAATGGGTAGTTATGGCCTTGCTTAGTTGATCATGTTTCCGCCCTGAAATGCTATGTACAATTGCATGGTTTACGGTTTCGACCCATAACTTGTGGGATTGTTCAATTAAATAGCACCAGAATTGTAGCAGACTGAGAGCCAGCAGCCGTCCCGCAGACATTTGGCCTGTATACCGCGAGATGCAGGCTTCTAATTGAATGAGACTCATGGTGTTTTACTGAATCATGCACACCTTTATCACATATATAGTTGTGAGCATGCGAGTTGTTGCGTAGCGAGGGCAGTGGGCGAGGGCCTCAGTTGCTGGCATGGAGCGCCGAAGGTGCTCCATGCCAGCAACTGAGACCCTTTCGAAGCGAGGGCCCGAGGGCCTCAGTTGCTGGCATGGAGCGCCTTTGGCGCTCCATGCCAGCAACTGCGACCCTCGCAAACTTCACCTCGCAACGCAAAGTACACGACACACCAATTACGACACTCGCTAAATTTTACAAGCAACGCAAACAACATACGACACACATTAACACACATTACGGCCTCGCAACACTCGGACGCAACTCGCGAACATTACAAAATTAAAAACACAATACATACACACAACACATACATAACAAACTTACCTACAGCAACATGGAGCATCCAGGACCTCAAAAATGCAACTTACACCTTCATTTCACTCGAAATAAAAGAGTTTAGACACTAAAAAATTTGCTAAGCGAGAGGAAAAATGGCCGCTGAACAAAACGAAAATGAGGCTACACACGCAAACACCATACGACACACGTTAACAGACATTACGACCTCGCAAACATCGGACGCAACACGCCGACATACAAACATTTAAAACACACTAAATACACACAACACACACATAAAAAGCTTACCTATAGCAAGAGGAACCATCCAGCACCTCAAAAAACCAAGTTACACCTTTATTTAAATAAAAATAAAACACTTTAGACACTAATAAAATCGCTAAGCGAGAGAAAAATGGCCGACGAACAAAACGAAAACGAGGCTTCAGACGTAACTATACTACACTTACTCGCAATAATGAAATACATACTATGCGGAACGTACCACACTGAAATTAAACACCATTTTGACCACTACTACGCACAAAATAGTGGATGGAACGCAAATTGTAAGCTGGAACGCAAATAGCGCATGCGTATTGCGTTCTAACTGTCTAACTTTCCAGAAATTTCTACAAGTTTATAAATACTGCCTACTTTCCACAAAAAAATACATTTCTCCTCAGGTGATGAACGGAGTGACTGGATAGGTTACTGCTGCTTTTACTTGAGAAGACAATTCTTTCCTAATTTACTACTTTACACTGTGCAAATTACAACTGAGAGGTAAGCTATAATATATTACATTTTATTATCAAGACAGGACAAAAAATAAATAAAATTAGAAGTATGAAAGTGTGATTTCTGTATAGTGACATGTGACATGCACATTTATGTGTATAGCCCCTGCAACAAACTAATCTTTAAATGACATTACCAAAAATTAAGTGTCAAATATCTATAATAATAACTAAACAACTTTACAAACATATACATCACATTGCCGTCATTTTTTGAAGGGCAAGTCGCTAGTTAGTACTATTGTCAAGAGCCATAAAGGGAAACACGCACCATCACAGCACGTCTGAAGTCTACACCAAACTCAGTAAACTTTATTCGTATTAACCTCTCGTCCCACCTCCAGCATTCACCAGCAGGCATTCACTAAGAATTTCCACCCACTAAACATAGAACAAAAAAACAAGAAAACGTTGTTATATGAAGTATCAATTCATGCAATTCAAAAAAAACTGTATAGCCATCCCCTGGAGACAGCATGGAGAAAGGGGGCTTTTGACCGAACTAGTGCAGGGGAGTAATTGGATAGCTTGATTTGGGGGGAGGAGTTTCAGGGTTAATAGAAGTGAACTTTCCCACTCCTGTCAGTTACCCAGGTAAGAACACATGCTGGACATGTTGCCTTGGATCATCATTCCAGCTCTGCTGCTCCCCTGTGCTGTGAGGCTGTCTCCTCTACTCCACCGGACCACCTATGCTGGGACCATCCCTGCATCCACTCATGACACCCTTCACCCTGCTGACCTTGATGCTGCACCTGCTAATCATGTTGTACTAGCGAATTGCCCGTCAAAACATGACGGCAATGAAATTGTTTGTGAGCTAATGCTGTTTGGTGTGTAATAATGAAATATATAATACATTAATAAATGAATATACTTTACGTATTTTGAAGCATTGTGTTGAAGAGCTGACAATCTGTTTTGATGTTGCTGCAGCATTAGTGCTGTGGATCTGCTGTGTAAGCGTGCTGAATGTGTGCAGTGTAATAGTGTGCGTGCGCGAGACCAAACCGTTAGCGTAGTTGTGTAGTTCCGCATTTTCGTAAAATGGCGGGTAATGTGTGGTATGCGTCTTAGCGGAATATCCGTAGGTCTTTTGTGGTTTTCTGCGAGTTTCTTGTGGTGTTTTGCGTGCTTAGAGTGCTGTAGCCTCGTTTTCGTTTTGTTCGGCGACCATTTTTTCTCTCGCTTAGAGAATTTTCGAGTGTGTAAACGCTTTTATTTTTAGTTAAATTAAGGTGTAACTTTATTTTTTTAGGTCCTGGATGCTCCCTCTTGCTGTAGGTAAGCTTTTTATGTATGTGTTGTGTGTATGTAATGTGTTTTTGATTTTTTCCTGTCCACGGGTTACGGGCGATTTTTGCGAGGTCATAATGAGTGGTAACGTGTCTTGTATGTGTGTTGTGGTGTTTTGCGTGTTTCTTGTGGTGTTTTGCGTGTTTAGAGTGGTGTAGCCTCGTTTTCGTTTTGTTTGGCGGCCATTTTTTCTCTTGCTTAGAGAATTTTTAGTGTCTAAACTCTTTTATTTTGAGTTAAATTGAGGTGTAAGTTGCTTTTTGAGGTCCTGGATGCTTCCTCTTGCTGTAGATAAGCTTTTTATGTATGTGCTGTGTGTATTTATTGTGTTTTGAATTTTTTTATGTTCACGGGTTGCGGACGATTTTTGCGAGGTCGTAATGAGTGGTAACGTGTCTCGTATGTTGTTTGCGCTGCGAGGTAAAGTTTGCGAGGGTCGCAGTTGCTGTGTCGTGTTTGCGTTGGAACGTAAAGTTTGCGATGGTCGCAGTTGCTGGCAAGGAGCGCCTTTGGCGCTCCATGCCAGCAACTGAGGCCCTCAATACGCGAGGGCCGTGGCCCGCTACGCGAGCCCGCAAGCGTTAGCAACAACTCGTATGCTCACAAATATATATGTGATTATCACATCAAATCCAAGCCCATGCTGTGCTTCTTGCTGCTCATACTGCTGTGGATTCTGATTGGGACTATTTTCTGGAGGGTGCTTTCAGACATCAGGATTTCACTAGGTCACTCATGGAAGTGGCATTTGGGAGATTAAAAAGGAATAATGGGGATAAGGGGGGCATAGAGCCTAGGGGGTTAAAATGCTCTAGTATAGGACATAGAGGGTGGGGGCCTCAGCTTGCGATATTGTGCAGTTTGTGTCTCTCAGTGTTAGGGGAGGGAAGCAGGCAGGGAAGGGTATGTGTGCTGCAGTCCCAGAATAGTAAGGGTTGATAATGGTGCTTGCTGGGAGGTAGGTAGGTGTATACCTGCAAGTTAGTTAGCTTGGCAATGATTTGTTAACTATGTAATCCTGGTGATTGAGTGGTTACTTATTTCAGGTGGGGATGAACCTTCAGCTACTTCACTTTAGATAGGGTCAATTTTTATGGCTAAGGGGCCATATTGTATTATGTATCTGAAGCTCTGATGTAGATAAACCAGCAGCTGAAGGCTGAGCTTTATTAATTGAAGGGATACAGGTGTGGAAAAACTTGCTAGATATGACAGTGAGAGGGAACAAATGATACAGTTATTATTTTATTACTGCCAATATATGCATACATCCTGTAGGAGTGATCAGCATTCTAACAGATGGTACAGTCCACTGCTTAATGCATCAAGAGGTAGGTAGGATGACCACACACATAGGAGGCACAGTGCACTGCCAGGCTGTAGTCTGCAACTGGTAGGAAGGATGACCGCCAGCATACATCCAGTAAGAGTGGTGAACATTGTAACAGAAGGCAAAGTCACCTGCCAAATGCATCAATAGGCACTGCCAGGCTGCAGTCAACAACTGGTAGGTAGGATGACGGGAGTGATGAACATTCTAGCAGAAGGCACAGTCCACTGTCCAATGCATCAAGAGGTAGGTAGGATGACCACACACATAGGAGGCACAGTCCACTGCCAGGCTGCAGTCTGCAGCTGGTAGGAAGGATGCCCGCCAGTATACATCCAGTAGGCATGATGAGCATTGTAACAGAAGGTACAGCCCACTGCCTAATGCAGCAAGAGGTAGGTAGGATGACCACACATATAAGAGGCAGAGTCCACTGCCAGGCTGCAATCTGCAGCTGGTAGAAAGGATGGCAGGAGTGATAAACATTCGAGCAGAAGGCACAGTCCACTGCTTAATTCATCAAGAAGTAGGCAGGATGGCCACACACATAGGAGGCACAGTCCACTGCCAGGTTGCAGTCTGTAACTGGTAGGAAGGATTACTGCCAGCATACATCCGTTAGGAGTGATGAACTTTCTAACAGAAGGCACAGTCCACTGCTTAATTCATCAAGAGGTAGGCAGGATGACCACACACATAGGAGACACAGTCCACTGCCAGGCTGCAGTCTGCAGCTGATAGGAAGGATGACCACCAGTATACAGCCAGTAGGAGTGATGAACATGCTAACAGAAGGTACAGTCCACTGCCTTCTGTGCCAAGAGGTCGGTAGGATGACCACACACGTAAGAGGCACAGTTCACTGTCGTCCTTTTCAACAGGATACACAGTACACACAGTAATTGTTCAAGGAGTCACCATAGCATTAGTCTTGCAGAATATGTTACTCTTCTTCATCAAGTGCATGCACACATAGACCTCCCAGCCCTATGAGACCAAGAGGTGATAGGGGAAAAAGAGAGATTAAGTGGGCCAAGGAAATCTGTCACTATCATTTTGAGTATTCCAAGAAAGCTGTTGAAGGTCGTCTTCTCTGGACCACCAAGTGATCAAGTTATTGAAGTAGCCTTGGCGGACATATGACCTACTTGCTCACTTTATTGGAGAGCCCTTATATGGTGTTCGCTACCTGTTGGTTGCAGTGTTTCAGTACTCCTGGGCACAGGGTTCCAGGAGGCCGGTGGGCAGTGTTTCAGTGTTCCTAGACACGCGGTTCTAGGAGACTGGGGACCAGTGTTTCAGTTCTCCTGGGCATGGGGTTCCAGGAGGCTGATGGGCTCCCCTGGGTTGTGTGCAAGGTCCCCTGTTGTGTTATATGTCAGACACAGCTCTTAAAAGACCATTGTTGTGTGCTTCTCCATCTGGACCACAATCATCCTGACCGGATTATAAGTGATCAACATAATGATGTAGACTTGGCAGGACATACGGCCTCGGTCACTCATCTTCGCTGGACCACAGTCACCCTGACCAGATAATAAAGTGATTAACGTAGTGATGTAGCCTTGACATACGGACATACGGTCTACTTGCTCACTTCATTGGGGAGCCCTTATAGTATATGATGTTCTCTACCTGTTGGTTGCAGTGTTTCAGTTCTCCTGGGCACAGGGTTCCAGGAGGCTGAGGACCGGTGTTTCAGTTCTCCTGGGCATGGGGTTCCAGGAGGCTGATGGTGGGCTCCCCTGGGTTGTGTGCAAGAGTTCCTGTTGTATTATATGTCAGACACAGCTCTTAAAAGATCATTGTTGTGTGCTTCTCCATCTGGACCACAATCATCCTGACCGGATTATAAGTGATCAACGTAATGATGTAGCCTAGGCAGGACATACAGCCTTAGTCATGACCTCAGTGGTGAGGCTTTCAGGTAAGCAGACATGCACATCAACACATGTGTCAGTTCATGGTTTATTGGAAGGTTTGAAGGATATTCAATCCAAGTTTGAAGGACAGAATACTTCCTCCTTATTGGGGAGCTGATGGTTGCAGTGCAGTTATTTCTCCTATGCTTAGGGTTCCAGGAGGCTGGTGGGTGGTGTTTCAGTTCTCCTGAGCATGAGGTTTCAGGAGGCTGATGGCAGATGTTTTTAATTCTCCTGGGCATTGGGTTTTTCAGGTGGCTGGTGGTGGGCTCCTCTGGGTTGTGAGCTTGTGCCCCTGTTGTGTGGTATTTTAAACATAGCTCTTAAAAGACCATTCCTAAAAGGTGAGCATGTCTCTTAGGAATTAAAAGAAAAATTGGAAAGGAGAGCTCTGGATAATTTTATTGCGCTTAAACATGGTGATAAAACAAAAGAAAAAAAGAAATTGCTGCAATGATTAAAAGTGTATGTTAGGGTGCGAGCAGGAGATGCTTATCTTGTATAAAGGTTTTACGACTTCCGTCTTCTCATAATCTTTTACGCTGCAAGGTAGAGAAGCTGTATTTTGTGGATGTTTTGTTTGCCTTACGGTTATCTTACTTTTGAAAGTTGAATACATTTTGTAATGGGTGACCAGTCACTGGTTTAGATTCACCAGTACACTATTTAAATGGGTGAGTCAGCCATTGCATCATATTAGGGTTACTGCTGAGCATTTAGAAGGTTTGAAACTATTGTTTCTTTCTAAATGTAATGGTCAGTCTGTCATTATTCTACCACTTCAGCGTTTGCTTTCCTGGTTGCAAGATTGCTTAGGCGCTAAGTATTGGAATGTTTAGAATTTTATAATATATATCGTAGTGCGGTACATATTCCAGATCTTTAAAAACACCAAGAATTTTGGGAGCTAGGATTCCAGGTTTAGACCTCCTGATACGTAATTATTTGGCCCAAGCTACATGGAACTATTATAGCAGGTAATGTGGTGAATGGGATATTTTATAAGGTGGTCATATCTCAGAAGGCTCAGTAAGATATTTAGAGGTGTTGTATTTCATATTGCATAAACAGGCACAGGTTACAGTTCCCACTGACCTGGTCCCAATTTGCTCTACTCAGTACTTATTATGTAGAACTGCCTTTTTTTCCTTGCATTTTGGAGCTTTCAGAATTTCTAAATTAGTGGCACCAAACAAATCGTCAATGAGTGGTTTGCTACTGTCGGGGAGTTATATAAGACTGATCTGTTAGGGCCTCATTCTATTAGCGTCCGCAGCCGTTGCGGGGTCGCAAGGACCGGCCGCAAGCTATTCGGCTATTCTATTCCCTTACGGCCGGGGACTCCGGCAGGCTTGCGGCCGGTGCCTTGCTATCTCTTGCGGCCGCTCGCGTCAGAGGAAATCCTTTGATCTAAAACGGCCGCAAGAGTTTCGGCCGTAAGAAATTCCTATTTGCAATTCAATTGCTCCGGGAAACCTCTCTGCAAGGCTAAAAACGAGCCGCTGCTTACTTGCAGGAAAGAGGTCCCGCTAGCACCAATTAAGCACATAAAATAGCTCAAATAAAGGCATCCTGCACTTTGAGAAGACTATAAAGGGATTTTAGGTGTTAGAAAAAATAGCACATAATTATCCTATACTCAAATCCGTAAAATATTTGATTTTTAATATCCGTAAAATATCCATGTAAAAAGTCCAGAGTGCTTGGAGCACTTCAGACATGCCCACGCCGCAGCCGGAAAATAAACAGTTAATTTGAACTTGGGTTTGGGCTGATGTGCAAGCTTGAGAGTGGGTTCCTTTTAATCCTCATGTCCCCCAATATGATCCCTAGCATTTACAGAGCTGTACAGTGCAGGCTTGAATTTATTTTTCAGTTTTTATATTTCTGAGATTACGGCCGGTTCCAAGATATGCGGCCGGCCGAAAGATGAGATCCTTGCGGGGCCGTATAATAGAATCGCGAGTTAACTGAACCCCTGCAAGGAATCGCAGCCTTACGGCCGATTTACGGCCGGTAATAGAATGAGGCCCTTAGGCAGGGACCAATTCATTGTTTTTGTTATCCCAGAATCAGTGTTTGTTGTCCTTATGTTTGTATTGTGAGTTATTTGAAGGTATACCCAGTGAAAAGGCAACATTCTTGTTAACAGAGGTGGCTCAAGTTTATCTAAGTATTGGTTTTAGGCATTTCTTTGTCTTTAAGTCTTGCATTGCAGACACAGGACAATTTGGTACACATTCATTTTGGTATGGGGTAACAACAGAGGGAGCAAGGGCAGGTCTAGATATAAGATTTGGAGCTGGGAATTAAACAAGTTAAGTAGTTATGTTTGTCCTCATTTGTTGGTATACTATTATTTTTTTGTACTCTATTTGCACTATTATATTAGGGCATTCTTTGGGTGTAAGTGGCATGAGGTTTAATCAAGAGCTACAGATAATTGTGGGATTTGCCCAAAGGTTTGGTGTTGCTATCAATCCTGTCAGACTAGATTGGGGTGCTTATTCTCCATAGAGACCCTGGCGCTGTTCATTTCTCAAGTGGTAGGCATTCAATGGTTTAATTTTACTCTGAATGTATTCAACAGGCCCTTGCTTTAATTGTTGACGGGGCTAGCCATGTTGGGCTAGCTGTTGGTGGGGGTGATTGCTCACTGTAGGATGAAGCCCTTTGGTGATGGTCCAAGATCATTGTTGGTCCTGAGGTCTCCTGGGCACGGGGTTCCTGGAGACCTCTGAAGTTTTGGACTCTGTTTGTGGGGATGAGTAATCACCGCTGTGGTTTCACTGTTTTGTACAATAAAAGCTGTGGCCTGTTTTAAACCCAATTTGGTGTCTGTTCTATTATTATGGTTAAAGTTTGGGGTTGTTTATGCGTACCTAGTCACTTATGCTGAGGTCAAGCTATGCTATATTGACCATCCTTAGCTAAATGTGTTTTACCGTATTAAATCTGCCTCCTGTGGCTTCGATTTTTTTTATCATTTTGCTTATTCGATGCAGAGAAAAAACTTTACAGAGTTCCTTCAAGGCTTAAATTTTCATTTAGCTGATTATGTTTGATGAGCAGGTATCTCTTACAAGCTTGTCTATTAAAGTATACTGTAAATGCACTAAAAAAGATAAAGATAATCAGCCTTATTAAATTGTGATTCAGCAAATTTAAAAGGGCTCTATTTAAGCACAGAGCATATTTTTTTTACAGAAGTTTTTAGTTAGTGAAGACTTTGCTTTTGGATAGAAGTTCACTAACTAAAAACTTCTATAAAAAAAATATGCTGTGTGCTTATATAGAGCCCTTTTAAATTTGCTGAATCACAATTTAATAAGGCTGAATATGTTTCAAAAAGTGTTTGTGAATGCATGTGTTTAAATCTGTACATGCACCCATATGATTTTTAAATTCCAAAAGTGCACTCTTTTATATAATTTAAATCTCCATTCAATGTGTTTTTTAATTTGTGCCAAACATTGTGATTTTTCTAACACATTATATATATTTTTACATTCAAAAATATTTTCTTATAACTTCTTATTATAGCAAGATAAAACTTATCAGTTTTACTATGAAGAAAACATGCTTATAACATTACCCAGTAAACATAATATGGCATAAGACGATTCTAAGGCAAATATTCCCATAGATGAAACAAAATAACATCAATTATATAAATATATATATTTAGAACAGAGTAACAAAATCCTTAAAAGTGACATCATTTCGAACAACTATATAGCATTTAGAGACCTGAATCCAAGAGCTGAAACATAACAGACAGACATTATCTAATTTCAATGGCTCTGATGTAAAATCAATGCATGCTCTGACACAAACCAGAATGCCAAGGGATTGTGTCCCAGATAAATGGTTTTACGTTGCAGAAGGAAAAAGACATTACAAACCGTTGTGCAATAGCAATACTTCCAATATGAGTTACGAATGAGTAATATCAGGAAATAAATGATACTTCAAAAGAAAATGAAAACAGACATTTTTAAAGATATATGTAATGTGTTTTTAAAGAGCAATGGCACAGAATAATCTCACTTCTTAGAAAATAAATGCTGGCTAATTAACTTATTTAGTTCATATGTTTAAATGGATACATATTTATTTTGATTTTGTTTTTGTGTTGATATTAAAAAAACAAGATTATGTACTACTGTATTTATTTCAATTGCTTTATTTAAACATTTCATTATACCTGAATAGTGGATATTCAGAAAAATATAGTTAACTAAATCAAAAATAAATATAATTCTACAGCAGACATAAAATGTCCATGGAATCATATGTATTACAATCAAGACCAGCACATGAGTCCACGACACCCTAGACAAAGCTGTGTTAAACACACTATTTATTTATGAATTAGTAACTTGCCTGCCATATATGTAATATGTTATGTTCAATTGACTGTGCTATCTCTCTCTATGCTGTCTCTGTATGCCCTCTGTCTCTCTCTGTGCGTCCTCTCCATGCGCCCTCTGTCTCACTTTGTGCACTGTCTCTCTCTCTCTGTGCGCTGTCTATCTCTCTGGGTGCTATCTCTCTCTGTGTGCTCTGTCGCTCTTCCCCCTCTCTCTTACTCTCCTCTCATTCTTTGTCCATCCCCCTCTCTCCTTCCTTCCCTCTCTCTCTCCCTTTTCCTCTCTTTCCCCTCCCTCTACCTCCCTCTCTCTCTGTTCCTCTCCCTCCCATTTTCTCTCTCTCTCCCTCTCTGCCTCCCTTCATCTCTCTCCCTTTTCCTCTCTTTCCCCCTCCCTCCTTCTCTCCCTCCCTCTTTCTCTCTCTTCCTCTCTCTCTCTGTTCCTCTCCCTCCCTTTTTCTCTCTTTTAACCACTCTCTCTCTCCCTCCCTCTCTGCCTCCCTTCCTCTCTCTCTCTCTCTCCCTCTCTCTGTCCCTATCTCTCTCTCCCCTCCCCCCCCCTTCTGCAGTGCAGAAGTGTGCATTTGCAATGGTGCAGCTGTGCCGCACATGCTCAGTTCGCCATCAATGCTGGCAATAATGATGTAAGATTTATGTGTATAAATATGGAGAGAGAGATTGTTTTTTTTTATTCTTCATTAATCATAATTCAATTGGAATGTGCAGCAGGTATACCAAGTTGAAATAATGCTGAGGGCCACATACCAATGTTACACTTTAAAGGGACCCAATCATGTGAAAACCTGGTTGAAAATCCATGGAACAAGAGCCATCCTCTCCTCTCCCCGTGGGCCATCCAGAAAGCTGAAAATTATAATAAAACTCCCCTTTCAGCTCTAGTCCGACCATTGACATCCTCGAAAGAGGCGTTATCTTCACATGTCACTCAAACAAGTGCTGGGCAGGTTCCGTGGGAGTCGGGCCGCACCTTTAAACTGGTATCCTCCTGGGAAAACTGAGGCAGGGCAATCAAAATGTTGTGATGTGTGTGCTGCATAAAACCCCTAGACCAAAAGTGTGACAAGTCTGCTCTATATATTAAACAATCTAGCAGAAAGCACTTTTAATTGGTAACTGCATTTTTTTGTTGTACATTGTGGTTTTATTCATGATTAATTTAAATACACACACACATACACACAGTGGTAAGTCATCATTGAAGTACAAAATTTATCAGTTTTAGTTGATGCTGCTGGTGAATCTCTTTTACTTATGTGAATCATGATTTTTAAGTGGTCAAATATTTTTTCTCTCTTTTCTCTTCAAATTCAGTGTTATGCTATTTATGTGCTGGTTACTGATCTTCTTTGATTTGCTTTAAAACCCACTACAAATTCAGGTGAGTTTTAAGCCATTCAATACCTTGCTTAATTCACGGGAACAGTTATATATGTAATCCTAGGTGTACAATACAGTATTTAGTACTTAATTAAATAATAGCATACTAATAGTTTACATTAACCTTAATTTTTACATTTACCTTAAATTCAAATTTGTAGAGGAATCTATGTATGATTTGTTATTGTATAATAATGTGAGGATGAAGTAAACCAATACTTTGTTTCAAGAAAAGCTTGGTTATACTCAGCCCCCCTCTCCCCACCCTTTATGAAACCATCATCTCAATCAATCATATTAAAAACACCTGACCATAACATACTAAGGGCTCTATTCAATTGCATGCCCATCATTACATGGAACCCAAAATTCTGTCTGTGGTTTAATTTTTTTCTAAATATCTAGATGTATTCAATTGACTCACAGCCTCCACACACAGCCTCCACACGCAACCCATGCCGCCGTACGCAAGCTTTCAGGGCGTATGATCATATGATCTGACAATATTTAAGCAAGCACGTGAGTGGCTTTTTAGACAGAGCCAACAGTAACTGAGATCGCCATAATGACATCAGTAAAACATGGAGTTTAAACTACAATTAATTGGTGCTTAGAAGTACAATTTGCGATTGGACTCAAAACCCAGAAATGTAGAAATCAATAAAAATCAAAAAAGCAATTGTTATAGTCAATGTGGGTTCCATGATCTGAATTAACCCATTGAATCCCAGGATTGATATAACACAAAGACAGTCATCATGACATCAGTAAAACATGTTTTTTAAACATCAATCAATTAGTGTGTAGATGTCCGATATGCGATCGGGCTCGCAATCCATCCATTTAAAGATCAATAACAATGAATGAAGAAACTGTTCTAGTCCATGTGGGTGGCCTGATATGTATTAATTCCTTGATTCCCGAGATTGATATAACACGGAAATTAAACGTTAAAATAATATTTTTTTTAATGCAGATTTGTAAGCTTGAGACTGTTGCGCAATTAATTCTAATGTCTTTCATTGCTTTCCCCATATTTAAAAGTACAGTATTGTGTGTTTTTATTTGCTTTTATATTGTTAAGAACAGGTGTTTAACCCACTTGCAGGTCCTCTCTAGTACTCGTAGAAATGTTTGCTACATTTGCCATTAACGGGTTTGAAGGCAATTACAAGCTTGTGGAATTGTTCAATTAAATCTCGATTTGCGATTTTAGTGATTGTAACATTTGCGCTCTTGAAACATCAAAGGAGGAGATGGGTCGGAGTAACGATTTCAACAACAGCAGGAATTTTCAGCCTGTAACCCGCGAATGCGGGTAGCTAGAGGAGGGCTTCCGTAATTGTGATTTTGACAATTTAATAGTGCCCTTAGTTCTTGTGTGCAGATAAATGTATTTTCTTATTAAAACACTACAGCCCCCCCCCCCTTCATTTTCATGAAATCTGATTAACTATCCCTCTATTTTTTTTAGAAAAAGAGACACAATGAAAAACTATAGTTAAACTAACAAAATGTAGAAAAGTAATAAAACAAATATTTTGCAAACACTTCTGTGACCTGTTTTTCTACATTTAAGAATCAGTGAAATTATAAATTGAATGCATTCTGAAAAATGTCATGTACCTAATACTGTTTCTGAGCTTCAGTGACATATATAGATAACACAAATTAGTAACTTGATAGTTCAACCTAGTGGGAAAATTCTAATATGAAAATGCACCATTTTTGTATGGTATCTCTGTTTCCCATTGCAATACATAATATAGTTTATAGTATGAATAAAAGTCCCAAATTTCTGTCTCGGCACACAAAGTATCATAGAAGCAAGGAATGGGACATCTCCATAGCAGTAATCTATTTGCCCCATAATTTACAGAAGCATTTTTTGAATCTCACTTCAGTAAAAAATGTTTGTTTTACTTAAACAAGTACCCCACAGTTTATTTATTTTAGAAGAACACTAATGACGTGTGAGTTAGGTTGAATCCAATTATTATTATTATTATTATTATTACTAGTTACATGCCCATCATAAATAATGTTGTCATATGTTATGTTCAATTGTTTGTGCTGTTTCTCTCTGTGCTGTCTCTGTGTGCCCTCTCCCACTCTCTCTACTGCTGCCTATGTGTTCGTGCTCTCTCTCTCTCTGAGAGCTCTGTCTCTTTGTGCGCTGTTTCTCTCTCTGTGCACCTTATCTCTCTCTCTCTGTGTGTGCCCTCTGTGTGTTTGTGTGTGTGCAATCTCTATCTGCCCTCTGTCTCTCTCTGTGTCCTCTCTCTGCTATCTGTGAGCTCTCTGTCTCTCTCCTTCTCCTCTCTCTCTCTACATTTCTCTCTTCCTCTCTCTTCCTCCCCCTCTCTCTCTCCCTCCTTCTTCCTCCCTCTCTATCTGCCTCCCTCACTCTCTCTCTCTCTCCATCCCTCTCTTTCTCTCCCTCTCTCTCTTTGTCTCTCTCCCTCCCTATCTCCCTCATTCTCTGCCACCTCTCTCTCGTTCCCCTCCCTGTCTCCCCCTGCCTTTCTCTCCCTCCCTCTCTCCATCTGTTCCCCTCCCTCTGTCCCCCTCTATCTCTTTCTTACTCCTTCCCTCCGCCCCCTCTTTGCCCCCTCCCCAGTCCAGAGTGTAAACGACGCAATTACACATGTGCAATTCCCCCTATTGCACCGACAATCAGATGTAAGTAACGCCTGCGCAGTATCGTTACTCACATCTACAAGCTATTATAGTGGATTATTACCTTTATGTATATAGTGCCAGCATATTCTCTAGCACTGGCTTACTGAATTGACAACACTACCCTTGATCTAACAATCATACACATAGCAATTTTATACAAAGTGCTTTGCAACACTGAGAGCTTGTAAGTTTATAGACTAGAGGATTCCATTACCGACAAAAAGTGATGTTCCTGGTGATATAGCTTTGGCTTAGTGAACAGTCAAATACTATATACCCCAAAGATATAACAAGTCCCCCTCCAATCTCCCTCTTCACCCAACCATCCATGTATTGTTCAGTAGATAAGTTACCAGCAAGTGCTGAAGTCAGACAAGTTTGAACAGTTTATATACAAAAAGAGTTTGCAGTGAATAAGATTTTCACTGGTTTTATATTTAAGGCATTACTATTTCGTTACACACATCACAAACATGTGAGTTTTTTCCCAAATTGCGGGGACCTTTAATTTGTTTGAACTCACTGTGCCATCTTCCTTCCCAATATCTTTGGCTACAATAGGTAACACAGAGTAGTAAATGAAAGAAAATTAAACATTACATCTTGAATGGCCACAGTTATGATTACTGCAGTTGACCTGCTACATTTAAATGTTAAATTTGGCTAGACATTTCACAATCATATATTTTAGCAATTAAGAATTGTAAATACTGGCTTGTGGTTCAGTGGTTAGAATTCAGTGCCTTGCATCACCGCCCCCTACTGGTGGAAATGCGGCATTGCGGGGCCACGCCCAGGAAGGGGTTAGTCTGTATGTGGGACTAGGCGGGCAAACATCGCCGAAGATCTGCTAGAGTGTCGTTAAGGCTGTCCAAGCTGTGTATCTCAAACATGTTATACAACGGCCTAATAGGCCTGAACCCCGACGCAACAACTCTTTGAGGCTGACCGCCTGAGGCCGTGTCCAAAACAAAGTTGATGGATATCTGAACCACACTACTGGGGCATAGCGGCCTAAAGTGCTGGTGGAAACTGACTGAGCCTGTGAGGAGAATATCCGGGGTGGTTCATGAGAGGAGCCAGTTAAAGGAGACCTCTAACCATAAGGTGAACGGGAGCTTGTGTTATGCCCCAGGTGAGGGTAGCCGGTGTGCCGTGCTGATTTATTCTACTGGGCACCTAGGGCTGGTGAGCATTTGCCGCTGAGAGGGGGTCTACTCCTTTATTACCATTGTGGGGACTGGCTTCAGGTTAATCTATCCCGCAGCAGGTAACGCTGCCAACGCCCTGTTGCTATGAAAGTCTGACGTTGCAGAGGGTGAGTGCATGTTTGTATTGCTTCTGCTGCAATTACTCCCAGAAAATAACACCTCCATGTGAGGGCCAATTTGAATGATAGAAGTGGAGGAAAATAAGAAAGCTGCTGTGAAGTGTCCCCCATATGATGGGTTTTGAAGAATAAGATGGGAATTTCTTAGCCCATATAAATAGGCCCATTGGGTCTTATTAACCAACATTGTCCAATTTACACCTATTGTGACATTTCCTATCGGTCTCATGAGGCTGGGGGGAACTTGATGGGAGAAAAGTGACTCTGCAAGCAAGATATATTATATATGCCTTTTGGTATTTAAAACTGTTCAGCAAAGAAGAGCAAGTTACAAAGTGGACTATCTGTATACAATTTTTTATACACTCCTATTCTCCCATTTCTCTTCTCTTTTTCCTTTGGTTTTTGAGATAGCCCTGTGGTATCTATGCATAGGTCTAAAGAACAACAAGCCCCTAGGGGCAAAGGCTCTAAAAATTTTTACAAAACAATAGCTCAAAATCTATAGCTAATTTTCTCTCTCCTGTAGATAAAGAGAATAGACAGGACAAGAGAGAATCATATTCACTCTCTCAGTCCACGTTAGACTTTTCTGAAACTCCTATAGAAGCTGAGGTTATTATAGGAGATGAATCTGTGAGAGAGACCACTCCTGAAGAACCTCTAACAGCTTCAGCGTTAAAGAAAAATATGACAGCTCTTCTAGTGGAGTTTCAGACATCCATCAGGGAAGAACTGATAGGCGAAATTAAAAATAATGCTAAGAATATAAAAACATTAACAGATAGAACAGAAATTGTAGAACAGACTCAAGAGGTTATTTTGAAGAATAATGATGAATTAAAGAGAGAGATAATGGGACTTAAAGAGGAGATCCAGACGCTAAAGAGCCAAAATCTCAGATTAGCGGAAGCTGAAAAACGATATAATTTTAGAATCTGTGGTATATTAGAGTCTGTTACCTTTAAAGACCTCCATCAATTTGTGGAATCCTTTCTGTTAAGCTTAGTGGAGCGCCAGAGCGAGAAGCCTACAGAGAGATTATACCGGATTCCTCTTCCATCTAACATGGGCAAAGAAACTGCTAGGGATGTAATTGTAAAACTGCATCATATGTCCTATAGAGAAGCAATACTAAAAGCTTTATTTAATAAACAATGTTTTGAGAGTCCATATGAAAATCTTAAAATATTCCCAGATCTGACAGGAGAAATTTTATTTCAACGTAAGAAACTGCAATTTGTGACTAAAGTTTTGAGAGACAAACAGACAATAGAGCTTCGGCTAAGGCTTTCAGATGTATTCATTTGACATTGTTGCATCACGGGAGGGACTCTTCCTCTTCAAGGAGGACTGCTTTCCGATATGCCTCAATGATTTGAGGAGGGATGAATGTTTTATGTTTGGTTTATGTATTGGTGTATATTTGTATTTGTGGACTGGAATTAAAGTTATTCCAGGGGAACGGGGACTGACCATCATTTCTATTGTGATGCTAACAACATGTCATTAAAGATAGTAACGCAAAACGTTCAGGGACTGAATCCTCTAGCTAAACGTAGTTTTTTTCGAAAGAGCTTTCTGCAGCAAAAAGCAGATATAATCTGCTTGCAGGAGACTCATTGGCAGGGAGCTCCAATTAAATTTTTTAATACACATTATAAAGTCGCATACAATTCAATGTATAAGAAAAAGGCAAGGGGTACCTCAATTTTTTTTAGTAACAAACTTATGGTCACAGAGGAATTTGTGGAAATAGATCAGGAGGGTCGTTATATATTATGGATAGGCACAATTGACCACCAAAAATACTCAATATTGAATGTATACGTGCCGAATAGATCCCAAATTAAATTTCTTAGTAAAATCTTAAAAAAGTTTAATAAACTGATACAGGGATCTCTTATCGTTTGTGGAGATTTCAATATGCTCTCAGACCCAATTAAAGATAGAAAATCTGAAAATCGTTCACCTCCAGACTCATCAGTGACAAGATTGTCAAAACAGTTTATTTCTCTGATGACAAAATATCATTTAATTGATGTTTGGAGAGTATTGCACACCAATGAAAAGGATTTTACTTGTTTTTTTTTCCAAGACACCATACATATTCTAGGTTAGATTATTTTTTTGTTGATATCAATACACTTAAAAGAACTTTGAGAGTTGATATTGGGCCAAGAGTGTGGTCGGATCACGCTCTAGTTAACTTGGAATTGTTTTCGAAAAATTCTTCCATTAACTCAAAATCTTGGAGATTTGATTCCTCACTCATTGACTCAGAGACAAGTCGGGATTATATTAAAAAATAAATTGATTTCTTTTATCAAGTAAACTCGGCTTCAGTAGAATCTAACATTATACTTTGGAACACACATAAGGCTTTTATAAGAGGGATCCTGATTAAATTGCAAAGTCAAAGGAAAAAAGAAAGAGGAACTCCTTTGAGAGAATTATATATCCAATTATATAATCTGGAACTAAGAAATAAAATTAATCCTAATGCTTCTGACTCGATGTTGATTAAAAAAATCCAATTGCAGATTAAATCCATTAATCAGATGAGAACTGATAAGTCTATATGGCTTTTACAACAAAAAAATTACCATTATGGGAGTAAACCAAGTAAAATCTTAGCAAATAAACTTAGATCTCATGCTACTAAAAAAAGGGTTGATTATATTTATCACAATGGAACCTATCTTAATAACCCAGTCCAGATAGCAGAAGCATTTGAACAGTATTATTCTAGGTTATATAATTTGGAATTGGATCCTTCTTTTCAGAAGCCATCTCTGGAGGTCATTCAACATTTTTTGAATGAAATAGATTTGCCGCAAGTTTCACCAGAGGAAGTTTTAACACTAAATAATGATTTTTCCGAAAAAGAGATTTGTGACGTTATCTCTAAATTGAAGTTGGGTACTGCCCCAGGCCCAGATGGTTTTGGAAATCATTACTATAGGTCTTTCGTAACAACCCTAGTCCCACATTTAAAAAATCTTTTCAATGAGATTAAAAGAAAGGGACATATTCCTTCAGAAATGTCAGAGGCTCTGATTATCACTATACCAAAAAAAGACACAGGTATATTGGAATGTAAAGACTTCCGCCCCATTTCACTTTTGAATGTTGATGTAAAAATGTATGCTAAAATGCTGGTGGATAGATTGAGTGAGGTTATTCACAAACTTGTATCAATAGATCAAACTGGATTTGTACGGGGACGTTTGGGCTCCGACAATACCAGACGCATGTTGGATTTGATTTCATATTCTAAACACAAACTTCTCCCAACGGTGTTTCTATCAATGGACGCAGAGAAGGCCTTTGACCGGGTCGGATGGGATTTTATCAGGTGTGTACTCCAGAAATATGGCCTTGGCTTTTTTGGGTCTAAGTCCATTGGAGCATTATACTCTTCCCCATCCGCTTTGGTCATTGGAAATGGGTTTAAAACGCAGAGATTTGCAGTTACTAATGGAACGAGACAGGGGTGTCCCCTTTCTCCGATAATCTTTGCATTGATAATGGAGCCCATGGCGGTTTCTATAAGAGATAACCCCTCTATTTATGGAATTACAGTTGGTGGGATACAGCATAAAATAATGCTGTATGCCGATGATGCGGTTGTGTTTGTGTCTAACCCCATTCACTCTTTGAAAGCATGTAATAATAGATAAATATTCTAAAGCCTCTAACTATAAAATTAATATCTCCAAGTAACAGGTTTTGGCTCTTAATTTAGCCAGTCTGGAAAAAGATTACTTGAAATCCATCTACCAGTATAATTGGCATTCTAATACCATAACTCATATGGGAATCATATTTTATAATTCTATCCAGTTAATAATTAAAAACAACTATAAGGAGCTATTAAATAAACTTACGAAAATTGTTTCCTCTTGGAGACCTTTGAATTTAACTTTAACAGCTAGAATAGCAGCAGCCAAGATATCGCTTCTTCCAAGATTAAGCTATATATTTAGATCTATTCCTATACCTTTATCCAAAACTTTTATAGTACATTTTCAACAAATAATAGACAAATTTATCTTTCAGGGGAAAAACAACAGAATAAAGAAAGTTATAATTTCCAGAACATTTAGGAAAGGGGGACTAGAATACCCATTCAGACCTATCATGATGCTACAATGTTTTCACATGCAGTCAAATGTATAGAAAGTTTGAAAGTGGTTGGTTGGCTGCAGGTTGAAAGATGTTTAGTAGTTAAGGATTCTTTAGGCTGGTTGATGTTTAGGAAGGAGTTAAAAAAGAACTCTTTTTAGAAGGTTCTGATATTGTTCGTGAAATACTTGAATTTTGGGATAAACATAAATTGAGATCTCAATTAATGCCTTTTCCTAGCCCTATCCTTCCGATTTTATTATTAGAGAGAGAATTGAACTTATCATTTTTGGGTGGATGGAGAGCATTTGGCATTTATTGTTTGAGAGACTTATATATTGGCAACTCTTGGGCTTCTTTTGAAGACTTGAAGGAAAAATGTGGGCTTCCTCATAAAAGTTGGCTTGAATATAATAGACTTCTGGCTGCGTTCAGAGATTCAATCTATTCTAGTTTTAAAGTTAGATCTTTAACTTCTTTTGAAAAACTAATGATTCTAGAAGATAGAAAGCACTTAATATCTAATTGTTATAACATCTTGCGGGAGGAAATGGATAAATGCCCTTTTAACAAATCTCAAATGTGGCAACATTCTTTTAATCTCTCTTGTCAGAAGAAGAATGGTCCGATTCATTTATTCTCACAGATCAAATAATTAAAAATACATCATACAGAGAGCTACACTTTAAATTAAGTACTCAATGGTATTATGTTCCAACAAAAATGGCTCAGATTACTAAAAAAGATAATCTGAAGTTTTGTTGGAGGAACTGTGGTTTGGTGGGTTCACATGCCCATATATGGTGGAGTTGTCCAATAATTCAACAATTTTGGGAAACTTGTTTTGGGCATATTAGGAATATTTTGGGCATTACCATTTCCTTTTCTGTAGAAAATGTTTTATTTCACATCTTTTCGAATCAGCTCACTCTGGACGTAATTGCGTTTTTACTTCAGATATTCATGGCATTCATGTTGATAGCAAGGAGATGGGGTCAGTCTTCTGTTCCCTCTTGGGGTGAAATCACATATATGGTAGATAGAAAGAGAAATCTTGAAAAATCTCTTCAAGAGCAAGGTCTTATAAAAATAAAACTTTATAAATGGAAAATTTGGGATCAAAATAAAGATCTTTCTCGGTTATGATTTAAGTTTTAATATCTCTCAATTCACAATATGTATTGTAAATGTATGTCTTGTCTTTTTATTTTGTCGTTTTTTTGCTGTGTATTCTGTTTTATATATTTATATTGTAATTGTCTACTTTTGATACCAATAAATAAAAAAATAATAAAAAAAAAAGAATTGTAAATACTGTACAGAGGACATATATATATATATATATATATATATATATATATATATATATATATATATTATTTTTTTCCTTTATTTTATTTTTATGACAATAAAAATCACACAAAAATCATCTTGATTCCAAGTATACATTGGTATTGGTGCTTCAAAAAAACAACTTTTCTCCTTTCCTCCTAAAAGCTTCTAGGATCACTTAGTTATCCATGGTAAAGAATATGGATTGTATATATAATATAATATCATTGTTTTTGGATCATATATCCCAGGTTAAAAATCAAATTTTGAGGATATTTCCTGTCACTTTAAATCCAAGTATTTTCACATTCAAGCACAATATAATTAATTTTGAAATTATATATATGAGGTCTCTCATTTTTAGAAAAGATTTTTACAATGTTAGCAAGTTTCCCCATTAAGATTATTAAAGACCTTTCTATGTAGGAAATCAAAGTGTGGATTTCATTTCATATACAATATTATTAACTTCCTTTATCTCAAATGGTAATTAGGAGTAAAGATAACTTCATATATACCTGTGGTTTTTGCCTTTTTATAATTAACTAGCCTTTTTGAGAGGCTTTTTCCAATTTGTAAGAATTTAAATAAACTTGCCTTTGAGATAGGCTTAATTTCTCATACTGCAGAAATACAACGCCATGGTATACATTACTGCGCATGTCCTGACTATACTATGCGGTTGCCGTGGTTACGGCAAGGTTTAAAAGAGGGCGTGATGGCCTGTGTAGTTTTACCTTGGCAAAGACGTTTGATGATGTCGAAACGCGTCGGCCTTTGATGACGTAGCATGCCCTGACGCTAAGGGCACGCTGGCGTCTCACTTTCCAACAGTACTGTGTGTTTGTGTATAGAAGATGTGTGCTTACCCTCCCTGTCCGTATCCATATGTCTGAATGCTGCGTTTACTGCATGAGCGACCTCTACTCCAAGTAGATAGTTTTGTAAGAGGCAAATTTTTGCCTGGACATGATTTACCTCTCTGTTCTTTACAGGAAAAGTGCAGAGTGATTCCCTGATAGCGTTGTATTTCTATAATCCTCTGCACAAATGCTGGGACAACTTGCATGAGGGATTTTCAGAAATAGACAGACCTATAACAGGCAAAATCTTTTATTATAGAGAAATCTTCTGATATCATTTACCTCTCTGCCTCTGCAAAAGAAAAAGTGCATAATTCCTAATTCCCCTGAAAAAAGAGGGTTATTATGATGACTATTTAATAATATAGAAACACATTTATCAGGGTGATTATTTGGACAAAACGAACATATAGCACATGGAGTGAAGTTCCAAATTGTTTTGGGCCAGGACATATATGGTATAAAAAGAGAGATGATAGATACCTTGGTCCTATTAGTTCCCATGAATTGATTTAATCCTTGATATAAAAAGTTTATATCCTCATGCAGATAATTATATGACATTTAGAGTTTAAGAACTAAGCAATTCAAGATTAATGCATCAAGTATGATACTATAAATCAAGGTTAATAAGGACATTATTTATAGAGCTGGATAGCCGTATTTTATTAGAGACACACAAGTACTGTGATGTGATACAATAATTACTCCTCTATTAAGAGACTAAAAGAAACATCAGGTGGTAATAGATCCCCCAAAATTTGCCTATTTTTTTGCCTTTTTTTTTTTTTTTTTTTTTTTAATCAGGGATTTTTTATTAATTTTTAAAATTCGACGTTTTTACTCTCAATTAATAAAATTTTAATTTTGTGACTATCTTATCCCAATATGTTATATACCTATGCCAATTTTGGTAGCAAATACCCTGGGAAATTAGCATTCCTTAGTTGATGACTTCAGAAAAACAAGCAAAAAGAAAATATAAAAACAAAACAAAACATCAGAGTGGAGATAGCATTAGTTTCCATTTATCTCACAAATTGTTCCCATACTTTCAATTTGAAGGCATTTTTATTATCGTAAGAAACGTCTCGTAAAGATTGGAAATCTTTCTCGATATGTCTAATCCTTTCAACTATAGTTACGATTTCTGTCCACTTTGGGCTTTATTCCTATGAAACTGAAGCAGAGGCAGGGGCCTTATTATATAAGGGACTCATGGCCACGTGTCTGACATGCCCATTTAAGTCTTTTGAATGCCAGGGTGTCATCAATATATATGTGAAGAGATTAAATAGTTGCCGAAGCTATGTAGTTAAGCAGCTACTCATGCCAATGTTAGGCATATCCAGGCTCTTTTCTTTGTGATTTATGGATATCTGGCACCTCCGATTAGGAACAGAGGGAGATGTAATACTATACCCAATGCATTTCAATATATGGGGGGGATGAGAATGAGGGGTCGAGGATGTTAAGGGAGGGGGGAGGGAAAGAGAGACACAGGGGGAAGGAGAGACACGAGGGGGGAAAGAGAGACACAGGGGGGAAAGAGAGACACAGGGGAAAGAGAGACACAGGGGTAAGAGAGACACGGGGGGAAAGACAGACATGGGGGAAAGAGAGACACGGGGTGGTGACTCGAGTATAAGCCGAGGTGTCCCTTTCAGCCTTAAAAAAAGGGCTGAAAAACTCGATATATACTCGAGTATATACGGTATTAAGTTCTGTTTATGTGCTCCCAAGAACCTCACATTACCATAGATGTGTTTTACGATGTGTAAGTGGTTATGTTTTCGCTTATGATCAAACTGGCTTTTTGGTATGGCTTTTATAGTTTTGGGTTACCAATGCACTTATAGATGTTACATCTTACATTGTCTAGATGGTGGCAGCATTATATTATGGACTTTGGGATGCAGTGGACCATCAAATGGGTTTTTACAGTCATTGTAGTTGACTGAGAGCTTGAATAAGTTGTGTTGTGGTTAACCCTTTAACCCACACAGCCATACTAGACAGATATCTGTGGAGTTTCCATCACACATAGGTTCAAGGTCTTTGTATAACCCCAGAGGCCAGACATATTTTCATTATTTAGCTATGCATCTGTTTAGGAATCATTTCTATGAGCATATTTCTATGAAAATATTCGAAAAATATATATATTTTCATCACATTGTTCAGTTTAAAACTGGTAAGTTTGTCTGTTTTTTTTGTATATAAAGTTTAAAATATATAATGTAAGTCATGCAGTAAATATTAAAACATTTACTTTTTTCTAGGTTGTATTGAGGTATTACATAAACCCATTGTTTCAAAGATAAACTACTAATGAAATGTTCATAACTTTGTGCACCGGGAACATGTAAAAAAAGTAATCTTAAACTGAAACGTTCAATGTCTCTTGGACTGACGGTATCAATTTGTGGTATAATTTTATGAGTATCTCTTTTTCGTTGTCGCCATAGTGATATGGAATCTCAATGTCTAAAAAATTGTCTGGCCTGAGTGTCCTGTCAGTTTAATTGAAACCAAGCAGTAAGTGTTGTTTCTTGATGTTCACTTTGGGCTAAGGCAGTTCTTTCATTGCCTGCAGTAAAGCAAACAAACGGACTTTGTGGCAAATGTACAGCTAATCGATACACAGCATGTGACCGATCATGCATCTCAAATTTCAGAAGACGCCACATTGCTTCAGGAGCACTGACATAGCGAGAATCTAAATAATTAGAAAGTTCATTGTGTACAATTGGATTTTCCTCTTCGTTCTGTGCACCTTGCACAACAATAGTTGCTGCATCAGCAAATGTACTTCATCAGCAAATGTGGATTGTATGGAATGACATATCTATTATCAACCTTTTCTCCACGGATAATAGCTGCTTATTACAATTAGCATAAGTTTCAATTTGAAATTGTTTTGGAAATTGTTTTGTACATTTCTTTATTTTACATACATGGTGAATTTGGATTGATATTTCCACATGGCTCATGAATCATTCTGTGTGTTAAAATCTCATAACGTTTGGAATATTTTTCTGGATGTGGATAATCAGCAGTAATGACTGAATCCACTCTCTCTGCAGTATTCAATTTATCTTTTTCCTGCAGGATTAAAAGTATGTGTGCATGTGGCAGGCCTCTTTTTTTAAATTCAATGGTATAAACAAAAGCCACACATTTTCCAAATATCTGTGCTTTATTTATATCATGTATTAATGAATTGAGTTTTATTTTGAAAACTCTTGCAACTAAATCTTGTCGGTCAGAAGTATTTTGTCCAAGTTCCAAATTTTCCTTGATCTTTGGCCATTGTGGATTACATGTGAATGTAATGAATAAATCTGGCTTTCCAAATTTTGTGACAATAGCCATGGCATTATTATATCTTTCTTGCATATTGCAAGGAGATCCTTGACAAGTGGATGGCAAACTGATTACTCTTCCAGCTGGAATGTCTCTGTTGGTAGCCATCATAATCCATCAAACCACAAAATTGTTTTACTCAAAGCTTGTTTTGTTGAAAGTTTATAAAATGTAGATTATTGATTCCTACAACTTGTAGATGTAGGAATCAATAATCAATTGTTGTGTGAGTTTGACCCCACATAAAATAGGATTAAAATAATCCCAAATAGCAGATTGTGCCACTTTATATTCCAGCATAGAAATATTGCATCTAACATGAACTTTACTATTGGGATAACTTTGCAATTGTAGTTTTGGTTCCCATCCAGGTTCACCATTTGGAAAGAAAATGGGATATATCATTGGATCCAAATTACAACTTAATATGTTTATGTTTATAAAAAATTGGTCTTCATTCCATGGATATATTCTGATAGCCCTCTGAAAAGGTGGTTCACATCCTAATTTTTAAAGACAACCTCATTTACTGTTGGTAAATTATAATTGTTTGTATGCTTGACTGTATGTTGGCCATAATTTTATCCAGCTGTTCAAAGACTATGCGCAAACACTGTGCAAATTTCCTATGCTCTCCTTCTTGTGGGTGTAAATGTGAAGTGCCATGGCACATTTGTCCTTGAACTCTAAAACAGTAAGGACCATGTCCTGGGAAAGTTTCTGCTCATGTAGCACCAGTTGAAGCAAATGAAATTGCTCTGTTATAAGACATGATGTTTTTTTTTTTAAATTGGTATAATTTGGAAATGTTGGATCGCTCATGATACTTTGTAAGTAATTTGGAAATGTGTGTGTTTTTGGAAGTCTTACCTTTCCTTTCTGACAGCAACTAATGAAGTCTCTGTCAGTTGGTCTTTCCTTAAGAAAATGATAGGCCCCACAAAACTGACCAACAACATTGAGTAATCCACAATAATGAGTGTCTGCTGGTAGTAATTGGAAATTCAGGTGTAAGATGTAATGTTTTTTTGTATTGTACATATTGTTTGTAGCTACTGTCAATCCAGAGCTAAATAGCATTAATGAAAGAATGCAATGATTTGCAAAGCATTTTGAATTTTTCCATGAATCCATTAAGTTGTTTTTTTTATTGGCATACATTAAAAAGGATATATATATATATATATATATATATATATATATATATATATATATATATATATATATATTGATAACTATTTTTTTTGTAATAATTAATTATTAAGTCATTAATAAATGAATATACGTTAATGAATTAATCAATAACTGACATCAATGGTAAACCTAAAGAGGTAATTACGTTTTCCTAAAGAAGGGCAAACAGAAAGAGCTATGAGCAAAGTATAGATAAATAATGTGCAATTTTGTAATTTTACTAATGATGAAATCAATTGACATACAAGGTATAATTTACGTTCTTTAAAAGTTAATTCGGTAAGCATATATGTATGCATATTTTTTGGGTTATAAATGAATAATTAAATACTAAGGGCCTCATTAATTTGCAAGTTGTGCAAGGCAATAGAACACTATATAAGCAGATAGCATTTTTTTTGTAAGTTTTTATTTGGTGAAAACCTTAGTTTTAAATAGATGTTCATTAACTAAAAATGTGCTATGTCCATATATAGAGCCCTATTCAATTTTGCAAATTGCAATTGAATGAGGCCCTAAATAAATATAGGTTAATTAATTACTTATTAACTGTCATCAATACAAAACAAAAGGGCATACCTGTGAAATTGATGTTATTTCAGAAAAAAATCCTGCAGAATTCACTCTCTGTCTTCAGTCAGGTGCAGAGATAAGTAATCTGTGAAATGACATGAAAATCATTTTTTTATGTTTGTATTGAATGAATTTGTGAGTCATTGAAACTATGATGTTTAATTGGCATAGTTGCAAAACATAAACGCATAATCATCAATATATTCATAAATAAAATTATCATAACATTTTAAATGTAGCACATGTCAGAATCTAAGAAAGTGCTTAAAATATTTAAGTGCTTTGAAGGTCCTATCCCTGTCAGGCAATTATAAGCACTCCAGCTATGTAACTGCTTTGTAAAATGTACATATTTTTTGATCTATTATAAAAGAAAATGTTTTTTTTATTATTATTAATTAATAGTTCCAAAAGCAATGTACATGAATGAGAAGTAAGGCAGATATATAAGTGCAGGTTAAAAATTGTTATTACTTTTCTTGCAGTAGAAAATGTAACTTTTTTTTTGCAATGATTACTAATTATTAATTAATTGATATATTAATATACGGTAATTAATCAATAACTGTTATCAATTTAAAAAAAAAAAGAGTTAATCCTTTTATTGTTCCATAAGAACATAATTAAATTATATACCTGTAAAGGTGATCTTTATGCTGTTCAAAGGCTGCAAAAGTCTGTGTTCAGTCAGCTGCAGAGACGATGAAACTGTCAAATAAGATGGAAGGCATTTGTAATATTTGGATTCATCCCTATCAGGCAATCATCAGCAACACGGATATATCAGTGCATAGTAAAATATATATATTGTGGTCCTTTTTAAAAAAAAAATATTACTAATTAATATTTAATAAATGAATGTACATTAATAATCAATTAATCAATGGCTAACTATTCTAAATAGCTAAGCATTAATATATTAATAAACCAAACACATTGTAAAATATAGAATATTTGTTGTTCATAATGATTACGAAAAATGATTTAATAAAATAATGTACATTAATAATTAATAAATCAATGTCTAAATATATTAGAAGGAGATAAGCATTAATGTATTAATAAACTTTACGCAGTTTAAAATGTTATACATTTTTTTCATAATGATTAATAATTAATAATTAATAAATTAATGTACATTACTAATTCATTATTCAATTAATTAATATATTACAAACAGCTGAGCATGAAAGTATTGCTAAACTAAAGCAAGCATAAATTATAAGTTTGTTGCTCAATTTTTAACAAATAATATATACCTTTTTTTAAGAATAATTAATGTATTAATTATTTATTATTGATTATTAATATACTTTACATATTTGTATTTAATATTCAGCAATCAATATCCTGAAGAGCTAACAAGCAGCAGAAAATGTCCACTCAGACTGTCATCAGCTGTGGAGAAAGTGTCAGTTATGTGTCGAGTGCGTGAGACAAAACCATTGGTTTAGGCGGGAAATCCGCCATTTCAGAATCTTAATGTGTAAATGTGTAAGTTAGTGTTGTAAAATGGCGGCGTTAGTCTGTGTTTTAAGCATTTTGAGAGCATTTTGAGTCCTTCCTATTAGTATTTTTCTACAGCGTAAGTTGCTGGCTGTGTTTTGCGCGGTTCGTTTTCATTTTTTTCGGCCGCCATTTTCTTCTCGCTTACCCCATTTTTTTTTTATTCAACATAAATTCGCATTTCACATCACTTCCAGACGTCCTAGCTGTTCTCCCGTGCTATGTGTGTTATTTTTGTTGTATTTATTTTTGTATTTTTTGTGTTTTTCTTGTTTTTTGGTTGGCGCGGTTCGGTCGTTAACTTCGTATTTTTCCTATGTCGTATTCTTTTTTTTCTAAGTCCTGCGTCTCATGATTTTTTTTTTCTAAGTACCCCGTTTGTCAACTGCTTGCAGCCTAAGGCGATCCCGTGTTTTGTAAGTATTTGGAGGCTAAGTCGTGTTTCATTACCTCCACTGCTCGTCTCGCTTTGCGAGTCTCGCAGGCAATGAGCACCTTTGGTGCTCATCACATGTGCTGCACGTTTTAGTGGTTTAATTGCTCGTCGGCAATGAGCGCCTTTGGTGCTCATTGCCTAAGTGCTCCGAGTTAACGACTTGCCTCGCTATGCAAAGGCACGCCGGAGATGAGCGCCTTTGGCGCTCATCGCCTAAGTGCTCCGAGTTAAAGGCTCGCCTCGCTTTGTGAGGCTTGCCGGCGATGACCGCCTTTGTCGCTCATCGCTAAGCCGTTGCACCATGCAAAGCGTGACAACGTCTCGTAGTTTGACAATTATAATATGTGATAAGCAGCCCAATCACATATATAGTTGTGAGCATGCGGGTTGTTGCTAACGCTGCGGGCCCGCGTAGCGAGTCCGCAACCACTGCGGCCCTCGCGAACCGAGGGCCACTTTGCCAGGCACTGCGGACTTTTGGCCCGCAAATGCAGACCCTCGTGAAGCGAGGGGCCGCATTTGCGGAGGTGGAGGCTCCCACGTCGGCTGCAATGAGCCGCAGGCAGGACTTACACCGCAAAATTTACTGATTTACCATCCAGAAATACGAGCCGCTGGACTTAGACAAAAAAACACTACGAACTAGCAAAAATACAACCTTAGCGCCCGAACCCAGCGCACAGGAAACATTAAAAACACAATTAATACACACAACAAACACATAAAAAGCTTACCCACAGCAAGGGGGTGCACACAGCACCTCTGCAAGTGAAGATACACCTCAATTTAACTACAAATTCAAGAGTTTACAGACACGAAAATCCCCTAAGTGAGAGAAAAAATGGCTGACGAAAAAATCCGAAAACGAGGCTAAGGAAGCAAAATTACTACACTTACTCGCAAAACAGAACGAACACTCCAGACCAGTTCAGGCGGCACGTAACACACACTATGCGGCACATACCACACTGAAATTCGCCACCATTTTACATCAATCACATAACTATTACACGCAAAATGGCTGCTGGAATGGAAATTCAAGGGTGGAACTCAAATAGTGCATGCGTATTGCGTTCTAACGGTTTGAAGCACCTCAAAGTTTATGAATACTGCACACTTTCCAGAAAATTCTACATTTCTTCTCCGGTGATGAACAGTGTGACTGGACAGTTCACTGCTGGCATTACTTCAGAAGAGAATTCCTTATCAATTTACAACTTCACAATCTGCAAATTCCAACGAAAAGGTAAGATATAATACATTTAATTTATTAAGAAAGACCCCCCCCCCCCAAAAAAAAAGTCAATTTCAAAGATTGACACGCACCACTTGATTCATGTATAGTAACATTTCAAATACACACATATGTGTATGGGCCCTACAAGAAGCTCATCTTAACTCCAACAAATAAAAAAAATATATTCAAGTGACATCGATTTCCACAAAATATTGTCACAAAAAATTGCCTCACATACATATTTAGCCTGCAGCTCAATATTTTCCTTTTTTGCACAATTCCAACAGACTCTGCATCAACAGCGTCACTCAAGATTTTGCAGTGTGGACTGTGAAAGGTGATCAATTTTAAACAAGACAAAGAACTAAGAAGATAAATTACATGCAGAAAAAGACCATGCTTTTCTCAAACAAAATTAAAACACTACAATTAACCATTTATCTTTCTCTTTGAAAACAGACACTGCTTGAAGACTGGCAGATCAACATTGGCAGTAGGGGACCCTCTGTCATTCATATAGCAAAAATACTTCAATCAAGGTATAGTATAACAAGTACCAAAAAAAATAAAAATACCCTGTTTGCTGCCCGCCAATATCAAAAGGAGAAAAAAAACAAATAAGTCTCAAGACAAATTACAGGAAAACAAAACACCACACTTCAAGAAATATTGTTAAGACATATAAAATACTACAATAAACACTGTTTCATAGGCAAAATCCTCTGAACAGAAACCATAAGTAAAATAGAAGTGGCGGACACAAAACAGGATACTAGACCAAATATTGGGAACATATAGAAAATGAACTTACCATACCTGTTTACTCTAGAACAACCTCTAACCCTCACCCATAAGTCAAATGGAGCATCCCAAAAGTGGTGGACACAAAACAGGATAGTCGAACAAACATTGCTAACATATAGAAAATGGAAAAAACATTACTATTTCGTCTGCAAGAAACTCTAACCGTAACCCAGAACCAAAAACTATCAGTCCAAAAGTTGCGCTCAAAAAACAGGTTAGTATAAGAAATACTGATAACACATACAAAATTCAAAAGATAATAATCCTGCTTTATGGCCCACAAACTACTACAGTAAAACAATAATCCAATTACACCAGTGGTGTACACAAAACAGGATATTACAAAATTCTTTCCAGCGCTGCACAGTTTCACACACACTCTCAAATCGCCAGGATTTTACACACAACAAACAAACCCAAAATGCTAAGACTACTTTGCCAAAAAAATAAAACATGCTGCTGTTCCAAAATAAATTACAATAAAAGAACATTTCTCTTTCTCTTTTACAACAGACACTGCTCGAAGACTGTCGCACGAAGATTTGCAGCACCGGATCCATTGATATTCATCCCCAAATAGGACTTCCAACAAGGTATAGTACAACAAGTTAAAAAAAGAGAAAAAAGCAAACCATGTTTGCTGTGCAGCAATGTCAACATAAAAAAAAATAATGGTAACGTACAACAATAATGAGGCACACAAAGCACGATCCTTCAACAAATATTGTTGACACATTTCAAATGTAAGAAGTAATCCTGTTTTAGATACACCAAACTCTAACACTAACCCATAAGTTAAATACTAATACTAATTTAACACTGTAAAGCAAGTTAATCTACAATAACCTATAATCCCATACACCCAACCGAAATCTATAATCACAACAGTGTTGCACACAAAACATCGTAGTACCAAAAAACACAAACAAGCACTTACAAAACAAATTACAATCACAAATTAAACTAATACTACATTATTTTTATTTACAGATTAATATGGCTGATACTGACAAGAAACAGGAAAAGATAAGACGTCAAACTAGAGAACAACAAAAAAGATGGGCAAACCAGCAGACGCCGTAGCAGAAGGAAATTTGTAGAGAAAAAGAACAGAAAAGACTTGCAAGCAAAAGACTATCAGCTGAAAAAATAAAATCTACACCTAAGAAGGCAACAAAAAAACAAAAGCATTTAGAACCTGTTCCTGAACAATCAGATAACATTTCCAATGATGACTTACAAACTGAAACTGATATATGCTCTTCAAATTGTCCTTTACTCAAGTCTTTAGCAGTAGAGGTTCATAATTGTGGTGACATGAATATTCTCTGTCAGTTTTGTGAGGCTTATCATTTCAAACATTAGTTGTTGTCAAAAAGGCAAGGTCAAACTTCCAGAAAGACAACAATTCCCACCATATTTACAAAGCATTATGACTGAGCCTACTTTTCCCAACTACAAAAATTTCAAAACAAACATAAGATCATACAATAGTGCCATATCCTTTGAATCTATGGGGGCAACATTAGCTGCTAATGTACCAGGACATGGTCCTTACTGTTTTATAGTCCAAGGGCAAATTTATCATCAGACTTCACATTTACATCCAGAGAAAGGAGAGCAAAGAAAATTCGCTCAACTATATGTCCTAGATACAATGGAAGCTGTTGACCAACGTATGCAGCTTCAAGAAAATAAAAAATGCTTACCCAGTGTTTTTATAGAGCTAGAAAAAATTATGGCTAATAAAACCCCTACACTCAAGCTTATAAAAAATCATCAGAAGTAGAAATGGAACAACAACTGCATGCAGAAATACATCAATTGCCAATCCCAAAGGTCAATATGGTGCTTAAAAGAGATAGACATACTGATAAACGCTGTTATAATTTGCCAACATCAAATGAGGTTCAATGGTTGCAAAATGATGAAGGAGAACCAGCATTTCAGAGAAATTAGAATATATCCTAGAAATGACAAGCAACCTTTCATTAATATAAGTATCTTAAGTACAAATTTAGATCCAATGACATATCCAATATTTTTTCCACACGGAGAAGCAGGTTGGCAACCAAAATTAACCCTTCCCAGTTACCCAAATTCTAAAGTACGAGTGCGAAATAATATTTCCATGCTTGAATTTAAAGTAGCTCAAATTGCCATTCGAAATACATGCAATCCAATTTTATGTGGTGGCAAACTAACACAACAATGAATTATTGATTCCTATTTGCAAGTTAAGGACAATAATTTAAACTTCATAAAATATCAACAAGATAAACTACCTGTAGAACAGTATTGTGGATTGATGGATTATGTCGCTGAGGTTGCTACAAGCAGAGACATGACAGCTGGAAAAGCTATCATTTTACCATCTTCTTTCCAGAGATCTCCTCGCAATATGCGAGAAAGATACAATGATGCCATGGCTATTGTCACCAAATTTGGGAAACCTGATTTATTTATTACATTTACATGTAATCCCCAATGGCCAGAGATTACACAATATTTACTAATTTGCCAAACTGCTTCCGATAGACCAGATTTAGTGGCCAGAGTTTTCAAAATAAAATTAAATGAATTAATACGTGACATAACCATAACTCAGTTATTTGGCAAATGTCTGGCTTATGTTTATACTATTGATTTTCAAAAAAGAGGACTTCAGTCATTATTGCTGAACTACCAGATACAGAAATACATGGTAGAATATATGAGATTGTAACTCATCGTATGATTCATGGACTGTGTGGAGATAATAATCCACAGTCACCATGTATGGAAAATAAGAAATGTACAAAAGAATTACCAAAAGTTTATAAAGACAAAACTTATGCCAATTGTGATGGGTATCCATTACATAGAAGAAGAGGACAAAATGCCATTATTCATGGCAAAAACGTAGACAATAGATATGGGGTACCATACAATCCACATTTACTCATGAAGCATAATACACACATTCATGTAGAAGCCTGCACTTCTATAAAATCCATTAAATATGTATACAAATATATTTACAAAGGCTATGATGCAGCTACTGTAGTCGTCAAAAGTGCAGAAAATACCGAAAGCACTGAGTTAGTACATGATAAACTTGCATCTCATGTAGATGCTCGCTATGTGAGTGCGCCAGAAGCTATATGGCGTCTTCTAAAATTTGAAATGCATGATCGATCACATGCAGTATATAGATTAGCTGTACATTTGCCACAAAGACATTTAACAAATGCATTGGCACAAAGTGAGCATCGCCACACTACACTAACTGCATGGTTTCAATTAAATTCAACAGATTCACAGGCAAGGGAATTGTTATATATTGACATTCCATATCATTATGTTTTCGTTAATGGATTATGGCGACAAAGAAAAAGCCGGGGAAATAAAATAATACCAAGAAATTACACGGTCAGTCCAAGAGACCTTGAATGTTTCTGCTTACGACTACTACTTTTAAATGTTCCTGGTGCACAAAGTTTTGATCACTTAAGAACTGTTAATGACATAGTATATGAATCATTTCATTTAGCTGCACAACATAGAAACTTCCTAGCTGATGATACAGAATGGGAAAGATGTCTAGAAGAAGCAGCACTATGTCAAATGCCACGGCAGATGAGGGAACAATTTGCATTCATTTGTATCTTCTCAAATGTTCCAACTGCATTAGCTTTGTGGGACAATTTTAAAAGTAATATGGCTGAAGACTTTATGCAACGATGCAATGAGCCAATTGCACAATTAAAAGCATTAATGGAAATCCAAGAGGTATTTTTAACTCATGGATTAAGTTGTGCAAGTTTTAATCTGCCAGATCCAGGTCTTATAGACGACATCAACTTTGAAGATTATGACATTCAACTACAAACAGAAAGAACAGAAGAAAGACTTGCAACTTTAAATACATTACAATTGCAAGCATTTCATTCAATCAAAAATGCCCTAGATGATGACATGACCAAAGAGCGTTATTTCTATCTCAATAGACCTGGCGAATCAGGAAAAACGTATCTATATAATTTATTGATGAGTTTTGTACGAGCACAAGGTCAAATAGCACTCGCATTTACAACCACTGGAATTGCTGCACTTTTGTTAGAAGGTGGAAGGACTGTGCACAGTGGATTTAAACTGTCAGTGCCTATTTAAGAAACATCAGTGTCAGATATTCAATTGACATCATTACAAGCAAAAAAAAAAAAAAGTAAATTCATTATAATAGATGAGGCTACAATGATGTCATGCTATGCCCTACAATGTATTGACCGTATGTTTTGTGAAGTGATAAATAATACTTTGCCATTTGGTGGAAAGGTAATGTTGTTAGGTGGTGATTTTAGACAAACATTACCTGTCGTTGTACATGGAAATCGAACTGAAATTATCGAAACATGTATAAAGTCAAGTACACTATGGAAACATTTTACCGATCTTCCATTACAACAAAATATGAGATAAGAAGGAGAAAATGAGTTTAATGATTGGCTTATTACAATTGGAGAAGGAAAAACAGAACGAATCCAAAATTTACCTGAGGACACTGTGCACATCCAGCTCATATGATTTGCAAACAAGATCTTATATCGGCTATATTCGAAACTACAATAAATAAAGAGGACTATTCAGAACCTGCGAACAAAGTCATCCTAACATGCAAAAATTAGGATGCATTGCTCCCTAATAATAATATCTAAAAAAAAATTAATGCACCAGAAAATAATTATAACAGTGCTGATTCTGTACTTGCTGATGACAGAGAAAGTCAGGCAAACTTTTCCACTGAAATCATAAACTCCTTCTGGAATGCCACCACATATTTTGCAGCTAAAGAAAGGTGCAATTGTCTTGTTACTGCTAAATATGAACCCCAAAAAATGCCTATGCAATGGGACAAGATTAATTGTTCAACAATTAAAGGACCATTTCATAGATGCTGACATTCTAACTGGTACCCATAAAGGAGAGAGAGTTTTCATACCAAGGATAGATTTGGTACCAAGTGAATTTGCCATGACCATTAAAAAAACACAAGGACAAACTTTCAAATTTGTGGGTATATTCTTAGAACAACCAGTATTTGCACATGGGCAATTGTATGTTACCTTCTCAAGGTGTAAAAATCCACAGGCTATTAAAGTTTACATTGAAAACAAAAAAGTCAAGGTGATTTATTGAAAACATTGGCCCTCATTCAATTGCGATTTGGCCAATTGAATAAGGCTCTAAATAAGCACATAGCATATATTTTTTAAATAAGTTTTTAGTTTGTGAAAACCTTGCTTTTGGATAGATATTTACTAACTAAAAATGTCTGTAAAAAAAATATGTTATGTGCTTATTTAGAACCCTATTCAATTGGCCAAGTTGCAATTGAATGAGGGCCATTGTCTACTATGAAGTACTTTAACTTGCATCCAAAGAAACACAACCCATGCGACACAAACTGCAAACAAAAGTAAAAAATTACCTTTAGGACAATTTAACAACAAAAAACTAAGCAAAACTATAGAGAACCGTGGTTTAATTTCAATCATTACTTTTTATGTCACTCACAAACTTTTTACAGCACCACTATTTCCATATTAAACTCTATACAATAGCAAAACACAAAGGGTCTCATTCTATTATTGCCTGTAAAGCGGCCGCAAGGCTGCGATTCCTTGCGGGGCTCCCGTTACCTTGCAATTCTATTAAACGGCCCCGCAAGGATCTCCTCTTACGGCCGGCCGTATATCTTGCAACCGGCCGTAAGCTCAGAAATCTTTAAAGTGAAAAATAAATTCAAGACAGCACTGTAAAGCTCTGTAAATACTAGGGATCATATTGGGGGACATGAGGATTAATAGTAACCCACTCTCAAGCTTGCACATCAGCCCAAATCCGAGTTTACATTAACTGTTTATTTTCCGGCCGCAGCGTGGCCGGGTCTGAGGTGCTCTGGACTTTTTACATGGATATTTGACATATATAAAAAAAATAATAATTTTACGGATTTGAGTATAGGGGAATATTGTGCTATTTTTGCTAACACCTACAATCACTTTATAGTCTCCTCAGAGTGCAGGATGGCTTTATTTTGGCTTTATAATGTGCTTAATTGGTGCTAGCGGGACCTTTTTCCTGCAAGTAAGCTGCGGCTCGCTTTTAGCCTTGCAGAGAGGGTTCCCGGAGCAATAGAATAGCAACCAGGGCTTTCTTGCGGCCGAAACTCTTGCGGCCGTTTTAAATCAAAGGCTTTCCTCCGGCGCGAGCGGCCGCAAGCCTGCCGGAATCCCCGGCCGGAGGGGAATAGAATAGCAGAATAGCTTGCGGCCCCGCATCTCCTACGGCCGATAATAGAATGAGGCCCATAGAGAACAGCGGTTACACATCGCGGACAAGTGCCACATTCAACAATTACAACACTAACAAACAAATGTCAACCATTCAAAACCACCAATGACAAAATAACTCATTACTATTTCATGGAAGTACTGTTTCTGCATAATTAGCCCCACAAAACACTTGACTTACATTTAAAAAAAAGTCAACTTCAAATGTTAATTAACTATGTTACTGTTTACAAGGTTACAAGTTTAACAAAAAAAAACTAAAGTTCGTTAATTATAGATATTTCAAAGTTTAGGTTAACACAATGTAAATGTTGTGTTTCATGTAAAATATTAATCCAGGGAGTCATCCGATCGCCATTTAATGGGGTCAGGTAGGAATTATTTTTTTCCCCCTTTGATACAATTTGCTACGTTTCAAAGAGGGTTTTTACTGTTTGCCTTCCTCTGGATTCAATATATATTTCGTTTAACCGTTCTTAATCTACAAGTTGCATGTTAAAAAAACATTCTGTCAAGTTTACAATACTCATTAATGCAATGTTCAACTGTTCTTACATTCAACTGTTACCACTTTTACCAAAAAACACTTCAACAGTTCCTCAAGAAAAAAAGACAATGTTCCAAAAATAATCATGTTTAATATAATAATTGTACTTCTTTCGACATAAGAAAAAGGTTCAAAGTGTCAAATACGTATATTACCGACCAAACAAATTTACAAACATACACATCTCATTGCCATAATTTTTTGACGGGCAAGTCGCTAGTCAAATCTTTAGTTGTTGTAATTGCGGGCTTGCCAAAAGTTGTTGCTAACGCCATGTTGCAGACAGGCAATGAGCACCAAAGATGCTCATTGTGCTGGTGGAGATGAGCACCATAGGCGCTCATCCCTAAAACCCGCGGGACGCAAGAAAAATTACGTCCCGTTACAGCTCGTACTACTTAGTACCCAAAACACCTACATGGACTGCGGGCCTCGCAAAAATTCAAATCTAATGGCCAAACCGACGAAATTAATCCAAAAATACAAAATATGATTCAAATTAACTTACAAACTCACACATAGCACAAGTGGGGAGCCAGGTCGCCTATGAATGAGGTTGCCAGTTAATTTGAGCCATATTTTCAATTTTAGAAGGCTCGAAATACTCCTAAGCGAGAAAAAAAATGTTGGTTGAAAAAAAACAAACGAGGCCAAAGCACGTAAAAACCACCACGGACCCCATAAAACTTACCCAAAGCCAGTAACACATCTTGGGGCACATAGCACATAGAAAAACGACACAATTTTCTATGGAACAAGCAACGCAAATCGCGCATGGGCACTGCGTTTTAAGGGTTTTATTGGAGCTGACACTCTATACATACTGGACACTTTCTAGAAATGTATCAATTTCGCCTCAAGTGATGAACAGTGTGACTGGACATTTCTCTGGTGGCGTTACTTCTGAAGCAACTTGATTATCACTTTAGAAATTGAAAACCTGCAAATTACAGCAAAAAGGTAAGCTATAATTAACTAATAATTACTTAATAAATTAATAATAAAAAAAACTATTTTCAAATATTGCAAATAATAACATTATTCGTGTACAGAAGAATTTAGAAGACCTTATTCATGTAAGGAAATTTTCAAAGACAGATAAATGATTAAAATGAATTAATTAGTTAATAATAAAAAATAAAAAAAAAGATTTGAAATATTACAAATACCAACATTATTCATGTAGACAAGATTTAAAACACAGATAAATCTTTCTGTGGGGTAAAATGGTGTAAAAAAAAAAAAAAAAAAAAAGGAGACAGTTACATAAAAAAGTGCTTTTATTAACACATATTTTACCAAATAACCTATGCTCTAAGCAAAATAAATTATCATTAATATTTACAGTGGATTTCATCATTTGCATATTTCTGTCATTTCCAACAGACTCTGCCTGAACAGTGTCACTGACTAATTTGCAGCACTGCACGGTTTAACACAGCCAGGAAACTCTGCAGAAATTTACAGACAAGAAATTACACCAAACAGGTAACATACAAAAATAAATTTGCTTAACAAAAATAGTATGGTCTTAGTAAAAAAATGTAATTGAAAAGCTATTTGAACATTTGCATCTCTGTCTGTCATTTTCACCAGACACTGAGTGTCGCAGGAAGATTGGCAGCAGGGGACGGTGCAACACACCTTCTTTATTTATAGACCACAAATTCAAGACAGCAGGTACAGTATAATAAGTAACAAAAAAGAAAAAGGATATATCCTATAAGGGATCTATCCTAAAAGGTTACCCTAACCCATGGTAGTGGTGCACACTAAACAGCATAGGACAATATTTTGGCGCACACTAAACAGCACAGGACAAGAAATGCTGTTAACACATACAAAATTAAAGGATCTATCCTTGTTTTGTGAGCGCCACCCTCTAAGCCTAACCCCATAACCTAAACCCATAATGCCAAGAGTGGCGGACTCAAAAAAAAAAAACACAAAAAAAATGCTGTTTACACATATAAAATGGAAGAAAATATCCTGTTTTCTGTGCGCCATTGTGGAAATGTGCTGCAACTTAACTAACCCTCTAAGCATAAACTCATAACCCTAACCCCTAATGCTGTTAACACATTCAAAATAGAAGGACCTATCCTGTTTTGTGTGTGCTTTTCACAAAATGCACTGCAACGTAAGTAACACAAAACAGCATAAAATTGCATTTACAAAAAAAATAAAAAAAAATAATCAAAAGTACTAATATGTACTAATGTACTACTTCTATTTACAGATCACTATAGCGGAGAACATAAAGAAAGAGGAACTGAAAATAAGTCAAACATGCAAACGTGTACAAAGATGGGCAGATCGAGAGACGCCGGAGGAAAAGAAAATTAGACAAGACAAAGAACGCAAGAGAATCGAAAGCAAAAGAAAAGTGGCTGAGAAAGGTAACATCCAAGCCCAAGAAGGCAACCAAAAAACAAAAACATGTAGAAAATGTAGCAGAACAATCTGATAACAATTCTAATGTTGATTTACAGAGTCATATTGATATATGTTCTCAGAATTGTCCTTTAGTTAAATCCTTAACAGTAGAGGTTCATAATTGTGGTATTATGAATATTGTCTGTCCGGTTTGTGGGGCTTATCATTTCCAACAGGAAAGACCCAGAGATGGCCAGTTCGTTAGTTGCTGTCAAAAAGGCAAGGTAAGACTACAGAGGCATTTGAAAAATGTTATGCTGATTTGTATTTAGCACCTGCTAGCTTGGGAACAATCATGTGACCCAAATTAATCCATTAATCATGTGACCCATTAATCTTTTGAAACTTGAGAAAGTGCAATCTGATTTTCTACACATCCCTATATCATTAGATGAAGTTAAGAGAGCTATAAGAGAGACTAAATCACATAAAGCCCCTGGCCCGGATGGGTTCACAAATTTCTATTATAAGCTCTTTATAGCAACACCTCATCTCCAACTGCTCTTTAATGATTTCCTGTCCAGTAAGCCTAGTAGAGCAGAATTTTTGGAAGCTAAGGTGATAGTAATACCTAAGGAAGGTAAGGACCCATCTCAATGTAAGAGCTACAGGTCCATCTCACTGATTAACTGCGATACCAAACTCTACTCTACTCTAATTATAGCAATTAGGCTCTCTCAGGTGCTGCCAAGCTTAATTCACCCAGACCAAGTAGGGTTTATTCAGGGTCATGAGGCGCCAGATAACACCAGACGTATTTTACATTTGCTTGATGTAGCGTCGGCTCACAATCCACCTTTGATGTTTCTTTCTCTCAATGTAGAAAAGGCTTTTGATAGAATTGACTGGGTATACATGGTCGAGACTTTACATAAGTTTGGCCTAAGTGATAAGCTGGTGAAGGATATCTTAGCACTGTATTCGTCCCCAACCGCATATGTGGCATATCAGGGGATTAACATATTCTGCAAATTTCCCTGCACTCATAAACTACTCAATGACATTAACACATGGTCCTCCTACAAAATCTCATGGCTAGGGAGGATCCACGCTATTAAAATGAGTATTTTGCCCAAGCTTCTGTATCTTTTTCACATTATTGCAATAGCTGTTCACACCAAGGACCTCACGGTTCTTCAGGGGGCAATCTCTCGCTTCATTTGGGATTGTAAAAGGCCTAGAATATATAAGAAGGCCATGATGGCATCTAAAGCTAAAGGAGGGTTGGCTCTGCCAGATTTACTCAAGTATTATAAAGCTGCCAGATCAGCCCAAATCGCCAAGTGGTTTGGTAAGGAACACCTATCAGTATAAGTGGCCTGCACATTAGACAAGTATTATGGCTTGCCCTACATTTTAAATTGGGTCATTCTTCCCTTCCCAAATTCATGGTTCAGCCTTTGGCAGTTCTGACTCAGACGAATAAGAGAATTCCGCTTAAATACTTAATGGACCTAACCACACCATTCAAACTCCACCACCAACATTCTTGAGAGTTGGAACTCGCCATTGGTATAACTGATGCACAGTGGAATAAGATACATAAGCAGGCCACAGGCTCCTCACTAAATATTATACTTAGGGAAAATGCACACAAGACCATTTTGAGGTGGTACTTAACACCAGCTAGGATGCAGCTCTCTAATCGTCAGTGGATGGTAACTGTTTTAGGGGATGTCACACTCTGGGCACCCTTAAACAGGTTTTCTGGGACTGTCCTCAGCTCGCCCACATTTGGTTGGAGACCTATGATATTTTGGATTCCCCAAAAGCCAGAAGAAGCTCTCTTAGGCCTCCCCATAGAGGGTATCCGGAAAGAAGCTCGACTCTAATCACACCAAGTGTTTTTAGCAGTGAGGATTAAGTTAGCCAAAACATGGAAATCAACAGTACCAGAATATAGTGCAGTTTTAATTAAACTTAAATTTATATATAACATGAGCGAGGGCTGCAAAGTGTGACGACAACTCACAGTTTGTCAATTATAATATGTGATTTACTTTTTTACATTTTTTTTGCTTGTAATGACACTGACGCTTCCAGAATTGGAACTGGCAGTTTAAATCCACTATGCACAGTTCTTACCCCTTTTAACAAAAGTGCAGCAATTCCAGTTGTTGCAAATGGCAGTGCTATTTGACCTTGTGCTCAAATGTAACTCATCAATAAATTATACAGATAGGTTTTTCCTCATCCACCAGGGCGATCTAGATAGAAATAACGGTCTTTGACGATGTCATCATCTAGGGCATTTTTTATGCCATTAAATGCTTGCAATTGTAATGTATTTAAAGTTGCAAGTCTTTCTTGTGTTCTTTGGTTTTGAATCCATTTATCCATCTTCAATTACAACAAAATATAAGATCAGAAGGACAAAAGTAATTCAATGATTGGCTCATTAGAATTGAAGAAGGAAAAACAGAGCAAATTCATAATTTACCCGATGATACCGTGGAATTTCCTTCTGAAATGATTTACAAACAGGATCTCATATCAGTTATATTGCAAAATACAATAACTAACAAGGATTATGCAGAGCTTGCAAACAAAGTAATATTAACATCCAAAAATAAGGATGCATTGTTTCTCAATAATGAAATATTAAAATTAGTAAATGCACCACAAAAAAATTATCACAGTGCAGATTGTGTGCTTGGTGACGACAAAGAAAGTCAGCCAAATTTTTCAACTGAATTTATTAATTCATTAACTCCCTCTGGAATGCCACCGCATATTTTGCAGCTAAAAAAAGATGCAATTGTAATGTTACAGCGAAATATGAATCCAAAAAAAGGACTATGTAATAGGACCAGATTAATTGTTCAGGAATTAAAAGACCATTTCAAAGATGCTGAAATTCTAACTGGTAGCCCTAAAGGAGAAAGAGTTTTCATAAAAAGTATAGATTTGGCACCAAATGAGGGTAGCCTCCCTTTTGTAGTTCAAAGGAGACAATTTCCCATTATCATGGCATTTGCCATGATCATTAATAAATCACAAGAACACATTTTTAAATTGGTAATATCTTTTTAGAAGAACCAGTATTTGCACATGGCCAACTGTATGTTGCATTTTCAAGATGCAAGAATCCAGAAAAAATGAAGTTTTATTGAAAAAAAACAGGGTGATTTATTAGATAATGGGAGAATTTTTACAAAAGAATTTTGTCTACTATGAGGTGCTGTAACTTAAATTACAAAAAAGGATAACAATACAACAGATGGAGGGGAAAAAAAGGTGCTTTTATCTCAAGGACAAATTTGCAAAAAAACAAAAAACATATAGAGAACAGTGGTTTTACTTGCAGGATGAACTTTTATGTCACTGGGACTCTTTTTAAAAGGACCCCTATTTCACATAGGAAACTTTATGTGCCATTTGCAATAACTACAAGAATAACAAACAACACGTGAAAACCCCAGCAAAAAAACAACAAGAATAAACAGTGATTATATCCCATAGGCAAAGTTAGAAGTCTGCTGGGCTCTGTTTAGAGGAACCCCTTGCACATAGACAACTCTATGTGTCATGTTATGAATGCAAACAACAATTAGGACACTTTAACAAACAAATAAAATATTGTAATGTCTTGGAAGTGCCCTTTTGGCAGGATTGGCCCCACAAAACAGTTATGTTGCTTTTCCTTAAAATTCCAGGCTTAATTTTATTACATTCCGTTACTTTTTGTAATGTTAAAATTGTATTTTACAAGGTGATGAAAGCTCTTTCATTGTCTGTAATTAAAGGTTCATTTCTGTAGGAGGATGATCATTTGTAAGAAAATGTAAATGTATCATTCAATAGAGAGTACTGATCCAGGGAGTGATCCAATAGCCTGTTCCTGGGGTCAGGTAGGAATTAATCCCCCCCCCCCCCTTTGACTCAATTGGCTAAGTTTCTCTGTTTTTCTGTTTGCCTTCCTCTGGATTCAATATTCAAGACCACTGTATTTTCATACAATTCACATTTAAATGTTATTACAGTACACTAATGTTTGCATTGTTAAAATTGTATTTCACAAGGTTTGGAAAGTTGCTTTATTTTATGTTATTAAGGGTTCATGTCAGTAGGAGGAGGAACATTTGTTCTAAAATTAAAATGTATAATAAAATAGAGAGTAATAATCCAGAGAGTAATACGATTGCAAGTTAATGGGGTCAGCAAGGAATTATTTTCCCCCTTTGACACAATTGGATAAGTTTCACTGGGATTTTTCTGTTTGTCTTCAATACCTATGTGGTTTACTAGTACTTGAACAAGTTGCATGTTACAAAGCATTAATTAATGGATTATAATATTCATTCATACAAAGTGGAGCCATTGTTATATTAGTCCTGCAAAGCTAACAATTAAAAATGGTAACATTGTTAAAAAAAGAATGATTTACCTGTTGTACAACTACAAGTTGCATTTTAAAAAGCATTATGTCATGGTTTACAATACTGATTAATATACAGTTGAGACACTGTTATATTAGTCCTGCATAGCTAAAAATGTTAATATTGTTAAAAAAAGGATGGTTTACCAGTTTTTGAACTACAAGTCTCATGTTAAAAAAATAAACACATTTACTATAATTGTTGTACTTCTCCGTGGATTACAAATTAGACAAAGAAAAATAACCACATAGAGTGGCAAACAGCGTACACATTTAATTGCCGTCATTTTTGACGGGCAAGTCGCTAGTTAAATTAGAAGCTCGTAACGTCATCGGGAAGCTCGCAAGGGCTGCAGGCTTGACATTTGGCTAAGTTACATAGCTATTAAATTAGAACAGGAACAGGTTGCGAGTTATAGGCTTGAGAGGCAAACTTGTAAACCATTTGTCGACCATTAGATGCGCAGCCTTGAACGTGATCAATTAGTCAAACTTGTGGTTACGGGTTTAGATGGAGCCAATAGAAACAGAGATTGTCATCATTGCATCACAGAAAAATGGAGGTTGGATTTCAAAGTCTTACAGGGTTCAATTACGAGTTGCGATCGGACACACATTCCAGATACAATGCAATATTAATAAAGCCGTAAATATGATATTCTATTACATGCGAGTTCCATTATATGTATTAACACATTGATTGCCGGGATCGATATAACACAAAATGTAAACATTAAATAAAGCATTTCTTGTACACAATTTGTGAGCTTGAGAATGTTGTGCTATTAATTCTAATACCTAACATCACTTTCCCTTTTAATAAAAGTACAGTAATGTGTGTATATGTGCATTTAAGTGCTACGGGTTGGACTTTACCTCCCTTGTGAGTCCTCTCTAGCACTCGTTGGCTTCTTGGCTGCATTTGCGTGTTACAGGGTTAAAGGCAAGTGAAATCATTGCAATTTAATAGCACTATTGGAAACGTAGCATTTACGGGCTTGAGAGAACAAAGTATTTGGGGCCGCGAAGTTCCACATTCCACATCCCAGCTTTTTTCACTCCAAACCTATAGATCAGCAGCGGATTGCTATACGGGGCCAATTTAATAGGTGTAAGTCTTACTGGCTATATTATGGACTATGGTTTTACACATTGGGGGAATTAAATAGAGCTGTAGGTCTGTTGCTATAAATTAGTGATTCTACACAGTAATGTTAGCAGACAAACTGTGGCATTTATACTTACAGTTGTATAGGGTTCCAAGTTCAGCATCTGAAGTGCAATATACATTTTTACCCTGTAAATATAATTTTTGGGACTATCCAAAAAAAAACAGATGTTACATTCTTCACCATGGTTTTTGTAAGCTCTGTTCGCTTCTAGTGCATAGATATTGCATATATTTATCACTGGCACAGACTAGAAACTGAAAAGAGTACAAAATCTATTTGTGAAAAATATGTCATAATAAACCTATTATTATTATTATTATTACTAGCGAATTGCCCGTCAAAAAATGACGGTCATAGAATTGTAAGGCAGGTAATGCTGTTTGCCACACAAAGCAAGTCTTTTTATCGTCTGAGTACCTTCGTTGCTCATTGCGAGCCTCGCGATGAGAGCCTCTCGGTCGGTGTTTTTTTGATCATCTGAGCCCGTTTGGCGCTCATTGAAAGGGCAGTGCTGAGAGCCTTTGGCGCTCATTGCGATCCTCACCCCTGGTGTACTTTTGCTCCTCTGAGCACCATCGGCGCTCATTGTGAGTCGCGCATTGAACGCCTTTTGGCGTTTATTGAGATTCAGTCGCCTGATCCTTTTTTTTTTCTCTATATGTATTTTTTTATGATAATTAATGAATTAATAAAATCATAAATTAATATACTTTACCTATTTGTAATTAATATATGCATCAAGCAATATCCTGAAGAGCTTACAATCTTTTTTGATGTTCCTGCAGCATGCAATGTACCTTTGCACTCTTGCTGAGCTGAACTAAAGTGTGTGAAGCGTGTAGTATAAGTAGGCTGCGTGCGCGAGCACAAAGCGTCTGTTTAGCTCTGTCATTCTGCATTTTTGAATGGTAATGTTATTAATTGTAAGTTAGTGTTGTAAACTGGCGGTGATTGTGTATCTGTTACGTGGGTGTGGAACATTTTGCGTCATCCCTAATAGTGTATTTTATACTTCGTAAGCGCTTGTGTAAAAGTCTTATGTGTCTGGCGTTTTTTTTGCGTGTTTATTGGTCGTGTAGCCTTGTTTTCTTTTTTTCGTCCTCCATTTTTTTGTCGCTTAGGTGATTTTTGTGTGTGGAAACTCGGCAAATTGTCGTTCAATTGTCGTGTAACGGGACTCCCAGACGTCGTGGCTGTCTCCCCGTGCTGTGAGTTTTTTTTTTGTATTTTTGTTCATTTTGGTGGTGTTATTGTTGTCTTTGTATGTGCACGGTTCGGCGGTTAACTTCGTAAACCTGGGTCGTATTTTTTTTTTGTAAGTCTCGTTTTCCTTGTTGCAAGTGTTACAGGCCGTAATTTTTTAAGGCGATTTTTTAAAACTGCTACGGGTCTCGCATTCTGAATTGCGTAATTGAGTTTTGTGTTTAGTTCTGCAGGTTGTAAGGATGAGCGCCTATGGCGCTCATTTTCACCAGCTCAGTGAGCGCCTTTGGCTCCCCCTACCTAAGTCATACAGGGTCGTAGGGATGAGCACGCGAACCTGCAAGCGTTAGCAACAACCCATATTGCCATGAACTATATATGTGATTCTCTGTCTACACACACATGATTTATATGCTCTTAGCAAATTTATTGCTGGCTCTTAAATTTTGAGGCTAGCCTCTATATGTTGACCATGTTTGTCAAACCCTGCCCTAATTCTTTGTAAGAAGCATAAAAAAAATCAAATATTACAGCACAATATATAAATTGATATATATATATATTGACAAAACTGACATCAAATATGTATGATTTGCCGCAAAATACCAAGAGCCCTGAAGGATTTTTGCATCTGTAAAAAACTGTGCACTATACGGTTTATAAGGCCAAATTATGACAGGACATATAAAAATATAAAAACATATTTGTCTTGAAAGTACAATCTCCCATAGAATTACAAAATAACTGATTAAAAGATTTATTTATTTTTTTCAAATGGTTTAGTAAAACCTTGTAAGATATTCTAGTTTTTCTGCAAATTATCTCACGTTCATTGTAGGAATCATACAGAATATTAGGTAGGGTTAAAGTGACATACATATTTAAAATGGAAGTAGCCCACCCCAAAAGTGGGTGCACACAAAGTTAGAAGTGCCCTATTGTTTTTGTGTGGGTTAAAAGAAGTGCAGAACCATAAGTTGCAAAAAATTGCAGATGTATTTGTTATTGGTGTATAGTGTTTTTGGGGTGGGTGAGCCAGTTGTACCATTATACACTAATGCAATCATAGGGCCCCAGCCAATTAGCCAAAATTAAAAAGCAGCACGTAAAGGTTATGGATATTCAAATGGCTAAACTTAGCTACTCTGATTCCATTTGTGAGTTACCTGCCCAAAATCTCTGCGGGCCAGCCAAAGACAACTCAGCTCTATCTCCTCCATTGATTTTTCAAGCCTGCAAAATTTAACAGTGCTAAAGATGCTAAATTGATATTCAATTACAAAGTTCAAGTAGCTTGCAAATGAAATCTGACCCACAACTCGAAAATGTCATTCAAATCAAAAAATATTACGAGTACTAGATAGGACTCGCAATGGGGTAAGACACAAGTTATGACAACTGCAGCAGCTATTAAACACACCCTACTGTACTTTAAAATTCTGAGAAAGCATAGAAAGACATTAGAATTAATTGCACAACAGTCTCAAGCTTGCAAATCTGCAATAAAATATCAGTACCTGTTATTTTCGTGTTCTATCGATCCCAGAAATCAAGGGGTTAATACATAGAATACATGGAACTTGCATGGACTAGAAAAGTCGCTTTAAGGATTTTTATTGATGTCTACATTGTGGGATTGTGAATCTGATCACAAATTTTACTTCTAAATATTAATAATTGTAATATAAACTATGGGCCTCATTCTATTATCGGCCGTAGGAGATGCGGGGCCGCAAGGACCGGCCGCAAGCTATTCGGCTATTCTATTCCCCTCCGGCCGGGGATTCCGGCAGGCTTGCGGCCGGCGCCTTGCTATCCCTTGCGGCCGTTTGCGCCGGAGGAAAGCCTTTGATCTAAAACGGCCGCAAGAGTTTCGGCCGCAAGAAAATCCTGGTTGCTATTCAATTGCTCCGGGAACCCTCTCTGCAAGGCTAAAACCGAGCCGCAGCTTACTTGCAGCAAAAAGGTCCCGCTAGTCCCTATTAAGCACATTATAAAGCCGAAATAAAGCCATCCTGAACTCTGAGGAGACTATAAAGTGATTGTAGGTGTTAGCAAAAATAGCACATTCCCCTACACTCAAATCCGTAAATAAATTATTTTTTAAATTATGTCACATATCCATGTAAAAAGTCCAGAGGGCTTGGAGCACCTCAGACCCGCCCACGCTGCGGCCGGAAAATAAACAGTTAATGTAAACTCAGATTTGGGCTGATGTGCAAGCTTGAGAGGGGGTTGCTATTAATCCTCATGCCCCCCAATATGATCCCTAGCATTTACAGAGCTTTACAGTGCCGTCTTGAATTTATTTTTGCGTTTAAAGATTTCTGAGCTTATGGCCGGTTGCAAGATATACGGCCGGCCGTAAGGGGAGATCCTTGCGGGGCCGTATAATTGAATTGAAAGATAACGGAACCCCCGCAAGGAATCGCAGCCTTGAGGCCGATTTACGGCCGATAATAGTATGAGGCCCTATGTGTTTTACTGATGTCATGATGACGGTCTCATTTACCATTGGATGTGTCTAAGAAGTCAATTACAGGCTTGCTTAAATATTGTCAGATAATATGTTCACGCCCCCTTAAATACTACTTCCAATGTCATGGTTTCCATGTGGAGGCTGTGCGAGGGCAGTTGCAAGTTAGAGAAAATTGAATGAGTTTAAAGGTTTAGAAAAAAATTCACTTGCAGCCAAAATTTGGGGTTACAGGCAATTTACGGGCTTGCAATTGAATGAGGCCAATAATCCAGTTACCATCTATAAACCAGGGATCATCCGATGACCTACCATTGTTCGAGTTACACGCAAGGAGGTAAAACTCTTCCAAACTTTAATATTTGCCTTTTAAAGATGGCAGCAGAAAAGAGTTAATGTCATATATTTGTTCTTTTTCAAGTAACATCTTATAAATCAGGGGAAAGAATGTCAGCCAAAGAATACAAGTTCACACTCACTTCATTACAGTCCATTTTAAACAAAAGGCTTTTACTGGAAATATGCAGCTTTTCAATTATTATCAATGTATACCTAGAGGTGAACATTAAAACTCCAAGTCTATTCTGGGAAGTGTTTCATAAACATTAATAACATTGTCATTTAAAAGTGTAGCTGTGACTACATTTAATCTTCGTTTAAATTGCCCTACTTTATTTTTAGTTTTATTGTATTATTTTTAAAGAAACATTTTTTACTAGCAGCTTAAATTATTTAGACGTCTCATAATTTTTTTTTATGTGAGACACAAGGATTTACCATGACACTAGGATTTACTTTCTGCCATATGACATATGCACATTTGACTGCCAGAGAAACTCACAAATCAATGTTCCACAGTGTTGCAATCTAATTCTGCATATTAAATAACTTAAATGATCACTATTTTTTTACCTACTGCAATTGCGACAGGGTGATTAATATACTGCAGGGGGATTATGACCCTCTCAACCCAGAGTACCCTCAATGGCAACTAGCAAATAAAGTCTAGGGGTCCCACAGGAACCGCTCAATAACAGGAAGGCCTTTAGACCCTCCCGTCCGAAATACAATGAAGTGAGGCCTGGTAACTTAGGGTGTCAGGTATTGCCCCGCCTCGCCCCAACTATAGGCTAAATAGCAAAACAAAAATACTGAATAAGATACAAATTTACAATAAAATACTTAATAACATAAAATAAACAATACTCAATAAAATAATAAAAATTAAAAGTTTATTTTTTACTTATAATCACCTTTCCTACATGGCCGAGCATTGCTCTAAATCTTCTTTTCAACCCTGGTAAATGGGCATATCCATGTTGATTTTAACGTAGGAGGTCTATATATAAGGCAGGGACAAGGCCCAAAAGTATAACTCATAGCAGGGAGCTACTCAAAGGAGGAGTTCCTTTTAGTTTAAAATTATAATTATTTTTGGATTGGGTTTTTTCCATGGGCACAAAGAGAGAAAACAAGGCAGTTATATTATGTAATATATTGTGCACAATTACCAGGAACTGAAGAGAGGATCCAGGGCATTGCTTGACCATGCTGTAATAGGTTGTATTTTTTTTATTACTTGATTTAATGTTTTTTTATTATTTTATTATGTATTTTTATTATTATTTAATTGAAATGTTTATATTTTATTGTGTAATTTTTTTTTACATTGTGTAATTCTTGTGAAGAATTGAAAAATGAGAGGATGATTAAGAAATGTTTCATTACAATCAACAGAGAGCCATTGTTAAGATAATTGGATTACACTGAAATAGACACAACAAACCTTCACTCTCACTGGTCCAAAAGCACAACCCTTGCATCATTCCTCTCTGCGTCTACTTATGCTAGTGCAAGAAAGTATTTTTTTAGTGCATGAGTACCAGATTAGGTCAACACATCTCTTTGTGTTCTCTTTGTCTTCTCTGCCTCTCTGGCAGAAAGCCTACCTGATCGGGATGTATTAAGTATGGGAGAACTAACTAACTGCTGTAGGTTTTGCAATGATCTTTATGTATGTGCTAATTAATGATAAGGGTCTATAATTCACATATTTTTTCTTCTTTCAATATCAAGGTTATATGTGCCTCCAGATGTTCACATGGAAGTTGATGTCATTCTCTTGTCTCATTTTTTTAATTTAAGGAGGTAGGTGAAGAGAATCTCTGAGAAATTGTTATAGTAGTCATGAGGCCGTCTGAGCCTGAAGATTTGCCTGCTTTTAATACTTTGCTTCATCAGACATATACTTGTGTATTATGTGTGAAAATTGTTTAAACTTATACTGATAGGGTGCCAGTTATTGCAGAAATAAAAAGTACACAAATAGAAATAATAATAATTGCAATTGATTTTTTTATAAAAAATGAATAAAAGTGTTAGATAATTGTGGGTGGTATGTATGTTTTTTAGCATAAATTATTTGAAAATAATCTTCCTCTCTGATTTATTTGCCTAATTAAATATATTAACCAATATTATTATTTGTAACTGTAAGATTTAACTTAGCAGCTTATTACCCTTACAAATAAATGTTTTTTTGTTTAAGGACAGACTGACCTCTTACAACTGATATTGGTGTCAGTACGCCATGGTCATAGAATTAACTGATGCATTAAACATCTTACATACACAAATACACTTGTCCTAGTAGGGGCTGTCACCTTAAACATGTAATTGTCATTGGTGCTATGATACTAGAATGGTTAAAACACATTATTGCAGGATAGGTGGCTCAGGTATGGTTAATATAGAACCAATGTATATAAGAAAGGTGCTCCGAAGTATAAGGAATATATAACAGAGCCAAAAATAGAAAAGTAGAACCTTTTACAGGGCACACCTCAAACCTCCAATCGCAAAAGAGAATAATCATTTTTAAACTTGGCTTTTAATAATATATATTAAAAATAAAAAAAATATGAATATAGGCAGAATAGCAGTGGATAGGGAATCTTCTATTAGTACATCATATGTCTTAAACAATTGCTTCAAAGTGATTCAAAATACATAGAATCACTACATTTTTGTAATACTCCAAATACATACACATAAAAAGTGCTGAGTGCTAATATGATTAATATTATAGGTATTAGTCCAGATATATGAATAAAGTGCTCAGTGAAACATACGGTGCCAAATAACTAAAGTGCCATCATCTCTTGAAATATAAAACTATAATAAGACAATCTATATTAATAGAATGATACTCTGTGTATAATGTACTTGATTTTTATTTATAGTGTTGAGGAATATAATATCCACATAGGAAATAGTTTATAAGAGTTAGCCAATATATGACTAATATTACACTTACAATTGCCAAATAATTGGGTATGGTTTAGAACATGGCTATTTTCGTATTTTTAATACCCAAAAATTTAAATTCTTGTTTGTTAATAACATTCTCATCCAGACCTTCCCTCAATATCTTAGATCTACCTTAAAGATATCTGTTGGATCTTTGCTTAATTTCTTATAACAATTTTTGTAATTTAGTAGTCTATGATTTTCTTGGATATAATCACTTCTATCCAAGATGACTACATTGCATCATTTATCAATTATTTTTAATAATGATATCATCATTGCTTTGAAGTTCTTTGAGAGCTTGATGTTCTTGTTTTGTCAAATTTTATATTTTTGAATTGGTCAGAGATAACTTTTCTCGATCTCTTTCAATGTTCTACGCAAACAATTCAATGTTGGGACTAATGGATAATGCCAGCGTAAACTTACTTTTTGTTTTGAGAAGAGAAAATGGTCATTTTAGCTCTTTATTTTCATTTTCAGCCAATAGACTATCCAAAAATGTTTTGATCAGATTCATTAAGGGAGATATTTTTTTTCTTTTTTAGAGAAATATTTCTTAAGAGCGGGTTATCTGGCACATCCTTAACCCATTCAAATAACTTGAATTCTTCAGTTGGTGAAAAATTCAAGACTTTTTGTAGCAATGATATATGGTTGTCAGATAATTGAAAATGGAATAAGTTGAATACCTGTAAGGATTTTTTTTTTTGTGTGGTTTGGGGCTTTTCTTACCCCTCCTTGTTTTGGTCTTTGGTCTAAAAATGCTTATTAAATTTTTTTGTCCATGGATGATTTCTCTGTGGATCTATTTTCTAGATCTGCCCATTCTAAATTCTGATGTTTGGGTGCCTTCTATTTTTATCTTGGACTCTATATTTTTTAGGTCTTTTAAAGATATTGCCTGTTTGGAAATCATTAAGATCTCTCTGAAATTTCTTCTGTTTTCTTTCCGTTAAGACTTTTTTTAAATGTTCTATGTCTTTTTGTAACTTAGTTTCTGACTCATTAAAGATTGGATTATCTTTAAATTCCTTAATCTTTTCAACTTTATTTTTTAACATTATTTCTGTCTCCAGTAATTGTTGTTCCCATTCTAGGATCATGTTCATCAATTCACTTGAACATTTTAGTAAAATATGACCCCATTTTTTAACAAAATCATCTGCCAAATCTTGAATTGTTGGGAAAAGGTTTATTCTTAGGCCTCTAGGGACCAAATTATTACTTAAATAGTTCTCTAAACCTGCTATCTCCCATCTTTTTTGATGTTGTTTCTTACATAGTTTGAATAGACAAGTAATATCTTAGGGAATTAAACCCATTAGTGCTTGACACTACAAATTCAAATGTGAGGACAACATTGGGTTAATCATAATCATAAAATATTAGAGAATTTTTATTAGTGAAAAAACGTCGATTGAAAGAATTTAAAAGAAATTTAAAAACACTGTGAAAACTGGTTCCTTCAATGACTCTTGTGACTACTATCGCCACTCTGTTATATAGTATTCTTAGAGTGTGGTTACACAGATAATTCCTCAGAGTGTGTAAAGGGGCAACTGCTCACTGATTCAAGAGCTATATACAAATCCCATAGGTATATATATATATATATATATATATATATATATATATATATATATAAAATATTAATATAGATTGCTGGCAAATGATATGAAGCACCTATTAGTGGTAGAGTTATCTGGGTGTTTCAAGAATATAAATGCTCAGCCTCATATGGGAGTGTCATAGAGTCTGATACAAATACCAGTTACTGTATGCAGCAACGCTGCTTTCCCTTAGTGTATCTGTATACATACACAACTGACATGCTGTTTGTAAAGCGTTAACTGTCTCCTCTTAACTAAGTTACTGAGGGTCTTTGTCAGTTCGAGGGATAGGCTATAATAGCCCAAATTATATGCCCTTAAAAGTGCCTCTGAGTTCTTTGTAGTAGAGCGTTAGCGCCTCCATTAGCTCAGAGTTTTGCGCTTCCTGATTACGGCGTGCGTGATGACGTCACGCTACGTTCGCCTGTTACCTAACATGTTTCTACGTTACAAAACGTCTTTGTCAAAGGATCAAGGCGTGTACTGGAAATGGGAGCTATTTAAAGGGAGCGGTCGCCATGGTTACCAGTGCTACCGAATGTGCTACACTTAAAAACATCTCTTATTTATTATCAGCCTGGGAGGAAGGAAGATAATAGAAATAGGACCTATATAAGATATTATCAGACATTAGAGGACCCTTATATATAATAATACACTTACACTACTTGCACTTTAGTTTATATAATTACAGGCCACTTTATTGCCCCTCTTTTTAGATTGTGCTCTCTTTATCACTCAACCAGGACTCATTTACATTATATACTATAGGTATTTAGTACACAGTCCCTCATGGTTTGGGACTTCATCTTTTACCCATTTATTAGCCCCTGCACAAAGCACTTTATGGTTATTAAAATTATTAAGCACTTGATGCAAAATTACATTATTTTTTTCCTTTTATAAGTCCACTTCCCAGTGACACATTGACCACTAGAAGAGACTATATCCATTGATTCACTATTGCATTCACACTTATACATGGAAGATTTTTCAATCCTGCATTATTATATATAAGGGTCCTCTAATGTCTGATAATATCTTATATAGGTCCTATTTCTATTATCTTCCTTCCTCCCAGGCTGATAATAAATAAGAGATGTTTTTAAGTGTAGCACATTCGGTAGCACTGGTAACCATGGCGACCGCTCCCTTTAAATAGCTCCCATTTCCAGTACACGCCTTGATCCTTTGACAAAGACGTTTTGTAACGTAGAAACATGTTAGGTAACAGGCGAACGTAGCGTGACGTCATCACGCACGCCGTAATCAGGAAGCACAAAACTCCGAGTTAATGGAGGCGCTAACGCTCTACTACAAAGAACTCAGAGGCACTTTTAAGGGCATATAATTTGGGCTATTATAGCCTATCCCTCGAACTGACAAAGACCCTCAGTAACTTAGTTAAGAGGAGACAGTTAACGCTTTACAAACAGCATGTCAGTTGTGTATGTATACAGATACACTAAGGGAAAGCAGCGTTGCTGCATACAGTAACTGGTATTTGTATCAGACTCTATGACACTCCCATATGAGGCTGAGCATTTATATTCTTGAAACACCCAGATAACTCTACCACTAATAGGTGCTTCATATCATTTGCCCGCAATCTATATTAATATTTTATATATATATATATATATACCTATGGGATTTGTCTATAGCTCTTGAATCAGTGAGCAGTTGCCCCTTTAAACACTCTGAGGAATTATCTGTGTAACCACACTCTAAGAATACTATATAACAGAGTGGCAATAGTGGTCACAAGAGTCATTGAAGGAACCAGTTTTCACAGTGTTTTTAAATTTCTTTTAAATTCTTTTAATCGACGTTGTTTTTTCACTAATAAAAATTCTCTAATATTATATAATTATGATTAACCCAATGTTGTCCTCACATTCTTACATAGTTTATTTAATTATAAAAACTGATTTTTGAGATTGGGTTCATTGGATTTTATTTGAATAATTTCACTTGTAAACACTGATTTAACATATTTTGCCAATATTCTGCATTCTAATTCTGTGATAGGAATCCTGACATGTTTGAGTGTGAATAACAGTTAATTTTACAGGGCTTAATACCTTAGATAGAACTTAGTTCATGCAGATATCAATACAAATATTTACAGGATAGATGGCTAAGGTACGGTTAATATAGAACCAATGTATTTGAGAAGGTGCTCCTAAGGATATGGAATATATAACATATAGACAAAAATGGAAAAGTATAACCTTTTACAGGGCACACCTCAAATCTCCGATCTCAAAAGAGAATAATCATTTTAAAACTTAGGGCCCTATTAAATTCCAGCCTCGTAAATAAGAGGCTTCTACTTAAGCCCTACGTACTGCAAAGTTTCTCTAACTTACAATGCTATTAAATTAGCCCTGCTGCGAGCAACGTGTGAGCTACGCAGCAGGGCCGTACGTATCTACACTGCGTAAATGTACATGAGGAGTGACAGCCTGCGAGATGATATCGCAGGCTCCCACTCCTCATCAAGTGCTGCGGGGGTCCTAAAAGGGACCTCCGCGGCAGTCCCCCACATAAGCATTGCCGTGGGGGGTACTCCAAACCCCCCCCAGGCACCTAAAATGAACCCCCCCTCAATGCGGGGGTCCCTGTCGGGACCCCCGAAGTGTCCTCACATGAACACCTTGCTGCAGGGGTCCATAGGAACCCCCGCAGCCCCCACACATTAACCCCTTGCAGCGGGGGTCCCCGATCGGCACTGATCAGGCCCCCGCTGCATTTAAAACTTTTAAATTCCCCGCCGCGGCTCCTTAAAGGGGCCGCGGCACACTATTAGCCAATCCCGGCCGCGGCACTTAAAATTAACCCCCCTCTATGCTGGGGGTCCCCATCGGGACCCCCGAAGTGTCCCCAAATAAACCCATTGCAGGGGGGGTCCCCGATCTGCATAGATCAGGCCCCCCGCTGCATTTAAAACTTTTAAATTCCCCGCCGCGGCTCCTTAAAGGGACCGCGGCACACTATTAGCCAATCCCGGCCGCGGCACTTAAAATTAACCCCCCTCTATGCTGGGGGTCCCCATCGGGACCCCCGAAGTGTCCCCATATAAACCCCCTGCAGCGGGGGGCCCCGATCGGCACCGATCGTGACCCTGCTGCAATTCAATTTTAAATTTCCCGCCTCGCGGGTCCTCAAAGGACCGTAAAGGTCCTGAAAGGACTCGCACTAAAAATAATAACCCCAGGCAACTATAATTACCCCATTAACTCATGATGGTCAATCCAGACCACCATAAGGCCTAAATTAACCCATTAACTCATGATGGTCAATCCAGACCACCATAAGGCCTAAATTAACCCATTAACTCATGATGGTCAATACAGACCACCATAAGACCTAAATTAACCCATTAACTCATGATGGTCAATACAGACCAGCATAAGGCCTAAATTAACCCATTAACTCATGATGGTCAATCCAGACCACCATAAGGCCTAAATTAACCCATTAACTCATGATGGTCAATACAGACCAGCATAAGGCCTAAATTAACCCATTAACTCATGATGGTCAATACAGACCAGCATAAGGCTCTATTTAACCCCATCAGTCCCATAAGGGTATATTATTACCATTATGGGCCTGTTACAACCCAACATTAACCACATAAGTGCCATGATGGTCCTCAAGGACCATCATGACACTAACTACAAACACTACACTATAACCCCCAATAAACCATTTAATCTAAACTAACCCCCCTCTACACTAATCTATTAACACTTACACTACCTACCTACACTACCTACCCCCTAATAAACCTCCCCAACACTCTAATTACAAAAAACAAAAAACCTACAGTACAAAAAACAAAAAAACCTACAGTACAGAAAACAAAAAAAAATTACACACCTGAAAAGGAAAGACAGATAAACACAATACAATAATACATATAATACATTACATACATTACATACAATACATGACATTACATATAATATATTAAATATAATATATTAAATATAATATATTACATATAATACATTACATACATTACATACAATACATGACATTACATATAATATATTAAATATAATATATTAAATATAATATATTACATATAATATATTACATATAGTCCTAATCAAATACCCCCTATCTATCTAACATACAATCTATTTAATTTAAAATAAATCCTAACTATATCAAATACATCCCCCTATCTATCTAATATACAAAAAATCCTAACTACATACACAGACCCTTATTCTAAAATAAAATAAAATAATTACAGTCCTAACTACATACACAGACCCTAATTCTAAGCTAAAATCAATAAATTAAGACCACTTACCTTTAAGATGTTGCTTCAGATCACTAACCTATGGGTCAAACAAAAAAAAAAATTAGTACAAAACATTAACATCAAATAAATAAACATTATATACATTCTACATATTCAACTCACCTTTACAGCATGTCCAGTCACTGTTAAGCTCTTCCGGCGCGGCCCTGTTAAAAAAAAAAAACACAATACATGAATACATGAATACAATATATAAACAATAAATAAAATACACAAATAAACATCTAAATATACATTTAACTTACCTCCCCGCGATGTCCCCGGCCTTCTCTCCTTCAGCCCCGGCTGGGCCGCGGAACCATCCGCGCTCTAAAAAAAAATAAAAAAAAAAATAACGGAGGTCTGCACTGGCAGACCTCCCCGACGCTACTGAACCTCCCGGAGTCGTTTCCGGGAGGAAATTGGCATTGGCGGCTTGTGATTGGCTGAAAAAGCTGTCAGCCAATCAAAAGTCGTCAATGTAGGAGCCAATCAGGATGCGCAGATGTCTTCTACCAATCACTCCGTGGGGGTGTATCCCATAGTGATTGGCTGAAGGCATCTGAGCGTTGTGATTGGTTCCCATAAAGATAGACAAGTGTTTTAGCCAATCAGGGTGGGATATTGGGGTGTATCCCATCCTGATTGGCTCACACATTGACGACTTTTGATTGGCTGAAATTGATAGACAGCTTTTTCAGCCAATCACAAGCCGCCAATGCCAATTTCCTCCCGGAAACGACTCCGGGAGGTTCAGTAGCGTCGGGGAGGTCTGCCAGTGCAGACCTCCGTTAGTTTTTTTTCTTTTTTTTTTTTTAGAGCGCGGATGGTTCCGCGGCCCAGCCGGGGCTGAAGGAGAGAAGGCCGGGGACATCGCGGGGAGGTAAGTTAAATGTATATTTAGATGTTTATTTGTGTATTTTATTTATTGTTTATATATTGTATTCATGTATTCATGTATTGTGTTTTTTTTTTTTAACAGGGCCGCGCCGGAAGAGCTTAACAGTGACTGGACATGCTGTAAAGGTGAGTTGAATATGTAGAATGTATATAATGTTTATTTATTTGATGTTAATGTTTTGTACTAATTTTTTTTTTTGTTTGACCCATAGGTTAGTGATCTGAAGCAACATCTTAAAGGTAAGTGGTCTTAATTTATTGATTTTAGCTTAGAATTAGGGTCTGTGTATGTAGTTAGGACTGTAATTATTTTATTTTATTTTAGAATAAGGGTCTGTGTATGTAGTTAGGATTTTTTGTATATTAGATAGATAGGGGGATGTATTTGATATAGTTAGGATTTATTTTAAATTAAATAGATTGTATGTTAGATAGATAGGGGGTATTTGATTAGGACTATATGTAATATATTATATGTAATATATTATATTTAATATATTATATTTAATATATTATATGTAATGTCATGTATTGTATGTAATGTATGTAATGTATTATATGTAATATATTATATTTAATATATTATATTTAATATATTATATGTAATGTCATGTATTGTATGTAATGTATGTAATGTATTATATGTATTATTGTATTGTGTTTATCTGTCTTTCCTTTTCAGGTGTGTAATTTTTTTTTGTTTTCTGTACTGTAGGTTTTTTTGTTTTTTGTACTGTAGGTTTTTTGTTTTTTGTAATTAGAGTGTTGGGGAGGTTTATTAGGGGGTAGGTAGTGTAGGTAGGTAGTGTAAGTGTTAATAGATTAGTGTAGAGGGGGGTTAGTTTAGATTAAATGGTTTATTGGGGGTTATAGTGTAGTGTTTGTAGTTAGTGTCATGATGGTCCTTGAGGACCATCATGGCACTTATGTGGTTAATGTTGGGTTGTAACAGGCCCATAATGGTAATAATATACCCTTATGGGACTGATGGGGTTAAATAGAGCCTTATGCTGGTCTGTATTGACCATCATGAGTTAATGGGTTAATTTAGGTCTTATGGTGGTCTGTATTGACCATCATGAGTTAATGGGTTAATTTAGGCCTTATGCTGGTCTGTATTGACCATCATGAGTTAATGGGTTAATTTAGGCCTTATGGTGGTCTGGATTGACCATCATGAGTTAATGGGTTAATTTAGGTCTTATGGTGGTCTGGATTGACCATCATGAGTTAATGGGTTAATTTAGGCCTTATGCTGGTCTGTATTGACCATCATGAGTTAATGGGTTAATTTAGGTCTTATGGTGGTCTGTATTGACCATCATGAGTTAATGGGTTAATTTAGGCCTTATGCTGGTCTGTATTGACCATCATGAGTTAATGGGTTAATTTAGGCCTTATGGTGGTCTGGATTGACCATCATGAGTTAATGGGTTAATTTAGGTCTTATGGTGGTCTGGATTGACCATCATGAGTTAATGGGTTAATTTAGGCCTTATGGTGGTCTGGATTGACCATCATGAGTTAATGGGTTAATTTAGGTCTTATGGTGGTCTGGATTGACCATCATGAGTTAATGGGGTAATTATAGTTGCCTGGGGTTATTATTTTTAGTGCGAGTCCTTTCAGGACCTTTACGGTCCTTTGAGGACCCGCGAGGCGGGAAATTTAAAATTGAATTGCAGCAGGGTCACGATCGGTGCCGATCGGGGCCCCCCGCTGCAGGGGGTTTATATGGGGACACTTCGGGGGTCCCGATGGGGACCCCCAGCATAGAGGGGGGTTAATTTTAAGTGCCGCGGCCGGGATTGGCTAATAGTGTGCCGCGGTCCCTTTAAGGAGCCGCGGCGGGGAATTTAAAAGTTTTAAATGCAGCGGGGGGCCTGATCTATGCAGATCGGGGACCCCCCCTGCAATGGGTTTATGTGGGGACACTTCGGGGGTCCCGATGGGGACCCCCAGCATAGAGGGGGGTTAATTTTAAGTGCCGCGGCCGGGATTGGCTAATAGTGTGCCGCGGTCCCTTTAAGGAGCCGCGGCGGGGAATTTAAAAGTTTTAAATGCAGCGGGGGGCCTGATCTATGCAGATCGGGGACCCCCGCTGCAAGGGGTTAATGTGGGGGTGCTGCAGGGGTCCTGATAGAGACCCCTGCAGCATGGGGATGTGTATAGGGTGCAGGGGGGAGCCTCACGCTGCTGTCTCGGGCTGTTCCGAGGCAGCACGTAGAGGCTTTCGGATCCCTTGCGTGGACTTTTTGTCCACGTAGGGATTCTTACGATATGCGAGACTCGTGCATAGATTTAAGGCTACGTAGCTCTCTCGGAGCCTATTCTCGGCCATTTTCTCGCAGTCATATCGTAAAGCAGGCTGCGAGAGATTCGGTTCTCGCAAACAGCAGGAAAACTGCCTTTTGCGAGCACCGAGAGAACTACGAGGGAGAATTTAATAGGGCCCTTAGCTTTTAATAATATATTAAAAAGGTAATATGTCTTAAACAATTGCTTCAAAGTGATTCAAAATACATAGAGTCACTAAATTGTTGTAATACTCCAAATACATACACACAAAAAGTGCTGAGTGCTAAATATGATTAATAATATAGATATTAGGCCAGATTTAGGAATAAAGTGCTCAGTGAAGTACAAGGTGCCAAATAACTAAAGTGCCATCATCTCTTGAAGTATAAAATATAATAAGACAATCTATATTAATAGAATGATACTCTTTGTATAATGTTCTTGATTTTGAATCGCTTTGAACCAATTGTTTGAGACATATGATGTACTAACAGAAGATTCCCTATCCACTGCTATTCTGCGGCTGTTCATATTTTTTACAATGCAGGTTCCCCTTCCTCTCCGATTGCGATGCTATTCAATTGCTCAAGCCCAGAAGTTACGAGCCCCAAGCCAAAACCGTAGTTCAGGGTGGGGACATGATCAAGCTCGTAACCGCCCATTTTGAACCAGTCAATGGAAAATGAAATTGTCATTATTACGGCAGTAAAACATGGAGGTAACACGTCAATCAATTAGGTTTCCGATTTGCGAGCTTGAGACTGTTGTGCAATTAATTCTAATGTCTATTATTGCTTTACCCGTTATTTAAAGTGCAGTAGTGATTTTTTATTTGCATCTACAGTGCTACAAATAAGTGTCTAACCCCCTTGAGGATCCTCTCTAGCACTCGTTGTTTGTTCTCCTTCATTTGCCGTTTACCGGTGTAAAAACATTAGCGAGCTTGGGGAAATTGAGCAATTAAATAGCGATTTGCCATTTTAGCCTTGCGAACGTGAAAGATCAAAGGCTTCTGGAGGCTGTAAGTTACGAGTTTAACCATCACAATTTTTTCAACCCCGTAACTTGGAAGCTGTAGCCCACAAAAAGACGGCAATTAATTAGCAAATTAGCTTGCGACCTCACTTACGGTCTACCGGATCTCAATTGAATGGGGGCCAAAGTTTGCTCCTTTGAAAAACTAATGCTGATAATATGGAAAAAAATAACATAAAACAGAAATTAAATTATTAATCATCTAATAGTCACGACAATATATCCCATGCCTCAGTGGCAGAGCTAGTCAATGAAGAACCTGGTGCATAATAATTTGGGTGCCACCTTTCAACTTTTCTACACAATACAGATGCTGTAAGAGTCAGTAGAAAAGCCAAAATGTCAGATGATCTCAATGGTGACCAGGCCACTTTCCTATAAAAATACTTATCTGCCTCTCTCCAGGTTCCTTTTATTATAGACTGCTGTATTAGCAGGTGCCTCCCATCCTGTTGTGAGACCAGGTGCTTTGCACCAGCTGCACCAACAGCAGCTACTCCAGTGCCTTGCCTAAAATTCAGAAAAAATAGAAACTGTCTGCCAGATCAACTGTATCTGGTATAGTATCAATATGTGAAAAGATGAATTATGTTTTGTCTGCTCTTAGGCTACAAGCCAGCAGCAGATATTGATAACCTGCAAAAGGGAAGCCCTCAGACTCCAGCAGAGACTGCAAAATTAACAGTTTCTTTAAAAATGTTTTAAGCTAAAAGTAAAATAGAAATAGAAACCTATTGCTTGTATTTATGTGCAATCATGGTCATGGACAATAGGAACACCAATATCTGTATGCATATATATTTTATCAATTAAGGGGGACCCTGTTGTATTGATTGTGAACTCAATTAGGTGTAACTTAAATTTTGTAGTAGTTAATTGAATTGGTATTAATATTTTTAAGGGAATGAAAAGCTCTTTTTAATTTGTTTTCTAAAAATATGTTGCCCATAGTTATAGTTTTCAAAATAGTGAATAACTTAAGTGAACATTTAACAAATTGTTGAAATACTTCAGAGTTATGGCCATGTTGAATAGTTGCATTAAGCTCCGTGGTGTTAAATCTCAACCTATGGGAAATCTGAAGAAAAGCATGCCATTGATTAAGCATTGGAGAGAGCTTGGGAAAACAATTGTATATCCATCAGGTATTCTTATCTTGGATTAATGCTATTTCCCTGTCTCAAAAGTCAGAGATCCCAGCTTGAGGACTAGCATGCACAGTCCAATTCATCACAAGGCTATTACAATTATAATGAAGCCCTGAAGATACTCCCAGCATGACAAAATCTAGGAACCTTGAAACAGACGCTTTAACTCTGTGACCCTATCACAAAGCATCTCCAGAGTTGACCATGCTAGTGGTGACGCAATGCCACCATTGCTGTGCTTAGCTTGACTTTTTTGTAGTGTGAGGACACAATGCTGAATTTCAGATTAGACTGTATTACTGCAGTAAGGATAGAGATCCATGCAAATCTGAGTCTAGCAAACAGAGGCTTCCTGTACAGCCAGAACATGCCACTGACCAGGAAATGCAATCCCAAATAATGTTAAGGTTGTAATGCATAGGGATATCTAAGTTTTTTTTTCCACAATTTTAGTTGTTAAGTTCTTGCTTTCTGAGGCATTAACAAGGTTGCATACCATTTAACTCTGTCGGACACCTTCTACAATATTCACAAGGTAAATGCTTTTTTGAAGAAACCCCCCCCCCTGAAGATTATCTCCACCGCATAAACAAACCCTCAATACAGACCCTCAAACAGGTTGTACGTGTGCTAAAGCCTCTCGATTAAGTGTTTCAATAGATTGATATCAGCCAAACCTGCAGCAACATACCTTGACGTTGCGTCGGGACATCTATCTATACTTTTTCTTTTTGCAAGGCCCCAATAATTTTTCTGTCAAGATACACCTATATTATTACTATTATGTTATTTCAAGAACTCTCTTTCATCATCCCTATTCCATAATTTGAATCCGTTCAGACAGGGCTCCCTTTATAAGCTTGCCCTACTAATTCAACTTATAATATTTCTTTTTGAAGTACTAAACTCTGACAGCCTCATTCTATTGCTGCGATTTTGAAATCAGGGCTCGCAAATGGAGGTAGCAAGCTACTTTGATATTCAATTGCCTTCCGTTTGCGGGCCCCGATCGAGTTACTTGCTACAAGTTGTGATCCATTGCGATTCGTCAAATCACAAGTTCCTTTCCCCAAACCTATTGATCTTTCACGGCCGCAAGAGTTGCGGCCGTTAAAATCACAAATTGCTAATCAGTTGCTCCGATTTTCCCTCGCGAATCACTCCGTCAAGCCTGCAAATGGCAAAAATCGAACAAAATGTTACTGGGACGAAGGATGTCTTGCAAAGGGCTTACTTACAAATCGGAGCACTTTAAATGCAAATATAAATTCAATACAGCACTGTAAATGATCGGGAACACAATGGGTTACATTAAAAGCACAACATTCACAAGCTCACACAACCCCAGAATATAATACTTTATTTCATGTTTATTTTCCATCCAAAGTCCTATGCGATTCAACCTTCAAGTCCGTAGGACATTGGAATCCAACCTACATTTTTTTAAAGGCCTACGAGCTTGAATAACGAGTTACGGGCTTGGAGGTCATTCAAGCCCGTAGGACTTTGGACGGAAATTAAACATGAAATAAAGTATCATATTTTGGCGATGTGCGAGCTTGTGAATGGTATGCTTTTAATTTCAATGTCACCCATTGTGTTCCCCATCATTTACAGTGCTGTATTGATTTCATATTTGCTTTTAAAGTGCTCTGATTTTTTGGGCCACAAGTTCAAGCCATCAAATGCTAACGCTGATAGCATGGTTTCTGATTCTCCCGACCGGCGCCTAACTTTCGGCCCGGCCAATTGAATAGCAGAGTAATAGCAGAGTAAAAGTAGACCTACTTGAGCCTGCAACTCAATCGCAGGAAATCGGCTACTTGCAATGGAGTTATGGCCCCGAATTGAATGAGGCTGTATGTCTAACATTATATGTGCATTGGCAGACATAACACAATAGTAATGTGTAAGTTCATAATTTGTCGGCTGAATGGGAGTCAATATTTTAATGTATATGTGCAACATGTACCAGACTGGAAGATCCGCCAGCCCAAGTTCTACTTATTTACTGATATAACAATGCATATGCGCTTAAACCATGCTCAAGACGGGTGAAAACAAGTCAGTCTTTGGAAAATTGTACTCTTACTAATCCATCTACAGTGCATTTCATAAGTATTCTACATTTTGCATTGTTACAACAATAAATCAAAATGTATTTAACTGGGATTTTTACCATTTGATTTACACAATATATTTTTATTGTGATACAAAAGTTAATTACACAAAAATCATTTATCGGTTTCATAAGTATTCACCTCTGGAGTCAGTCTTGGTAGAACAATCTTTGACTGCAGTTACAGCTGTGGGTATTTTGAGGTAAGTCTCTATCAGTCTTTCACAACTGGATATTGCAATTTTTTTCCATTGTTCTTGACAACAATTGCTCAAGTTCTGTCAGGTTGGAGGGGAACCATTGTGGAACTGAAAAATGCAAGTCTTCCATCAGGTCATAAACCTTTCACTGGACCATTATAAGATATTGGGGTTTTTGGTAATAAACCACTCCAGTGCAGATGTGGAAATGTGTCTAGGCGTATTGCCCTGCTGAAAGGCGAACCTGTGCACCGGCTTCAGGTTTGTTGCAGACTGAAACAGCTTTTCCTCTAGAATCTTCCTGTATATGACTCCATTCATCTTTCTCTCAATCCTAACTGCTGATGAAAAGCATCCGCAAAACAATATTCTACAACCACCACAGTGTTTAGATTGGTGCTTCTCCAGAACTTTATACTACTATTTGGTCTTTATGATTCGCTTTATTTAAATATGCTGGCTTTTCAGAAACAGGTATATTTATTCCGAGATCATGTAACTTTAATTGCATACAGATGAAATTCATTCAACTAAATATGTAACTTCTGATTGCAACGAAAGCGTAGTTACGGGTTTCATAGCAAAGCTAATGAATCATAATAAAGGTCTTAACACCACAAATATGGAAAAGTCCAAGGGGGAGAACAATTATGTAAGGCATTGTAAGGAACACCTACTTGAACCCTTGTTCTCAACCTACTACTCTCTACACTTTTTTCTAGAAAAGATTCAATGTCAATGTTCTACCAGAGGATTACCAGTTAAATGTTGAATTACTTTTTTTTCTATTATACTTGTCTTACTTAATAAGAAAATGTATAAAATACAAACAATAAGGAAACAGTATGCTTCTTTTCCCAAGTGTTTACCCAAAAGCAACAATAAAGCTATCTCCACTAGACTATAATAATAAAGATTTGTATTAAAACAAAGAATATGTTAAATATTGACCTTTGGAAAATTAATGATCTTTAAAGGTTAGAATTTAACCTAATATAGTTTTTTTCCTTAATATATAAATTAGATTATACCACATAAAAGGACAGTAGACATAACAGAACAATGTTATATCTAGGCTGGGGGTATCTTACTGACGTATGTAGTAGCAGCACATGTACTATAAGTGAGTTAACCAGATGTATAAAGATATTGTCAAGATACTGTATGATTCAGACATATGCTGCATGTGTCATATGTTTGATGCAGCTGCTTAACAATTATATGGCCATCATTTATATGACCCTGCAGTTTTAAAATAAAACTATGACATGGCTTATACAAACATATTTACTAAAGATTGAATAGAGTCAAAAACTACTCCTCGAGCAGTCTAAGATACTTTTAAAAGCATACTGCAGAGCAACATCTCCCATAGAAGTCCACCTGAAAGCAGTCTAAGGTAATTTCAGAAGAACAGCTGCTCACCAGATCCATATCTACGTTTACAAAAGACTATTTATTATTAATATCTGTGTTATGATAATTGCTGAGATAGACTTTTTACTGTTAGATTGTTCTGCTATTGTCATGATATTCATGATATTCTGTTGCTTATCTGTAAACCAGAAATGCTCTGTGTTCACTGATCCATTTTATAGCCCCATAATCTCCACCCCCTGAAATATCTCTTGTTTTGTCTTATAGATACTTTTAAAAGCATACTGCAGAGCAACATATCACATAGAAGTCCACCTGAAAGCAGTCTAAGGTAATTTCAGAAGAACAGCTGCTCACCAGATCCATATCTACGTTTACAAAAGACTATTTATTATTAATATCTGTGTTATGATAATTGCTGAGATAGACTTTTTACTGTTAGATTGTTCTGCTATTGTCATGATATTCATGATATTCTGTTGCTTATCTGTAAACCAGAAATGCTCTGTGTTCACTGATCCATTTTACAGCCCCATAATCTCCACCCCCTGAAATATCTCTTGTTTTGTCCTATAGATACTTTTAAAAGCATACTGCAGAGCAACATATCACATAGAAGTCCACCTGAAAGCAGTCCCCTCCCACATTGCCCCCCTAACCACCCACCCACCCTTGTTTACACTTAATATATTGAGGAATACTAATTACCTGCACATGTTCAATCAGTGACATCTGGTTATCACCTCTAACCACTCCCTTCCAGAATACCTGCTCACACAGTGCCATTATGTTTCCTCACACCACCTTCCATATTATAACCTCCTGCCTCTTTCTCAGACTCTCTTATACTGTCTCTACACATCATGTCTCCAATAATATAACAATCTCACCTTCCCTGCTCTCCTCTCCTCTTCTCTGCTCCCACGAGCTCCTCTCCTTCCTCCTGTCACTATCTCATCCCTCCCCTAAAGGTGAAAAGCAGAAATGCTCCTGTAAGTCCTATTCCCATCTCCTTTTACTCTCTCTCCTTCTTCTGATGGCTTGTGGGGATATATCCCCTAACCCAGGCCCCTAACTCATTCCCACCTGCTGTCAGCCACGCAGCATCCCCAGGGCAGCAAATGCCCAAAACACCCATAATCTAATACCCATCACTTGTCACAAACCATCTACTTTGCCCTTCTCCTGTGCCCTCTGGAATGCAAGGTCTGTTTGCAATAAACTTACCTTCATTCATGACCTCTTCATTTCCAACTCCCTCAATTTACTGCTATCACGGAAACCTGGCTCGCACCATCTGACTCTGCCTCCTCTGTCGCACTCTCTTATGGTGGTCAACACTTCAGCCACACTCCTAGACCTGGGAACAAGGTGGAGGTGTGGGCATACTGCTATCCTCTCGCTGCACTTTTCACTGCATATCCCCTGTTCCCTCCCTTCAATTCTCATCTTTTGAAGTCCACATTATCCGCATCTTCTCTCCCATCCCTCTGCAAGTAGCTGTGATCTATCGCCCGCCTGGATCACCCTCTCAATTTCTGGACAACTTTGCCGCTTGGCTCCCTCACTTTCTCTCCACCAATATACCTTCACTCATTCTTGGCGATTTCAACATAGCCACTGACACACCCACCTCCCCAAAAACTGCAAAATTACTTGCACTTACCTCTTCCCTTGGCCTCTCACAATGGACAGATTCCGCAACTCACTGTGGTGGACACTCCATTGACCTTATTTTTACTAATCTCTGCACTATCTCCAACCTTGACATCTCCTCACTTCCCCTATCTGACCACCACCTGCTAACTTGCAACCTCACCTCATCTTCCACTCACCACCCTTCTTCAAATCCTGCCACCAGAACACGCAGAAACCTGCAAGCACTCAACCCACAACAATTTTCAAATGTACTAAAACCCCTTCTTAGACCCCTCACCACCCTTGCCTGCCCTGACATCGCCACTTCACAGTACAAGGCTACTCTAACCCTTGACTCTCTTGCCCCCATATTCACAAGCAAACGCCATCGCTCTCATCCACAACCATGGCACACATACACGCTATCTACAGAGATGCTCACACACTGCAGAACAACAATGGAGGAAATCTCGCACTTCAGCAGACTTTCTCCACTACAAGTTTACCTTGCGCTCCTACTTGTCTGCCCTCAATCTTGCCAAACAACACTACTTCTCATCACTAATATCAAACCTGTCCTCCAACCCTAAACGTTTATTTGCTACATTCAACACCCTCCTTTGCCCACCCCCACCTTCTGCCCCTACCTGTCTAACTGCTGATGACTTTGCCAGCCACTTTAAAACCAAAATTGAAACTATCCGAAATGAGCTCTCCTCTTAGCTTGGCCCTATCCCACCATCCTTTCCACAAGCCGACAACACCCAACCCTTACCCTTCCCCAATCCCTCCTCCACTATGGATTCCTTTGACCCTGTTACCGAGGATGAAGTATCTACTTTACTATCAACCTCTCACCTTACCACATGTCCACATGATCCTATTCCTTCACAGCTAATTCCTCCCCTCTCCAACGCACTTATCCCAGTTCTCACACATCTATTCAACCTCTCCCTAAACACTGGCAGGTTTACATCTTCATTAAAACACGCCATAATTACACCCATTCTCAAGAAGCCCTCATCTGACCCAGCTTCTGCCTCCAACTACCGCCCTATCTCACTACTTCCCCTGGCTTCTAAACTGCTTGAGCGGCTTGTTTACAATCGCCTCACTCAATTTATTTCTTCCAATTCCCTTCTTGACCCCTTCCAATCTGGTTTCCGTGCCCAACACTCCACAGAAACAGCCCTCACAAAAGTCACCAATGACTTGCTAACTGCCAAATCAAAGGGTCACTTCTCAATTATAATTCTCCTGGATCTCTCTGCTGCCTTCGACACAGTTGACCACCCTCTTCTAATCCAAACTCTCCGCTCATTTGGCATCCAGGGCACAGCTCTTTCATGGTTCACATCCTATCTAAAAGATCGTACATTTAGCGTATCCTTCTCTGGCACCTCTTCCTCACCTCTCCCTCTGTCTGTTGGCGTTCCCCAAGGTTCTGCCCTAGGCCCCCTCCTCTTCTCCATCTACACCTCATCCCTTGGCACCCTCATAAAATCCTTTGGATTTTTGTATCATCTCTATGCAGATGATACTCAAATCTACCTCTCTGCATACGATCTATCCCCCTCTCTTCTAGCTCATGTTTCCAACTGCCTCTCTAGCATATCCTCCTGGATGTCTACCCGTCAACTCAAACTCAACATGTCTAAGACTGAACTCCTAATCTTTCCACCCTCTACTACAGCCACCACTCCTCAAATATCTCTCACTGTTGACAACACCATCATCACTCCCACCTCCCAGGCCCGTTGTCTTGGGGTTCTACTGGATCCCGCCCTCTCTTTCATTCCTCACATCCAATCGATAACAAAATCTTGCCAGTTTCACCTAAAAAAACATCTCCAAAATTCGTCATTATCTTACACAAGACACAGCTAAACTTCTAATACACTGTCTCATCATATCTCGACTCGACTAATGCAATTCACTCCTTGCTGGCCGACCCATCTCTCGTCTGTCTCCCCTCCAATCCATAATGAACGCCTCCACTAGACTCATCTTCAATACCAAACGATCAGTGTCTGCAGCTCCTCTCTGTCAATCACTCCACTGGCTTCCCATAGCTTCCCGAATCACATTTAAAATATTGACCCTAACACATAAAGCCCTCAACATCAGTGCACCCCCTTATATCTCTGCTCTTGTTTCAAAATACTCTCCCAACCGCCCTCTTCGTTCTGCTAACAACCTTCTTCTTTCCTCCTCTCTCATCGCCTCCTCTCACTCCCGTCTTAAAATTTTGCCCTACTTTTTGGAACTTCTTGCATCGCTCCATTAGATTATCTTCCTGCCCCAAAGCCTTTAAAAAAATTACTTAAAACACACCTATTTAAAAATCATATCACCTTCAGCCTTTATAATTACAACTGCACACTCCACAGCTTAATAACACTCCCACCCACACTCTACAGTACAACACACAGACCCCTCCATTTGACTAAACAAATTGCATTCACGTTGCCATTTTGTATTTATCACCCTCTTGTATCACACCTAAACCCTTAGATTGTAAGTTTGCGAGTTTTCATATGTGTGTCCGTGTCTTGGAAACAAGCACTATGTGCATTTGATTATATGCTCAAAAACAGGGCCCTCCATTCCTTATAAGGTGTTAAGTTTGTTTTTTGCCTTGTACAATACCACTGTACAGCGCTACGGAATATGTTGGCGCGATATAAATAAAGACAATAATAATAATAATAATAATAAGATGCCAAAAGGAGCTTAGACCCTCTTCAGCATCTCACCCTTTTAAACTCACCACATAGGTTTCAACATAGATAAACACTTTAAGACACTTTTCCTGGACTTCCCTGGTAATATAATAGAGCACCCCAAGGTTTCACGGAACACACTTTGAAAAACAATGTTACAGACTATTCCCTCTGTCCTTACTACATCCAAAAAAACCTTGAAAGGGAATTTTAACCCAGTGATGAATCTTTGTTTACATGATGCCATCTCACCTCTCTACTGGACATTGCTTTTGTATTAGCATTCCTGTTTTCTTCTCTTCATAGGATCACATGATTATTGCACATATGTATTGTGGAATCTGTTTATACTAGGGATTAATATACATATGCACCTTTTCGGGTGAATGCTAGCTCAGACAGTCAGGAGACACCTGGGGAAGTTGACATTAGGTTTCTTTCTTGGATATGTTGAAGATCTCTGTAAAATAGTATGTGATAAAGTAATTAGGGCATTTATACTTTTCATGTAATCTTTCTGGCTAGTGTGATGCAATTTACTATACTCCTAAATCCTATATAAACCCATGCATTTCATTTAGAATTAGAGAGAACATGAACTGATAATGAGGTGTCTGTTTCATTGTGGTCAATTATACAGTAAAGTTTGTTTGACTTGGTATAAATCATACTTAGCTTGTCTGTCTATAATTTCTATTAAATGTGTAATTAAGTGTCCAAGAAATATTTTAAAAAATTAAGTATTGTGACTCTTTATACTAAATTCTGTGGACATAGTACATGGCATTCTACTGAAAATAAACAAAAAGAAGACAAATACAACTAAAAGTGCAATAAATAAAATATAATATTACAACTAACACTAATACTGGTAAGTTTGTAATCATTTTATTTTAATATAGCAGCAATAATCCATAGAAGAAGCAACATTTACATTAACAGCCATATTAAATTCCAGCCTCATAGAGGTTAGAACTTAAGCCCCACATGCTTCAAATTTTGAAAAGTTACAACGCTATTAAATTAGCCCTGCTGCAAGCAACGTGTGAGCTACGCAGCAGGGCCGTACGTGTCAAACACGGAGTAACAGTGCAGGAGGAGTGACAGCCAGCGAGATGATCTTGCAGGCTTCACACCTCATCACTTGCTGCAGGGCTCCTGAACGGTACCTCCGCGGCAGTTCTACATACAAGCCCTGCCGTGGGAGGTACTTCAAGTACCCCCCGGCACCTAAAATTAGCCCCTCTCAATGCTGGAAGTTCCCATCGGGACCCCCGCATCCCCCCCCCCCCCCCACATTAACCCCTTAAATTATAGGGGGTAATATCTAAATAAGAAGTTATGTATAGATAGGGGGTTATGTATAGATAGGTTGTAATGTCTAGATAGGGGGTTATGTATAGATAGGGGGTAATGTCTAGGGGCCTCATTCTATTAGCGGCCGTAAATCGGCCGTAAGGCTGCGATTCCTTGCGGGGGTTCAGTTAACTCGTGATTCTATTATACGGCCCCGCAAGGATCTCATCTTACGGCCGGCCGCATATCTTGGAACCGGCCGTAATCTCAGAAATATAAAAACTCAAAAATAAATTCAAGCCTGCACTGTACAGCTCTGTAAATGCTAGGGATCATATTGGGGGACATGAGGATTAAAAGAAACCCACTCTCAAGCTTGCACATCTGCCCAAACCCGAGTTCAAATTAACTGCGTGGGTGTGTCTGAGGTGCTCCAAGCACTCTGGACTTTTTACATGGATATTTTACGGATATTAAAAATAAAATATTTTACGGATTTGAGTACAGGATAATTATGTGCTATTTTTTCTAACACCTAAAATCCCTTTATAGTATTGCAAAACTCTTGCAGCCGTTTTAGATCAAAGGCTTTCCTCTGGCGCGAGCGGCCGCAAGAGATAGCAAGGCACCGGCCGCAAGCCTGCCGGAGCCTCCGGCCGTAAGGGAATAGAATAGCAGAATAGCATGCGGCCGGTCCTTGCGGCCCCGCAACGGCTGCGGCCGCTAATAGAATGAGGCCCTAGGTAAGGGGAAATGTAGTTAGGGGTATATTTCTAAATATGTATTACTGTAATGTTATGTATATATGTGAGTGCCTTTTCTTTGCCGGTGTGTAATTATTTTTTAATTTTTTGTAGTGGGGGGGGGATATACTTTTTTTTGTAGTGGGGGGGTTTGTAATGTAATTTTTGTTATTTTTTGTACCTTGTTTTTTTTTATTTTTGGTACCATAGTTTTTTTGTTTTTTAGCTTTTTTTTTTAATGATTAATAGGGGGTTAGGTAGGTAGTGTTAGGTAGGTAGCGGTTAATAGGTTGGGGTAGGGGGGTTAGTTTAGATTTAGTCGTTTATTGGGGGGGAGAATAGTGTAATGTAGTGTTTGTACTTAGTGTCATGAGGGTCCTGGAGGACCCTCATAGTACTTATAGGGTTATTAATAGGGTTCTCATTGTCCTGTGAGGGTCTTCATAGACCCTTATGGGACTGATTGGGTTAAAAAGAGGCTTATGGGGATCTATATAGACCCCCATAAGGGACGGGGTTAGATGAAGGGTTATGGGGGTCCGTATAGACCCCCATAAATGATGGGATTAAATAGGGCTAGATGGGTTAAATAGGCCCAGTTAGGGTTAGATTGGCCCAGTAAGGGTTAGATAGGCCCAGTAAGGGTTATTAGGTCCAGACAAATTGAGGAATCGGTCCTCGCAAACAGCAAAAAATGGTCTTTTGCAGGGACCATGGGAACTACAAGGGCTAATTTAATGAGGCTGTAAAACCGCATAGCTGCATGGGTTTCTATAAAAATGTATATTCCTAAATATAGGCATTATATAATACTCAGGAAAAATGTCCAATTTAGTCTTTTCACAGCGAGAGATAAAGGACTAATATATGCATTCACAAGAGCGGTTTCATGAGAGGTGAATCACAGTATTCACATCTGGCAGACAATTACTTCCTGACATATGGGTAGATTTATTTGCTATTAAAAGAGAAGTAAAATGAGGATATCTCCAATATCATCAGTCGGTATCCTCTCATATCATTCTCTCTTATAACTTTACATTGATCTATGGAAGTGAAGCTTTGAAACTATTCTCCAGGAACTTGTAAAGTCATTGATGTAGTGGTGTGTGACCAGGCTAAGGATAGTATTTCGATGTAAGAATGGAATTGGGCTCAGAGAGGATGAAGTCTAGCTCATGGGGGTGGGTGTCACACTATTGATTGGAAAGAATATTATGGAAAGCAGGAGATTTATTCTCTTTTCAACTACTTGCCAAATCCTTGTATATTCCTTAATTACTTTACCTTTTGTTTCATTGATCCTATAGTCAATAAATGAATGAACTCTCAGTCATGCAAGGCACTTTGTATAGAAGTGTCATCTGTATGATTGTTAGCTCAAGATCAGGGTTGTCAATCCTTTTGTATTAGTCTTTCAAATTACATATGGTCATACCCATTGCTTAGTGTACCACACCTCTATGGAATGTGTTGGCTCTATATAAATGAGATAACAATATCATCTTACCTTTTTTAATTACTTTCCTGGGTGGGTGGTATAGTAGAGGGGATTTCACATACATTGACAAATTGTTGGAACTTAATCTATGAGAACTTGACAAATGATGGGGGTCACAGCTCTTATCCCATACAGAGTAAACACCTTTTACAGTTGCATTGTTATCAACTTTTTGTTAGTTATTGGTTTACACATTAATAAAATTAACATTAAAAAACATGAGCAAACAGCAGTAAAACAAGTCTTAAGCAGAAAAATATAACTAAAAACACATTTTACCTCCCTAATGGCACTGATGTATCCCTCCCCACATCTCTCAATGTCATGAGCATTACTGAGATGAAGTGAAAGATTTTAACTGTGATAACATCAATTAGGTTGTCTTGGTAAGGCTTGAATAAGGTTGTTGCAGTTGAACTCTTCCACTTTCTTGTAGTTGTACTTAGAAAAATTTGATATTTGAAGAGCAGTACAGCAGTGGATGTGTTCTCAAATTATATTTTCTTGCTAAAGGTTTGATTTGCTGCATTTTGCACCTTTATTTTTAATGATTATTAGTGGTGAACTAAAAATAGATTTGATATAAAAACTGCTTATACTGTCCCTTTAAAATAGTTTTGTATTTTTTTTACTAAAGTAATAGTGCCTTTTGGTTGTTTAATAAGACCTTGAGGAAGTTAATTGTCAGGAGGACTGTGTAGTTATAGGGGTCAGAGATAGGGGAAGATAGAGGGTACAAATTGGGTGCTACTAAATGCTAGCAGCCATTGACACTAACTAAAATAGTTATAAACACAATATAAAAGGATAAATATATCAGGACCAAATAGTTGCCAAAATTGCACAGTTCAGCTCTTAATAAAATACTTGATTAAATTATACTGTATGTATAAAACAGTTGATGATTTTGAAATGGTGCTTTAACTATTGTCAAATAAAAGATAATTGCTATTTTAAAGGCACTTAAGGTTAGGTGTGAGTGCTCCGGTGTTTTACTTACTCTCACATTTAGGACTACTTTATTTTGATGGCAGAGCCATAAACACTATTCCTTGAATGATGTGTAAGGAAGCACAGAAATAAGCAGTTAAAGAGCTGTTAAGTGACCAGTTTGGGAAGACTGGGTGAAAACAGAGATTGTGATTTATGCTTTTGGCAATACTGCTAGATTTTAGGATACATTCCCCAGACATTTCATCACATTGTAAGTCCTGCTGAAATCACTTCATAAAAATGTTGCCTGACCAAAAAAAAATGAGCAAATATTCTGATAAAAATCAGCTGCCTTTGGGTTCTGTCCTGTGAGCCTGGCATCAAGTTCATTAGTCGTCGCTACTTCATTAGAAGGAAGATCGCCGTACTGGTACCAGACCAAACACCTTGCTCCTTATAGACTTAGCATCAGTAGGAGAGGTATTCTAGTGTACCAGTTTTCTAGGGTGCCCAGGTCTGCATAAGAAGAGATCAGATTGTAAGCTCTTCAGAGAAGGAACCTCATTTCTGTTGCACCAAGCTGCCTGCTGACTCATTTGTATTATATTGTACTTATACTTGCAATTTGGTATCTGTACCCAATATACTTTATTATATTTTGTAAATAGTGCTAAAGAAAATGCTGGTGCTTTATAAATAAAGAGTAATAATAATTGTAGTAGTAATAATAACCAGTAATGTGTGCAAAGTTCAGTAACAATGGGGAAATGAAGTGGGACCATGAAAAAATTGTGAGATTTGAAACAACCGTTGGAACCGAGGGACTGCTGTGGGAAATTTAAAAAGATTGGAAGTTGAAGTTTTTAAAGCTATGGTTTCTAGTAGAGTATCCTAATATTATAATTTAACTATATATATATATATATATATATATATATATATATATATATATATATATATATATATATATATATATTAGTGATATTACAACATGAATGGAAAGGAAACAATGTGTATAAAGCCAATTAAACAAATAGCTGAACTTGGAGGATTGTAGTAAGCGAAAATTATTATGAACTAGCAACTTGAACGTCACAAATGACGGCAATAAAATGTAAAAAATTGAAGCCTGGCAATGGTGTTTGCCACACATTGCGAGCCTCTCCCCCCTCTAACCTGCCTGCCTCACGATGAGCATCTTTGGTGCTCATCGCAGGCCTTCGAGAGTGTCTCTTCCCCCCCTTCCTCCCTCCCCTGTACCTCCTTCTCCCCTCACTTGTGTCTCTCTTCCCCCTCCTCTCCCCCCCCCTGTGTCTCTCCCCCCTCCTCTCCCTCCCTTGTGTCTCTCTCCCCACTTCTCTACCTCCCGTGTTTCTTCCCCTCTCCTCTCCCTCCCCTGTGTCTCTCCCCTCCTCTTTGTCTCCCTCCCTCCTCTCCCACCCGTGTCTCTCACCCCTCCTCTCCCTCCCGTGTCTTTGACCTTGCTCCATCGAGCGCGCATGACCGCTTGTGCCTCATGCCCAACCGCCCCTGTTGCAATGCGCATGCGCAGCTGACGCCGCACAATGCGCATGCGCAACTCATAATTGCAGTTATCGGACACGCAACTTTTAACATTGCGCGACGACAACTCGCAATTACGACAACTATAATATGTGATAGGTGCAAAATAAATAATATCCAAAGCTAGACTATTGATGATATTGTAGAACTAGTGATGCAGCAACAGGAGGAAATTAACTAGAAATTATTTCAGATGGTATACAATCAGCAAATACTACAGAAAATACATAAAGGTACATCAAATTCTCTGTCTTACATCTTTAAATGTAGCACAAATTAAAGATAGGCAACACCTAATATGGTAGATCAGTAAAAAATAGTATTCCAGTGAAAAAAACATATCTTCTTGAATTTGTAATAAAATTCTTTGAATTACCCCCACTCTGAAAGTCTTCAGAGAAGAAGTACCAGGGGATGGCAAGTCCAAAGTAACAAGTCAAAGGGCACAAGCAGATGAGTGGTCAGGCAAGCCAAAGATCAGTCTAAAAGGGAACAGGAACTGTAGTAAAACAGAACAGGAGGAACCAGAAGTACTTACAGGAACCTAAAAAAGCGACTGAAAGGAGGCTGGATCAGCAATAAATAGTCACAGATGAGGTGTGATTGTTTGGTAGAGAGACCAGGGTTTAACAACAATAAACCAGGAGAAACCTCATCAAAAGCTAGGACAGGTATTTCTGACTGGTCTGTCTCTAACACATAGTTGTAACTGCTGTGTTCATGTTATACTTGGGCTAAGCCATGAGATTTGCCAAGAGATCGAGCCAGAGCGTGAAGATCGAGCCAGAGCGTGAAACCTTACAGTAGCTTTCATATCTTTATGAAAATACCCCTTTTCTGTTGTAATGCAATAGAGATCTCTCAGCTGCAAAACAGTCATCCTCCTCTCAATATACATAGCAGGGGTGTGGGAACTGGGTGGGATGGAAGGGAGGGGACAACCCTGCCCCCCCCCCCCTCCCAGGTTAAATGAAGAGGGGACGCAAAAAAATAGAAAAATATACTTAATCATGCATTGCCAGATTTGGCCATCTGTGGCTGTGTTTTACGCAGTTCGTAGTAGTATAGTCTCGTTTTCATTTTTTTCGGCGGCCATTTTTTTCTCGCTTAGCCGATTTTCGATCTTTGTAACTCGGCTAAATCGATCTAAATTGCAGTTCCAACTCACTTCCAGACGTCCTGCCTGGTTCCCCATGCTGTAAGTGACCTTTGTTTTATTTTTTTGTGTGTATTTAGTGTTTACAGATTTACGCATTAACACAGATTTAACGACTTTGTCTCGCGCAACATCGGATTTCCCGCCTAAACCAACGCATTTGATGTGAAATATAAGTTGCAAGTTACAAAAATAAAAATAAAAAAAATAAAAAATTGTATTTATTTTAAGGGAAAAAAAAGGGACAAATGTAGCGTCATGTTGTGTGGCAAACAAATTTCACTACATTTAATTTTTATTGACTGTCATTTGACCGTTTTACCATATTTACTGTTAAACCGTAGTACTTTAGCTGGCTGAGCGATGAGCGCCGCAGGCGATCATTGCCCGGCGAGCCTCGGAAAACGAGGTGAGCCGTTAAACTGTAGTACTTTGGCAATGAGCGCCGCAGAAAAAATGCCGGACGAACAAAACGAAAACCAGGCGACAGCACTATAACCACGGAAAACACGTACCGATAATCCGCTAAGACGCATACCACACATTATCCGCCATTTTAGGATAATGCGGAAGTACACAGCTACGTTAACGGTTTCGGATCGCGCACGCACACTATTACACTGCACACGTTCACCACGCTTACACAGCACCTCCACACCACTAATGTTGCTGCAACATCAACACAGATTGCCAGCTCTTCAACACAATGCATAAAAATACGTAAATTCATTTATTAATTTGATTTCTATATTTCAGTAGTACACAGAAAACAACATTATCTACCTTACAATTCCATGTGTATATTAATAACTAAACAACTTTTAAAACATACACATCTGATTGCCGTCATTTTTTGACGGGCAATACGCTAGTATATATATATACATAATAAGTTGGCATTTGAACACACACACAAATATATATACTACCGAATTGCCAGTCAAAAAATTACGGGCATGAAATTGTAAGCCAGTGAATGCTGTTTTAGATATAATGTAAAGTTTTTTACCGTGAGGACCTCGGGCGCTCATTGCGAGGCTTGCGCTGAGTGCCTTTGGTGCTCATCGCATGCGTCGCAATGAGCGCCTTCTGCGCTCTTTGCGCGGCTGCTGGATGTTTTTTTTTGTTATTACAAAGGCTTTTGCTGTCATTGTAAGGTCGGGGCTGATGTGCTTTTTGCGCTTATTGCAAGGCTGTCCCCTGGTGCATTTTGTGTGGTATGAGCAGCGTTGGCATTGGTTGTAAGGCGCGCAGTGAATGTCTTTTGTGTTTATTGCGATAATTATTTTTTTTTGTGTTTATAAATTCTTGTATGCCAATGAAATAATGAATAAATTAATAAATTAATATAGTTTACCTATTTCTAAGTAATTTATGCAGGAAGCATTGTGCTGAGGAGCTGACAATCTGTTTTGATGTTCCTGCGGCATCCAATGTAGGTTTGCATGGTTCTGGAGCTGAGGTGTAAGTGTCAACAAGGTGTGCAGTGTGTAGTGTAAATATGCGGCGTGTGCGAGGGAAAGCCGTTAGTGTAGCTGTGTACTTCCGCATTGTGTAAGCTAGTGTTGTGAAATGGCGGCGAATGTGTATGTGGTACGCTGGTGTGTATGATTTAGCGCCCTTACTAAAAGTGTATCTTTACCTCCTACGGGTTTTTTGAAAAGCTGTATGTGCTTGGTGGTGTCTTGCGGCTTTAGGGTCGTGTAGCCTCGTTTTCGTTTCTTTCAGCAGCCATTTTTTCTCTCGCTTAGGGGATTTTCGTGTGCCTAAACTCTGAAATTTGGACTTAAATTGAGGTGTAACTTCACTTGCGGAGGTCCTTGCTGTGGGTACGCTTTTTATTTATTTTTTGTGTGTATGTAAAATGGCGGCGAATGTGTATGTGGTACACGGCTGTGGATGATGTTGCGTCCTTGGTAAGAGTGTATCTTGTACCTCGTACAGCTTTTTTAAAAAACTGTATGTGCTTGGTGGTGTTTTGCGTCTTGAGGGTCCTGTAGCCTCGTTTTCGTTTTTTTTCGGCTGCCATTTTTTCTCTCGCTTAGGGGATTTTCGTGTCTAAACTCTGGAATTTGGACTTAAATTGAGGTGTAACTTCACTTGCAGAGGTCCTGGGTGCCCACCCTTGCTGTGGGTAAGCTTTTTCCGTTCTAAGTCCCGCGGTTCGTAAGTTCGTATAGTATTGCGTGTTAGATGTATTTTGGTAAAGTGACGCTTGTGTGGGTGTTTGTAACCGTGTGTGAGGCGCTGTAGAGCCTCCACCTCCGCAAATGCGGCCCCTTTGCCAGGGTAGGCATTTGCGGCCTGCAATGAGCGCAATGAGCCTTCGGCTCATTGCAGTCGATGTGGGATCCTCCATCTTCCGCAAATGCGCCCCCCTTGCGAAGTCGCTAGTATGTATATATATATATATATATATATATATATATATATATATATATATATATATATATACAGTGGATATAAAAAGTCTACACACCCCTGTTAAAATGTCAGGTTTCTGTGCTGTAAAAAAATGAGACAGATAAATAATTTCAGAACTTTTTCCACCTTTAATGTTACCTATAAACTGTACAACTCAATTGAAAAACAAACCGAAGGCTCATTGCAGGCGGAAAATGTGGACCCTCACTCTCGGTATAAAAAAAACCACATAAGCAGGACTTTCAAAAATAAAAATACGACACGCTGGACTTAGAAAAAAAAAATACAAGCCGCGGGACTTAGAAAAAAAAAATAGGAGGTCGCAAAAATACCAAAGGAAATCGGGACTTAGAAAAAAAAAACAGGAGCCACGGGACTTAATAACCAAATAAAAGTTTGCAAAAATACGAAGTTAACGACCGAAACGCGTACATCCGAAAACAACAAAAATAAAGCAAAATAACAATAAAACATAAAAAAAAACACACAGAGCATGAGGGGACAGCCAGGACGTCTGGGTGTGAGGTTGCACGTGAATTTAAGTCAAATTTAAGCATTATGGCCACTTGAAAATCCGCTAAGTGAGAAAAAAAATGGCGGCCCAAAAATTTAAAACGAGGCTACACGACCCCTAACCACGCAGAACAACACCAAGCACATAAGACTTATACCCAGGAGTGTATGAGGTACAAAATTCACTATTAGGAAGGACGGAAAATGATCCATACAACTAAACAAACGGTTTGCGCTTGCGCACGCATCCTACTTACACTGAACACTTGACACATTGCTGACACGTACAACTCAGATCAGCAACAGTCCAAATGTACATTGTAAGCTGCAAAAACTGATTGTTAGCTCTTCAGGATATTGATTGCTGGATACATTACCATCAATATTCACAAGTTTCCCTGTGCCTTTAGAGCACAGCCCCCCCCCCCCCCCCCCCCAAAACATCAGTGAGCCACCACCATGCTTCACAGTGGGGATGGTATTTTTTTCACTATAGGCCATGTTGACCCCTCTCCAAACATAGCGCTTATGGTTGTGACCATAAAGCTCTCTTTTGGTCTCGTCACCCCAAATTACAGTCAGAAGCTGTGAGGCATGTCAAGGTGATGTCGGGCATATTATAAACGTTTTTTTTTTGTGGCATTGGCGAAGTAAAGACTTCTTTCTGGCAACTTGACCATGTAGCTCATTTTTGTTCAAGTATCGTCGTATTTTGCTCCTTGAAACAATGACAACGTCTTTTTCCACAGAAGCCTGTATTTCTCCTGAGGTTGTTGTTGTTGTTTAGTAATTCAGCCATTTCCGACTCTCCATGACCCTATGGACCACAGCAAGCCAGGTGCATCTCTCAGTCACTGCCCCTCTGAGCTCCATCAAGTTCATGTTCATTGCTTCAGTTACCTCATCTATCCATCTACACCTCTGTCGTTCCCTTCTTCTTGTGCCTTCAATCTTTCCCACCATCAGAGTCTTTTCTATGGAATCCTGCCATTCCATAAAATGGCCAAAATATTTGAGCTTCAGTCTCCTGATCATACCTTCTAGTGGACCGTTTGTCTTGATTTCCTGAAGTATTGATTTATTGGATCTTCTTGCAGTCCAAGGGACTCTAAGCAGTCGTCTCCAACACCTTAATTCAAAGGTGGCAATTCTATGGCGCTCAGATTTCTTTATGGTCCAGCTCGCACATCCGTATGTTACTACTGGGAATACCATAGATCGAACTATGCAGATCTTTATTGATAGTTTAATATCTTTACTTTTTACTAGCTTGTCCAAGCTTGCCAAACCTTTCCTCCCCAGAAGCAAACGTCTTTTAATTTCATGACTACAGTCACCATCTGCAGAGATCTTGGATCCCAGGAAAATAAAATCTGTCACTGCCTCCACTTCTTCCCAGTCTATTTGCCAGGAAGTGAGATTGCCGTTTGCCATGATCTTCGTCTTTTTAACGTTGAGCAGCAGGCCAATTTTTGTACTCTCTTCTTTTACCCTCCTTAATAAGTCCTTTAGCTCCTCCTCACTTTCAGCCAACAGAGTAGTATCATCAGCATATCTGAGGTTGTTGATATTCCTTCCAGCAATATTGATTCCGGCTTTAGATTCATCCAGTTCAGCCTTACGCATGATGTATTCTGCATATAAGTTGATTAAATAAGGTGACAATATACAATCTTGTCGCACTACTTTTCCGATCTTGAACCATTCTGTTGTGCCATGTTTGGTTCTAACCGTGGCTTCTTGGTCAACATGCAGATTCCTTAGGAGGAGGACGAGATGATCTGGTACTCCCATCTCTTTAAGGACATGCCACATTTTCTTGTGATCCACACAGTGAAAGGCTTTAGGGTAGTCTATGAAGCAGAAGTAAATGCTTTTCTGGAACTCTCTTGCTTTATCTATTATCCAGTGGACATTGTCAATTTGATCTCTTGTGCCTCTTCCTCTGCGGAACCCGGCTTGCACATCTGGAAGTAACTGGAGCACTCTTTGACACTGCCTTTTTTGGTATTGAGATGTAGACTTTAGAATAGCCTAAGTAAATGTTTTTTTTTTTTTAACATTTCAGCTTTCTTTGGCAATTTGATCTCTTGGGCCTCTTCCTCTGCGGAACCCGACTTGCACATCTGGTAGTTCCTGGTCCATATATTGTTAGAGTCAAACATTACCTTGCTGGCATGTGAAATAAGTGCAATTGTTTGATAATTGGAGTAATCTTTGGTACTGCCTTTTTTGGGGATTGGGATGTAGGTTGACCTTTTCCAGTCTATTGGCCATTGCTGTGTTTTCCAAATGAGTTGGCATAAGGCAAGTAACACTTTCACAGCATCATCCTGTAGAACTTGGAATAGTTAAATTGGGATTCCATCACTTCATGCAGCCTTATTATCATCCTAGGGCCCATCTAACTTCACTCTCCATGGACACAATGGACACATTGAGGTCATCACTGCTCTTAAGATCCTTCCTGTATAGATCTTCAGTGTATTCCTGCCACCTCTTCTTTATCTGATCTTCTTCTGTTAAGTCCCCACCATTTTTGTCTTTTATCACTCCCATTTTTGCATGAAAGGTGCCTTTTAGGTTCCCGATTTTCTTGAAGAGATCTCTTGATTTACCCATTCGGTTATCTTCTTCAATCTCTTTACATCGCTCATTGTAGAATGTCTCCTTGTCTCTTCTTACTGTCCTCTGGAATTCTGCATTCAGTTGGACAAATCTTTCTTATCTCCACTACCTTTTGCTTTTCTTATTTCCTGAGCTACTTTTAAATCCTCATCAGACAGCCAGTTTGACTTCTTACTTTTCTTTCTTTTAGGGATATTCTTTGTATATAAATGGCTTCATATGATCAGTCATATTTTCAAAATAAATGCCAACATTTCACAATCTCTGCCAGGGTATGCAAACTTTTGACCACAACTGTATATATAAATATATATATATATATATATATATATATATATATATATATATATACTAGCGTACTAGCGACTTGCCCGTCAAAAAATGACGGCAATGAGATGTGTATGTTTGGAAAGTTCTTTAGTTATTAATATACGTATTTGACACTTGTAAGATTTTAGTTATGATTAAATAAGTAGTATTGTGATATTAAACATGTTTATTTTTGTAAAATATTCTCTTATAACAGTAACTGTTAAAGCATTTTGTATTAAAAGTATTAACATTTGAATGTAAAACAGTTGAACTTTAAAATAATAAGTATTGTAAACTTGAGGTAATGTTTTTTTAAGTCATTAATTGTTAACTTAAATATACATTGAATCCAGAGGAAGGCAAACAGTAAAAACCCTTCTTGAAACGTACCCAATTGTATCAGAGAGGGAAAAAAATTAATTCCTTCCGACCCCATGAACTGGCGATCAGATTACTCCCTGGATTAATGTTTAACATAAAAGACAATATTTACATTGTGACTTAAAACGTTGTTGAGCTCTTAACATGAACTTTGTAATATGTTGAAGAAAATAACTTAAATGTACATGTTTTGAAACTTGAACTTTCTTATCTGTCTAAGTAATGAACTTGAAAATATTGTTTTCAAACTTGTAACATTAGAAACAGCAACATAGTTAATTAACATTTTAACATAATTTGTAAAATAATGCAAGGCAAGTGTTTTGTGAGGCTAATCATCCATAAACAGTACTTCCATTAATTATGACTGAATTGTTTATTGTTTTGTATTTTTCAATGGTTGACCTTTGTTTATGGCTGTGACTTAAAACGTGGTTGACCTCTTAACATGAACTTTGTAATATGTCTAATTAAGAAACTTGAAAGTATATATTTTAAAACTTGAACTTTCTTATCTCTCTAAGGAACTTGACCAAAAAAAATTCAAACTTGTAACATTAGAAACAGTGACATAGTTAATTAACATTTTAACATACTTTGTGAAAATAATGCAAGGCAAGTGTTTTGTGAGGCTAATGATATATAAACAGTACTTCCATTAATTATGACTGAATTGTTTATTGATTTGTATTTTTGAATGGTTGACCTTTGTTTGTTGCTATAGTAATTGTTTTAAATCGCACATATAGTTTGGTCTGTGGAAAAGTGGTTCTCTATATTGTGTTTTTTTATATTTTTGCATTTGCTTTTAAATTTGTTTTGCATGGGTTTTATTTCTTTAATGAAAAGTTAAAGTACTTCATAGTAGACAATGTTTTTAGTAAAAATACATCCATTTTCTAATAAATCACCTTGACTTTCATTCTTTTCAATGTAAACTTTAATAGCCTGTGGATTTTTGCACCGTGATAACGCAACGTACAATTGGCCATGTGCAAATACTGGTTCTTGTAAGTAAATACCCACAGATTTGAACGTTTGTCCTTGTGATTTATCAATGGTCATGGCAAATGCCATAATGATGGGAAATTGTCTTCTTTGAAGTGTAAAAGGGAGACTACTTTCTCTTGGTGCTAAATCTATTCTTGGTATGAAAACTCTCTCTCCTTTATGGGTACCAGTTAAAATTTCAGCATCTATAAAATGGTCCTTTAATTGTTGAACAATTAATCTTGTCCCATTGCATAGGCCTTTTTTGGGGTTCATATTTCGCAGTAACATGACAATTGCACCTTTCTTTAGCTGCAAAATATGTGCTGGCATTCCAGAAGGAGTTAGTGAATTTATGAATTCAGTGGAAAAGTTAGCCTGACTTTCATTGTCAACAGCAAGTACAGAATCAGCACTGTAATAATTTCTTTGTGGTGCATTCATTTTTTTAAAGATTTCATTATTGAGGATTAATGCATCCTTATTTTTACACGTTAGTATGACTTGGTTGGCAAGCTCTGTATATTCCTGGTTATTTATGCTACCTTCAAATATAGCCGATATAATATCTTGGTGACAAATCATATGAGGTGGGATCTGCACAGTGTCGTCAGGTAAATGTGGTAATTTTTCTGTTCTGCCTTCTCCAATTTAATAAGCCAATCATTGAAATCAGTTTGGCCTTCTGATCTCATGTTTTGTTGCAGTTGAAGATGGGTAAAATGTTTCCATAGTGTGCTTGACTTTATACAGGTTTTGATAATGTCAGTTCGATTTCCATGTACAACGACAGGTAATGTTTGTCTAAAATCGCCACCTAACAACATTACCTTTCCACCAAATGGAAAAGTATTATCCATGACTTCACAAAGCAAACGGTCAATACATTGGAGGGCATAGCATGACATTATTGTGGCCTCATCTATTATAATTAATTTACTTTTTTTCAATTTCTTTGCTTGTAATGATGTCATGAAAATATCTGACACAGAGGTTTCTAAAATAGGCACTGGCAGTTTAAAGCCACTATGTACAGTTCTTCCACCTTCTAACAAAAGTGCAGCAGTTCCAGTAGTGGCAAACAGCAGTGCTATTTGACCTTGCGCTCGTACATAACTCATTAATAAATTATATAGATAAGTTTTTCCTGAACCGCCAGGTCCATCAAGATAGAAATAACGCTCTGTGACCATGTCATCATCTATTGCATTTTGAATGGCATTAAATGCTTGCAATTGTAACGTATTTAAAGTTGCAAGTCTTTCTTCTGTTCTTTCTACTTGCAGTTGAATGTCATAGTGTTCAAAGTTTATGTCATCTATAAGATCAGGCAAATTAAAACTTGCACAACTTAATCCATGAGTTAAAAATACTTCTTGGATTTCCATTAACGCTTTTAAGTGTGCAATGTGTTCATTGTATCGTCCCATAAAGTCTTCAGCCATATTACTTTTAAATGTCTCCCACAAAGCTAATGCATTTGGAGCATTTGAGAAGATATAAATAAATGCAAATTGTTCTCTCATCTGCCGTGGCATTTGACATTGTGCTGCTTCTTCTAAACATCTTTCCCATTCTGTATCATCAGCTAGTAAGTTTCTATGTCTTGCAGCTAAATGGAAGGATTCATATACTATGTCATTAACAGTTCTTAAGTGTTCAAAACTTTGTGCTCCAGGAACATTTAAAAGTAATAATCGTAAGCAAAAACGTTCAACATCTCTCTTCATTTCTGCTCCAGCTGCTTCAAGTTGGATGGTTTGTGCTTGTGAACAGCAATCTTTAAGTCTCACCACAGATTTTCTATTTGATCAGTATGTCTGTCTCTTTTAAGCACCATATTGACCTTTGGCATTGGTAATTGATGTCTTTGTGCATGAAGTTGTTGTTCATTTTCTACTTCTGCCAATTTTTTATAAGCTTGAGTGTAGGGGTTCTTCTCCATAATGTTATCAAGCTCTATAAAAACAGTGGGTAAGCATTTTTTATTTTATTTCAGCTGCATACGTTGGTCAACAGCTTCCATTGTATCTTGGACATATAGTTGAGCGAATTTTCTTTGCTCTCCTTTCTCTGGATGTAAATGGGAAGTACAATCATAAATTTGGCCTTGGACTTTAAAACAGTAAGGACCATGTCCTGGTACATTAGCAGCTAATGTTGCCCCCATAGATGCAAAGGATATGGCACTATTGTAGGATCTTATGTTTGTCTTAAAATTTTTGTAGTTTGGAAAAGTAGGTTCAGTCATATTATTTTGTAAATAGATTGGAAATTCTTTTCTTTATGGAAGTTTGAACTTGCCTTTTTGACAGCAACTAAAAAAATGGGCATCTCTGGGTCTCTCCTGTTTAAAATAATAAGCCTCACAAAACTGACATTGAGTATTCATGTCCCAACAATTATGAACCTCTACTGCTAAAGACTTGAGTAAAGGACAAATTGCAAAGCATATATCAGTCTCATTTTCAAAATCATCAGGTGAAATGTCATGCGATGTTTCAGGAACAGGTTCGAAATGCTTTGTTTTTTTGGTGGCTTTTTTTGGTATATCTTTTATTGGTTTAGGTAAAATGTCATGTAATGTTTCAGGAAGAGGTTCTAAATGCTTTGTTTTTTTGGTGGCTTTTTTTGGTATCTCTTTTATTTTTTCAGGTAAAATGTCATCTGATGTTTGAGGAACAGGTTCTAAATCCTTTGTTTGCTTAGTAGCTTTTTTTGGTGTATCTTTAATTTTTGCAGCTGATAGTCTTTTGCTTGCAATTCTTTTGCGTTCTTTTTCTCCTCGAATTTCCTTCTGCTGGCTGTCTGATCTCTGTCGTCGTTCTCTAGCTTGCCGTCTTATCTTTTCTTGTTTACTCTCGTTATCAGCCATGTTAATCTGGAGAAAAAAAAATTCATCATTAGTTTATTTTGAGATGTTAAGTTTGTTTTTAAAAAAAAATTGTATCAACAATTTGTTTCTATGTGATTCTAGTTGATTGTAGCGGTACTTTCTTTGTATTGTTAAATAAGTGTTTTTTATTTTTTTGCTTTTACTTTCTGTCGTAGGTTGTAATTTTTGCCTTACATGCATAGCACACTCAAGGTAATTACACTGTAGTTTCTTGTAGATATAGTAGGTGCATTTTTTTTGTTTGTTAATTTTTTTTGTTTGTTGTACTTTTGTCTTATAAGGATAGTAGAGGGCAGAAATTAGTCTTTGTAATTTATCGTACAGGGGATTGTTATAATAGTATTTTTATATTTTATTTAAAGGCTTATATGTTGGGGCTCTGAAAATGTTTCTATTGTTGTTTTTTGGGTGTTAGTACTATTTGTAGTACTATTGTATTTTATGTGTGTGGTTACGTTTTATGCTTAATATTGTACATTAGGACTGGTAATTTAGAATGACAAATTTCATTTAGTCTGTGTTTTGAGACTTTTGTGGACTATGCTGTTTTTTGGGGGCTTATATGGATAGTAGAGGGCAGAAATTTGTCTTTGTAATTTATCGTACAGGGGATTGTTCTAATAGTATTTTTATATTTTATTTAAAGGCTTATATGTTGGGGCTCGGAAAATGTTTCTATTGTTGTTTTTTGGGTGTTAGTACTATTTGTAGTACTATTATATTTTATGTGTGTGGTTAGGTTTTATGCTTAATATTGTACATTAGGACTGGTAATTTAGAATGACAAATTTTATTGAGTATGTGTTTTGAGACTTTTGTGGACTATGCTGTTTTGTTTTTTTTTGGCTAGATTGAAGTTTGGATTTACTGTTAAACATTATTGTCCATAAAAGACAAATAAGAGGTAAATGAGAAATGTGTCAGTTATAATTTGGTAATTGTTATAGTTAGTGGTGGGTATTCATTTTTTTGTTGTTGACATGGATGCAGAGCAAACATGTTTATTTAGTTTTCTGTCTTTTTACTTGTTATACTATACCTTGGTTGAAGTGTGATTTCAAGCAGAATCTTTGTTAGTCCTCTGTTGAAAGTCTTCGTCCGATGCTCTTCACGCAGTGTCTTTTGTAAAAGAAAAATTTAAATGTTATTTCATTTGAATGTATTTGTAATGAATAGCATATTTCATTGTTTTGGTCTATTGTATCTGTTATGGTGATTTTTTCTGCTATGCTGTTTTTTGTGCAACCTTTTAAAAATACTTTAATTGTATTTGTATATTTCAGTTATCCTTTTTTTACACTGTAATTATTAATGTTATTCTTATTTTGGATATGATCGCAATGTTTTTAGCATTATCGTGTTTTGTCTTATAGCTTCTTAAACAGTAAAGAAGAATATTAATTTACTTTGCTATGTGTTTGTGTGATTTTTGGTACAATCCTATTTTGTGCCTACCATATGTTGCATACTTTATTTGCTTAATTAGTCTTTTTTATGAAGATTAAATGTTTTTGTACAGTGAAAATGAATGTTTCTGCTATTTTGGATATGATGGCAATGTTTTTAGCTTTATCCTGTTTTGTGTCCACCGCTTTTGGTATGCTTATTTAGGCTTCTTTGTAAGGCTTATAGGTTCTTAAACAGTAAAGAAGAATATTAATTTACTTTTCTATGTGTTTGTGTGATTTTTGGTACAATCCTGTTTTGTGTCCACCATATGTTGCATACTTTATGTGTTCAATTAGTGTTCTTTATGAGTATTCAATCATGTTGGACAGTACAAATCAATGTTAATTGCCTTTTCTATATTATGTTGTGCTTTTTTTTTTATCCTGTTTTGTGTTCACCACTTTTTGGTTGCTGCATTTGGCTTGTGGGTGATGGTTGGAGGTTATTTTACAGTAAAGAGGAGGAATACTTTTGTTTTATGTATGTTGCTAATGTTTCAGATGCTATCCTGTTTTGTGGGCACCTCTTTTTTTGGGGGTTTCTGTGAAACTGTCTGTCTTCCTAAATTGTATAGGTCTTTGTGAAGTTTGTTGAACTGTGTTTTGTTCCTTATTCAATTTATATGTATTTTTTTTTATTTTAAACTTATATAGTTCCTTTATTTTTACTACTTGTTATACTTTACCTTGATTGAAGTGTCATTCTTGTCCGAATGACAGAGGGTCCCGTCCTGCCAATCTTAATCCGCCGGTCTTCTTGTAGTCTCTGTTTGAAAAAGAAAGTGAAATGGTTAATTGTATATTTCTTCTTTTTGATTTAGCAAAGCACGGTGCAAATTCTTGAGTGACGCTGTTGATGCAGAGTCTGTTTGAATAGTAAAGCTTTAGGTTCCATATGTATTAGTGCCATATTTTTTGCTATGAGTTGCAGTAAATTAATGTCATTTAAATATACTTGTTTAATTACTTTCAATTAACATTAGTCTGTTTTAGGGCCTACACACATAAATGTGCGTGTGACATGTCAGTATACATGAATCACATTTTCATAGTTAAAGTTGTTGTTTTTTGTCCTGTCTTGATAATAAAATGTAATATAATATAGCTTACCTCTCAGTTGTAATTTGCACAGTGTAAAGTAGGAAATAATTATCTTCTCAAGTAACAGCAGCAGTTAACTATCCAGTCACTCCGTTCATCACCTGAGTAGAAATGTAGAATTTTCTGGAAAGTAGGCAGTATTTATAAACTTTCAAGTGCCTCAGACCGTTAGAACGCAATACGCATGCGCTATTTGCGTTCCAGCTTACTATTTGCGTTCCATCCGCCATTTTATGCGTAGTAGTTTTCAAAATGGTGGTTAATATCAGTGTGGTATGTGCCGCATAGTATGTGTTTCAGTTTTGCGAGTCACTGTAGTATTGTTACGTCTGTAGCCTCGTTTTCGTTTTGTTCGTTTTTTCTCTCTCTTAGGTGATTTTCGGCAGTTTAAACTCGTTTTTTTGGACTTAAATGGACGTGTAAATTAACTTTTCGAGGTGCTGGATGCCCCCCCTTGCTGTAAGTAAGCTTTTTATGTGTTCCTTGTGTTTATTTCTTGTGTTTCTGATGTTTTCATGTGCGCCGTTTTCGGTCGCTTTTGCATGGGTCGTTTTGCGGCCGTATTTTTTTGGGACGCAGTTGTTTTTTTTCTAAGTCGTGCGTGTACAACGCAGTTGTTTTTTTTCGAAGTCGTGCGTGTGTGTGTGTTAACCGCGTGTGAGGCGCCTTTGAGGTTTTTTTCTAAGTCCTGCGTGTGTGTGTGTGTTAGCCGACGTTGGATCTTCCACCACCGCAAATGGCTCATATGCTCACAACTATATATGTGATATATATAATATGAACAATCAGGGTATTGCAGTAAATAGTGATACCTCTGCCATATAATGAAACCTCTGTCATCAGAACACCACGGGAACACCTTTTACAATACAAAACAAAAGAAACAACATGTACACCACTGGTCATCACATACCACCCAGCTCTAAAAGGAATACGCAAAATATTTAAGGATTTACAGCCACTACTAACAGAGGATGCAGAATTAAAACATATTCCCCAACCGTCCATTCTTGCATTTAGACAGCCACCAAACATTGGTGAACAGAATATTGGCCAGTGAAGAGCATAACAAAGAAAATGGCACCAACCCCTGCAATAAAAATTGCTGCAAACTATGTCAACTATGTCTGCAAAGAGGACACAGCCACAAATAATAAAAATACATAATACAATGTACTGTATGTGAAAGGGGCTGTTACATTGGGGAAACCAGTCAAAAATTACACTTGAGGATAAATCTACACAGACTTTTCATCAAAAAGGACAATGAAGACAGTTACTGTACCTCAGTTGGGCACCATTTCACCCAGAATAACCATTCCATCCAAAACTTAAAAAATCAGAATACTCAGAGGGACTACATTTTTATTTAAGTTTTCTATCCCCTGTTCAATTGCTGCTTTTCTAACCCACAAACTGTTTCATGTTTTGTTGCCTCACAACCTGGAATTAACATGTATTGTTTGAGGATTTGCCTAATTTAATTTACAGAACATGCCCACAACTTTGAAGATGTTTTTTTTTTTTTTATTGGGAAGTAAACAACAAATAGGACAAAATAACAGAAAAAGTCAATGTGCATAACTATTAACCCCCCTAAAGTCAATACTTTGTAGAGCCACCTTTTGCGGCAATCACAGCTCCAAGTCCCTTTGGATAAGTCTGTATGAGCTTGCCACATCTTACCACTGGGATTTTTGCCCATTGCAAAAACTGCTCCAGCTCCTTCAAGTTGGATGGTTTGTGCTTGTGAACAGCAATCTTTAAGTCTCACCACAGATTTTCTATTGGATTGAGGTCTGGGCTTTGACTAGGCCATTCCAACACATTTGCATGTTTCCCCTTAAACCACTCAAGTGTTGTTTTAGCAGTGTGTTTGGGGTCATTGTCCTGCTGGAAGGTGAACCTCCGTCCTAGCCTCAAATCACGCACAGAGTGGTACAGGTTTTGCTCAAGAATATCCCTGTATTTAGCACCATCCATCTTTCCCTCAACTCTGACTAGTTTCCCAGTCCGGGTGCTGAAAAACATCCTCACAGCATGATGCTGCCACCACGTTTCACTATGGGGATGGTGTTCTTTGGGTGATGTGATGTGTTGGGTTTGCACCAAACATAGCGTTTTCTTTGATGGCTGAAAAGTTACATTTTTGTCTCATCAGACCAGAGCACCTTCCTCCATACATTTTGGAAGTCTCCCACATGCCTTTTCACAAACTCAAAACATGCTATTTTGTTTTTTGCTGAAAGTAATGACTTTCTTCTGGCCACTCTGCCATTGAGCCCAACTCTATGGAGCGTACAGCTTATTGTCGTCCTATTTACAGATACTCCAGTCTCTGCTGTGGAACTCTGCAGCTCCTCCAGGGTTATCTTAGGGCTCTGTGCTGCCTATCTGATTAATGCCCTCCTTGCCCGGTCCGTGAGTTTTGGTGGGCAGCCGTCTCTTGGCAGGTTTGCTTTTGTGCCATGTTCTTTCCATTTGGTTATGATTGATTTGATGGTGCTCCTGGGGATCATCAAAGATTTTAATATTTTTGTATAACCTAACCCTGACTTGTACTTCTCAACAACATTATCCCTTACTTGTTTGGAGAGTTCATTGGTCTTCATGGCAGTGTTTGGTTAGTGGTGCCCCTTGCTTAGGTGTTGCAGCCTCTGGGGCCTTTAAAAAAAAAGGTGTGTATATGTAATGACAGATCATGTGACACTTAGACTGCACACAGGTGGACATCATTTCACTAATTATGTGACTTCTGAAGGTAATTGGTTGCACCAGAGCTTTTTATGAGCTTTATAACAAAGGGGGTGAATACATACGCACATGCCAATTTTCTGTTATCTATTTCAAAAAAATAGTTTTATGTATATATTTCTCTCATTTCACTTCACCAACTTAGGGCCTCATTCAATTGCGATTTGGCCAATTGAATAGGGCCCTAAATAAGCACATAGCATATTTTTTTTAAAGAAGTTTTTAGTTAGTGAAAACCTTGCTTTTGGATAGATTCTTACTAACTAAAAACTTCTTTAAAAAAAAAATGTTATGTGCTTATTTAGAGGCCTATTCAATTGGCCGAATTGCAATTGAATGAGGGCCTTAGACTATAGTGTTCTGATCAATCACATAAAACTTGGATTAACAAAACATTGAATTTAAGGCTGTAATGTAACAAAATAGGTAAAAAGTCAAGGGGAGTGAATACTTTTGCAAGACACTGTATGGCTCCAAATTATGACTCTGCTGTGTTCTTTCATCAGGACATTATTTACAATGCTGGCCTGTGTTTCTTATCTCTGCCAAATGGATTTTTTTTACCTTGTTTTTCTTTTTTCTATTTACTTTCCTGCTCCTTTACATATTTTTATCAGTATTTCTTTTTGACTTGATAAAGAGAGGTTATCCCTCAAAACTTGTCGCTATATTATGAATACGTTTTTCCAATAAAAAAGGTATCACTATATACTGCAATACTCTGATTATTCATCTAGATTATATATATATATATATATATATATATATATATATATATATATATATATATATATATATATATATTATATGTTTGTAAATAAATATATTAGTCAATTAAAAAAACAAATGTTAGTCATTGGATTAAAACCAATAAAAACATTTTATGAAACAACATCAACACACAATATCATTATTTGAACTATATTTTAAAAACCTACGTCACTTAATTATTCAAATATATTTTTTAAAATAAACAAAAAACCCACACAATTACTTATGGACATATTCCTGATTTTTAAGCAGTAAAGAAAAACATTTCTTTATGGAGATTGCAACCCAAGACCTTTTTGCCCACAGACAGCAACCTTAGCTGTTATGCATCTGCTCTGATGATAGAGTAGTTACACATCACTTAGCCACTGCCCGATTCAAAGTTTCTACACTTGATTCTAATTAATATTCATTATGTCCTGCGTTGTACATACTGAAATAGCCTGACTTCAAATGATCATAACTCCATAAATTCAGCATCAATTTTCAAATTAAAACGATTTGTCTGCATACTTTTTCACAATGTATCTAATGAGCACATATGAGGACTTCTATGGTCTTTTATTATTATTATTATTTTATTATTATCCTTTATTTATAACGCGCCAACATATTCCGCAGCGCAATACAGGGGTTAGGTACAAGTATAAACAATGCCCCACAATGAAAATAATGGAAGACCCTGTTATTGAGCTTTAAATCTGATATACACTGTGCTTTCCCTAAAGCACCTCACAAGATTAGAACTCGCAAACTTACATTCTAAAGGGTATGGGTAAGGTACAGGAGAGTGAGAGATGCATAGTGAATGAAGAGGCTAAAGATGATAGGCTTTTTTGAATAGATGTGTTTTTAAAGAGATTTTGAAGGATCTGAGGCAGGAAGATATGTGACTGCCAAGTCAGCCAAATTAGCAATTAGCAATTTGGCCATGAGTATAATATCAATCAAAGGGAAGGTTTGTGGATTTCACTAGTTATAGAATATACCTGTGTATCTATTTACTTTTATTAATAGTATTGTTTAATTGTATTAAGAAATGCTTAAAAGCTCATTTTTTTCTGCTTAAAATCACTCAAGTTGTGCCTCTTTGGGTCTGCCCTAAGTAGCTCATGCAGCTCATGAATACTTAAGCTAATTTGAAATATGCATCTCACAGATTAGGTATTCATGCGCTGAAAGCTACTTTACTTGAGAGAGGTCACTGACAGGCTAATTTGAAACACTGAACTTCACAGTCTGTCAGTGACCTCTCCCAAGTAAAGTAACTCATGCAGCTCATGAATACAGAGACCTTGAAGTGTAGTGTTTTAAATTAAATTCTTTTGAGTCTCTTATGATGGATAATGTGGCACACACAATACACTACATACTAAAAATAAAAAGAAACAGTACAACCCCCCAATATATTACAGAAAATAAAAAACACAATTAAAATATCAAAAATAATAAAATCTAAAATTACAAAAAATATAAAATTTAAAATTACCATAAAATAAAACAAGAATTACAATTTAAAAAAAAACTATTTAAAAAAATGAAACTTCGTGCTCACTCTTCTGCCCTGAACTAAAAAGGTTATTCTTGTTGATAGAAGAAGATCTTGTCCTCTTCCATCTTGATTGAAGCCAATGATCCTTTCTTTTGGGCCTGGAAATGGTTTTCCAAGAAAGAATCCGCCACTCTATGAAAAAGAAATGTTGCAAATTGCCATTGCCATGCTTTCTGCAGCTTGAATAGAATGTTTTTGCCTACTCTGATCCACTATGTTTCAGCCAATCAGAATGGGTTTAGACGTCACCATGCTCCATATTGATTTTAAATCTAATTGGACCAATCAAATTGCTCAGATTGATGGACCTAAAATTTGAGCAATCTAGTCAAATTAGATTTAAAATCAGTACTGAGCATTTTATGGTGATTTTTTTTATATTGTATGTGCTTTTTTATTTTTAAATACATTTTTTTTATATTTTATGGTAATCTTTTTTACTTCATGTAATTTAGGTTTTACTATTTTTTGTAAGATTACTTTTTTATTTTTGTTATGTTTTTTTTAATTTTATGTAAGTTTTAAAAAAGTTGTAATGTTTTTTTTATTTTTTTTATTTAGTGTTTTATAGTGTTTTTTATTTAGCTTGCCATGGTGGTCTTTAAGGAGGGGGCTAATTTTATTTTACCATGATGGTCGCTTAAGGATACCATGGTAGTTATGGGAATAATGGTTAACCATGGGGCTCTGTATAGGGGTGTATGTATGTTAGGGGTTAAAAGTTATACCATGGTGGTCCTTTCAGAACCCCCATGGTATGGGGTTAATTTTAAAAGCCACAGAGGAGTTCATAATTAGATGTAGCAGTGTAAACTCCTTTAAAACCCCCATGGCATTGGGGTGAACTCTTTGTGCCACTGGGCTCCCTAACAGTGGAGGTTAACATTTAGGTGCCATGGGGGGTTCTTTAAGGACCCCCATGAAACTGAGTTAATATTTTAGATGCCATGAAGGTCTCAATGAGCACCCATGGTTATGTAGATGGGGGATTGGAGGTGACCAGGGATTTGTGGGATTGGGTTTGAGCGGGGAAGGGAATCCCCGGGGATTTCCTTATTATTATTATTTCCTTTATTTGTAACACACCAACATGTTCCATACTGCTATACAGGGGTAAGTTCAAGTCAAAACAATATTAACAAGATGAAGAAAAAAAAAGAAGAAAAGAATGGAGGGCCCTGTATTTGAGCTTAAAATCAAGTGTACACAGTGCATTTACTAAAGCTTATAAGAATGAAAACTTGCAATCTTACAAGCTAAAGAGTGTGGGAGAGGTACAGAAGCATTCCCTTCACCGCATGCATGGATGGATGGAAGGAATACCCGGGGATTGTCATTGGTGGCCGTGGAGATTGAGCAAAGTAAATTTGCTTAATCTATGCATTTTGCATAATCCCATGTGTGGTGCTTTACTGACAAAGCATCGGTTTACGAGTTGCGGGGGGATCAGTAATTTTACCGCTGAAAAGCTCCCACAGCCGAAATTGACACATAAAAGTAATTTACTAAACTCAAACTGAATGGAGCCCTCTGTCGGTTCTAATTAAGACAAACAAATTAAGTATGTATAGATAGACCTAAATGTTTATCTTTTAGTATCAATATATATTATACAACTATTGGCCTCCATGTAAATTAAGTGCTCCAAGTTAGGGCTCTGCAGAAAATCGGCTGCAGGAGTCTTTTTTTTTTCTAAGTTCTACACCAATGTAAATCTTTCACTCCCCCAGAGTAGGACACTCGGCCCACAAATCCTGCCTTAGAGGTAACAGATGTCTGTGCAGGGAGCAGCCAAACCAAGCTTTACAATTGAGACAGGGCTCTAGGAGCCAATAGGAAATGTGAACATCATGAATATCATGAGTGGGAAGTGCTGTAACTGCTGCAGCAAGGAAACCTATATATATATATAGGTTTCCTTGCTGCAGCAGTTACAGCACTTCCCAAGATTTTTTTGTATTTTAAAATATATTTTGATATTAAAAAGTGACAATTGTATTTATAGCTGCAATAAATAAAGGTGTGTATATTTTGTGTTAAAATATGATATATTTATAGACAATGTATCAGAGCATTTGTTCCTAGGCAACATGGTTTTGTGACGTGTATTAACCCCTTGAGTAATGGGTTGTGTGTTATCCTGGATGTTGTATAATAAAACAGGCATAATAATAACATATCATTTTTTTATCTATACAGGTTTACATTTCAACATTATGTGACACTTAACAATCCAATATCATCATGTTGTAGTACTTTTTGTGCTATACTGTCACTTTAAATGCTTCTGAAGGTCTCAGCAAGGGTATGAAAACTACTTGCAAATGGTGGTGTTTGGTACATGTAAATCTTTCTTCTGCTTTCTGCAGTTACGACAGTGCCCTGATTTACGAGTGATCCATAAAGTCTTATTAGAATTAGGGTTAGGGTGCCAAAGTGTAAGGGAGTAACTCATAATGTATAGTCAGTGCGAAAATCAGTGGAGATTTATGCCTTGCTTTTCGTCTGTGTCGGGAAGTTCACTAGTAGCTGTGACTTGTAGGAGCTCTCTTGCAATGTTTTAGGGCTTGGGGATTAACATAACGCGGTAGGATTATCTCTGCAGTTAGGGTACTCGTAAGTGCTATGGCAGATATTAACATTGGGCCCATAGTTTGTTAAACTAAATGATTCAGATTGCAAAGTAGAATGAGAGAATGCTTCCTTCACATTTGATTGTGAATACTGATTTGGGAAAAGTCATGAAGTATTGTGTGTGGATTTAAACTTTCTTGGTTGTGGAGCTCGTAGGGAATACAAAATAGATGTAGCTGTCATACTGTAATATAAACTTTAATAATTCCAAAACAGGTCTGGGTCCAGTTGTGCTTCAGACAACATCTCCTAGGCATCTGTCCCTAATGAAACAGCTAGAAAGAAACAATAACAAAAGTGCAACGTGATCTCTTATGCATATCTTTACATACATGTGCGGAAATCATGTAATGGGGACATAACAAGGATAAAGAAGTACAGTGGTACATCTGTATTTGTCAGCCTTTATATTTGTCACATCCAATATTCAGTAAAAAATGCTCCAATATTCATACAAAAAAATCCAATATTAGTCATTTGTCATTTCTTGTTCAACCCTTAGAAACAGGTTAATGACAAATATAGAGGTTCCACGTAGGTATTACATGGGGTGCTCCTATCTGAACTCCAGCAGCAAAAACAGTAAATACGTCTCTATCTAGGGGGAGAATGGCTGCTAAATCTGGGAGCTCTACAGTAGTATGAAAATAAATAAGCTATATCTTAGATTCTGTAAATGTTTTACTATAAAGTGATCGCCTTATTTTATACATTGTGTAATAGTACAATTGAGCCATCTAGAGGTCATTTACTTGCATTGCATCTTCCTCCTGTAATCCATAGTGGTTAATGTTAATGTGGTTAGTGAGTATTAAAAATGTTTATTACTTTATTTTCAAGTACGGTTTACTAATTAAAACATACACAAAGAAAAATGATGGATTCACATTTAAAAACAAATTTAATATTATAATAAGATTTAAGTACAACTACAAATTTGCCACAACATAGGGGGCTTACCAAACTTTACTGTATTGTCCCAAAAAGAGAAAGCTTTAGCTGTGAATAGCAAACAAACTGGGAAGTTCTGTCCTAATTTATAAGACCTCTATCCATAATCTAAGGTCCTCCAATTTGTCATCAAAGGACCACTAAAAAGTCACATTTATAGTAGTGATCATCAACGTCCTGGTCCTCACTCTTCTGTCCTGAACTAGACGGGCTATCAGTGTTGATTGAAGAAGGTCTTGTCCTTTTCTCTCTTAATTAAAGCCACTGTTCTGGGCCTTGAAATGGCCCTCCAAGAAAGAACCCACTGCTCTATAAAAAAAAAAGTACGTCATCAAACAGCGTTCCTCCTAGGAGGAGCTCCCCCATGTAAATAAATGCTATAGTTGCCCTGGTAAATGGTCTTATAATAAACTATTCTTTATTCCAATAAAAAAAGGGCTCATTTGTTTTTAAAAAAAAGTTTCCTTGCAGACACATAATCATTTCAGACCACCAAATAACTACAGAATTAGACTGAGAATGTATATAGTTTAGGGATACAAAAAAAATTGTTTTCATTTAATACAATAGACGATTATACAGGGGTGAAGCCTTGTTATCTTTTCACCCTACATTCATCAGATGTCTTTCAGAAGTTTGTCTTACAAAAATAATAGATCTTCACAAGCCCTACTGATGGCACTGAGTATGTCTTTATGCATAATGATTTTTTTTGTTTCAATATTTTTTATTGTCAAACAAAGCCAGTGTTGTTACAAACATTTTGCTTAATAAAGTTTTACAATGTTTAAGAAGGAATTTGTTTGTTATGCAGGGTATATTATTTGTTTAACACTGATAGAACACATTTCAACATTTTCTATTTTCTAAATTGAAAGGTTGTAAGAAGGTCTATACCAATTTTGATACAATAAACAATGCTGGTTGAGACCTTATGTTGTAAATAACCCCGAGTTTAGATTTAAAATATCAATGTTTCACATAACCTATTATAAAGCAGATAGCAGTTGAGGCACGCAGGACTTAGGCTGCAAGAAGATGAGGAACACAGGATCTCAGGCGCAAAAAAATCCGACCTAGGCCGAACCGCGGACACTGAAAAACACGAAAAATAATAAAAAATAAATTAAAACACACTCACACACAGCACAGGGGGAGAGCCAGGAAGCCTAAGAGTGAGGTTGGAAGCAAATTTGAGCCTTATTTGCCGTGTTTCGTCACTCGAAATTCTGCTAAGCAAGAAAAAAAAGGGCAGACGAAAAACGCAAAAAAATCTGAAACTGCATGAAAACGGACTTAGAAAATATATGACGGCAAAGACAGTAACACTTACACCAACAACGCCAGGCATGCAGAACTTACAAAATACGCGACGGCAAAGACAGTAACACTTGCGCAAACAACGCCAGGCACGCGGGACTTAGAAAATAAATGACGGCAAAGACACTAACACACACCGACAAAAAAACTGAACTCTGAAAAATATGAATGTAACGGCCAAACCGCAAAAATCGAAAAACACGAAAAATAATAAAAATAAATAAAAACACACTCACACACAGCATAGGGGGAGAACCAGGATGCATGGGAGTGAGGTTGCAAGCGAATTTAAGCCAAATTTGCCGTGTTTCGTCACTCGAAAAGCCGGCTAAGCGGGAGAAAAAATGGTGGACGAAACGCCAGGCATGCGGTAATTAGAAAATACACAACGCCAAAGACAGTAACACTTGCACAAACAAAATCCGATCTCGCGCGGGACTAGGAAAATACACGACGGCAAAGACACTGAAACTTGCACGAACAAGCCAGGCACGCAGGACTTTGAAATTAAAACCAACGGAAAGATTCAGCAGACACACAGATGAGAAACACATAGGAAAGGGACAGGGGGAGATGCTGGAAAGAGACACATGGCATTCCCAAGCACAAAACTTGCAGGTTAATGAACCCTGCAATGAGCGGTAGTACAGTAGGCGGGAGGAAAGGTTCACAATGAGCATCGAAGGCGCTCATTCAGAGCTCCATGATGAGCGCCGCAGGCGCTCTTCGCGGGGCTCGCGATGAGCACTGAAGTTCATGATTGCAAAGCAGGAAATTTGAAGTACACAAGGGGAGAGGCTTGCAATAAGCGCCAAAGGTGATCAGGGCGGGGTTCGCCAAGAGCGCCAAAGGGGCTCAGGAGGCCAAAAGACTCAAATTGTGTGGAAAACAGCATTGGCAGACTTTAAATTGTATTGCCGTCATTTTTGACGGGCAAGTCGCTAGTCACATATTATAACTGTCAAACTGCAATTTGTCTTCACGCTAGAAAGCCTCACAAAAAGCCATCCCCCTCCATCCCCCTTGCCCTCCCCTGTCTCATACCCTCTCTGGGACTTCACTGAACCACCAATGGAGGAGCCTTCGGCGCTCCCTGCCAAAGTCGTGCGGGGTCATAGGAATGAGCCTATGGCGCTCATCTCCACCAGCGCAGTGAGCACCTTCGGGGCTCCCTGCCTCAGTCGTACTGGGTCGTCGGGATGAGTGCCTACGGCGTTCAACTCCACCAGTGCAAGGAGCGCATTTGATGCTCCTTGCCTGGCCGCAGCCCTCGCTTTGCGAGGTCCGAGGTTGCGCCCTCCACCTGCAGCCCACGCTTTGCGAGCCCGCAGTTTTAACATTGCGTTACTAACGTTTTTTGGCAAGCCCACGCTGCTGAGAACTATATATGTGATCCAAATATCATTCGGCTCCTGCAGTCGACAAAGGGGGAGTTAAGACAGGCTTATATAGGTAAAGTGTAATTATCTGTTTAAGTAATGTCTATAGCTTGTGTTGAGAAGAGCCATGGGTTCCATAGTTCTAGAAATTGAGCGTATGTGTTTGCTAAAGAATGCGACAGTCTGTCATGAATCATCATGGTATTTAACTTGCTGATTACTTCCTGAATGTTTAAAGTAGAAGACTTCCATTCTTGGGCTATGTGGCTTTTCACTGATATCATTAGGTTTTGTAGCCATTTGTTTTGTTTTCTAGATATCAAGGGATTGATTTTGCCAGAAGTAGTGATTTAGTGGGTGCAGGTCTCTAGAGGCTAGCTTTAGGATCTTGCAGTAATTGTAATGTCCATTAAGAGGAATGTCACATTTTATCCTAAGTTAATCAAAAGAGATAACGTGGTTGTTGTTGTTTATCCAGGAACCTAGTTTATCTAATTCATGCCTTGACCACCAATGTTTTTTAATCCTTGCTTAAGTAATTCCAGATTGAAAGAGTAGTAAGAGTGGGGGTTAAGTTAGTTAGTTTAGTTGCTACGTGATGTTTTGTGTTAAACCGATTCCAATTTGAGAGTGAAAGTCTAATGATAGGATTACTATATATATTTAGGTTGGGGGGAAAATTTGGGGACCAAATAATAGAATCCCATTTAAAGGGTGTCATTTGTTGATTTTCAATGAATACCCATAGCGGTTGGTGTGTTATTGAACACGCTTGGGAAAGACAATTGGGCTGCTCTGAAGTACCATCTCAGATTGGGGCATGTAAGTATATGTAAGTATAATTAATTTTCACTGATGAAAAAAGGTTATTGTTCTTATAAAGTCTACATTTACTGTTCTTAGTGCATGTATTAATTTGATGTTTGTGTGGTAATCTAAAAGTAAAAATATGACTGTTTGGAACTTGGACCTTATATTTTTTAAACCCCCTTAGATTGTAAATTTGCGAGTTTTCAATTGTGTACTGTGCTTTGGTAGAATGCTCTATGCACATAAGATGTTAAGCATAAATACAGGACCCTCCATTCTCTGCAATGTGTTAATATTATATTTTCTTTGTACTTAATCCCTTATGAAGCTACAGAGTATGATGGAGCGTTACAAATAAAGGATAATAATAATAATAAAAGCATAGGAAGTATACCAAAGAATGAGAACTGATCATATTATTAAAAAAACAACACTTCAACTATTATATATTTTTAAAATGTTTTACTTTTATTCCATGTGACTCCATTTGCAGCTCTAATCAAGTACTATATTTCTCCTTTGCAGTTTGGTCACTTTTAGTCATTCTAGGAGGCTTCTATGTAAATTATGAGTGAGCCCAGAAGCAGCTCTGTGCACAGCCATACACATGCCCCAATAATTATATATAATCCTCCTTGAGTGATACAACGACAAAGGAGGAATGCCCTACTTAATCAGAGTTGCAAATGGAGTCACATGGAATAAAAATAAAATGTTTTAAAAATAAGGATTTTTTTTTAATACACTCAATTCTTATTCTAGGACTTTAAAGAAATAATCCTACAGTGGACCTTTAAGCAAAACTTCTGATTATTATGTGTTACATGTTATATATTTTTATTGTTTAAAGAGCTTACTTCCTGAGCAGATCAGGAGGAAGAAACTCTTTATCAATGTAGAAATTATATATATATATATATATATATATATATATATATATATATATATATATATGTAAATTTATATTCTATAAACATTCCATAGCCGAAGACAGACAGGCATACCAGGATAGGCAAATAATGGATACTCCACCGACATAAACCAGGCAAAATCCAAGGCTTGAGACAGGAAATTAGTAGAAGACCAAGTGGCAATTTGGTATCTCATTTGCTTGACATAGGTTTATTGTTTAATGAGTATTCAAAAAAATATTTTTTTTTATTTGCATTGGAATTGCACAATCATTAAAGTTGGGTAAAGCACAAGAAGACAATTGGTTTGAACCTTATGAACAAGATCCTACAAATGATGATGTGAAATAATTTCTTTAATAGGCAAGACAACCACAAATCAAAATAAATGCCCAATGCCGGTAATTATATTAACACTAGCTACTTGCCTGTCAAAAATGACGGGAATTAAATGTTACGGCTGGGAATGCTGTACCTTCGGCGCTCATTGCAAGCCTCTCCCCCTATGTAGTTTATAGGCCTGGAGCTTGAGTGTTACTGTCTTGGGTTGTGTTACTGCCTCAGGTTAAATGTTAGTGGCTTTGATTCAGTGTTACTGGCTTTTGGTAAGTGTTACTGCTTAGGGGTATTTTTTACGTCCTTTGGGCTGGTTTTACGTCCTTGGGCCTCGTTTTGCGTTTTTTCGGCAGCCATTTTGATTCTCGCTTAGGCGTTTTTCGTTTGTGAAAAAACGGCAAATATGCATCAAATGCACTTGCAACCTCACTCACAGGCTCCTTGCCTCTCCCTCTGTGGTGAGTGTTTAAATTAATATGAATCATATTTGTTGTTTTTTTCATGTCTTTTCAGTTTTGTGGTTTGGCTATTAAAGTCGTAATTTTGCGAGGCACACAGTGCAAGTAGGGTTTCAGTCCTAAGTCGGACGGGTCGTAAGTCCTGCGTGCCTCACCTGCTCGCCTCGCTAAGTCCTGCGTGCCTAAACTGCTTGCCTTGCATTGCAGCCTAAGTCCTGCGTGCCTCAACTGCTCGCCTCGTGTGGAATGAGCCCCTTCGCTGCTCATTGCAGCCGAAGTCCTGGGTGCCTCAACTGCTCGCCTCTTGTGGAATGAGCCCCTTCGCTGCTCATTGCAGCCGAAGTCCTGGGTGCCTCAACTGCTCGCCTCGCGTGCAATGAGCGCCTTTGCGTGGTCGGCGGCTCGCCTTGCAGTTGCGGCTCTACGGGCCGCAATCGGACTCGAAAAACGTGACCAACATTGCAAATGTTACCCACACTGACGACTATATATGTGACTAGCGAATTGCCCGTCAAAAAATGACGGCAATGAAATTGTAAGGTAGCTAATGCTGTTTAGTGTGTAATAATGAAATATATAATACATTAATAAATGAATATACTTTACCTATTTTAAAGCATTGTGTGGAAGAGCTGTGAATGTGTTTTGATGTTGCTGCAGCATTAGTGGTGTGGATCTGCTGTGTAAGCGTGCTGAATGTGTGCAGTGTAACACTGTGCGTGCGCGAGACCAAACCGTTAGCGTAGTCGTGTACTTCCGTATTGGCGAGAAATGGCGAGTAATGTGTGTTATACGTTTGTATCGGAATATCCGTAGGTGTTTTGTGGTGTTTTGCGAGTTTCTTGTGGTGTTTTGCGAGTTTAGAGTGCTGTAGCCTCGTTTTCGTTTTGTTCGGCGGCCATTTTTTCTGTCGCTTCGTTTTTTTTTTAGTCTCTAAACTGTTTTATTTGAAGTAAAATCGAGGTGTAAGTTGTATTTTTGAGGTGCTGGGTGCTCCCTCTTGGTGTAGGTAAGTTTTTTATGTATGTGGTGTGTGTATGTATTGTGTTTGACATTTTGTAATGTTCGCGAGTTGCGTCCGAGTGTTGCGAGTCCGTAATGTGTGTGAACGTGTGTCGTATGTTGTTTGCGAGTGTCGTAATGTGTGTGTCGTACTGTTTGGGTTGCGACGTGAAGTTTGCGAGGGTCGCAGTTGCTGGCAAGGAGCGCCTTCGGCGCTCCATGCCAGCAACTGCGGCCCTCGCTTTGCGAGGTCCTCAGGTGCTGGCATGGAGCGCCTACGGCGCTCCATGCCAGCAACTGAGGCCCTCGCTTTGCGAGGGTCCTCAGTTGCTGGCATGGAGCGCCGAAGGCGCTCCATGCCAGCAACTGAGACCCTCGGGCAGTGCCCTCGCTTCGCGAGGGCCTCGGCTCGCTGCGCGAGCCCGCAGCGTTAGCAACAACTCGTACGCTCACAACTATATATGTGATAATGGGCTCTTTCCATAACTTTGAATACGAGCCAACATTTTTTATTTATAATGCTGTATGAACATGTACATACTGGATCGCTACCTTGTCGTGGTGAAGGGACTTATGTACTTCGATGAAACTGTGACCTATACCATGTAGGGTCAGCCAAGATGGGCAGGTCATGGCAGAGAGGTCAGACAAATCTTAGTCCACTGGAGAAGGAACTGGCAACCCACTCCAGTATCTTTGCTAAGAGAACTTTATGGGCAGACACAACCAGAGACATAACAATATGGCACTGGAAGATGAGCACCTCAGGTCAGAAGGTGCCTACCAAATTACTGAAGAAGAGCAGAGGGCAAGTACAAGTAACACCAGATCTAGTGGTTGGGCCAAAGACAAAAGGACACCCAGCTGTGGATGTGTCTGGAGGGGAAAGGAAAGTCTGATGCTGCAAAGATCAATTCAGAATAGGAACTTGGAATGTTAGAATTATGAACCAAGGCAAACTAGATGTGGTCAAGAATGAAATAACAAGGTTAAACATTGATATCTTGGGAATTGGTGAACTTAAATGGACTGGAACTCAAATTCACATCAGACAACCACCAGATCTTCTACTGTGGTCAGGAATCCTGCTGAAGAAATGGAGTAGCCATCCTAGTCAATCAAAGAGAGGCCAAAGCAGTGCTCAGTTACAACCCAATAAATGCTAGAATGATCTCACTTCGATTTCAAGGCAAGCCGTTTAATATCACAGTGATCCAAGTCTATGCTCCAACCACGGATGCTGAAGAGGCTGAAGTTGTCCAGTTCTACGAAGATATTCAACACATCATAGATATAACACCAAGAAAAGATGTTACTATCATCATAGGAGATTGGAATGCTAAAGAAGGGAACCAAAGGTCACCTGGAATAACTGGCAAATTGGGCCTTGGAGTAAAAAATGAGGCAGGTCAGAGATTAGTAGAGTTCTGTCAAGATAATTCTCTGTTCGTAGCAAACACCATCTTCCAACAGCCTCCGAGACTACTCTACACATGGACAACATAGATATCAGATTGACTATATACTTTACAGCTAAAGATGGAGGAGCTCTCTACAGTCAGCAAAAACAATACCTGGGGCTGATTGCAGCTTAGACCATAAGCTTCTTATTGCAAAGTTGAAAATTAAACTGAAGAAAACAGGGAAAGCATCAGATCAAGTAGATACAAAATAAAAAAATAACCCTTGTGAATATGCAGGGGAAGTAAACAATAGATTTAAGGGTCTAGATATGGAAGATAGAATGCCTGAAGAACATTGGACCAAATATTACATTATTCAGGAAACATCAACAAAGCATATCCCTGAAAGAAAGAGAAGTCAAACTGGCTATCTGATGAGGCTTTGAAAGTAGCTCAGGAAAGAAGAAAAATGAAAGGTAGTGGTGATAGGAAAAAAATGTGTCCAACTGAATGCAGAATTCCAGAGGATTGCAAGAAGAGACAAGGATACATTCTACAATGAGCGATGTAAAGAGATTGAAGAAGATAAACAAATGGGTAAATCAAGAGATCGCTTCAAAAAAATTGGGAACCTAAAAAGCACCTTTCATGCCAAAGTGGGAGTGATAAAAGACAAAAATGGTTGGGACTTAACAGAAAAAGATCAGATAAAGAAGAGGTGGCAGGAATACACTGACGATTTATATAAGGAACAATCTTAACAGCAGTGAAGACCTCAATAATTTGTCCAATGAGCTGGAACCAGACATCTTGGAGAGCGAAGTGAGATGGGCCCTAGGATGTCTTCCTGATAATAAGGCTGCAGGAGGTGATGGAATCCCAATTCAACTATTCAAAATTCTACAGCATGATGCTATGAAAGTGTTACTTGCCTTATGCCAACACATTTGGAAAACTCAACAACGGCCAATAGACAGGAAAAGGTCAGGCTACATCTCAATACCAAAAAAGGCAGTGTCAAAGAGTGCTCCAGTTACTTCCAGATGTGCAAGCCGGGTTCCGCAGAGGAAGAGGCACAAGAGATCAAATTGACAATGTCCACTGGATAATAGATAAAGCAAGAGAGTTCCAGAAAAGCATTTACTTCTGCTTCACAGACTACCCTAAAGCCATTCACTGTGTGGATCACAACAAAATGTGGCATGTCCTTAAAAAAATGGGAGTACCAGATAATCTCATCCTCCTCCTAAAGAATCTGATCGTCGACCAAGAAGCCACAGTCAGAACGGAACATGGGACAACAGAATTGTTCAAGATCGAAAAAGGAGGGTAACAAGGTTGTATATTGTCACCTTATTTTTTCAACTTATATGCAGAGTACATCATGCGAAAGGCTGGACTGGGTGAATCCAAAGCCGTTATCAATATTGCTGGAAGGAATATCAACAACCTCAGATATGCCAATGATACTACTTTGATGGCTGAAAGTGAGGAGGACTTATTGATGAGGGTAAAAAAAGAGAGTGAAAAAGTTGGCCTGCTGCTCAACGTTAAAAAGATGAAGATCATGGCAAACGGCAATATCACTTCCTGGCAAATAGACGGGGAAGAAGTAGAGGCAGTGACAGTTTTTATTTTCCTTGGATCCAAGATCTCTGCAGATGGTGACTGTAGTCATGAAATTAAAAGACGTTTGCTCCTGGGGATAAAAGCTATGGCAAGCTCGGACAAGCTAGTAAAAAGTAAAGATATTAAACTATCAAAGGTCCGCATTGTTCGAACTCTGGTATTCCCAGTAGTTTGTAAGAGCTGGATCTGAGCACCGTAGTATTGATGCCTTTGAATTGTGGTGTTGGAGAAGACTGCTTAGAGTCCCTTGGACTGCAAGAAGATCCAATAAATAAATACTTCAGGAAATCAAGACAAACTGTTCACTAGAAGGTATGATCATGAGGCTGAAGCTCAAATATTTTGGCCATATCATGAGACGGCAGGTTTCCCTAGAAAAAACTCTGAGGCTGGGAAAGATTGAAGGCACAAGAAGAAGGGGACGACAGACGCAGAGATGGATAGATGAGGTCACTGAAGCAATGAACATGAACTTGATGGAGCTCAGAGGTGCAGTGACAGAGATGCACCTGGCGTGTTGTGGTCCATAGAGTCGGACATGACTGAACGACTAAACAACAACAAAATGAACATGTAACTATATATATCGTTGTGCAATTATTTGCAGACAGATGACTTCCTAGCCAGTTCTGAATTGTCCCCCTTTGGTTAGAATTTAACTCTATGTATGAGTCCTTTTTATCTTTTTGACTCTTTGGAACTTCCCCCTCTTCTCAAAGCATCTTAAATAATAAGTAAATAGGACCATTTACTGTAAAACATTATTATATCTATTGATTTGGATATGTAAAAAGGAGGAATTCCATCATGTTGCTTTCCATCTCTTTTGATAACTACAGCTAAGGTTTGTTCTCCTCTAAATCAGCTCAGGTGATTTGATGACTAAAGAAAAATAAATCAGCAAGTTATAAAAATGAAGAATAATCTGATTAAGTAAAATAAAACACATCTTGACCAAGTTGCCAAGTACTTCTAACCAAACCTGAGCGAAACCAATAGCTTCTCCCCTATGATAAACCCATAAGCACCGCCATGATTTGTCCCCTCATATTTCTAAGGGTGTAGAAAATCCTGTCATTGGTTGCCAGTACAGCACATTCCACCAATAATCACAGTGTCTAAGTAGGCCCACTGGGGATTAGCTACCATGGGTAGAGGCAGGAAATTCAACCAACATGGGGGACTACCAGTTCATTTGCACACAGGTGCAATTTCTCCACCAATAAGGAAACTGCCAATGAAGGTTCTGTTTTCAGTGCTCCGCCTAAGGACGGAAAATATGATTGTGCAACGTTTACTCACTGTTAATGTTTCACGGTTTTGTACTGTTCAGAGGCCCCATAAATAATGTTAAACCTAATCAATACAGTATCATACCTTGTTTCCGAGAGGAGCTGTAATTCTTAACCAGGAGGCAAATATACTTTTGATTGTGCAGTAAATTCTCGCTTCTGTTCCTGATCGACCTTATTTGGATCTGGATCAACAGCCTAACACAGCCTGTTGTACTGCTGGCTTCTTAAACATTTTTTTCAAAGTATAATGCATCTCTATGAAGGGTATCCTTAGTGACTTCAAAGCAGAGATCCCTTTTCCACCTAGCTGTGCCTTATAAGGGATCATGGTCAGCTTTGCCTAGGGCTGGACCTTCATGTAGCTTGGAAGCAGGCTGGGCTAGGATTTCATTGGGGCCTCATTACATTAACAGCCCCACCTGCCCTAAAGCTGAAATATTATGGAGGGATGTAATGTGCCTTGCCTCAGATATTTGACACACAGCTAGAACCAGACATGGGGCCTGGTCTCCTGGGCCTTTCAAGGCCTAATCTCCCCAATCCCCATAACAAACTACTACATTTCTTAATGTTGGCAACCAAAAGCCACATTGCCAAACAATGGAAATCAGAGTCACTGAACATCCAAGCAGTCAAAAAAATAAAATAAAAATGTATCTTAATAAACAAAAGACTTACATATATCTTATCAGACACCATGCCAATATTTCTTAAACAATGGGAACCTTGGCTAGGCTTCAACTACAATATTACCTTAAATTAGACCCTCACAAACACCCTGTACTGGAAAAATAAAAAAAGGTTCTGCGGGGAGAGACTCGAGGCCCGGACGATGGACCCCGTCGATGGAGACAAAGGTAAGACGTGTCAAATGCAAGCACAAATTTGAGGACACGGAAAAGTTATATGGCCTATTTAATTTATTTTATGTTTTTGCTTGGATCAGACCCCACGCTGATGATAGGCATTGACCTTGAAATGGCTGTAAGTGGGTGGGATTCCTGGCTTGTGTATAATCCCTAACTAGCTTTGCTCAAAGCTGTTTTATACAGCGGGCATATGCTTAAGGTAAGTCATGTGTATTATGGTTATGGATTGCAAGAGCGAAGCCTTTGTGGGCACATTTGCATGTCCCTGCAAAGGTTCCCAGAATTCAGTGTAATAACTGTATTTCTCAGAATTCTGGGCATGAAACACGTTTTTTTAAACTTGTTTTAGACATTCAAATGTTAACACAAATATACCATTTATTTCATATATATATATATATATATATATATATATATATATATATATATATATGTTTTTATTTCTCATACCTACTATGAATAGCTAAACAACTTAATATACTCTTGCATATGCAATCCACTTCCTCAGTCACATTCCTCCAATACAATCCCACGCCTTCAATTTCCAAAATAGAGGGATACATGATAACAATCGAACCAAAATGATATGTATTATCAGGAGTACTACATCTTAAGGACTTTTCTCAAATCGCCCAATATCCATTAACTAATATACATAAATATCAATAAATAACTCCCACTTTATTGCCAAAATTCACCCAAATACTATAACAACGCTTGGAGGCATGGCAATGGGGGTGTAGTTAAAAATGACAAATAAGTTTGGATAACAAAAAAGGACAGAGAAAAAAGGAAAGTATTAAAATAATAATGTTTTATTATAGTTTATGTCAATCTTTATTGTCAAATACATCAGAAAATAACAATAAAAAAAAATGAAATGAGAAAAAAAGTCTTCAGAATGGGAGAAACTCTAGTCCAAAGATCAGGAAAAAAAACGAAATTGTACAGTTTTTCACAAAAGTTCAATGTTTTTGAACCAAAATAAACTGAAGGACTGTTAAGGCATTTAAGCATGCATAAGCCCATCCTGAAGCTTAATTAAGCCACACGATTAGGTAGACGCAATAGACAGACCAAATGACAAACACATAAATCCAACAATGCAAAAACCTGTTTTATTTGTTTGAAGTATTACAATAATTCAACAGGATTTAACAGAAAATTTAAAAGACTTGATATTACAACCTACTTGGTTCAATAAAAATATTATCCAATTTTTATGAACTAAAAATTGGTGCCATTTTGTTGATAATCGGTGCTGTACTCTAAATATGTTTTTCAATTGGCCCAAAACAAGTGAACAATAAATGCTGTGGCTCAGAATCCATGAACTCCCCAGAAAACTGTGGTAAAGATCGCAAAGCTTGGTGTGCGCAGCCCTGCAATACTGGGCTGGTACAATAAACTGCTGCCTAATGTTATTGTATGTTTGCTGGGAAAACCTAAAACACTGCTCTCAGATTACATGGCACATGGTACCCGATTGCTCAATGAGTACTTTAGCAGTACTGAGGTCTCAGACTCTTGAGACCAAATGTCATACAAATAAGTTACTTTGACTTCTTACGTTTATGTCATGAAGCTTCTCGGAAAAAGGACACATTTAGCAAAGTATCTGTAAAAAATTAAGAAAAAACATATTAGAGAACTGGAGATTTCCAAGTGAAAGGAGCACTGTAATGCCCTACCAAAAGGAGACAGTTATTTTAATAATGTATTGATAACTATAATAATATATAATCACAATAGTCAATATATCTTCACAGATTAGATGATCTATTTCCAGCGGAGATGCTTAAACATTGCAAGGCTCCGGCTAAAGTAGAGCACTGTGTTGTACACTGGTTAAGATTTGGTGCTTTTACCGCTGCAACCTGGGTTTGATTCCAGTCAAGGAACCAAGAGGTAACATCACCCTGAATCCATGCAGGGATGGGCCTGGTCAGTACTTGGGTGGGAAACCACCTAGGAATACCAGGAGCTGTAAGCCCGAGACCCACTGGAGAAGAAACTGGCAACCCACTCTAGTAACTCTACCATGAATACCAAGTGGATCAGCATGATGTGTTGCGGTCCAAGTCATGGAGAGTCAGACACGACTGCACGATGCCAACACAAAACAAAGCAACCTCCCCCATTGACATTATGATGGATGGATAAGACCATTATCTGAGTCTGATATTGAAAATGGATTTAATATTGAATATTGCTGTTATTAATGAGCAATGTGCCTAACATCTAGCTCATGTTGTTAGGGCACCAAAGGGATCCCTTATATTACAACTGTAGCCCTATATGAAAGCATACTCTTTTGAAGAATCCCACTTGAAAATGGTTAATATTCTTAGAATGTAACACAAAAATAATGATATGGCCTCTATTTTTTTTACCTTTTATATGCAATTATGCTATAGTGAGATTTTCTATTTTGGTTTATGCAGACTATTAAAATGTTAATTAGTTTATAAAGGTTCCTGAGAAAGTAGCAGTCATGATTAACTCAGAAAAGAAGATGGAACAATAAAGAAAAAATGCTTTATTCCTCAATACTAGGTACAGTGGCTCCTAAATAATTTCAGCAATTGAGTTGAATTATATCTATTTGTTCTATGCCTGCAAAACTCGCTATATACATTATATTTATATTCATCTAGCACTTATATAGGTGCACATCACTTGTTGTGCACTTCCTCCATTATTAGCACTGGCCACTTTATACTTTGCACTTTTTTGCACGATAGTCACTTTATTTGTGACCAATATTAGCACTTTCATTGTATATAGCTTGTATATAGCCGGTCCATCTAGGACAGATTGTTCTTGTGCAATAGATACCCACACTGCCATTAGAATACTATTATCTCTCTGCTACCTATGTGCATATATTTTAAGAAGGATTTTAAATACCATTAAATGTTAAGTTTTATTATTTAGTTTATTCTCTTCTTTCTAAGATTAGGATTAACAGGTGTGCCCTAAAATAGGATCTTTTTTCTCCCTCCTGTGTGTATTTACTTACTATCCTAAGGAGCACCCTGTTCTTACTATCCCATTTGGTTCTTCAATAATATACCTGAGCCACCATAACCCCCTTTTTTTTATAAAAGTATGACTGAACCCATTTACATCATAAATGATTTAGGTTCTTATCACTTGGTTACTAGTGGGAGGAAGCAGATCACAACGCACCTCACTGCACTGCGATTGCTTCCTCTCCCTCCTCTGCTCTTTCCGCACATCCCCTTGTTGGCCTTTGTTGACTGATTTTCAAGGTCACAGGAAATAAGCTAACATAGAACTGAAGATGGTGAGAAAAGACTTAAAGGAACAATGTAGTTTGGATCAAACGTTACATTCTTGTGAAATATGTAACAAAATAACAATGTTAGCAAATATGCAAGACAGGAACATCAACTATGATAATTGTGGTAAGTGTGTAACGCTCCATGGGATCGTACACACCAATTCCTAAGTCACAGGGGGGAAGAGACACACGGGAGGGGAGAGGGGAGAAGAGACACGGGAGGGGAGAGGGAGAAAGAGACAAGGGAGGGAAGGTGGGGGAGAGATACAGGGGAGGGAAGGGGGAGTGAGACACAGGGGTGGGAAGGGGAGAGAGGAGGAGGGAGAGATACATTAAAAATGATACCGTCATTTGACGGGCAATTTACTAGTAAAATAATATTTAAAGAAAAGCTTGTATTTAGTAGATTCTGTCGTGGTGGATTCCATCTTCGATTGCTTGTCTGTCTTGAGAGGGAGGATTATCCTATAGAGGCTTAGTCGGTCATTCACTTTTATTGTCAAGGACCTATTTGGAGAGGACATTTTCAAAAGAACCGAATACAGAGCTTATGTGAATCCACAGTTGCTCCTAGGTTTCTAATGATTTTAATGTGCATGATCATTACAGCAAAAGTAAATACAATAGTTAAACACATCAGGCTGTTTTGTTTTTCAAACTGTTTGGCACACTATCAAGTCCTACTATAGATATAACAGATCAGCGGCCCTCCTATGTATTGCCTAGGAACCCTTACTAAATGTAATGAAGCTGTGCTGGTCCACCGCAAAGGAGCTGGATGCCCAGATAAGGAACATGGCTTCCTATTGACTAGACCTGACCTATATTTAGATGCGGTTTTGTACATAACATAATCTGTCCCAAACACTTTAAAGTCCTCTATTTTATTAGCTTCTGCTATAAATACTATCTGTACTAGCTGAAAACCACTATAGACTTTATTAATTTAAACTTCATTACCTGTGAAGGCCTCCTACATATAAACTTACCTTCTATGAGCTGGTGCATAGGTGAGGATCTGTCTGCTAGTTTACCCCAGGACACTGGCAACGTCTGTATCTCTGATAGACAGTCAGGACGAACTTGTAAGAGAAGCTTCCTCTGTAGAAATCTATTTCCAAGTTCAGGATCATTTACACTTTCAGATTAGAGAAGATGTCACTTTACTATAGGATATTTCATTTTGTTTTGTTTTATAAATATAGATCTAACAGCTTACAGATCTCTGGGCAGCAATTTTAAAATATCCTTATTTTAAGCCAACATCTGCTGGAAAGCTACTCCGCTATACCTTTGTAAAATAGTTATTTTGCAATTCTTTTACAGTTGTACCCCTTGTCCAATCCCTTTGCTCTCTTAAAATGCTTACCATGCATATTTCTCACATATAAAATATATATCTATATCTCTCACTAGACTTATAATGCAGAGGATGGGTAGATACCGTATTGGTCCGAATATAAGCCGCACCTTTTTTCCGATTTTTGAGTTTGCTAGTTACGGGTGTGGCTTATATTCGCGACCGTAAAAAAAAAAATCACTGCCGATATGCGAGCTTGCGAGTTACGTGTGCGGCTTCTATTCGCAAACATTAAATTATTGCTGATTTCCGCGATTGCGAATTAAGGGTGAATCTGCGTGCTTGAGACTGCGGTATTGAAGCTACAGTGCTAATTAGAAAGCCTGTTTCTTGCAATGGCTGATCACTTTGAGAGTCTTTTTCTCTCCAATTTTAAGGGTGCGCCTTTTATTTGAGTACTATCTTTTTTCTATTTTTTCCCCTTGAATTTTACAGGTGCGGCTTATATGCGGGTGCGGCTTATATTCGGACCAATACGGTAATTGCAGTGCTCAACGGTTATGACTTAAAGGGATACTTAATTCAACACAACTTGGAGCACACCACATTAAAGATATCCTAAAACCATGTTGAAAGACATTTAGAATTTTTTTAGTAGGTGCATATTTCACAGAGAAATTGATAAATGAAATCTCTGTTTCATCACTGGCAATGCCCCTGGCAGATCCAAAGCAACAGCTCCGTACAGTGAGCAAAACAAGAGTTAACCCTGCACAAATTCATCTGTGCAGAGAAAGGACTGCTGGAATCACCTAGAAATATCAGTTGTGAGTTAACATGTCCTGCAGCTTTCATTAAGTTCAGGGAAAAACTATAAATCTTTGTGTTCACGGAGCCTTTATCGCACAGTGTCGGCAGATGTTATTAATCATGCAATAGTCAGTAGACCAGCTAGAGTGTGTTTGTAAATAAACATAAAACTTTGATTTGTTTAGGTGTTATTAGTTTAATAAAAAAAAAATACAAATAGATCATTTTAACATACAACCTTGTGCTCTCACACCATGAAGAGCACTTACAGTAAGGTAAATGGCCCTTTAAGAAAGTCCCTGGTTAATCACAGTTGGTTAGTAAGGGAGAGATGCAAAAACATGAATCTCCCACAATATTTATTATAAATTAAAATTAAACCATAGTAATTTGTGTTATGCATCTTGGAAATTAGATCTATGGTTCCTCTGTAATTCATATTTAAATGAATCAATGTTAAACCAGGGTGGGGGAATGTCTTATGAACTATATATATATTTTTCTGCCTGGTTATTTTGTCCCTCTGAATATTTAGGTCAGGCATATTCTCACATTTTTACATTAGCAGCTTCATATAAAGCTGCAATATGGCTTTACCTTAATATACACAGACAAGATAAAACGTTATACAGCTCAATTACCAATCCACACTGCAGTATAGGCATATCTAAGTATTCTGGATAATCAAACTTCTGCAATCTTTAGGCAAAAAAACATCCTTCATATATGTAGCACATTTAAAAAATATATATATATATTTTTTTATTAATATCTAAAAATCCTTCTAATGACTATGTTGATGCCCAGGGGTGTCAACAAAGGCACCTGATAGCCTCCAAACAGCATGGAGCATTTGGTAACCAATTTTAACTATTTACTAACCTGCTGTGGCTTCCTCAGCCAATAGAAGAGCACTAATGTCAGCCCCAAAGTCACTGCTGGGATGTGACCCGCCCGCCTGCTGCAGTATCTGCCTTGCACATACTCACCCCAGAGATCAGCACAGACAGAGCTGCTGTGTGTGCGAGAGAAACCTGCAGCATTTAGTAATAAGTACAGTTACATCTTAAGTGAGATAGTTCGCACAGTAAGAGTTTCTCTCTGAAACAGCAGGAAGGTAAGGCAAAGGAAGTGCTGGCAGAGATCTGCCCTCACAACCTCAGTTCTTGTAATGAGTATGCCAGAAGCCACTGAGGTGGAGATTTATAGAATGTATTAGCCTGCTTCTGATTGGGCACAGCTAAATATATATGTTATGCTCATTTAGCTGGGATTTTCTAGGGGCATACACCATCAAATGCAACTATCAAAAACCATAAGAAATTGTGCTAACTCCAAGGTAAGCTAATTAATGCTTATTTGGGTATTTTTTTCATACACTACTAATTCTCCTCTATAAAATGCATTCATAATCCAGGAAACTATATGCCTTTAAGGGTCATATAATACAATATGGGCAAGAGACATTAGTGAATGTTTACAGTGGGTTGGTAGTTCTTGAAGCAAAAAGGGTTCCCCACCCTTGTTCTAAGCATTACAAAAGTTTGTTTTGCATGAAAATTGTCATGTTTAATCCATGTACATGCAGGTTTTGCCTGAATGCCATCTGCCAAACTTATTTGTGTGCATCCGAAGCCATACTGCAAAGAGTAAACAATTTTGGTGTAAAGCTCAGTTCTTTCCTCCTGATATAGATCATGTATTGGAATTTAGGATAGTCTGTAAAATAGTAATCTTATATTTTTTTTACTAGAAGAGTTTTATTTGGGAACTAAAAATAACTGAATACACACTGAACAGACAAAATTGTATTAAAGGATACTGGTTTCTGTAATATTTCTCGATACTCTGCAACCACTCCAGCATGTCTGCTATAGAAGGACTGAGAGGCGATCGCTCCAGAGAATCTTCAAGACCGATCTTATCTGCATTCACCTCATATACATACATTACAGACCCCACTTGATGGCTCAGAGCATCCTTCACCTTCTGCAGAGTAGACCTGTAATAAGGAGAAGAGTGTAGGATCTTCAAGTTTAATTGGTTGATCTCTATAAACTTCAACTCAAAAGAAAAAAAAAAACATTAAATTGATCACTCTACAGCAAACAAACTCATCTGAACAAATGAAATGGAAGACATTATCTTTTATTAGAGAAGTGCGTTTAAGAGAATAGTAAATAACTTTAGGTCAGGTTCTAAGGTTAGAAATTGGGCAGATCTCTCCTATTAGCTGGCCACCAGCAGTGGTGGCCAGGATCTTAGTACATTTCCTAATTTTAGAGTTAAGGTTTAGGGTTTGGGTTTAGGGGTAGGATTAAGGGTTACGGTACTGGCAGATAATAAGCTTTACACTAACAAGACATTCACCAAAATCTTGGCCATGCCACCTAGTGACCACTGCTGTAGGGCAGCTAACAGGAAAGGTCCAGTTGTGCAATACAGGAAAACAGAATTACTACACAGAAAAAGGGTTAAATAGTTGAGCAGCCACAAAACTTAGGTAAATAATATTACTACATAAAGAAAGTTGCATTACCAATCCATCTGCTGCTGAAGGAAGATCATAACTTACATTTTTTCATTTAGTTTATCAAGAGTGGTTTCCATAGCTGCCTCAAGCTTGTAACAGAGACGTTCCTGTAGATCAGGGAACCCGCACAGAGGGGTGCTCCTCAGACTGACTCTCCGACATGCCTGTAGCTGCTCTGCTAGGTTACTCAGAGTACTGAGCAGCGGGTCGCACTCTTGGACAGCAAGCTTCCATTCTTCATGCTGCAGCTCTATAGCATCAAAGCACTTTCTCATAGACTGGTGAATTGATATCAGTGCGGCTTTATCTGACATCCTACAAATAAAGCACAGACAGTGGGAAAATATAACACATTGCATACTCAGTTGATATAATATATCTTTGGATAATGCACCACACATATTAATTAGTTTTTATCTTCCACAAACTGAAACTATAAACGTACTTCCCATTGCTTCAACCAATAGTCACTTCCTAGGGTAATGGACAACTGCCTTAGGCTCGATCTTTATTAGTTACAGGCACTAACCACATGCCCCGATCTTGTGCCCCTAACCCACAGTCCCAAACATCCATCAGTGATAAAAATAAAGGTTTAAACATGTCTGGAGAAGTGACAGTGTCCTAAATTTAGGAAAGGGTGATTTTAACCTCAGAGGTCCACAAGCAGATGAGACCGGACTCAGATCCAGGATTGGGATCCGTGACACTGCCAATTTATGGGAATATATATAATACCATTTAAAGAATTGGGGATATCTACTTGTACACATAGTATATGCGCTATACATAGAGAAAATCATAAAAATGTTCTTTGGATATATTTCTTCCTCAGTGTTGATTTGTATTCCTTTTGGTACTCAAAAATGAAGAACTGTAGTTTACACAAAGATAAACAGTTGTGTTATATTTGCAAGATGATGTTTATTTCTATGTATTGCTTGCTAGGATCTATCAATATATCCACTTGTGACATTGTTGGGGGGTACATGAAACCTAGTCGAATCTGAAGACATTTTATTGACAGGTATTCTGTCTTTTCAATTCCTGATCAGAATGATAATTGTTCATTATGAACAATGAAAGCCATATTGTAATAGTCTGGCCTAGGTTGTCACACTTCACCATCACAATTTAAGGACATTCCCAAATATTAAAGACATAGGCTCCTAGTCAATTGAGCAATTAGAAGTTACTGGAGCCCGTAAACTAATTTGCTATTCAATTGGTTTCTTTTAGCTACCCACAAACGATCTGCGGGTTACAGGCTGACAGCCTTATTAAATTGCGATTCGGACAGTTGAATAGGGCTTTAAATAAGCACATAGCACATTTTTTGTACAGATTTTTTTAGTTAGTGAAAAGCTTGCTTTTGGATAGAAGTTCATTAACTAAAAACTTCCGTAAAAAAATATGCTGTGTGCTTATATAGAGTGGCCGTATCACAATTTAATAAGGCTGTGAAAATCCCTGCGGTTGTAAAAATTGTAACGCCGACACATCTAAGCCTTTGATCTTTTCAAGCCCGTAAATGTTAGTCACAAATCGCTATTCAATTGCTACAATTCCTCAAGCCCGCAAATGGCAAATGTAGAAGAAAATCCTAGGATTACCAGATAGGACACGTAAGGGGGTTAAACACCTGTTCGTAGCACTGTAGATGCAAATAAAAAATCAATACTGTACTTTAAAAGACTGGGAAAGCGATGAAATACATTAGAATTAATTGCACAGCAGACTCAAGCGCGCAAATCTGCAATCAAAAATTATTATTTGTTATGTTTCATTTTGGTGTTATATCAATCTCGGGAATCAATGAGGCCACCCACATGGACTAGAACAGCATCGCCATTCATTGTTAGTACTTTGCGAGTCCAATCGCATATCGGAGTTCTAAACGTTAACTGATTGTGGTTTAACCTCCATTTTTACTGATATATACAGTAGACAAAAATACACCACAAATATGTTTAATAGGAATGTTCCATGGAGAATTAAAATTTGCAAGTAGAAAATGGTTAGCAACAAGATTTTGTGTTGTCAAATTACATATTATAACTAAGCTAGCGACTTGCCTGTCAAAAAATGACAGCAATAAGATTGTAAGGCAGGTAATGGTGCTTGGTTCAGAGATTCATTTTGTTGGTGTTCCAAGATGCTTCGGAGCTCATTGCGAGTATCGCGCTGAACGCCTTCGGCGCTCATTGCAAGGCTGTTGGTTGTTTATGTGCTATGAGCATTGTTTTTTTTTTGCTTATGAAATAATTAATAAATAATACATGAATATACTTTACCTATTTTGAAGTAATATATGCAGGAAGCATTGTGCAGAAGAGCTGGCAACCTGTTTTGATGTTGCTGCAGCATACAATGTGTGTTTTCAGTGTTGTGGAGCTGCTGTGTAAGTGTCAGCAATGTGTGCAGTGTGTAGTGTAAATAGTGTGCGTGCGCAAGGAAAATCCGTTAGGGTAGCTGTGTACTTCTGGATTGTGTACGTTAGTGTTGTAAAATGGCGCCTAATGTGTGGTACGTGGCTGTGGCTGATTTGACGCGGGTTTCTAGCGGTAAGGTCATATTTTGCGAGGTTGTAATGTTTGTAATGTTCCTCGTATTTGTTTCTCGTAAGTCCGTAAATTTTGCGAGATCCGCAGTTGCTGGCAAGGAGCGCCTTTGGCGCTCCATGCCAGCAACTGAGGCCATCGCTTTGCGAGGGCTGCAGGCTCGTTACGTGAGCCCGCAGCATTAGCAACAACCCGCATGCTCACAACTATATATGTGATGGAAAAAATTAGATGAAGTGGCCTCATAGGAAAGATTAACATAATCATTAGAAAGCAGGTTACTACATTATGACAAGATATGGGTTTGCTTGGATATATAGAGTTATACAATAACAAAAAATGACAGCTTTAGACAAATTAAGAAATTATATGAGTTGAAAATTTTATTTTATGTTCAGTTGTTTAGCTTTATAGGCATATTTAAGTTTCCTGGATTGTGAATGCATATGACAAAGGAGAATCAGTTTATGGAAACATTTTTTTGCATAAAAAACCTCCTAGATAAACATTAATAAACTTACTCCACAGCTTGCAGATTTCTTCAGTTTTCCAGAAGCTGTTTTTGAAAAGGAGTACCCCAGAAAATCCCTACTAAATTATCCAAAAAGTCATAATTTGCAGAGTCAGCTACAACACTGTAGGAATGTCTGAGGATTCAGTCTGTGCCGCAAAACATCATGGGATGTGTAGTTTTGTTCATACAAGGAAGCAGCTCAAGCAAGTGCTGCTATGGATTGCTGCATTGGCTGTGGTTGGCTTGAATTTTAGTACAGAGTTAAAACATTTACTTGGATGCAGCGTTTCTATTGGTTAGTACAGGGAGCCTATGCAAGCAGCTCTGTGGGGGTGGAGAACATTTTTTTTTTAATGAAATAAATCTGTATGTGTATAGAATGAATTAATGTAATGTGTGTTAAAAACAGGAAACTTAGATATACCTTTAATAAAGAAAAATAAAAAAGGATGTGAAGTATTATATAACTAGCGACTTGCCCGTCAAAACTGAAGGGGCAATAAAACTGTAAAGCAGGTAATGCTGTTTGCCACAGACAGAAAGTGGTTTGGTCGTCTGAGATCCTTCGGCGCTCATTGCGAGCCTCTCGGCTGGTGTATTTTTTGTTAAGAGAGGCGCTTTTGCGCTCCTTGTAAGGTCCGCGTTGATCTCCTTTTGGGGTTTCTTGCAAACCTCTCCCCTGGTGTACTTTGTGTCCTATGAGCACCGTTTTTTTTTGTTTGTTTTTTCTGTATATGTATTTTTTCATGATAATTAATTAATGAAATCATAAATTAATATACTTTACCTATTTGTAATTAATATATGCAGCAAGCAATGTGCTGAAGAGCTAACAATCTGTTTTGATGTTCCTGCAGCACAAAATGTAGGATTGCTGTGTTGTTGAGCTGAGGTGTAAGTGTCAGCAATGTGTGCAATGTATAGTGTAAATAGGCTGCGTGCGCGAGGGGAAGCCGTTAATGTAGCTGTGTAGTTCTGCATTCTGTAAGTTAGTGTTGTAAAATGGCGGCGCTTGTGTATGTGGTATTTGGGTGTGGATAATTTTGCGTCCTTGCCAATAGTGTGTTTTGTACCTCGTACGGGTTTCTGTTTTGCGGGTTTAGGGGTTGTGTAGCCTCGTTTTCGTTTGTTTCGGCGGCCATTTTTTCTGTCTCTTAGGGGATTTTCGAGTGTCTAAACTCTGTAAATTGGAATTTGCGTGCAACCTGACTCCCAGATGTCCTGGCTGTCCCCCCTTGAAGTGTAATGTTTTTTTTGGTTTTTTTGCGTATATTTTGTGGGGTTTTTATGTTTTTCGCTCTGCACGGTTTGACTGTTAAGTTCGTATTTTTGCGAGTTCGTAATTTTTTTTTTTCCTAAGTCCCACGGCTCGTATTTTTTTGTGTAAGTCCGTATTTAGTCATTGCGTGTTATAGTTTTTTTTTCAAAGCCCTGCTTCTGTGGCTGTTTGTAACCGCGAGTGAGGCGCCGTAGAGCCTCCACCTTTGCAAATGCGGACCCTCGCAAACTTCTGCTCATTGCAGCCGACGTTGGAGCCTCCACTTTCCGCAAATGCAGCCCCTCGCTTCGCGAAGGCCTGAATTTGCGGCCCTAACTGCGTCCCTAGTTCTTGCGAGCTCACAAAGCGTGACGACAACTATTATATGTGGTGTAAAATGGGATCTTTCCTGTTGGGTAGCCGCTGCTACTCTCACTATCAAATTTCTGACAGAAATGTAAACAAATAGAAGAGCAACAGCTGAACTAATATAATAACCGAACCCCTAACCCTAAAATCTAACTGTAACCCTAACCGTAATCCCCGTCTGTAAACTGTTTGTATAATATATGTTTTTTTTTTTCTTTTATACTAGTTATATACAGGGAGTGCAGAATTATTAGGCAAATGAGTATTTTGACCACATCATCCTCTTTATGCATGTTGTCTTACTCCAAGCTGTATAGGCTCGAAAGCCTACTACCAATTAAGCATATTAGGTGATGTGCATCTCTGTAATGAGAAGGGGTGTGGTCTAATGACATCAACACCCTATATCAGGTGTGCATAATTATTAGGCAACTTCCTTTCCTTTGGGAAAATGGGTCAAAAGAAGGACTTGACAGGCTCAGAAAAGTCAAAAATAGTGAGATATCTTGCAGAGGGATGCAGCACTCTTAAAATTGCAAAGCTTCTGAAGCGTGATCATCGAACAATCAAGCGTTTCATTCAAAATAGTCAACAGGGTCGCAAGAAGCGTGTGGAAAAACCAAGGCGCAAAATAACTGCCCATGAACTGAGAAAAGTCAAGCGTGCAGCTGCCACGATGCCACTTGCCACCATTTTGGCCATATTTCAGAGCTGCAACATCACTGGAGTGCCCAAAAGCACAAGGTGTGCAATACTCAGAGACATGGCCAAGGTAAGAAAGGCTGAAAGACGACCACCACTGAACAAGACACACAAGCTGAAACGTCAAGACTGGGCCAAGAAATATCTCAAGACTGATTTTTCTAAGGTTTTATGGACTGATGAAATGAGAGTGAGTCTTGATGGGCCAGATGGATGGGCCCGTGGCTGGATTGGTAAAGGGCAGAGAGCTCCAGTCCGACTCAGACGCCAGCAAGGTGGAGGTGGAGTACTGGTTTGGGCTGGTATCATCAAAGATGAGCTTGTGGGGCCTTTTCGGGTTGAGGATGGAGTCAAGCTCAACTCCCAGTCCTACTGCCAGTTCCTGGAAGACACCTTCTTCAAGCAGTGGTACAGGAAGAAGTCTGCATCCTTCAAGAAAAACATGATTTCCATGCAGGACAATGCTCCATCACACGCGTCCAAGTACTCCACAGCGTGGCTGGCAAGAAAGGGTATAAAAGAAGAAAATCTAATGTAATGGCCTCCTTGTTCACCTGATCTGAACCCCATTGAGAACCTGTGGTCCATCATCAAATGTGAGATTTACAAGGAGGGAAAACAGTACACCTCTCTGAACAGTGTCTGGGAGGCTGTGGTTGCTGCTGCACGCAATGTTGATGGTGAACAGATCAAAACACTGACAGAATCCATGGATGGCAGGCTTTTGAGTGTCCTTGCAAAGAAAGGTGGCTATATTGGTCACTGATTTGTTTTTGTTTTGTTTTTGAATGTCAGAAATGTATATTTGTGAATGTTGAAATGTTATATTGGTTTCACTGGTAAAAATAAATAATTGAAATGGGTATATATTTGTTTTTTGTTAAGTTGCCTAATAATTATGCACAGTAATAGTCACCTGCACACACAGATATCCCCCTAAAATAGCTCAAACTAAAAACAAACTAAAAACTACTTCCAAAAATATTCAGCTTTGATATTAATGAGTTTTTTGGGTTCATTGAGAACATGGTTGTTGTTCAATAATAAAATTAATCCTTTAAAAATACAACTTGCCTAATAATTCTGCACTCCCTGTATGTTAAGAAACCTGCTCTTTTAAATGCATCTAAGGGAAATAGTGAATTGTGTGTCCCTTTAACACCAAATTTACTGGATGGCAGAGCAGAGATTGTACTGTACAACACAACATAGGAACCATCACATAGTCTCACATGCTTATTTTCTCTCTAAACCACCTGAGTGATGTATAGTTTTGTGGACAGTTTTCTCGGTGTCTCTTCGTGGAAATGTGACTAACAAGATGAGAGGCACTTCCCAAGCACGGCTTCAAAGGTATATCTAAGTGTCCCTGTTTTTAACGTTCTCTAATCTAACAAATGCTGCTTATATCAGACACAAGAACTACATTGAGTAATTCTGGATCTATCCCGTTGTGAATGCACAGGAAATCACCAGCACTGACGCCTGCAAGCTTTCAGGGAAGGCCTATAATTATTCCCCCCTCCGACGTGGCACAACTTGGGGTCCTTTCCCTCTTCCCCATCGCAAAATCTGACAGCGGCGGTTCTGACTGACATATATATCGCTGTCGATTTTAGCACATAAGGCGAGCCGACAGAAGAGGCCTTGAGCTACGAGAGGTACGCCCGAGGCCATGGGGGGGCGAGTGCCCGCGCCTAACATAGCGATGGCCTTGCTGTCGATTCAGCACCGTCGAGTTGCGCCACATCGGAGGGGAAAATAGTTATTTGCCTTCTCTGGAACTTGATGGTGCCTGAAAACTCACAGCGCCCTCTGGCGGATGGCGCCTGTAACTACAGCGGTCAGTGCTGCAGAAGAAATGCGCAGGCAAAGAGGGATAGATCCCAACTTGGCAGCGCTGAACCGACAGCAAAGCCATCGCTATGTTCAGCTCAGGCACACGGACCTCAAGCACGCCTCTCATAGCTCAAGGCCTTGTCTGTCGGCGCGCCTTATATGCAAAGTGCAACAGTATTCCGAAAATCTCTGCACCATCTAGCGGTTGGGGGCGGCACTGCTGCTGCAAATCTTTTGCATAGGGGAAGAGGGAAAGGACTGTAATTCTATACACATACAGATTTATTTTTATTTAAAAATAAAATGTTCCACACCCCCAGAGCTGCTTACATAGGCACAGTGTACTTACCAATAGACACACTGTGCCTAAACAGCAGCACAATGCAGAGATCTACAAAACAATATCTGACACATCCCATGATTCCTTTCTGCACAAACTGCCATCACAGATTGATCCAATGTATTAGCTGCCTGTGATTGGCCAAAATTATTAATTTGTTACTAATTTAGCAGAGATATCCAGGGGTTTCAAAATCAACTGCTTGCAAACGCAAGAGATAAAGCAAACTTTACTGTGAGTATAATGTTTATTTTGGTATATATTCACGCAAAAGATTGTTTCCATGCACTACTATCAGATGTACTCATAATCCAGGAAATGTACATATGCCTTTCACTATTCATTGATTTCCTTCCCTGTATACCCCCCCCCCCCCCCCCATATATATAATGTAGTTACATAACGTAGCGCTCGTGTCACCCCCACGTGCCTGTCCACACTGTGCTGCTATATCTTACCTCAGACCTAGTGCTCCAGTGCCGCACAGCATGCTGGGATGCCCAGCTCAGTACCACTGTGACGTATTCCTTCAGAAAGCCATATCTTGTCACACAGATCAAATATATAAAACATGTACACAAGATGCTATTACAATAAAGCAGGGAAACTGAGATGCGCTGTATAGCGTCTTATCTAATAATGAAGCGCGAAGGGGTTTAGTGCCCAGATTCACGTTATGATTGTATAAACATGGCGGCTGTTGGTTGAAACAGCGCATTTACGCATACAAGAACTGTTCCCGACTATACAAAAAATGAATTTCATGCAAATATAATGGCTTTATCAAGATGGCGTTCTCTCAGCTATGGGTGTACCATGATGGCGACTGACGTTATCTGTGTTTGCGTCATGATTCTGATTGTAACAAAATCATTTCTTATGTTTATCCACTTCGGAGATGGTGTACAAAGATGGCCGCCAACTTCCGGTCCCGGAAGCGGAAGTACCGGCTGGAGTAGAGGAGTGCTGTTTCTCGTGTACTCTCCCGGTGTCAGTTCTTACACTCAGGTTATTGGTTGTCTCGGATGATGAAGGAGCTGGGGGACGATGGGAGACGCAGGAAGCGGCGATCACACAGCCCGGAACCGGTCAGGATAAAACAGGAGAGGCTGAGTCCTGTCAGGCCGCACCGACCCCGGCTGAGCCGAAGCCCCGGGAGCAGCGCGGGGGACTCCCCAGTACAACAAGCTAAGGGTCGGAGGAGAAGCAGGTACAGAATCGAAATATAAATAAGTGTAGGGGCAGGCTGACCATGTTATTGTTTAGTCGTTCAGCCGTGTCCGACTCTCCGTGACTCTGATCCTCAGCATGCTAGGCAGTTATCTCTGGGTGTGCTTGTTAATACGATTTTCATGGCAATAAACTGGGGTGGGTTGTCAACTCCTTCTCCAGTGGTTCTTAGTTTTTGTCTGACCTCCCTGCTATGACCATCTTGGGTGTCCCTACATGGTATACATTGAGGTACGCAAGCCCCTTCACCACCAGAAGTGGATATATATATATATATATATATATATATATATATATATATATATATATATATATATGATCTCCACTGACAAGACCATGACATGAGCTGTATATATAGTCTTATAACTTGTCGCTGCTTACAAGACTGATCATGCTACATGTTGTAGCTGTAACATATTATTGTATACTGCAGATAAAGGTGGGTTTTTACGTATTTTTCTGACTCTGTAACCTCATGGACCGTAAAACACCAGAACCCTACAGATAATGTACTAAACCATATTATTGGTATCCTTTTATTTGTAACGCACCAACATATTCCATAGTGATGTACAGGATTGATTACAAAGAAAAATACAATATTAAAATCTTAGGACCTATCCTATTATGTGAGCGCATTTCTGGAAGCGTGCTGTCGACGACGCGAGCCAAGCACACTGGGTTAAATGGTGACAGTGTTAGGTCCTTGGGGTGTACTACCTATTTTTGACAGCTACATGGGGACGCGAGTGCGGGCTAATCCGTTGGCGCACTTCCAGCGTATTCATAAATGCATACATAAAATAGGATAGATCCAAATCTTATGTACAAGGTGCTTTTGTCCAGCGCATCTTACAAGATTGGAAACTCTCAAACCTACAGTCTAAAGGGAGTGAACAAGACAGGGTCCTGGGCAAGAATGACATACAGATTAGGATGGACTAGGAAGGGAGCGATCATTAGACGAGTTTACAGTCTTACAGGGTGCTTTAAAAAACAACACTTTCTACAAAGACTCTAAGCTCAAAACAGGGCTCTCCATCTTCTACAGTTGAATATGGTATCTTTCCTTGTTCTTATCCCCTGTACAGCTCTACGGAGTATGGTGCGTTACAAATAAAAGTTAATAATAGAGGATAAAAGAGAAGTCTGTTCTGTTGCTTTAAGACAGGTGTAGAGTTTACCTGGGTAGAACATGTGTAAGGTTGGGAGGATGTTTCTGTTTAGTGGGAGAGTGGGACCTTTCCTGTTGATTCCCAGGTGGTACGGCTGACGTTTTAATTATTTTCAGCCAAGATTTTCCTCAGTTTCCTAGCCTTTTCTGTTGGGGTTGGAAATTGACTCCAGTGTTGGCTGCGCCACCTAGTGGCTGCTCTCCAGCACTGCTGATGGCCAACTAATAAGAAAGATCCAGAGAGAGTAGAGATCTGATTGGAAAACATTGTGAAAAAGCGACCAAAGTATTCAGTTTATGATCTTCAGCCAGTGGATTTTCTGTGTCCTAGAACACTATGTTGTGTGTGTGTGTTTGATATATAATCACACACTTTGCTAGATAGCTGCTCTCATTATAGTCTCACCTATATTAGCTTTTATGTAATCAACTTTAGAATAGTTAGACATGGTGACAGTCACATTCTTGGAGTTACACTTCATTTATAATTAAATCTAATCCTGTACATTGTGATGACAACTTTATACCATACCTAGGAGCCAGCCAGACTATTGATGAGCCACAATCCGCTTACCTGTACTCGCACAGAAAAGCTTTTAAGAATATTCATAATTTCACCCTGAAGGACCAGAACTTGCCTTTTTTTTCCACTTTGAATATTTGTTAGATTTGCAGAGTGTTTGTTTATATTGTGTTATTGAAAAACATGTAGTATAAAAAAGTCAGCAAAGAGTCAGAGCTTCCTATCTGAGAATGTACAACATTGAAGTAGGTTTTTCCTATATGCCTGGTCACCCATTCTGAGAGCAGCCTCTTTTAGCTCACTTGTGCCCTTCACAGGGAGAAATATCCTGTAGTATATCAGTCTGGTCTCAGCTTGACAAGTCTGTTTTTTTTTTAAGGTTTGAATGTTTGTTAGGCTTCTAGAGCGCTGATTTATACTGTTGTTGAAAAACTTGTAAGTATAATAATAATTGAATAAAATATATGAGAACATTTTTTTTTTGTTAATCAATCCTTCACTTTTTCTGGTCTATACTATATCATATTCAAAGCTTACACATGAAGACCGATATATCAGAATAGTGTAATTAAATCCTCCTCTATAACACAAGGTTTAGCACCCTGGAGGTACAAAAGCAACGTCCTTATAATGTTTAGCTGAAGAGCTTTAATAGTGTCCCCATTTACTGTCATTGTTCTATAGATTTTTATTTTATATTTCTCATAGGTCACCATCAAAACGAAAAAACAAGTCCTCTACTAGAAGAAGCAAATCTCCCTCCAGAAGTAAAAAGACCAACAGTAACAGCAGGAGTCCACCTCCGGTGGCCATTAAAATTAAGCAGGTAAATTTGAGGGTTTTTTTCTTTCCATCTTTATTGTTATTTCCAAAACACACTCAGTACAAACATATACCATAAAATCTTTAGTAGAAAATATAATCAAACTGTAATAAAAAATAAAAAAAATCAATATAATACAGAATTATTTGGGTAACCCTACTATAATTTAAGAGTTAAAATAAAGTATTTCCTAAATACACTTGTTCATAATTTTCCATGCTGACAAATTATAAGCATTGGTAAAAACAAACAGTGTATATATTTATTTGTCAAATGTTCCTTTTTCGACAATATATTAGCACTGGATATTTGAATGATTCTAGGTCATCCATACTGGTGCTGAAAAGATTTTCTAATACATGTTGTAATATACAGTATATTAGCAGGATTGAAATAGCCATTTGAAAGGTTTATTCTTACTGTGTTTACATAAGATATCAATGGTAGTCAACCTGGTTCCTACCGCCCACAAGTGGGCAATTCAAGCTTTTCTGGTGGGCAGTGGGGTAATTGCTCGGTGGTGTCAATGACGAGTGGCATCACATGCAGGAGACCCGCAGCACCATGCTGGACTGGATGGAGAGCTGGTGAGAAGGCCCAGATAACTAGTAAGTACAGGGTGATACATATGATTTGTGTAACCAGAAATGAGTTGCATCGGTGGGCAGTAAGGACATTTTACAGGGAAAAGTGGGTGGTAGGTATTAAAAGGTTGATGACCCCCTGAGATTATTTAAACTACGGATACGCAGTTGTTATGGCAAAAGTGGTAACATGAAGGGCATTAATTGTAGGTTTCTGCAGCACGTACTATATGGGAAAACACAACCACATCATGAGTAGCAAGGCTTTCAAAAATAAGAAAGAATGAATAAGTATTTTCATCACAAAACAGAACAGGATATGTTGTCCACATTATTTTGGTTGATCTCAGGCAGATAGTTGTTTTTTTTTTCTATTGATTGTCATAGGGTAATTCACTTCGTTCTGTATTGTAAAGATCTAATCTTATTCTAATTTTTACTAGGTGAATCTGCCCTTTCTTTATACCTGTATAATCAAGTGTAAGAGGAAACATTTTGAATAGAAATAATAGTAAAGAAATCGTAAGTAATATACAATTTTTCTTAAATATGATCCAAGCAATGGATAAGCCTAGTTCTATTCACAACTACTGTAAGAAAGTTCTGACCTAATTCTGTTTTAAACTATTTAGAACAGGGGTGTCCAAGTTCGGTCCTGGGGGCCGCACACTTGCCTTGATTTGTGGATTACCTTTCTGTGCGCAGGTAAGTCAATCAGCATGACAGAAGTAGCAATAGTCTCACCTGGGTGCAGCAGGGATATCCTCAAATCCAGGCCTGTATGCGGCCCACGGGACCAAACTTGAACACCCCTGATTTAGAACTTATGGCCAATTTAAATAAAAACAGACCTGAGTGATTAAAAACTATTTAAGTACACAATCAAAAATGGTCTTACAAGATCATAAATCTTTATTCTAATATCACTTAAACATATTCAAGCAAGGGACAGAAAAATTAAAGGAACAATACCCTTAAATTCTCATGGAAAACGTGTTTTCCTTTATTATATAGGGTGTTTAAATACTGCTAGACTAAGTCTACATATGACCAAAACAAAGGCCTAAAAAATGAAATATATATTAATATAAAGATGCATTCCATCAGTACCACGCTCTGGTCACACATAAAAGGCAGGGCACAAGCATATACCCACAATGCCATTAAAGATCAATTCTGTCAGGCAGCTCAAGCAAAGTGCCACAAGAATGTGAATGTACCTCTCATCTTATATGTAAGAGCAATGAAAACATATCTGGTATTTACTCACATTACCTAACAAACATGATGACGAGCTTCAAGGGCAGAGGCTAAGGCATGGTCCAAATGTGGCATCAACCAACGCAGGCATAAGCTTTACCTGTGGGAGGTGGCTTCATGTGGAGGGGTGTTACACATAGGCTCAGTCTATTTTTTTATTTATTTTTTTGCCAAAACCTTTTTGTCTTTTTTAATGTTTAAATACCCTATATAAAAAGAGGAGAAACATATTTTCCATGAGCATTCAAGGGTATAGTTTTTTTTTTTATTCACCCCCTTTTTTTTTCTTTCCCTTGCTTGAACATATTTAATTGATATTAGAATAAAGATTTCTGATTTTATCAGACCATTATTTTTTCTTTATTAATGGGTCTCATTCTGTTTAACCATAATTAGGATGTAACCGAGCACTACATTATTCACGTTATGGAAGTCTGGAGACATCTATACGGTCTACACCCTGACAATAGAAAGAAAATATTTTCCCCTAAAGATGGTTTTTACATTGTTGCAAAAGTGGATTGTACAGGGATTTCATTTTCCCGTTGCAGCTTTCATTTTGTTATGCAGCTAGTTTTTAAAATCCTTTCTTTTAAATTACTAACACATTTTTAAGCTTAAGGGATACTGAGGCCACACATTTTCTATACATGTTAAAAATTGAATCTTATGCTTATAATTATTCTGTATAGTGTTTTTTTTTGTACTGATATTTCATAAATTAATTTTATATATCATCAGTGCTGCTATCAATATAGTGTCTATAATAGGCTGTTATCACATCTACAGGAAAAAGAGGAGCACTCAAGTAGGCCACATTATGATGAAAGACAACCCAGGGAACGATGGGAAGAGGAGCACCATAGGCGTGATAGGCACCGGGACCAAGCAGGCAGAGGCCGATACAACCACCAGCGGCATAGAAACAGAGACCGGGAGGAAGAGCACCTGAGGGACCAAGAAGCAGAACGGGAAGTCCACAATAATCGAAGGAGAGAGAGACGTCAACGCGAGGAGCAGGAAAGAGAGCCAGAGAACCAAGAGACCAGTAATCCTGATGACGAAGAACCAGGCAATAAAGAGAAGCCCAACTTTGAACTGTCAGGCGCTCTGTTGGAAGACACCAATACTTTCAGAGGTGTTGTAATTAAGTATAGTGAGCCTGCAGAAGCACGCGTTCCAAAGAAACGCTGGCGTCTCTACCCTTTCAAGAATGATGAGGCGCTTCCTGTTATGTACATTCACAGGCAGAGCGCTTACCTGCTTGGAAGGATGAGACGGATTGCAGATATACCCATAGATCATCCATCTTGTTCTAAGCAACACGCTGTCCTACAGTATAGGTAAGAATCTCTCCCAATCGCCACCAGTGACCGTGGACACTAATGTAGCATGGGAATTCAGAAATGCATTGGACAAATGTTGGGACTACCTGATATATTAATTTAATATATTACATAGAGCAGGACTCCACACAAAAAACAAGTGTCAGTTAGGAGCCAGTCAACATTCCTACCAATCTGCAACCCAACATCATTTAAATAGTGAAACCTTTGTAATCTCATTTGCATGTGTGTAAGATATGTATAGTTTCATAAGTTGTTGTAATTTATCAAAGCTTTGTTGTCAGGGCTGAGGTGCAGAAAGTGGAATACTGTCATTTGCATGTTAAATCTATGCAAATATTATCTCAGAAATATATTTAAAAAAACTGCACACAAAGATCCACCATACTTCTGATTTCCTAATTTTACTCTAAACTTGGGATTGACAAACTTTTGTATATGAAAATTTGAAGCCAGATAGTATAGTGAAGAGCTAACCATAGGAGCCAGTAAATGGAACATACATAGAAATACGGTAGTGGTGCCTTGGTACTCAACCGTTATATGTTCTAAACGGCAGGTTGAGTACCATGGTAACTTTTCCCATAGGGATCAATGTAAATTGAAATAATTAGTTCCAGACCCCAGATCTTTCACATTTTAGTTTGAACTGATGGTGTTGTTTTTGGATACAAAACCTTAATACTAACCAGACATGAATAAAAAAAATAAAAAAACAATAATTACATTAAATAACATAGAAGTTTACTTCACTATAACTTTACTGAGAGGACTTAAGGGCCCAATGGGATGGTGGCGATGTAGAGGAGGAGAGAGGTTATTGCTTGGAACTTTGGTGTGTGTAGGCACAGGCCGCTCTTGTAGGCACAGTACTTTCTTACCTTCTGGCGAGACAGGATGCATGGTGGTGAACATGGCGAGTATCAAGCAAGCGTCAAGTTCTGAGGCATTTTTTTTCTCAGCCAGCCACACAGAGCACCGAAAGGCAAGTTCTGGGGTAGTTGAGTACTGAGGGTCCACTGTATATGTATAATACCTAAACATTTTGGAGACAGCAGTACAATTTTAAGGGCCCTGGCTCCTGAAATTTGTCAAGTCCTGCTCTAAACTAGCAGTTCTTAACTGGTCCTAGGCCTGCTGCTGGCCTCTGCCTTTTTGTTCCTAAGACAATACATCAAAGGGAGAACCTAATGCATTAATCATAGTTATAGAGTGCTGAATGCATCTGCAGTTAAATGCACTCTATTCAGAACCAATGCAAATGTAGTATCACCCAATGTTCTGGATCTCAGAAGTTGAGCTTACTGCTGTGCACTGCTCTCCACCATTGTGACTTTCTAACTGAGCAGTGTTTTTGTGTTTTTTGTTTGTTTGTTTAACTTCTATTTCACAAAAAGAAATGGACGTGTACCATCCTGTTAGCTTTACTGCAGGAACTCCAATTAATGTCCTGTGTCTTTAACAATGAGCCAGTGGTTAACCTTTCTTTTTAGCATTAATCTTTCTTGCTTCTGTCTTTTTATAGAATGGTTCCATTCACTCGAGCCAACGGGACATCAGGGAGGCGAGTGAGACCTTACATCATTGATCTCGGTTCTGGCAATGGTACCTACTTGAATAACCAACGCATTGAACCGCAGAGGTACTATGAACTGAAGGAGAAGGACGTGCTTAAATTTGGCTTCAGTAGCAGGGAATATGTGGTCTTGCATGAGACCTCAGACACATCTGAGGTGGATAAGAAACCGGATGATGATGATGAGGACGAAGATGAGGAAGATGAGGGAGATGGGGGAGATGAGGGAACAGGCAGCTAGCAAGCTGAAACATGACACACGAACTTGTTAAGATGGTGTTTTCTTTGTTTCCATAGACACCACTTGTACATTGCTTTGGAGCAGAGCCGTCTTGCTGGTCAGAGAAGTGAATAACTTGGGTTAATAGCATAAACAGTGACTTTTGTGAAACATTGTCTCAGAACAACTGGTGTTTCTATTTCTTTATCTTTTTTGTATTATTATTTTGTATTATTATTTAGATTGAAATCCCACTTAGGATCAATGATAACGAATAGAAGTGATAGCCATGCCCTTGGCTGAGAAAGTTCAACTTGATCCAGAAACCTCTGTCTTTTTTCTGTGTTTCCACAATTTTATTCCAAGGGTTACAATTTAAAGTTCAATAGAAGGGCATCTGTACAGGAAATCACAAACCCTCACACCTGTCGTATTAAGAGGGTGAATTCTCTGGTATTCATTTGCTGCCTTTATATATACAAATTTTAAGTTAATGACCAACATATTATGGTCTTGAGAATTTTTTAATGGTTTTACAGAATATGGCTGTCATGTCCAACTTGAATTTATATTTTTTGTGTCAAACTTATAAGCTTCACTACCCATGTGGCACATGTTCTAAGTGCTGTGTATGTAACAAACATTTTGGTAAATTTTATATCTTTATCAGGGCTTTATTTTATTTTTTTGCAGAATAAGCAGTGCCATAGCTGTGCTGAAAGACATGAACTGTGCAGTCAAACCTTAATTTCACATCTATAGAAAGATTTTATTTTAAGGGTAAACAATTGATTTGTTATCTGTATATAATTTTTGGAGACCTCCATACATAAAGAGCAGATCTCTGATACATGTTACCACCTTTCATGATTTTGCTGAACATTTTAAAAGGATGGTTCATTATTTGAAGTATCTGTGAATTTCTTTGGTTTCTGCGGGTTGTAAAATAAATCTATTACAAAACCACCTTTACGTATGTCTAACAAATTATTTTCCATGAACTATTCTAGTTTATCCTGCTTTTAGCAATATATGAGTGATGCACAAAATAAAAGTTAAAGGCACTTTATGAAATGCATAGTTTAAAGGGCAATTTTACTCATCTACTGCCTAAAATCATACATATAAGATTGGACCAGAAGCATTATATTGTGTATTCATAATTGGCTTGGTTTACAAAACATTCAACAATGCATATTTTAAGGGTGTTTAAATGCCCTATTAAATCATCTAGTACTTGTTAGGGCATTGTTCATAATAAAATATTTTTATTATTAACCTTTGTAACGCACCAACATATTCTGTAGCGCTGTCCAGGGGTTAAGTACAAGCCAAAACTTTTTTTTTTTTTATCCCATTGCAAAAGAATGGAGGGACCTGGTTTTGAGCTTAAAATCAAACCTACACAGTGCTTTCTCTAAAGCACCAAACATTTTAAAACTCAAACTTTTATATTTATAAAAGCAATATTTAATTAAATTACTTTCAAGTAACCGATTCAGCTGCTGATGTATTGAGGTCAATAGGGGAGGCAGTTCTGGTGGGCTAGAAGTGCTAAATTTGTTAGGCACACAGTTGTATCAATACTATGCTCTTCATTAGCTGGAAATGTTCTGTGTTTTAAAACTGTTTCTCTTTGGACAAGTTCTGCCTGGGAGGCTGCCTATGAATGACCTTTGCCTAACCAGATTGTTCTTAAAGACATTTAGACCTGTCTCTGAGCCATAGCTCTCTTGATGACCTTATAAGAGAGGAGACCAAGAGCAAAATTGGATGTTGATAATCTTATCTTTACAAATTTAACAATTTATTATTGAACATTGTCTTTATAAATAGTTGAATATAAAAGATCTGTGCATATTTTAAACCCTCCAGCTCCCCACAATGTATCCAGAATTAGCATGAATGGTTCTAGCAGATGAGCCTTGCAAATCCACAAAGTACCGTATTTTTAAGATGACCCCTATTTTTTTTTAGCCCAAAATTAAGAAGTAAATATGGGGGCCCCCCACCCGGAGTATTTGTCCAGACACTCGCCCTGAGTAGTCCCCCATCCAGAGCCAGGATGGACCTTGTGTGCTAGACATCCGCTTATGTTCCCCCGGGCAGCGCCACTTGCAGTTTTGCAGCATATTCCGTGTATAAGATGACCCCTATTTTAAACTATGGTATATAGAATTAAGATGGCATAGATTATGATACTTTTCATTGGCCCACAAATTACCCATTTTTGTTCCCATTAGGTACAATTCTGAATTTTGTAAACAAGTTTTAAATTTTAAGATTAACTAAACTAATTAGAAGGCATTATATTGCCAAATTTCACGTTTAGATTAATATGTTGTGATAATTGCACAGCAAATACCACAGTTTGAGCTTTCTGAAATATTTACTGTTTTAATAAATACAATATGAACTACAGTCTTCTAGCGTTGTTGGGGATGGAGTTGAGGATTGTCAAAAAAAAGGGTGTGTTTTGGGTTTGAGGGATTCGTGGTGCTGACAGATTTCTAGATTTGCAGAAAAACATTTAGCATATGGGTTATGTTATCAAACAATTGTAAGCAAAGTAGGATAGTTGTGCTTAGTTATCCATAGTAGCATCTGAAATAGTAGTATTTTTAATTCAGTTTGACTACCAGGCCTATGTTTTTAAGATTCATAAAACTTTTTAAAACTACTCAAGTATCATCTTATCACTTACTCAGTGTTTTAATTGGGTTTTTACTCCTGATTCACAGTAGATAGGTGAGACATTCAGCACGGTGTAAATCCCATTAAAACAAATTAATATTGTCTGTCCAAAAATGGCTCCACAGTAACCTGCATAGACACTCAGGACAATATGAACATTCTTGGAATTAAGGAGAAATATATACAATTTGGTAATAATAGCATATATTAGGTGTTTAAATGTAGAGTTTTCAGGTAAACAAAAATAGAAAGAAAACTAGCAATTTTAAAAATTTGTTGCACTAAAAAAAAAAAAGTGTCTTCCAGTTTGTTCCAGCACAGTTTATTTGTAAATAGCTAGAGAATGTGTGGTATGAGAGAGGATGGATAGAGTGGGATATGAGGGCAATTAGTAGAGTGGTCAGTCTAGTCTAGTCTAAGCGGAGAGGAAAGGCAAGGAAAATGGTTTAAGCAATACCTAGCACATTATATGAAGTTAATGGTGTGCCTAAAATTACTCCTAGATGAGAATCCTAGGAGTTTGTGTGGAGACCTAGAGCCTCATTCAATTGAGTAATTGTAAGTTACAGTAGCCCGTAATGGAGGCCGTAAGTTAATTTGCTATTCAATTGGTGTTTTGTTTTTTTGCAAGCCGCAAACAGGCTTCGTGTTATGGGCTTAAAATCCCTGCAGTTGTTAACCCGGAACTTACAGCCCATCGAAGCCTTTGATCTTTCACGTCTGCAAGACTTAGGATTGCAAATTTTTTCACATCCATTAATGGCAAATGTAGGAGAAAATCCTACAGGTACCAGAGGGGACCCGCAAAGGTGTTAAAGACATGTCCGTAGCACTGTAAATGCAAATTTAAAAAAATCCATACTGCACTGTAAATAATGGGGAAAGCAATGAAAGACATTAGAATTAATTGCACAACAGTCTCAAGCTCGGAAATCCCCAATTAAAAAATAGTTTGTTATAACCCTGAATTGAAACATAAAAATAATCTCGGGAACCAATGAGTTAATACATATCAGGCCACCCAAATGGACTAGAACAGTATCGACATTAATTTTTATTATTATGAGGTTTTGCGAGTCTGATTGCATATCGGACCTCTAAATGCTAATTGATTGACATGTAATCTCCATGTTTTACTGATCTCATTTCTATTGGCGGTTTCTAAATGGGTAGATACGGCCTTGCTTAATTGATCATGTTCCCGCCCTGAACAGCTACGTACAATGGCATGGTTTACAGTTTACTGCTTATGCAGGTAGGTGTTGTTTCTGAGAATGGGATCCAGGGAGGATTGCCAGTATGAGCCACGCTGGGCTAATGTTACCTGCCCTTGGGTGCATTATTAGAAGTAGAATGTGGATGACCTATGTAACTAATACAGGATCAGTGTGGGAAACCTGCATTTCCAGCAGGTCAGTCTGGTTATAACTATTGTGTAAAATCAGTGGTGTCAGACCCATCAGGAACACTGGGGCTGGTAGTCTGATTCAGGCAGGCGATCCAGTGGGCTTCTGCAAAGGTAAAATAGATCTTTTTCTTGGGGCTCGTGTGATCTGTTACCCAGTATCATGTACTTAAAGGGACATGGGATACAACTGTCTGGTTTTTTTTTGTGTGCACTTAACACTGCAAAGCATGTTCACAAGTCCGAACAACAAAAACATTTATGAATACATTAGAAACAAAGGAATATAAATTTAAACATAAGATCAATTGTTTAACTGAAGGTGTAATATATCAAATTGACCGTTTATGTAAATTGAAATACATTGGAAAAACTAGCAGACTGTTCAGACGCTGCATCCTTGAACACATTGATGATGTCCAGAATTATGCAGAAACATCAGTGGCAAAACGTTAAAAACCAACATAACCGTAACCCAAATTGTTTGAAGTTTGTAGGCATTGATCACATTTGGGAACGCACCATGGTCATTGAATTCCTAGCTCAAAGACAGGGCCCTCCTTGCTTTGCTATATGTTAATTTGTATTTATCTTTCTCTGAACTTAACTTAATGTACAGCGCTATGGGATATATCAGTGCGTTATAAATGTACTATCACATATATAGTTGTCAACAGTGCGGGTTGACAAAAGTTGTTGCGAGAGCCGCTGTTGCTGGCAAGAAGCGCCAAAGGCGCTCCTTGCCAGCAACCGCGGACTTTAAGGCCGCAAATGCGGACCCTTGCAAAGCGGAGGTGGAGGCTTCCACCGCGACTGCAACATTTACGGTCTTAGCATCCGCAAATACGAGCCGCTCCACTTACAAACAAAAATATTACGACCTCTCAAAAATACGACATTAGCGGCCGAAACCCGTGCACCCGAAAACAGTGAAGCATGGTGGCAGCATCATGCTTTGGGGCTGTTTTTCTTCAGCTGGAACTGGAGCCTTAGTTAAGATAGAGGCAATTATGAACATTTCCAAATACAAGTCAATATTGGCACAAACCCTTCAGGCTTCTGCTAGAAAGCTGAACATGAAGAGGAACTTCATCTTTCAGCATGAGAACGACCCAAAGCATACATCCATTCAACAAAGGAATGGCTTCACCAGAAGAAGATTAAAGTTTTGGAATGGCCCAGCCAGAGCCCAGACCTGAATCCGATTGAAAATCTGTGGGGTGATCTGAAGAGGGCTGTGCACAGGAGATGCCCTCGCAATCTGACAGATTTGGAGTGTTTTTGCAAAGAAGAGTGGGCAAATCTTGCCAAGTCAAAATGTGCCATGCTGATAGACTCATACCCAAAAGACTTAGAGCTGTAATAAAATCAAAAAGGTGCTTCAACAAAGTATTAGTTTAAGGGTGTGCATACTTATGCAACCATATTATTTTATTTTTATATTTTTTCTTCCCTCTTCCTAAAAGATTTCAGTTTGTTTTTCAATTGAGTTGTACAGTTTATAGGTCACATTAAAGGTGGAAAAAGTTCTAAAATGATTTATCTTTGTCTAATTTTTTTACAGCACAGAAACCTGACATTTTTTACAGGGGTGTGTAGACTTTTTATATCCACTGTACATATATAGGAAACTATGTAAATATAACCAATATAGAATTAACAACAACTGTAAAAGTAGAAACAGAAGAGGTAAAAATTAAAGATTTTACAGTATAGGAATAAATAATGAAAAGAGCAAAAATTATTTATAGACAGTCTAAATGACAATCATAATAAAAGAAATAATACAATGTGAAGTAAATATAGAATAAACATAGTGAATAAGAACAAAAGTAGACAGCATTTGTATATATATATATATATATAAAAAAAGATATATTTTTACAATAATGAGTAATAAACAACCATAATATAAAAAAGGTTAAATATAAAAAAACTAATTCAAGACAGCTAATAGTAATGATCAAATATATTCCACTAAATAGTTGTATATATGCATAGGATTCATAAAGCTTTTAAAACATATCAGGCTATAAATAGTTAATGGCAATCATCAACAAAAGTGCAAAAAATGGGGCAGAATAGCAGCAGCGCATCACCCCTGATGAGCGTGACCTAACAGTCACGTGAAACCCGCGTAGGGTGCTAACTGTGACGTCACCAACAGGCGACACGCCGGCTCTGGAAGCATACAGCAGCATAAAAATGCTGAACCTACTAAACATAAAATAGAGAATCTAACAAAGAAATCGTTATTCATTGAGAGATATTGCAAGTAGTGGAAGCATTAGAAAGCTTCCACAAGGTAATAGGAACAAAGAAACATACATTTGTAAACATATACTTGTTATAAATAGAAAGATACAAGGAGTGACAGCATTAGATTGCCTCCAAGCAGCACTACATTACAAAAGGAAACAAAGATCCTACAGGAAATAAGGCATTTGAAATCAAACAAGAGGGTAAAAGTAGTGGAAGCTTTAAAACGGTTTCCATGAGGTATAAGTGCATAACAGTATTAGCAAGTTTCTCTGAAATAAAAAAAAAATATTTTATACAGAACAAACAACTAAGAAATTATACAGATTTCAAGGAATGGAAGTGCATTGAGAGAAATGGTTATGCAGGTACAAGACTTATAACTATAGACAGAAAATATAAATGAGAACACTTTGACAAAAAAAGTAGAAAAAAAGTGTCAGTATAGGATATATAGCGTCATTATGGCATCCAAGAAACAAAAGACAAATTATATGTATATATATATATATTAGCAAATTGCCTGTCAAAAATGACAGGAATAAAATGTTAGGGCTGGCATGGCTGTTTGTCACCTTGTGTCTCCTTTTCCCCCTCCTGTCCCTCCCTTGTGTCTCCTTTTCCGCCTCCTCTCCCTCTCTTGTGTTTTTTTTCCAACCTCTCCTGTACCTCCTTACCCCATCCCTCTTTCCCTCTCCTGTGTCACCTTTCTCCCCATCTCCCTCCCCTGTGTCTCATTTACCCCCTCTCTCCCTCTCCTGTTCCTCCCTTCCCCCGTGTCTCCTTCCCCCCTTTTTATTTACTTTCTCCCTCTCCCTGTGTCACCTCCCCCCCCTCCCTCCCTTGTGTCTCCGCTCCCCCTCCCCCTGGGGCAGAGGGGGAGAAGAGAGAGAGGCAGAGGGGGATGAGAGAGGCTTAAGTCTCACGGGCCTCGTGGTTGCGGCCTGTAACGGCGGGAGAGGGGGAGATGAGAGAGAGGCACCGCTGGCGCTCAGTGCAGCCTAAGTCCCGCAGGCTCGCTGCCAAAGACTCGTCTCGCTTCGTGAGGCTTGCAGTTGCGGCCCTATGGGCTGCAAAGCGTTAACAACATCGTAAGCGTTACTAAAAGCACCGCAGATCCACAACTATTATAGTGATAAAGAAAAGAGAAATTGGCATACAAAAGAAGTAGTAGTTATAATGCACAGTTGTTAGGTGGAGGTGTATCAAAATTGTCTTGGAAAAAAAAAATTAAGAAATAAAATACAAAAAGTAAAAAGCACAAAACACAAGTATTGGATCACTTTATTGTAACACCACAAAAAGCACATGTACAGTATATGACATAAAAAAGGAAAACAGTTCAATAAAATACTAAAGCACACAAATATAAGAAAATCTACAACTTCAATTGGAGGCCAATAAAACAAAGTAACACTAAGAGAAGATATACATGTTGCTCTATAACAATGAAGTCAATGTCCAGAATTCATATTTGTATGTATACATTTATAAAAAATATAATGGTATTCAAAAGATTACATGAAGGATGTTGATATAGTGGAGGGGACATAAGACAATAACATTATGGTCTAGACATTCTTCAGCCAGGTCTTAGGAATGACGAGATCAGAGTACAGTATACAAGTATTGCTTCTATCATGTGTTGGAGCTCAATGGGGTCGTCACTAACCTTGTCCTGACTTTTTGAGTCCCACAATTAATATATCCACACCATGTTCACAATAAATAGATAATATACCTGTATTTGAAGTTGACCTTTCCTTGCTATTCTTTCATTGAGCACAGCAGAATCATTTAGCATGAAACTAACTCATGAGTGCTAAGCCAGAGAGATCCAGAAATCCCATAATGTTGGTGGCTCTTGCAGAAAAAAATAATAATTCAAAACTGCGTAGTATGTCTTGTTTTACAAAACATTGTTCCACCCTAAAGCCCCATTTCCCACTTTTCTAGTCTGCCCTATACCTGTGCCCCCTTCTACATACATTTCCCAATTTTGCTCCTTCTGTTCCCCCTTCTTTTTCCCAGTCATGTGTTCCCAAACTTCCCTTTACCACATCTTTGAATGTGTCCCATTTGTTGTGGTGAAGGGGCTTGTGAACTTCAATGAAGCTGTGAGCTATACCATGTAGGGTCACACAAGATGGGCAGGTCATAGCAGAGAGGTCAGGCAAATCCACTGAAGAAGAAACTGTCAACCCACTCCAGAATGTTGACAAGGAAAACGTATGGATAGCCACAACCAGACACAGAATGTGCCTGGCATGCTGCGGTCCATAGGATCACGGAGAGTTGGACACGAATGAACGACTAACTAAGCACTGCTCTAAGGCATCTTTCACAACATAGCCTTGGGATAGGGGACATTGAATGTAACCGTGAAAACCTCTTTATTGTTATTTATAAATACCAAGTATGAAATGGTATTGGAATAAAGAGTGAAGCCTTTGTGTGCACATTTGCATGTCCCTGCCCAGGTTCCCAGAATGCAGTGGAATAACTTTATTTCTCAGTATTCTCAACAGGAAACCAGTTTTTTAGACATTCAAATGTGAACACAAATGTACTATTTATTTACTTTGTAAACCAGTCCGAGAACAACACCGGGTCCTCGGATTCAAAAAGGGATGAAGAGAGGCACACTATTTTAACACACGACTAGCATTAGTCACAATTTTAGACAGATTATCTAGGAACCTATGTGCAGCTAAAATGTACTTAAAGGTATATGCAAGTGAGCTGGGTTATGAATGCATCTGATAGAGGAAAATTAATAGTGTATGAAAAAAATGCACAAAAAATTACCAAAATAAACATTTAAATATTTTTCTTATATATTGTATCTTTTTGGCCTGGGGATTGAGCTGGCAGTTTTCCTTTAGATTTCTGTAATACCCAGAACAAGGTCTGTGTCCCTTCATTCACTGATTTTTTTATCTACATAACATCCCAGGTAAGACTTCCCCCAGCCCCAGGCATTTACTACATCACCACCCCCACCCCAGTGATGTGATGTCTTCCAGTCCCAGTGTATTGCCCCTGTGATCTCTCTCAGCGCCAGTGAATTGCCCCATTACCTCTCCAGTCACAGTTAATTGCCCCATTACCTCTCCCAACTCCAGTGAATTGCCCCATTACCTCCCCCAGCATCAGTGATTTGCCCCTGAGATGTCTCCCAGCCCCAGTAAATTGCATGCATGCACTCACTCACACAGAGACACATGCACAGAAAACCCTGCAGGTCATTGCAGGACCATAAATCAAACATAAATGCTCATTCACCTAGACAAATTAGAATAGGAAGAAGAAGCTGAAATGTTTGCTTTCAATACAATTATAATTTGTCAGAATTTATCAAGGAGAGGGTTTATATCTAAAGAACAACCGTGTAACCGCTCAAGCATTTTTACATGAATGTCGATTTATGGTCCTTTAAGGACCCAGTGTAGTAGTCATCTATGCTGGCTGCATACAACATTGCTGATTGGCTGCTAAGCTGAGCATACTCACATGGAGAGGGTACACTTTCAGAAAATCGAACCCTGAGAAGCCTAACTCAATCCTGGTGGTGTGAACATCACCTGCAACAGTTTTTTTAATGCAAAGCTAAAAAAACATGCAAATAGATGTAATCATACACTACTAATTCCCCTCTATCAGATGTATTCATAACCCAGCTCACTTGCATATACCTTTAATCCAAATTAACAAATAGCTTTATGACCAATTGGTGTGACACGTGTAGTATCACTCTGTTCAAAATGTTCTGGATCTCAAGTTGCTCGATTCTGTTGTTTATCATTTTGTGCCAACCTTTTTGTACTGGACATTACCCTTCTGAGCTGTGGCATCCAGATCAGTCAGATGATTGTGTGACCAGCTATGTTTATAATTAAAATAATGAATTTTTTTTTATAGGGATACAGAGTCAGTTGAGACATTTAATTCAGCTGTTATAAGAATATTTATATGGCATACATCTAGTAACATACCGCTCCAAAAACAGAAATACATGCCCCAAAATTGGGGTGGCATTAAGTGTACAGCATGGTTAATGTCTCTGTTTTATATGTCTTTGCCATTTCTGTGAACATATCAGGGGACAAAACATAAACAGAGACTGAGGACTAAGAGCACTATTCCCTGAAAAAAGGTCTTCTTTCCCTGTTGTGAGGGGTTAGACTAGTGAGCAAGACACATGACGTGGGTGCAATTTGGTTGTGCAATGACACCTGTGCAAAGCAGTCACTTATGCCATTTTAAGACCAAGTTAAATACACAAAATAGAGTCTCTGTGAGTCTGTTTTCCATATAAATATGCAATGGCAGAATAAACAAGATGGCTGATTTGCTATCAAGGCAGGAATATCAAAATGGCTGCGCCCCTAATTAAAAATAGATAGCTTAAATCATGAGTAATTGATGTTATCCAATTACTTTAATAATGTAGTTATACAAGAAATATGGTATACAGTAGAATATTGATTAAAATTAAAAAAAATTCTCACCTGTTAGCGTCTTGCCACGTGTGATGGAATTCTGAAAGTACACCTGCAGCCTTTACCTGTGATCGACATCCCTTTTCAGGATTTTTCCATTGATATTCCTTGCTAAACCCAATAGATCAGGAAATCGATACTTCCTCACCTTGGTAGACTACAATACCCCAAGACGATTATAGCCTTTGTAGATCAAGAGAAAAAAACTGCTTCCCCATCTTTGCTTACAGAGAGGTGCTGCAAGAATCGACTGGGTTCTCCCCAATCAAGTTCTTTTACAGTCACAAGGTCAGGGGCCCACTGGATTTGCTGAGGGAATTCTTGGAGGGACAGTACCAGTACAACAAGGTTTAGAAAGATGACTGAAACCATGTGTTATGACCCCAGATTTGGGGAACCGCGTGCACCCCAATTTCCTCTCTCTGGGTCATGACATTTTGTGTTCAAGATCTCAGCATCCCCAGCAATGCTTACGACACAATAACAACACCTGTACTCTTGCTTAGTACAAGTAGACTGACTCTTTATTATTGCTTCAGACACATTTTACAGATATCACAAAACACCATCCCCCAGTTCTATAGCCAAACCCGCATCTCCAGTTACTAGATCTGATTTTACAGAGGCCCATAAACTAACCTCCCCCTTTATGGCTAACTGAGGCCAGGGAGGATACACGCCTGGCCGCTCTCAGTAGTCATATATCCACATAAATTCCTGTAGATACGTAACCCGTTTGTCCCAAACGTGACTGAATTAACTGTATATTATATAAGCATATCCTAGGGCCTTCCTGAACATGACAATATCTCCATCCCTTTCCCTAGTGTACCACAGGAAGTCAATCCTTTCTGGATTACTTTCTAGGTACATTGATCACACTTGCGTGGGTGCGGGGGGTTGCAAGTACCCAACATGCCATATAGCTTCCCAAATACCAGCAGGGAGAATATTTGGGGAATAGCCTTCAAGGCTCAATTGCCACAGTCTCCCCCTGGCCACCTGGCCATGGCACTTGCCCACTCCCTGCCCATCCAATGGGGAAAACAACCTTCTTTCGCAGCTCCAGGGCAGACAACGCAGTGGGGGTAGATGATGAGCCACATCCTGGGGTACAGTCTTTTCCAATCCATGACAACAGTCAGCCCCATGTGTGTAGCAGCCTGGTGTAGTCTTGGGCCAGCATCATCCTCTCCAACCAAGCCAGGACAAGCAGCTTGCTTGTTCCATCTAAAACAGTCCATGGGCCTATGGGACCAACAGAGGGCATAATTTCCTCTGATCAATGTTTGAGTCCCAGTGCGTCCTTTGCGCCATCTAGTTTATCAGGTCCAAAAAGTCCCAGGGTGGTACCCAGTCCAGGTGACAGTTCCCAAGGTGTCATGGCTAGCCCACCTCCCAAAAGCCAGGCCCAGTGCCCTCCTCTTCCCAATGGGAAACTCTCCCCTTGGGAGCCCAATAAAATAATACCTCCAAGGAGGAACATATCTGTCGTAACCTGAACCCCACATCCATTATGGTGTCCTTGACTGGAGTCTTCCCTTCCTTGAATGACATCTGTATTTGGGCATCACATCCTCCCTGCTCAGCTCCCAACGTCTGGGCATAGGGCTCACCTCCATAGGGGTCTTTGGTCACTGGGTCCACTGCTCTCTCCTACTATCCCTATGATCCCTATCTCACATCTAAGCTGCAGATAGTGTATTTGCAAAGCTAAGAACCCCAATAGGGAAAGCATGCAGACTTCTTTGGCTCCCTCAGAATCACACTCGCTCACAATTTGATAATAGGCTCTTTTTCCAAACTTAAAAGGCGGCACTTATTATTTTAATTATTGTATGACTTTTTTGAAATACAGTTCAATACATTTGGTATATATTGAAGCTGTTATTTTCAGCACACTATGTGTGTTTAACTGGTGTGTATTCTGTAATACTCCATTGATTTGGGTCACTGTGGCCACAGTGTATCAGATTTACAACTGGATGGTTTGTTCATAGAATTTCTGAGCTTTATTATTACTGGAATACTTGTTACACTGTTTCTGCCATTTTTAGCTACATAGTAGCAATATAAAGTGGCAATACACAAAAGAGGTCTTAAAAGACTTTACTTAATTTTTGGGGCTATAAGAGTCAGTGAGGTGGTTCCTCAGATTTATTTTAAAATAATGTATATTTTATGTGAATAATTAAAAGTTTAGTTTTACTTGAAGTGAGCCAATTATAGACATCCTGTATTGTTGTCTAGATTAAGCACACACATCACATTACACACATACATACACATTGTCACGGACCCCTTTTTCTCGGCCTGGGTGTTGGCCCATTAAGCCACCATAAAAGCACAGACTGCTTGGCTCCAGCAGTGGATTATCTTCAAAAACACATCCATTGTATTATAATCTGTTTTGTCTCATTGTTTGCCAGATAAGATTATTATATCTCTGTTGCCAGACAGCGAGAAACAGCGTTTTGTATAGTGGAGGTTGCCTTTTTGTTCACAACAGGATGCCAGACTATCAAATCCCATGTGGAGTTAATCCTGTCCGTTTGTCAGCCACTCCCTGTCATTGTTGTGTGGTATACACCCCCTGTTTCTAACCACATATATATTGCTACTTTTCAAAAATAAAACAGTTCACTTCTGGAGACATATAGAAATCGTGTGACTTTTATTATGTTCCTGGTGGCTGCGATGCTGAACCTATCTCCACCCTTCAAGTAACCTGTTCGGATCACTACCACAGGAAGGTTACGGAGACTCCTGGAAGTGCTGATTCCCTTATGGAGAGACCCTGACTGATACAAAAGCTAGATATCAGGGTGCTGGTGCCGAGATTTCCAAGAACCCAATGCTCCTTGTGGGTAGTTAACCTGTAGTCTATAGCAAGTCGCTCTGGGCAGTAATTGCCCCTATTACTGGATCAGTACACACATCACACATACACACACCACATACAAACCCACATTACAGACACACATACATTACACACACATCACAGACACTCAATTATATACACACATTAATCACACAAACATACACATCCATCACACATATCCCATAAACACACACACACATACATATCACATACATCCATACACACATACAAAACACACACACATCCCATACATACACATCACACAAACATCACATATACATACACACACACATTGCATATGTACACACACCTCATATATACACACACATCACACACCATTTACATGTATTTAGTTTACTGGAGGGCAGCTAGGCAGAATCACTATAATAGTTGTGGACCAAGAACGTTGGTCACGTTTGGGGCGGGGCTGCAACTGCGAGCCTCGCAAAGTGAGGCGAGCAGTTGAGACACGCGACTGCAAGGTCTGCGGGACTTAGGCTGCAATGAGCGGCGCTGATTGTGAGGCCCGCCGCAGTTAGGATGCAATAAACACAGCACAGGGGGAAAGCCAGGGTGCCTGTGAGTTAGGTTGCAAGTTAATTTGAAGCATATTTGGTGTTTTTTCATGATCGAAAATCGTCTAAGCGTGAAAAAAATGGCGGCCAAAAAAACCTAACAGGATGAAAACGACGATGAAGGCAGTAACACTTAACGCAAGCCAGTAACACTTAACCCAAGCCAGCAACATTTAACACAAGGCACTGACACTAATCGCTTGACCCGTAAACTACACTGGGGGGAGTCTCGCAATGAGCACCAAAGGTGCTCACTCACAAGGCCTTTAAAGTATACAGGGGGGAGAGGCTTGCAATAAGCCGAAGGCACTCATTGCATGCCACATGATGAGCACCAAAGGCGCTCAGCGAGGGGCTCGCAATGAGCGGCGAAGGTGCTCAGAGGGGCAAAATACTCACTGTGTGTGGCGAACAGCATTGCCAGGTTGACAGTTTCATTGCCGTCATTTTTGATGGGCAATTTCCTAGTATAAAATTACATTTCTCTTGGACTCCCAGGATCAGGTTCCTGAAGATCATTCTCCTTATGGGCCGAAGCATCAATGCTGCAGGAAATGGGAGGGCTGGGGAGGAGCAGGTCATTGAACCTTTCATTTTGCCATGTGGGAGTCCTTGGGAGTACTCGTTTCCAAAAAGGATGGCACTTCCTGGTTCTGCATGGGCTACCATAAAATAAATGATCATATGGTCACTGATGGATACCTTATTCCTAGAGTGGTAGAACTATTAGATCAGTTAGGAGAGGCTACTTTTTTGACTACTCTGGATTTGTCCATGGTTTATTGGCCAATCCCGCTGGCTGAATCAGCTACGGAAATGTCTGCTTTTGTTAGTCCGTTTGGCTTATACCAGTGTATAACTACACTCTTTTTGAATGAAAAAATGCTCCAGATACTCCTCTAATAATGGTTGATAGGATATTCAATGTTATCAAGATCTTCCCTGTGCATACCAAGAAGACATAGCCATTTATTGTACCACCTGGAAGGAGCATTTAAACTGGCATTAAATGCCAGTTTACCCAAGCTGAAGTGGAGTACCTAGGCCACTGGGTGGGAGATGGTAAGGTACGCCAAGAGCCAACTAAGGTTGAGGCCATTGACAGCTAGCCCACTTCCCAGACTAAAAAGCATGTGATGGCTTTATTGGTACAACAGGTTATTACAGAAAATGTGTTCCCACCTATAATATTCTTGAGAATCCACTGACCAACATCACCAGAAAAGGAATGCACCATTTGATCGAGTGGATGCCAGCCTGCAAACACTTTTTCTTTGCTCTAAAAATGGCCCTCACTTCTCATTTTGTCTTGACTGCTACAGATTACAGCTATCCCTTTATTGTCCAAACTAACACTTCTACATGTGGCATTGGTGCTGTCCTCAGCCAAATCAACATACATGGTGAGGAACATCCAATTGCCTACCTCATTAGCAAGCTGCTACCTCAGGAAATGATCTATACAACTATCGAGACCGCAACCTTACTTACAGTGAGGGAAAAAAGTATTTGATCCCCTGCTGATTTTGAACGTTTGTCCACAGACAATGAAATTATCAGTCTATAGTTTTAATGGTCGGTGTATTTTATCAAAAACAAAAGATCCTCTCCAAGTCATTAAGGTTTCCAGGCTGATGTTTGGCAACTTGAACCTTCAGCTCCCTCCACAGATTTTCTGTGGGATTAAGGTGTGGAGACTGGCTAGGCCACTCCAGGACCTTAATGTGCTTCTTCTTGAGCCACTCCTTTGATGTCTTGGCTGTGTGTTTTGGGTCATTGTCATACTGGAATACCCATCCACGAACCATTTTCAATGCCCTGGCTAAGGGAAGGAGGTTCTCTCACCCAAGATTTGATGGTACATAGCCCGTCCATCGTCCCTTTAATGCCGTGCAGTTGTCCTGTCCCTTTAGCAGAAAAACACCCTCAAAGCATAATTTTTCCATCTCCATGTTTGACAGTGGGGATGGTGTTCTAGGGGTCATAGGCATTCTTCCTCCCCCTTTCAAACACAGCTACTTGAGTTGATGCCAAAAAGCTTGATTTTGGTCTCATCTGACCGCAACACTTTCACCCAGTTCTCCTCTGAATCATTCAGATGTTCATTGGCAAGCTTCAGACGGGCCTGTACATGTGCTTTCTTGAGCAGGCGGAACTTGCGGGCGCTGCAGGATTTCAGTCCTTCACGGCGTAGTGTGCTACCAATTGTTTTCTTTGTGACTATGGTCCCAGCTGCCTTGAGATCATTAACAAGATCCTCCTGTGTTGTTCTGGGCTGATTCCTCACTGTTCTCATTATCATTGAAACTCCACGAGGTGAGATCTTGCATGGAGCATCAGACTGAGGGAGACTGACAGTTATTTTGTGTTTCTTCCATTTGCAAATAATCGCACCAACTGTTGTCACCTTCTCACCAAGCTGCTTGGTGATGGTCTTGTAGCCCATTCCAGCCTTGTGTAGGTTTACAATCTTGTCCCTGACATCCTTGGACAGCTCTTTGGTCTTGGCCATGGTGCGAAATTTGGAATCTGATTGATTGATTGCTTCTGTGGACAGGTGTCTTTTATACAGGTAACGAGCTGAGATTAGGAGCACTCCCTTTAAGAGAGTGCTCCTAATCTCAGCTTGTTACCTATATAAAAGACACCTGGAAGCCAGAAATCTTGCTGAATGATAGGGGATCCAATACTTATTTCACTCATAGACCTGCAAATCAATTTATAATTTTTTTGACATGCGTTTTTCTGGAAAAAAATGTTTTGTTATTCTGTCTCTCACTGTTAAAATACACCTACCATCACAATTATAGACTGATCATTTCTTTGTCAGTGGACAAACGTTCAAAATCAGATCAAATACGTTTTTCCCTCACTGTATATGGACAGGAATCTACCATGATCACTGCAATCGGCTGTGTTTCTCCATCAAGTACTGTTAGGGCAGAGCCCATCAGAACTCTGATGGACTATGCAGACAGGAGGACCAGTAAGGGGACAAGCCAAGATGGCCTTGTCCAAGAAGAAGGGCAATGCCCCCTGCTACCCCAGGCATTCTGTCGCCAGGTGAATGTGTAACTCAGGTTGTCATGTTTTCTTATCCCACCTTAAGCTAATCATTAGGTACTATCCCAAGGGAGGGACATTTTCTCCCAGTTGCCAATAGTTTAGACATAAGTGGCTGTGTGTTGAGTTATTTTGAGGGGACAGCAAATTTACACTGTTATACAGGCTGTACACCTACTACTTTACATTGTAGCCGAGTGTCATTTCTCCAGTGTTATCAAAAAAAATTTCAGGGGTGTACTCACTTTTGTGAGATACTGTATATATAAAAACACAAAGTAAAACAAGTATTTATTTATATATATACGTACAGTAGAAACTCAATTAACCAGAACTCAAGTAACCAGAAAAAAATGAATTCTATACTGTACTAAATAAATATTAAATTTTACAAGGCTCAACAAGGAGCCAGGTTATTATGCCACAAACTGCTTACAGGCATCTAGATTGCATCCACTGTATGTCTCTGCAATTCAGTTTTACCTGGAAGCAGACAGTCATTAGTGACAGAGCCAGGGCAGTGTTGGCATTACATTCCCCAGGTTCGACACTGCACCATCCAGCCAAAACTATCTATGTGTAAGTGAGGAGTGAAAGCTGCTGTTGCTAGAACAGCCCTCACTGACAAATATACTGAGCAGAGCATCCTATGTGCAGCTAATCTAGACCTCTTTTAATTGTAACTCTCAAGCCACCAGAAACTACATTTATTCAGCATCTACCATTCCCTGTGGGTACCGGATAACTAAGAGTCTACTGTATACATGTATCTACCTATATATATATATATATATATATATATATATATATATATATATACATATTTGATTTCAGATTTTACCTATATCATTTTTAATACCAAGTTAATAATGCCAATATATATATATATATATATATATATATATATATATATATATATATATATACAGTGGATATAAAAAGTCTACACACTACTGTTAAAATGTCAGGTTTCTGTGCTGTAAAAAAATGAGACAAAAAGATAAATCATTTCAGAACTTTTTCCACCTTTAATGTGACCTATAAACTGCATAAGTATGCACACCCTTAAACTAATAATTTGTTGAAGCACCTTTTGATGTTATTACAGCACTCAGTCTTTTTGGGTATGTGTCTATCAGCATGGCACATTTTGACTTGGCAAGATCTGCCCACTCTTCTTTGCAAAAACACTCCAAATCTGTCAGAATCAGTCTGTAAATCAGTGCAGTGTTTTCTGTCCTGTTGCAGTAATCAGTGATACAGGTGAGAGTGGGTGTGGCTTGGCCTGTGTAAGTTATATCTGTGTGCATTTGTGTGAGTTTCTGTTTGAAACAATTCTGTAAATCGGTGCAGTGTTTTCTTCCTGTGGGCTGTAATCCGGGTCCAGGTGAGAGTGGGTGTGGCTTGGCCTGTGTGAGTTATATCTGTGTGCATTTTGTCGTGTTCTGCTGTATCAGCTCTGTAAATCAGTGCAGTGTTTTCTGTCCTGTTGCTGTAATCAGTGTGCAGGTGAGAGTGTGTGTTGCTTGATCTGTGTAAGTTATATCTGTGTGCATTTGTTTGAGGTTCTGTTTGAATCAGCTCTGTAAATCAGTGCAGTGTTTTCTGTCCTGTGTGCTGTAATAAGTGTGCACGTGAGAGTGGGTGTGGCTTGGCCTGTGTGAGTTATATCTGTGTGCATTTTGTTGTGTTCTGCTGAATCAGTTCTGTGAGGCAGGGCAGTGTTTTCGGTCCTGTGCTCATTTATCATTGTACAGGCGAGTAGGCGGGGTCTATTTTAACAAGGGAAGAGCGAGCTTGGGAGCTTGCAATCATTTCTAGTGTAAGTGTAGTTAGTGTGTAGGAGATTGAATAAGAGGAGGAAACCCAAAGGAAAGGGGTATTATAAGAAAAAACAGAAAACAAACGTATATCTATTTTTTTCTGTTTTGTTTGGGTTAAGGTGTAGAAAAGCAATCTTTATACAAATACATTGATTTGTTTTCTCACTGTATTTTTGTAACTGATAATCATGAGTCAGTCCAGTGGCAACCTCACTCAGTGTACATCCTGCCAAATGTATGCACTACTGGAACAGATGATCCAGGGTCCATACCTCTGTGACAGGTGTAAGCAGGTTGCCTCTCTGGAAGCTCAAATTGAAGATCTGGAAAGGAGAATTGCAGCACTTAGTGATACTGCTCCACTGGAAAGAGAGGTGGTGCTCACGGACACCAACAGATTTGCCAGATTGAGTGAAACTGTTGGGGATGTCCATTCAGGAATGGCAATGCCAGATAGAGCTGTTCCCTCTAACAGCCGGCAGAACAATTCTACTGGAGGAGAGGGAGGGCAGAATAGGCAGAGCAACAGACATGTTTTGGTGGTAGGGGACTCTATTATTAGGAAGGTAGACAGGGTAATTTGTCACCCAGATCCCAGCAATCGAACAGTTTGCTGTCTCCCTGGTGCTCGTGTTCGGCATGTTGTGGATCGGGTGGATAAATTATTGGGAGGGGCTGGTAATGAACCAGCGGTCTTGGTACACATTGGTACCAATGACAAAGTTAGTAGAAGATGGAGCGTCATAAAGAATGATTTTAGAGAAGTAGGGAATAAGCTTAAAGCAAGGACCTCCAAGGTAGTATTTTCTGAGATACTACCAGTGCCACGTGCTAGCCCAGGGAATGCTGAAGTAAGTTTATGCGTGGCTAAAAAAGTGGTGCAGTGCAGAGGGTTTTGGGTTTTTAGAGCACTGGGCTGACTTCTCACTTGAGTACAATCTCTATAGCAGGGATGGATTGCACCTTAATGATGAGGGAGCTTTTGTGCTAGGGGATAGGATGGTAGAACGGCTGAGGGAGTTTTTAAACTTGTAGGTGGGGGGAGGGATTATATAGAATTGGGGTAAATAGGGTATAGAGGGAAAAGGATGAATTAATTACCCATGGGGGAGGAGAAGGGGGGAGGGTTACAATAGACAGTAGGGAGGTATTAATAGGGGCCTCAATTACAGTGGCAAGCACTTCACAATGGCAGAGCCATAGCAACATAAAGTGTATGCTTGTTAATGCAAGAAGTTTGCCTGGGAAAATGGACGAGCTAGAAATATTAGCAGTACAAGAAAAATGGGGATTAATAGGCATTACTGAAACATGGTGGGATGAATCTCATGACTGGACTGTTAATCTGGATGGTTATAACCTATTTAGGAAAGATAGGGGAAATTGTAAAAGAGGAGGAGGGATCTGTCTGTATGTTAAGCCTGAATTTAAGCCTATAGTCGGAGAAGATATTTATGCTGGCACTAACGGCATCATTGAATGTTTATGGGTTGAGCTAAATAGTGGAGGAGCTAATTCTAAACGCATATTGGTGGGAGTATGCTATAAACCCCCAAATATAGCTGAAAGTGAGGAAATACAATTATTGTTACAGATTGGTAATGCAGCTAAGCATGGGCAAGTTCTAATAATGGGAGACTTTAATTACCCTGAAATAAACTGGATAAATGAGACCAGCAGCTCAGCTAAGCGGAGCAGGTTCTTGAGTACACTCAGGGATCATTATCTGGCCCAGGTAATACAAGAACCTACTAGAAATGGGGCCATCTTGGATTTAGTCATCACAAGTAATATTGATATAATATCAAATGTTAAAATAGGGGAACCTCTGGGGAACAGTGATCACAACACAGTATCATTTGAGATTGAATACAAAAAACAGAGGCCAACAAAAACTTTTAATTTTAAAAGGGCTAACTTTAATGGGCTACGGGCAGCAATGCTACATATACAGTAGACTGGGACAAAGAACTTACAGGGAAAAATACAGAAAATAAATGGACAACATTCAAATCCATACTATATAAACATACTCATCATCATGTACCATGTGGAAATAAAATGAATAGGAGTAAATCATATCCCATGTGGCTTAACAATGACTTAAAGATCATGACGAGGAAAAAGAAACATGCATTTAAATTATACAAGAAAGAGGGAACAGAGGCATGTTTATGTGACTATAAGGAAATCAACAAGGCTTGCAAAAGGGCTATTAGACTGGCTAAAATAGAAAATGAGAAGTCAGTTCCAATGGAAAGTAAGACTAACCCTAAAATATTTTTTAAATATATTAATGGGAAGAAGGTGAGGAAGGAAGCTATATGAACATTACAATGTGACACAGGCCATCTGATAATTAGTGACCAGGAAAAGGCAGATGAGCTAAATAGGTTCTTTTCTTCGGTATACACAAGGGAGGTACCAGTGGTTGGGACACTGCAACATAATGGGGCTACACTACCATCACTAAATAATTGGTTAACGCAGGAAGAAATCCAAAAGAGGTTGGAAAAAAGAAATGTTAATAAAGCCCCAGGTCCTAATGGAATACATCCAAGGGTACTGAGGGAACTGGGTTCTGTAATAGCCAAACCATTATATCTTACCTTTAAAGACTCACTCACTACAGGGTCTCCACCCGATGACTGGAGAAACGCATAGGTGATACCTATATTTAAGAAGGGAACTAGAGCAAATCATAGACCAGTGAGCCTCACATCTGTAGTTGGGAAGCTTTTAGAAGGGTTAATAAGGGACAGAATACAAGAATATGTCTATTTGAACAAGATCATAGGTAGCAGTCAACACGGATTTATGAAGGATAGGTTGTGTCAGATAAATCTAATTAGTTTCTATGAGGAGGTTAGTAGGAACTTGGATCAGGCAACTCAGTGGATGTAGTCTTTTTAGATTTTTCAAAGGCATTTGATACAGTGCCACATGGAAGACTAGTGAGCAAACTAAGGGATACAGGAATTGCAGTAAATATCTGCTCATGGATCGAGAGCTGGCTAAAAGACAGGAAGCAAAGGGTTGTTGTGAATGGAACATACTCCTATTGGTCTAATGTGATAAGTGGGGTTCTTCAAGGTTCAGTATTAGGTCCTCTCCTTTTTAACATATTTATTATTGACATAGAAGTAGGACTCGAAAGTAGTGTCTCCATTTTTGCTGATGACACTAAGTTGTGCAAGGTAATAAATTCAGATAATGATGTACTTTCCCTACAAAGGGATTTGCATAAATAAGAGAAATGGGCGGCTAAATCGCAGATGAGATTTAATACAAATAAGTGCAAGGTTATGCATTTTGGAAGGAAAAATATCAATGCAATTTATAATCTTAATGGAGCAAATCTAGGGGTATCAGATATTGAAAGGGATTTGGGAGTACTAGTGTACAACCACCTAGGTAGCAGTGCTCAATGCCAAGCAGCAGCTGCAAAGGCAAGTAAAATATTAGCATGTATTAAGGTATTCTATAACGGTATAGAAGCAAAGGAGGCAAATATAATTCTACCACTATACAAATCCCTAGTACGCCCTCATTTGGAATATGGAGTACAATTTTGGGCACCACTTCATAAAAAGGACATTTTAGAGCTGGAAAAAATACAGAGAAGGGCTACAAAACTAATAAGGGGAATGGAGGGGCTAAGTTATGAAGAAAGACTAAACAAACGAAACTTATTTTCGCTAGAAAAAAAGGCGGCTACGAGGGGATATGATTACCTTATTTAAATACATCCAGGGTCAATATAAGGCTTTGTCAAGTGAACTTTTTGTAGCAAGAGATTTTCAACTGACAAGAGGACTCCCTTTAAGGTTAGAGGAAAAAAGATTTCACCTTAAACAAAGAAAAGGGTTCTTCACTGTTAGGGTGGTTAAACTGTGGAATTCTCTACTAAAGGAGGTGGTAACAGCAAATTCGATAGACAACTTCAAAAAGGGGTTAGATATATTTTTGAATAAAGAGGGCATTCAAGGCTATCCCAGATAACTAGCGAAGGAATATTGATCCAGGGAGAAATTTGATCGCCAGTTTCTGGGGTCAGGAAGGAATTTTGCTTTTTTTTTCCCCTTATGAGACAATTGGCAAAGTTTCAATGTTTTTTTTTTTTTCTGTTTGCCTTCCTCTGGATCAATTAACAATTAATAATAAATAGTCCACATATTAAAAAGAGCAATAGAGATCGAAAAAGGTTGAACTTGATGGATTAACTCTTTATTCATCCTCCAATACTATTAATAATTATTTAACAACAAATTTATTAATAACTAATCCACGTATTGCAGATTAGAGGAGATCTAAACAGGTTGAACTTGATAGACTGAAAGTCTTTTTTCAACCTTAATTACTATGTAACTAAAGATTGCGAGGGCATCTCCTGTGCACAGCCCTCTTCAGATCACCCCACAGATTTTCAATCGGAGTCAGGTCTGGGCTCTGGCTGGGCCATTCCAAAACTTTAATCTTCTTCTGGTGAAGCCATTCCTTTGTTGATTTGGATGTATGCTTTGGGTCGTTGTCATGCTGAAAGATGAAGTTCCTCTTCATGTTCAGCTTTCTAGCAGAAGCCTGAAGGGTTTGTGCCAATATTGACTTGTATTTGGAAATGTTCATAATTCCCTCTATCTTAACTAAGGCTCCAGTTCCAGCTGAAGAAAAACAGCCCCAAAGCATGATGCTGCCACCATGCTTCACTGTGGGTATGGTGTTCTTTTGGTGATGGGCAGTGTTGTTTTTGAGCCAAAAATATCTTTTGGAATTATGGCCAAAAAGTTCAACCTTGGTTTCATCAGACCATAACACCTTTTCCCACATGCTTTTGGGAGACTTCAGATGTGTTTTTGCAAAATGTAGCCTGGCTTGGATGATTTTTTTTTCATAAGAAAAGGCTTTCGTCTTGCCACTCCCCCATAGCCCAGACATATGAAGAATACGGGAGATTGTTGTCACATGTACCACACAGCCAGTACTTGCCAGATATTCCTGCAGCTCCTTTAATGTTGCTGTAGGCCTCTTTGTAGCCTCCCAGACCAGTTTTCTTCTCGTCTTTTCATCAATTTTGGAGGGAGCTCCAGTTCTTGGTAATGTCACTGTTGTGCCATATTTTCTCCACTTGATGATGACTGTCTTCACTGCGTTCCATGGTATATCTAATGCCTTGGAAATTATTTTGTACCCTTTTCCTGACCGATACCTTTTAACAATGAGATCCCTCTGATGCTTTGGAAGCTCTCTGTGGATTATGGCTTTTGCTGTGGGATGCGACTAAGAAAAGTTCAGGAAAGACCAACTAGAGCAGCTGAACTTTATTTGGGATTAATCAGAGGCACTTTAAATGATGGTAGGTGTATGCTGACTCCTATTTAAAATGATTTGGAATGTGATTGCTTAATTCTGAACACAGCTACATCCCCAGTTATAAGAGGGTGTGCAGACTTATGCAACCACATTATTTTTCTTTTTTTTTTTTCTTTCCTCCACCTAAAAGATTTCTATTTTACACTCTGAACGGTTTGCCCTCGCGCACACAGCCTTCTTCTAATGCACAGTTGGTATAGTACATTAATTCATTAAGTAAATAATTAATTGATTATTATTTACAAAAATAGAGACATATGTAGCTGTCTTTTTCATGAGCGCAGAGGCTGCTCAGAGGAGCAAAAGTATATTAATTTATTAATTCATATTAATATATTAACTCACTGTACTAAAAAAAATGTATATTTTACACTGTACTTATATATCTGTCTTTGCGATTAGGCGATTTTCAATTGTGAAAAAACGGCAAATATGCCTCAAATTAACTTGCAACTTGACTCACTGTGCTGTGTGTGAGTGTTTAAATTAATTTGAGGCATATTTGTTTTGTTTTTTTAGGTCTTTCAATTGAGTTGTACATAAAAGGTGGAAAAAGTTCTGAAATGATTTATCTTTGTCTCATTTTTTTACAGCACAGAAACCTGACATTTTAACAGGGGTGTGTAGACTTTTTTATATCCACTGTATGTATATATATATATATATATATATATATATATATATATATATATATATATATACCCTTCTGGATCGCTTGTCATGGTGAAAGGGCTTGTATATCTCAGTAAAGCTGTGAGCTATACCATACAGAGCCACAAAGAATGGGTAGGTCATAGGTCCTAACAGAGAGGACAGGCAAATTGTGGTCCACTGGAGAAGGAACTGGCAACCCAATCCAGTAACTTTACTAAGATCACCTTGTGGACAAGCACACCAGGAGACATAATGATATGGCACCTGAAGATACAGAGGGCAAGTATGAGTAGCACCAGATCTAAATAAGTGGCTGGGCAAAAGCCAAAAGGACATCAACCTGCTGATGTGTTTTGAGGGGAAAGGGAAGACTGCTGCTGCAAAGAACAATTCAGCATATGAACCTGGAATGTTAGAACTATGGATCAAGGCAAACTTGACATGGTCACCATGAAATGACAAGATAAAACATTGATATCCTGGGAATTAGTGAACTCAAATGGACTGAAATGGGACATTTCACATCAGACAACCACTAGATCTTCAACTGTGGTCAAGAATCCTTTAGACGTATTGGAGTAGCCTTCATAGTCAATTAAAGGGTGGTCAAAGTAGTGCCCGTTTACAACCCAATAAATTATTTAAATTCAAATTCAAGGCAAGCCATTTAATGTCACAGTGATCCAAGTCTATGATCCAATCATGGATGCTGAAAAGCCTGAAGTACTATGAAGATATTCAACAGGTCATAGATATAACACCAAGAAAATATGTTAGTCTCATCATAGAGGACTGGAAAGCTAAAGGAGGGAACCAAAATATACCTGAAATAACTGGCAAGCTTGGCCTTGGACTACAAAATGAAGCAGGTCATATTATGAGAAGACAGGATTCCCTAGTGGAGACTCTGATGCTGGGAAAGATTAAAGAAGGCAGAGGCGGAGATGGATAGATGTTGTCATTGAAGCAATGAACATGAGATATGGGGCAGTAGCTGACGGTCCATAGGGTCACGAAGAGTTGAACATGACTAAACAACTATATATATATATATATATATATATATATATATATATATATATATATATATATACACACACACATACACAGGGGAGGGAGAGGAGGGGGGAAGAGACACTGGAGAGTGAGAGGAGGGGGAAGAGACAGGGGAGTGAGAGGAGTGGGAAGAGACACAGGGAAGGGAGAAGAGGGGGGAAGATACAGAGGGGAGGGAAATGGGGGAAAAGGCACGAGGGAGGGGGAAATAGACACAGGGGAGAGGGTTAGAGACACGAGAGGGAGAGGGGAGTAAAATTACGGGGGGGAAGGAGACACAAGGGAGGGAGAGGAGGGGGGAAATGAGACACAAGGTAGGAAGTAGACAGGGGAAGAGACTCGCAATGAGCACCAAAGGCGCTCATTGTGAGGCCTGTGATGATCGCTCATCGCGAAGCCAGTAAAGTAGAGGGGGAGAGGCTCCCATTGTGTGGCAGCATTGCCAGGCTTCACTTTTTATTGCCGTCATTTTTGACGGGCAAGTCGCTAGTATATATATATATATAAATATATATATATATAGTTGTGCTCAAAAGTGTGCATACCTTGGCAGAAATTGTGAAATTTCGGCATTTATTTTGTAAATATAACTGATTATACATAAAAAAATATTTTATTGAAGGATAGTGATTATATGAAGAGAAATGGGCGGCTAAATCTCAGATGAGATTTAATACAAATAAGTGCAAGGTTATGCATTTTGGAAGAAAAAATATCAATGCAATTTATAATCTTAATGGAGCAAATCTAGGGGTATCAGATATTGAAAGGCATTTGGGAGTACTAGTGTACAACCACCTAGGTAGCAGTGCTCAATGCCAAGCAGCAGCTGCAAAGGCAAGTAATATATTAGCATGTATTAAGGTATTCTATAACGGTATAGAAGCAAAGGAGGCAAATATAATTCTACCACTATACAAATCCCTAGTACTCCCTCATTTGGAATATGGAGTACAATTTTGGGCACCACTTCATAAAAAGGACATTTTAGAGCTGGAAAAAATACAGAGAAGGGCTACAAAACTAATAAGGGGAATGGAGGGGCTAAGTTATGAAGAAAGACTAACCAAACTAAACTTATTTTCGCTAGAAAAAAAGGCGTGTACGAGGGGATATGATTAACTTATTTAAATACATCCAGGGTCAATATAAGGCTTTGTCAAGTGAACTTTTTGTAGCAAGAGATTTTCAACTGACAAGAGGACACCCTTTAAGGTTAGAGGAAAAAAGATTTCACCTTAAACAAAGAAAAGGGTTCTTCACTGTTAGGGTGGTTAAACTGTGGAATTCTCTACTAAAGGAGGTGGTAACAGCAAATTCGATAGACAACTTCAAAAAGGGGTTAGATATATTTTTGAATAAAGAGGGCATTCAAGGCTATCCCAGATAACTAGCGAAGGAATATTGATCCAGGGAGAAATTTGATCGCCAGTTTCTGGGGTCAGAAAGGAATTTTGCTTTTTTTCCCCTTATGAGACAATTGGCAAAGTTTCAATGTTTTTTTTTTTTCTGTTTGCCTTCCTCTGGATCAATTAACAATTAATAATAAATAGTCCACATATTAAAAAGAGCAATAGAGATCGAAAAGGTTGAACTTGATGGATTAACTCTTTATTCATCCTCCAATACTATTAATAATTATTTAACAACAAATTTATTAATAACTAATCCGCGTATTGCAGATTAGAGGAGATCTAAACAGGTTGAACTTGATAGACTGAAAGTCTTTTTTCAACCTTAATTACTATGTAACTAAAGATTGCGAGGGCATCTCCTGTGCACAGCCCTCTTCAGATCACCCCACAGATTTTCAATCGGAGTCAGGTCTGGGCTCTGGCTGGGCCATTCCAAAACTTTAATCTTCTTCTGGTGAAGCCATTCCTTTGTTGATTTGGATGTATGCTTTGGGTCGTTGTCATGCTGAAAGATGAAGTTCCTCTTCATGTTCAGCTTTCTAGCAGAAGCCTGAAGAGTTTGTGCCAATATTGACTGGTATTTGGAAATGTTCATAATTCCCTCTATCTTAACTAAGGCTCCAGTTCCAGCTGAAGAAAAACAGCCCCAAAGCATGATGCTGCCACAATGCTTCACTGTGGGTATGGTGTTCTTTTGGTGATGGGCAGTGTTGTTTTTGCGCCAAACATATCTTTTGGAATTATGGCCAAAAAGTTCAACCTTGGTTTCATCAGACCATAACACCTTTTCCCACATGCTTTTGGGAGACTTCAGATGTGTTTTTGCAAAATGTAGGCTGGCGTGGATGTTTTTTTTGTTCATAAGAAAAGGCTTTCATCTTGCCACTCTACCCCATAGCCCAGACATATGAAGAATACGGGAGATTGTTGTCACATGTACCACACAGCCAGTACTTGCCAGATATTCCTGCAGCTCCTTTAATGTTGCTGTAGGCCTCTTTGTAGCCTCCCAGACCAGTTTTCTTCTCGTCTTCACTTTTTATTGCCGTCATTTTTGACGGGCAAGTCGCTAGTATATATATATATATATATATAGTTGTGCTCAAAAGTGTGCATACCTTGGCAGAAATTGTGAAATTTTGGCATTTATTTTGTAAATATAACTGATTATACAAAAAAATATTTTATTGAAGGATAGTGATTATATGAAGTCATTTATTATCACATAGTTGTTTGTATCCTTTTTAAATCATAGCAATAAGAGAAATCACCCAAATGGCCCTGATCAAAAGTTTACATAGCCTCAAATGTTTGTCCTTGTTACTGACACACAAGGTGACACACACAGGTTAAAATGGCAATTAAAGGTTAATTTCCCACACCTGTGGCTTTTTAAATTGCAATTAGTGTCTGTGTATAAATCGTCAATGAGTTTGTTGGCTCTCACGTGAATGCACTGGGCAGGCTAGATACTGAGCCATGTGGAGCAGAAAATAACTGTTAAAAGATCTGCGTAACAAGGTAATGGAACTTCATAAAGATGGAAAAGGATATACAAATATATCCAAAGCCTTGAAAATGCCAGTCAGTACTGTTTAATCACTTATTAAGAAGTGTAAAATTTGGGAATCTCTTGATAACAAGCCAAGGTCAGGTAGACCAAGAAAGATGTTAGCCACAACTGCCAGAAGAATTGTTCAAAATACAAAGAAAAACCCACAGGTAACCTCAGGAGAACTACAGGCTGCTCTGGAAAAAGACAGTGTGGTTGTTTCAAGAAGCACAATACGTCGATACTTGAACAAATATGAACTGAATTGTTGAGATGCCAGAAAGGAGCTTTTACTGCGCCAATGCCACAACAAAGCCTAGTTACAATATGCCAGACAACACCTTGAGACGCTTCACAGCTTCTGGCACACTGTAATTTGGAGTGACAAGGTTAAAATAGAGCTTTATGGTTACAACCATAAGCGCTATGTTTGGAGAAGGGTAAACAAGGCCTATAGTGAAAAGAATACCATCCCCACTGTGAAGCATGGTGGTGGCTCACTGAGGTTTTGGGGGTGTATGAGCTCTTAAGGCATGGGGAATCTTGTGAACATTGATGGAAAGATGAATGCAGCATGTTATCAGAAAATATTGGCAGAGAATTTTCATTAATCTGCAGTAAAGGCCCTGATCAAAAGTTTACATACCCTTGAATGTTTGTCCTTGTTGCAGACACACAAGGTGATACACACAGGTTAAAATGGCAATTAAAGGTTAATTTCCCACACCTGTGGCTTTTTAAATTGCAATTAGTGTCTGTGTATATATAGTCAATAAGTTTGTTAGCTCTCACGTGGGCTGTCCACGGGACGCTCTAGGACAGCATTAAGAACTAAGGGTATGTAAACTTTTGATCAGAGCGATTTGGGTGAGTTCTGTTATCATTATGATTTAAAAAGGAGCCAAAAAACCATGTGATAATAAATGTCTTCATATGATCATTATCCTTCAATAAAATTCATTTGTTTTGCATGATCAGCCATATTTTCAAAATAAAAGCCCAAATTTAAAAATGTCTGCCAGGGTGCCAGGGTATGCAAACCTTTGAGCACATCTGTATATCTGAGCACATCTGTGTTTAGGTTCATTGTCATGCTGAAAAGTCCAAGAGCATCCCATGTGCAGCCTTTCGTGCAGAAGAGTGCAAATTGTCTGCCAGTATTTTCTGATAACATGCTGCACTCATCTGCCTGATGAGCTCTGCCCTAACAGTATTCGATGGAGAAAGTGTGCGCCTGTAGGGCCAGACTCCAGCATAGCAGCCTTTCATTGTCTCCAGCCACCCGTTCCATTCAACACAGCCAATTGCAGTCAGTGATCATGGTAGATTCCTGTCCATATACAGTGAGGGAAAAACGTATTTGATCCCCTGCTGATTTTGAACATTTGTCCACTGACAAAGAAATGATCAGTCTATAATTTTGATGGTAGGTGTATTTTAACAGTGCGAGACAGAATAAGAAAAAAAAATCCCGAAAAACGCATGTCAGAACATTTATAAATTGATTTCCACAAGATTCTCTGTGCCTTTAGAGCTCCCACCCCCCAAAAAAAACACCAGTGAGCCACCACCATTCTTCACAGTGGTGATGGTATTCTTTTCACTATAGGCCTTGTTGACCCCTCTATTTTGGTCTCGTCACTCCAAATTACAGTGTGACAGAAGCTGTGAGGCATATCAAGGTGGTGTCAGGCATATCGTAATCTGGCTTTTTTTGTGGTATTGGCTCAGTAAAGGCTTCTTTCTGGTAACTTGGCCGAGCAGCTAATTTTTGTGCAGGTATCTTCGTATTGTGTTCCTTGAAACAACCACGCCATCTTTTTCCAGAGCAGCCTGTATTTCTCCTGAGATTACCTGTGATATATATCGCTATCATTGGTACAGCATTTGTATATTTATATCTGGTTATGTTATAATAATTTTTCAATTTAGTGTAGTAGTTTTGCACATTAAATATATTCTTAAATAGATGTAGAGGATATTTTTCTCTATTTTTCAAAATAAATGCTGACATTTAAAAATGTCTGCCAGGGTGCCAGGGTATGCAAACTTTTGAGCACATCTGTATAATATATATATATATATATATATATATATATATATATATATGTACACACGCATATTTATATTCACACACCCCTAAGGTCAATACTTTGTAGAGCCACTTTTTGCGGCAATCACAGCTCCAAGTTGCTTTGGATAAGTCTCTATGAGCTTGCCACATCTTACCCATTCCTCCTTGCAAACTGCTCCAGCTCCTTCAAGTTGGATGGTTTGCGCTTGTGAACAGCAATCTTTAAGTCTGACCACAGATTGTCTATGGGATTGAGGTCTGGGCTTTGACTAGGCCATTCCAACAAATTTACATGTTTCCCCTTAAACCACTCAAGTGTTGCTTTAGCAGTGTGTTTGGGGTCATTGTCCTGCTGGAAGGTGGACCTCTGTCCTACTCTCAAATAATACACAGAGTGGTACAGATTTTGCTCAAGAATATCCCTGTATTTAGCACCATCCATCTTTCCCTCAACTCTGACCAGTTTCCAAGTCCCGGCTGATGAAAAATGGGATGGTGTTCTTTGGGTGATGTGATGTGTTTCTGGGTTTGCGCCAGACATATTGTTTTCTTTGATGGCCGAAAAGTTCAATTTTAGTCTAATCAGACCAGAGCACCTTGCTCTATACATTTTGGGAGTCTCCCACATGCCTTTTTCTCAAACTCAAAACCTGACATTTTGTTTTTTGCTGAAAGTAATGGCTTTCTTCTGGCCACTCTGCCATAAAGCCCAACTCTATGGAGCGTACGGCTTATTGTCGTCCTATGTACAGATACTCCAGTCTCTGCTGTGGAACTCTGCAGCTCCTCCAGGGTTACCTTAGGTCTTTGTGCTGCCTCTCTGATTAATACCCTCCTTGCCCGGTCCTTGAGTTTTGGTGGGTGGCCGTCTCCTGGCAGGTTTGCTGTTGTGACATGTTCTTTACATTTGGTTATGAGAGATTTGATGGTGCTCCTGGGGATCATCAAAGATTTGGATATTTTTTTATAACCTAACCCTGACTTGTACTTCTCAACAATATTGTCCTTTACTTGTTTGGAGAGTTCCTTGGTCTTCATGGCAGTGTTTGGTTTGGCCTCTTGTTTAGGTGTTGCAGACTCGGGGGCCTTTCAAAAAAGGTGTGTGTCATGAATCAGCCAGTGGCCATATTGGATTTGGTGTGAACTATGCTGGGGCCATTTTGTGACTGGCAGCGGTGGCCATTTTGGGCTGGGTGGTCTTCCACATGCTGTTGCCATGGGGAGGAACAAAAGGTTTGGGGCCCACTTGTTATGGATATATTGTTGTGTTGTGGTCTAGGGGATAAAGTATTATAAGTTTACCCCTTAGCATATCCCCATCCCTTCCATGTTTAGGCTCATTGTAATGGGTGTCATGTGAGGGAGCTGGTGGGATGTGTTGGTTCTATGTGTGTGAAACATTGTGTGTTGTATTTGTAAATATGAATGTATGGTATTATATTAGTATGTCATTATATTGTAGAGGGGAAGCAATTGAATACAGCCACGCCTCCTTTGTTCCCAAAGGCCTGTTAATCCCATTAGCTAAGTATCCAGCATAGAACTAACAATGGGAAGCTCACAGCTGGAGAGCAGACAGGCAGGCACCCAGAAACAATGGGATGGCCTGAAGGCTTCTCAGCCTTCATAGCATGGGCACAGGAGAGTAAAAGACATGCTTTCCCCTGGAGATTCAGACCCCAAATTAATTAGTTGGCCTCGCCTAGTGGGCGGACCTGGGAGGGGACTATTGGTTCACACACAGTTCCCCTTCATGATTGGCCAGACGTCATTTGGGGCTGGCTAACGGTAGCCACTTCCCCCATTCTTGTGTGATGTGGTTAAATATGCTGTTCTAAAAAAAAACATGGTTCATAATTTTCATCAAGCCTTTGTGTGCAGGTGTATTATTGACCCAAGGGCATATGCTGGCAGAGGAGATCGTTTCTGACTTCCTTCCAGGGTTCCCAGCGCACACTACCTTAAGCTGGGACTTATGCTCTTGCATCCGCAAAGAAGGTCCATTGGTCTGAGTCACCCAAATCTTAGGTCTAAAACCTACAGGAGATAAGAGGACTAGGATCCTCTATACTCCATCATCATTGTAGGTTGTGACAATTGGTGGCAGTGGTGAGAGACTCTACAGAAAGACCAAGAATGGAACAGACGGATATCACCAAAGAAGCAACAAGACGGTTTAAAGCAGCCAGGCACTTATACCCCAGTAAGATGACCGCACAAGAGGTGTCCAACGTACTAGACCAGTATTGCCAGAGGATCTGGCAGGAGCGCAATGGAGCGAGAACTCCAGCTCAGCAAAGACTTGGCTACAGAGAGACACTGCGTCTAGAGAAATGGATGGCGATTCTGAATCTGTGGCAGGACGATGAGCTAATGGGCTGGCTGGAAGTACTAGTAAGAAAAGAGGTTGCCTTGGAGAACCAATATCACATTTTTCACGCCAAAATAGTTGGTGGCCTTGGAGAGGAGTTTGATTTCCGCTTGGAGATAGATTCTGGCCTCCAAGACATTGTGTATGGTGATCCTGAAGGGGGAATAGGAACCTTTAAAAGGCACAACAACTTGTTTGTGGAACGCTGTCGTGGTCTGGGACTGGAACCAATGTCCATGGAGGCTAATTTAATGGTACACCTGATTGAGCAGGAACTGCAGCTGGAGGAGGAGTATTTTGAGTTGTGGGACGAGATCTATGGGGAGACATTTTGCCCATCAAGAGGGGAACAACCCAGTCAAGAGGACTGGTCGCCAGATCTTTACAACACAGATGGTATGTACCGAAGTGATTGTGTGCAAGGGGTCTGGGGAGAACATAGTGATGGAGAATGCGTTCCTTTAAAAAATATAGAGACTGTGTCAGAGCCTAGAAGGGATGGTAAAGTCAGCTTGGGACCAAATCACCAGCTCCAAGAGCCAGAGACCCAGGGGAATGTTCCCTGGGTGGGGTCAGATAACCCATGTTTGTCCCCTGATACCCCAAGAGACTTAATCCCAGAGGAAATGCTAGCAGAGCACAGTTTCTCCAAACAGGTCTCACCTGAGGACTACCTTCCAGCACAAATCCTGGCAGAAACCCCAGTAACTGCTCAACAGGTAGGGCCAGATGAACTAAGTCTGCCCTCAGAAGTTCTAGGCAATGTGTATCGGCCAGAACTGCTAATGGAGCCAGGGGCTCAGGATAGCCACCCAAGAGACTGTGGGGAGGGCTATGTAATGGACTGTGGGGAGGGAAAGGAACTGGTTCTTAGCTACAGGGAACCAGGCCTCACACAGCAAGAGTGCCAGGGGCACCAAGAGAGTGCCAGGGGCACCAAGAGCCCGACAGGGGCAGCAAGATTGTCAGCCTTGGAAAAGGAGCCGTGGGTGCAGTGTGGCACCATAGTAGAGGGTGAACCAAGTGGGGAGATACCCTGGATAACCAATGTCCAGAGGCCCACTGGAACAGACACCGCTCCAAAGGCCCAGTTAAACCTGGAGGACTGGGATAAGGGTACCAAGCAAAAGGCCATAGAAGAAGAGGGTCAGCTGAGGGCCCCAAAGCACAGCCTGGGTGGGAACAGCGTAGTTCTCCAGGCTGCAACACAGACAGACCAAGGGGAAGAAAACCAGGAGGGTCTGTCCAAAGATACAGATTTCCAGGAGCCAGAGCAAACAGAGCATCCAAGTCCGGACTCCATCAGGGACGCTGGAGTCAAGCGCAGACCGGTATGTACTTTACTGCAGTTATTGTGTTATTGGGCTACCAACAATAATGATTTTGCTGAGGGAAGTACTGGACTGCCCCCTTGCAATCCCATAGGCCCAGAGACTGTTTTAGAGACCCCAGCCCAGCTGTGGGGACTGGCTGGAGGGAAAGGGGTTGCTATGGGACAGGGGTTGTTTTATGGGGCTCCCAAAAATACGGTTTTGCCTCAGAAGAATGTATGGGTGCAACCCACTGTGTCCCCAGAGACTTCCATGCTGCTGCCAAAAACAGAGAGATGGGATCCTGGACTGTTTTGGGTGGGGGTGCAGGGCAAGAGCAATTTGCTCTATACAGTGGGAGCAAGGCCAAGGGCTGGGGAAGGTCTTTACTCTGCACCTTGGGACTGTGTGCGCACCGACATGAACTTGCCTAGCATGCAGCAGGCCTGGCCAAACCAGCAGATTCATGACTATCAGCGTAGCTGGGAAAATCTTGGATGTTCTCCGCCCGCTTGGGGAAGGATAATTGTCACAACCTACAATGATGATGGAGTATAGAGGATCCTAGTCCTCTTATCTCCTGTAGGTTTTAGACCTAAGATTTGGGTGACTCAGACCAATGGACCTTCTTTGCGGATGCAAGAGCATAAGTCCCAGCTTAAGGTAGTGTGCGCTGGGAACCCTGGAAGGAAGTCAGAAACGATCTCCTCTGCCAGCATATGCCCTTGGGTCAATAATACACCTGCACACAAAGGCTTGATGAAAATTATGAACCATGTTTTTTTTTAGAACAGCATATTTAACCACATCACACAAGAATGGGGGAAGTGGCTACCGTTAGCCAGCCCCAAATGACGTCTGGCCAATCATGAAGGGGAACTGTGTGTGAACCAATAGTCCCCTCCCAGGTCCGCCCACTAGGCGAGGCCAACTAATTAATTTGGGGTCTGAATCTCCAGGGGAAAGCATGTCTTTTACTCTCCTGTGCCCATGCTATGAAGGCTGAGAAGCCTTCAGGCCATCCCATTGTTTCTGGGTGCCTGCCTGTCTGCTCTCCAGCTGTGAGCTTCCCATTGTTAGTTCTATGCTGGATACTTAGCTAATGAGATTAACAGGCCTTTGGGAACAAAGGAGGCGTGGCTGTATTCAATGGCTTCCCCTCTACAATATAATGACATACTAATATAATACCATACATTCATATTTACAAATACAGCACACAATGTTTCACACACATAGAACCAACACATCCCACCAGCTCCCTCACATGATACCCATTACAATGAGCCTAAACATGGAAGAGATGGGGATATGCTAAGGGGTAAACTTATAATACTTTATCCCCTAGACCACAACACAACAATATATCCATAACAAGTGGGCCCCAAACCTTTTGTTCCTCCCCATGGCAACAGCATGTGGAAGACCACCCAGCCCAAAATGGCCACCGCTGCCAGTCACAAAATGGCCCCAGCATAGTTCACACCAAATCCAATATGGCCACTGGCTGATTCATGACAGTGTGTATATGTAATGACAGATCATGTGACACTTAGATTGCACACAGGTGGACATCCTTTCACTAATTATGTGACTTCTGAAGGTAATTGGTTGCACCAGATATTATTATGGGCGTCATAAAAAATAGTTTTATGTATATATGTTTCTCATTTCACTTCACCAACTTAGACTATTGTGTTCTGATCCATCACATAAAAATTCAGAATAACAAAACATTGAACTTAAGGATGTAATGTAACAAAATAGGTAAAAAGTCAAGGGGGTGAATACTTTTGCAAGACACTGTATATATATATATATATATATATATATATATATATATATATATATATATACATACATATATATATATTGTAACAAGGTACCCTTTGATGGACTGTAAATGGTAGAGACTTCTGGGCTCTTTTTATATATTTTATTGAGTAGTTACAAAAACACAAATTAAATAGCTTATAGTCAGCAAAATAAACATCTACGTAAACGGGCTTACTTATACTCTGGAACACCCTGACTATAACCTGAGCAGCTTTTCTACTACAGGTTAAATTATATTTCATAAAGAAAACAACCAGTCTCTTGTAGTGCCACCTTGTGGCCCGGATACAGATAGTCCCTTACAGTATCCGTAGTCTTGTATATGTGGTGTAGTGCCACCTTGTGGCCAGGTTACGATTAGTCTCTTATATAGTGCCAGCCTGTGGCATTTCCACGTCTTCACTTAAGTAACCTTGGATGAAGCATAGGGCCCGCCCTTCTCTCCCATATGCTTCACCCCAGGGACCCTTTGATATTGCAATAGGAACACTGCAATTTAACAGGACAAGCACTCAGCCTCTTCCCTGGGGTATAATAATTTAAGTAAAAGGTTTCTGACCTTATGGTAAATGGAGTGTCCGTCTCCTCACTAGCTTCGGTCTGCCATGCAGCTTTCTCCAGTCAGGTAACTCAGCAGTATCCCACAGGTACTTAATAAGGATTTCTTTGCAGATCCAGCAAGACCTTTTACTTGCAACTCCAGAAAAACAGCACTCCAGCATTCAGTATTGCAGCATCTCAAAAACAGCTCTCTCTGCTCAAGGTTTCTTCCAGGCTCCTTATCTCCTGTGAACTTAGCTAGGCCCCTCTCTGCTCACACAGCAGCCTTTTAAATCCTCCTGACTTAGATCAGGTGTACTGGCTTGATTAGGCCGCAGCTCACACGCTCCCCTTCTGTTCAAGCACGGATGTACAGCCCTACTCATTCTTCTGCTTATGTAGATCCCTTGCTGGATTCTAGTGCAGGTTATCTGTCCTTGCTGGACACCGTTACAATATATATATACAGTTGTGCGCAAACGTTTGCATACCCTTGGCGAATTGGTAATATATGTACCATTTTTAAAGAAAACATGAGTGAGCAAGCAAAACACATTTCTTTTATTTCGTATGAGATTCATATTCAACTGTAGGTTATAACAGAATGGCACAATCATAAAACAAAACATGGCAACAATGAAAAAAAATGAAATTACCCTGTTTAAAAGTTTGCATACCCTTAGTTCGCAATAATGCGTATTGCCCCCTTTAGCATCAATGATAGTGTGCAGTCTTTTGTAATAGTTGTCTATGATTCCTCTAATTCTTTCAGGTGGTATAGTTGCCCATTCGTCTTGGCAAAATGCATCCAGGTTATGCAAAGTCTTTGGTCATCTTGCATGAACCGCACGTTTGAGATCTCCCCAGACTTTGTGTTTAGGGTCATTGTCAGGAAATATCGAAGGTATCGCTGGAATATAATCTATAAGATGCCAGTGCTTGGACAGAGGATGCATCCAGGTTGTCTTTAGTGTGTCTTTCTGCTTGAAAAATGTTTTGGTAATTGTAAGTTTCTGCTCAGTGCAAAACTCTAGCAGAAGGCGCCCGTTGTCATTGTAGTTTCCAACACTGTGATTGCCAAGTACCCCTTTCCAAGCTTCTGAATCATTGCCTACTCTGGCATTGAAGTCGCTGAGTATGATGACCTTGTCATCTGCAAGAACGTTTTGTACGAGTTTGTGCAGGTCGGTGTAAAACTTGTCCGTTCCTGCAGGATCCACTTGAAGGGTGGGGCATAGACACTGAAAATTGTAGCATGCTGCTTGGTTTGAAGTGGGAGACACATAAAAATGATACGGTCAGAGTGACCCTTTGGCAGGTTATCAAATTTGGAGGCAATATGGTTCCTGACCATGAAGCCGACACCAGAGAGACGTTTCTCATTTTCTGGCTTCCCTGACCAGTAGAGGGTATAGCCTGCCTGAATGCTTCCTTCCTTTGGGAAGCGGACTTCACTGAGGACAGCAATGTCAATAGCCAGCTTTGATCGTTTGTGAGCTACTAGAGCAGTGCGCTGTTCTGGGCGACCAGTGTCTGTTGTGTCAAGCATAGTTCTGATATTTCAACATGTGAGTTTCAGTCCAAGAACCCCTTATGAGGCAGTTGTGAGATGTTTCTTATTTACTGAGTTTCGACAACATTTGGTGATGCCCGTTGACCGCGGCTAGCCAACTGGGTGACAGCCACCTTTTCTAGGCCCCTCTCCATGTGGAGCAAGCAGTGCTCCCCCTAGAGAAGGCTGCTTGGTCATTCAGGGTGCTGCCGAATTATGCCGTTGTCTCCTGGGCCACCATCCGGCGATACATACACCTAAACCGCCTGCATGCAGGATTTAGACTGCGGCTTCGAGTGACATTTTCCAATTGCCGTTTCTCTCCTTTCCCATTGCTGCAGGACTTGAAAATGGCAATTGTTCTAGATGTAGACATGCCCCCTTGGGTCTGCGCAATGGAGTTTTTTAGGTAAACTGCAGTGTGCACAGTACTGGTCCCACCCTTTACACTCAGTGTTCATCTGTCATGGCCTAGCAAGCTTGGACTGTGACAGTAAGGTCCTTGAGTCGTAGGCATTATATTGGAGTGTCCTTCTCCTAGATGGATAACCTTACAGGGCTAACAAGCTGCATCTGCCCAGGTTTTAAATCAGAGTTTTCCATCTCCTAGGCAGGCTGCCAACCAAGGCTAACAAGCCCAGCCTACCCATCCGGTTATACTACTAGACATTCGGTCGCGCCATAACGTAGCAAGAAAATCGGGAGCACCAACGAGAAGTTTTTGCTACGGACACAGTATATCACAAAAGTGAATACACCCCTCATATTTTTGTACATATTTTATTACATCTTTTCATGTGACAACACTGAAGAAATAACACTGTGCTACAATGTAAAGTAGTAACTCTACAGCTTGTATAACAATGTAAATTTGCTTTCCCCTCAAAATAACTCAACACGCAGCCATTAATGTCTAAACCGTTGGCAATAAAAATGAGTACACCCCTAAGTGGAAATGTCCAAATTGGACACAATTAGCCATTTTCCCAATCCGGTGAAATGTGACTCGTTAGTGTTACAAGGTCCCTGGTGTGAATGGGGAGCAGGTATGTTAAATGTGTTGTTATCGCTCTCACACTCTCTCATACTGGTCACTGGAAGTTCAATATGGCACCTCATGGCAAAAAACTCTCTGGAGAATCTGAAAAAAAGAATTGTTGCACTACATAAAGATGGCCTAGGCTATAAGAAGATTGGCAAGACCCTGAAACTGATCTGCAGCACGGTGGGCAAGACCATACAGTGGTTTCACAGGACAGGTTCCACTCAGAACAGCCATCACCATGGTTGACCAAAGAAGTTGAGTGAACATGCACAGCGTCATATCCAGAGGTTGTCTTTCGGAAATAGGGGGGTTCACCCTGTCAGTGCTCAGACCATACGCCGCACACTGCATCAAATTGGTCTGCATGGATGTTGTCCCAGAAGGAAGACTTTTCTAAAGATGATGGACAAGAAAGCCTGCAAACAGTCTGCTGAAGACCAGCAATCTAAGGACATGGATTGCTGGAACCTGTGTGGTCCGATGAGACATATATAAACGTATTATGTTCAGATGGTGTCAAGCGTGTGTGGCGGCAACCAGGTGAGGAGTAAAAAGACAAGTTTGTCTTGCCTGGGTTTGGGCCTGCATGAGTGCTGCCGGCACTGGGAAGCTACAGTTCATTGGGGAAACCATGAATGCCAACATGTACTGTGACATACTGAAGCAGAGCATGATCCCCTCCCTTTGGAGACTGGGCTGCAGGACAGTATTCCAACATGATAACGACCCCAAACAGACCTCCGATAGGACCACTGCCTTGTTAAAGAAGCTGAACGTAAAGGTGATGTGTCACAACCTACAATGATGATGGAGTATAGAGGATCCTAGTCCTCTTATCTCCTGTAGGTTTTAGACCTAAGATTTGGGTGACTCAGACCAATGGACCTTCCTTGAGGATGCAAGAGCATAAGTCCCAGCTTTTGGTAGTGTGCCTGGGAAAACCTGGAAGGGAGTCAGAAACGATCTCCTCTGCCAGCATATGCCCTTGGGTCAATAATACACCTGCACACAAAGTCTTGATGAAAATTATGAACCATGTTTTATTTTAGAACAGCATATTTAACCACATCACACAAGAATGGGGGAAGTGGCTACCGTTAGCCAGCCCCAAATGACGTCTGGCCAATCATGAAGGGGAACTGTGCGTGAACCAATAGTCCCCTCCCAGGTCCGCCCACTAGGCGAGGCCAACTAATTAATTTGGGCTTTGACTCTCCAGGGCAAAGCATGTCTTTTACTCTCCTCTGCCCATGCTATGAAGGCTGAGAAGCCTCAGGGCATCCCATTGTTTCTGGGTGCCTGCCTGTCTGCTCTCCAGCTGTGAGCTCCCCATTGTTAGTTCTATGCTGGATACTTAGCTAATGGGATTAACAGGCCTTTGGGAACAAAGGAGGCTTGCCTGTATTCACTGGCTTCCCCTCCACAATATAATGACATACTAATATAATACCATACATTCATATTTACAAATATAACACCCAATGTTTCACACACATACAACCAACACATCCCACCAGCTCCCTCACATGACACCCATTACAATGAGCCTAAACATGGAAGGGATGGGAATATGCTAAGGGGTAAACTTATAATACTTTATCCCCTAGACCACAACACAACAATATATCCATAACAAGTGGGCCCCAAACCTTTTGTTCCTCCCCATGGCAACAGCATGTGGAAGACCACCCAGCCCAAAATGGCCACCGCTGCCAGTCACAAAATGGCCCCAGCATAGTTCACACCAAATCCAATATGGCCACTGGCTGATTCATGACAATCCTTCCCCAAGCGGGCGGAGAACATCCAAGATTTTCCCAGCTCCGCTGATAGTCATGAATCTGCTGGTTTGGCCCGGCCCGCTGCATGCTAGGCAAGTTCATGTCGGTGTGCACACAGTCCCAAGGTGCAGAGTAAAGACCTCCCCCAGCCCTTGGCCTTGCTCCCACTGTATAGAGCAAATTGCTCTTCCCATGTAACCCCCACCCAAAACAGTCCAGGATCCCATCTCTCTGTTTTTGGCAGCAGCATGGAAGTCTCTGGGGACACAGTGGGTTGCACCCATACATTCTTCTGAGGCAAAACCGTATTTTTGGGAGCCCCATAAAACAACCCCTGTCCCATAGCAACCCCTTTCCCTCCAGCCAGTCCCCACAGCTGGGCTGGGGTCTCTGGGCCTATGGGATTGCAAGGGGGCAGTCCAGTACTTCCCTCAGCAAAATCATTATTGTTGGGAGCCCAATAACACAATAACTGCAGTAAAGGACATACCGGTCTGCGCTTGACTCCAGCGTCCCTGATGGAGTCCGGACTTGGATGCTCGGGCTCCTGGAATTCTGTATCTTTGGACAGAACCTCCTGCTTTTCTTCCCCTGGGTCTGTCTGTGTTGCAGCCTGGAGAACTACGCTGTTCCCACCCAGGCTGTGCTTACACTCCTCCTTTACCTCCTCTGTTGCCTTTGGTTGAATGACTGTGCTTTGGCTCTCTGATGTAGGCTGGGGAGTCTCGCAATTCCCACCCAGCCGGTTCTTTCTGGCCCTCAGCTGACCCTCTTCTTCTATGGCCTTTTGCTTGGTACCCTTATCCCAGTCCTCCAGGTTTAACTGGGCCTTTGGAGCGGTGTCTGTTCCAGTGGGCCTCTGGACATTGGTTATCCAGGGTATCTCCCCACTTGGTTCACCCTCTACTATGGTGCCACACTGCACCCACGGCTCCTTTTCCAAGGCTGGCAAGCTTGCTGCCCCTGTCGGGCTCTTGGTGCCCCTGGCAATCTCTTGAATGCCCCTGGCACTCTTGCTGTGTGAGGCCTGGTTCCCTGTAGCTAAGAACCAGTTCCTTTCCCTCCCCACAGTCCATTACATAGCCCCCCTGGGCTCTGTGCTTCACTAGCACCTTTTTTAGCAACTCTCCTGGGGTGTCAGAGTACAGATTTTGGTTATCTGTTGTAGGCTGGGGAATCTTATCCTTCCCACCCAACCTGACCTCTACGGCCTTCTCCCCAGAGTGCATTACATAGCCCTCCCCACAGTCTCTTGGGTGGCTATCCTGAGCCCCTGGCTCCATTAGCAGTTCTGGCCCATACACATTGCCTAGAACTTCTGAGGGCAGACTTAGTTCATCTGGCCCTACCTGTTGAGCAGTTACTGGGGTTTCTGCCAGGATTTGTGCTGGAAGGTAGTCCTTAGGTGAGACCTGTTTGGAGAAACTGTGCTCTGCTAGCATTTCCTCTGGGATTAAGTCTCTTGGGGTATCAGGGGACAAACATGGGTTATCTGACCCCACCCAGGGAACATTCCCCTGGGTCTCTGGCTCTTGGAGCTGGTGATTTGGTCCCAAGCTGACTTTACCATCCCTTCTAGGTTCTGACACAGTCTCTGCATTTTTTAAAGGAACGCATTCTCCATCACTATGTTCTCCCCAGACCCCTTGCACACAATCACTTCGGTACATACCATCTGTGTTGTAAAGATCTGGCGACCAGTCCTCTTGACTGGGTTGTTCCCCTCTTGATGGGCAAAATGTCTCCCCATAGATCTCGTCCCACAACTCAAAATACTCCTCCTCCAGCTGCAGTTCCTGCTCAATCAGGTGTACCATTAAATTAGCCTCCATGGACCACGGTTCCAGTCCCAGACCACGACAGCGTTCCACAAACAAGTTGTTGTGCCTTTTAAAGGTTCCTATGCCCCCTTCAGGATCACCATACACAATGTCTTGGAGGCCAGAATCGATCTCCAAGCGGAAATCAAACTCCTCTCCAAGGCCACCAACTATTCTGGCGTGAAAAACGTGATATTGGTTCTCCAAGGCAACCTCTTTTCTTACTAGTACTTCCAGCCAGCCCATTAGCTCATCGTCCTGCCACAGATTCAGAATCGCCATCCATTTCTCTAGACGCAATGTCTCTCTGTAGCCAAGTCTTTGCTGAGCTGGAGTTCTCGCTCCATTGCGCTCCTGCCAGATCCTCTGGCAATGCTGGTCTAGTGAGTTGGACACCTCTTGTGCGGTCATCTTACTGGGGTATAAGTGCCTGGCTGCTTTATACCGTCTTGTTGCTTCTTTGGTGATATCCGTCTGTTCCATTGCTGGTCTTTCTGTGGAGTCTCTCACCAATGCCACCAATTGTCACAACCTACAATGATGATGGAGTATAGAGGATCCTAGTCCTCTTATCTCCTGTAGGTTTTAGACCTAAGATTTGGGTGACTCAGACCAATGGACCTTCCTTGCGGATGCAAGAGCATAAGTCCCAGCTTTTGGTAGTGTGCGTGGGAAAACCTGGAAGGGAGTCAGAAATGATCTCCTCTGCCAGCATATGCCCTTGGGTCAATAATACACCTGCACACAAAGTCTTGATGAAAATTATGAACCATGTTTTATTTTAGAACAGCATTTTTAACCACATCACACAAGAATGGGGGAAGTGGCTACCGTTAGCCAGCCCCAAATGACGTCTGGCCAATCATGAAGGGGAACTGTGCGTGAACCAATAGTCCCCTCCCAGGTCCGCCCACTAGGCGAGGCCAACTAATTAATTTGGGCTTTGACTCTCCAGGGCAAAGCATGTCTTTTACTCTCCTCTGCCCATGCTATGAAGGCTGAGAAGCCTCAGGGCATCCCATTGTTTCTGGGTGTCTGCCTGTCTGCTCTCCAGCTGTGAGCTCCCCATTGTTAGTTCTATGCTGGATACTTAGCTAATGGGATTAACAGGCCTTTGGGAACAAAGGAGGCTTGCCTGTATTCACTGGCTTCCCCTCCACAATATAATGACATACTAATATAATACCATACATTCATATTTACAAATATAACACCCAATGTTTCACACACATACAACCAACACATCCCACCAGCTCCCTCACATGACACCCATTACAATGAGCCTAAACATGGAAGGGATGGGAATATGCTAAGGGGTAAACTTATAATACTTTATCCCCTAGACCACAACACAACAATATATCCATAACAAGTGGGCCCCAAACCTTTTGTTCCTCCCCATGGCAACAGCATGTGGAAGACCACCCAGCCCAAAATGGCCACCGCTGCCAGTCACAAAATGGCCCCAGCATAGTTCACACCAAATCCAATATGGCCACTGGCTGATTCATGACATGATGGACTGGCCAAGCATGTCTCCAGACCTAAACCCTATTGAGCATCTGTGGGGCATACTCAAATGGAAGGTGGGGGAGTGCAAGGTCTCTAACATGGAAGAGGACTCCAGTGGCAACCTGTGAAGCTCTGGTGAACTCCATGCCCATGAGGGTTAAGGCAGTGCTGAAAAATAATGGTGGCCTCACAAAATATTGACACTTTGGGCCCAATTTGGACATTTCCACTTGGGTTGTACTTACTTTTCTTGCCAATTGGTTAGACATTAATGGCTGTGTGTTGAGTAATTTTGAGGGGACAGCAAATTTACACTGTTATACAGGCTGTAAACTTACTTTATCTCACTTTTGTGAGATACTGTATATATATTTACACATATATATATATATATATATATATATATATATATATATATATATATATACACTGCTCAAAAAAATAAAGGGAACACTTAAACAACACAATGTAACTCCAAGTCAATCACACTTCTGTAAAATCAAACTGTCCACTTAGGAAGCAACACTGAGTGACAATCAATTTCACATGCTGTTGTGCAAATGGGATAGACAACAGGTGGACATTTTGGGCAATTAGCAAGACACCCCCAATAAAGCAGTGATTCTGCAGATGGTGACCACAGACCACTTCTCAGTTACTATGCTTTCTGGCTGATGTTTTGGTCACTTTTTAATGCTGGTGGTGCTTTCACTCTAGTGGTAGCATGAGACAGAGTCTACAACCCACACAAGTGGCTCAGGTAGTGCAGCTCATCCAGGATAGCACATCAATGCGAGCTGTGGCAAGAAGGTTTGCTCTGTCTGTCAGCGTAGTGTCCAGAGCATGGAGGCGCTACCAGGAGACAGGCCTGTACATCAGGAGATGTGGAGGAGGCCGTATGAGGGCAACAGCCCAGCATCAGGACCGCTACCGCCGCCTTTGTGCAAGGAGGAAGAGGAAGAGCACTGCCAGAGCCCTGCAAAATGACCTCCAGCAGGTCACAAATGTGCATGTGTCTGCTCAAACGGTCAGAAACAGACTCCATGAGGGTGGTATGAGGGCCCGACATCCACCGGTGGGGGTTGTGCTTACAGCCCAACACCGTGCAGTATGTTTGGCATTTGCCAGAGAACACCAAGATTGGCAAATTTGCCACTGGCGCCCTGTGCTCTTCACAGATGAAAGCAGGTTCACACTGAGCACATGTGACAGACGTGACAGGGTCTGGAGACGCTGTGGAGAACGTTCTGCTGCCTGCAACATCATCCAGCATGACTGGTTTGGCAGTGGATCAGTAATGGTGTGGGGCATTTCTTTGGGGGGGCACACAGCCCTCCATGTCCTCGCCAGAGGTAGCCTGACTGCCAATAGGTACCGAGATGAGATCCTCAGACCCCTTTTGAGACCATATGCTAGTGTGGTTGGTCCTGGGTTCCTCCTAATGCAAGACAATGCTAGACCTCATGTGGCTGGAGTGTATCAGCAGTTCCTGCAAGACAAAGGCATTGATGCTATGGACTGCCTCGCCCGTTCCCCAGACTTGAATCCAATTGAGCACATCCGAGACATCATGTCTCGCTCCATCCACCAAAGTCTCGTTGCACCACAGACTGTCCAGGAGTTGGCAGATGCTTTAGTCCAGGTCTTGGCAGGAGATCCCTCAGGAGACCATCCGCCACCACATCAGGAGCATGCCCAGGCGTTGTAGGGAGGTCATACAGGCACATGGAGGCCACAAACACTACTGAGCCTCATGTTGACTTGTTTTAAGGACATTAGATCAAAGTTGGATCAGCCTGTAGTGTGTTTTTCCACTTTCATAATGGGGGTGACTCCAAATCCAGACCTCCATGGGTTGAAAAATGTGATTTCCATTTTTAAAATTTTGTGTGATTTTGTTGTCAGCACATTCAACTATGTAAAGAACAAAGTATTTCATAAGAATATTTATTTTATTCAGATCTAGGATGTGTTATTTTAGTGTTCCCTTTATTTTTTTGAGCAGTGTATATATATATATACACACAACCATACATATATACACACACACACATATATATATATATATATATATATACTAGCTATTTGCCCGTCAAAAATTCAGTGAATAAAATGTTAAGGCTGGGAATGCTGTACCTTTGGCGCTTTTCGCGAGCCCCCCGCTGAGCGCCATTGGCATCAAATTAACTTGCAACGTTACTCACAGGCTACCTGGCTCTCCCACTGTGCTGTGTGTAAGTGTGTAAGTGAATTTGAGGCATATTTGTCGTTTTTTTAGGTCTTTCCAGTTTCGTGGTTCAGCCATTAAAGTCGTAATTTTGCGAGGCGCACAGTGCATGTACGGTTTTCGGTTTTAAGTTGTACAGGTCATAAGAAGGGTATAGAAGCAATGGAAGCAAATATAATTCTGCCACTGTACAAATCCCTAGTACGCCCTCATTTGGAATATGGAGTGCAATTTTGGGCACCACTTTATAAAAAAAAATGTAAACCTGGAAAAATTACAGAGAAGGGCAACAAACCTAATAAGGGGAATGGAGGGACTAAGTTCTGAAGATGGATCCAGGGTCAATATAAGGCTTTGTCAAGTGAAATGTTTGTGCCAAGAGATTTTCAACTGACAAGAGGACATCCCTTGAGGTTACAGGAGAAAAGATTTCACCTTAAAGAAAGAAAAGGGTTCTTCACAGTTAGGGTGGGTAAACTGTGAAATTCTCTACCAAAGGAGGTGGTGACAGCGAACTCGCTAGATAACTTTAAAAAGGGGTTACATATATTTTTAAATAAAGAGGGTATTCAAGGTTATACTAGATAACTAGTAAAGGAATATGGATCCAGGGAGAAACTTGATCGCCAGCCTCTGGGGTCAAGGAATTTTGCTCCCCCCCCCCCCCTTTGAGATAATTGGCAAGTTTCAATGTTTTTTTTTCTGTTTGCATTCCTCTGGATCAATTAACAACTATCAAACAGTCCAAATATTAAAAGGATCAGAAGAGATCTAAAAAGGTTGAAATTGATGGACTAGCAGTCTTTATTCAACCTTCAAGACTATGTAACTATGTAATATATATATATATATATATATATGTGTGTGTATATATATATCACATATATAGTTGTGAGCATGCGAGTTGTTGCTAACGCTTGCAAGCTCGCGCAGCGATACGCGGCCCTCGCAAAGCGAGGGCACTGGGCAAGGGCCTCAGTTGCTGGCATGGAGCGCCGAAGGCGCTCCATGCCAGCAACTGCGCCCCTTGCAAACTTCACGCCGCAACGCAAATAACACGACACACACATTACGACACTCGCAAACAACATACCACACACGTTCACACACATTACGGCCTCGCAACACTCGGACGCAACTCGTGAACATTACAAAATTAAAAACACAATACATACACACAGCACATACATAAAAAACTTAACGACAGCAACAGGGAGCTTCCAGGACCTCAAAAATGCAACTTACGCCTTCGTTTCAATCAAAATAAAAGAGTTTGGACAGTAAAAAAATTTGATATGCGAGAGAAAAAATAGCCGCCGAACAAAACGAAAACGAGGCTACACACGCAAAAACCATACGAGACACGTTACCAGACATTACGACCTCGCAAACATCGGACACAACACGCCGACATACAAACATTTCAAACACAATAAATACACACACCACACACATAAAAAAATTACCTACAGCAAGAGGAACCATCCAGCACCTCAAAAAAAAAAGTTACACCTTCATTTAATTAAAAATAAAACACTTTAGACACTAATGAAATCGGTAAGCGAGAGAAAAAATGGCAGACAAAAAAAAACGAAAACGAGGCTACAGCACTCTCAACACGTAAGACACCACAACACACTCGCAAAACAACACACGAAACTCGAAAAACACCACGAAGCACCGACGGATAATCCGCAAAGACGCATAACACACATAACACGCCATTTTACGCCAATGCGGAAGTACACCACTACGCTAACTGTTTCGTCTCGCGCACGCACACTGCACACATTCATCACTCTTACACAGCAGCTCCACACCACTAATGCTGCAGCAACATGAAAACATGTCAGCTCTTCAACAAAATGCTTCAAAAATAGGTAAAGTATATTAATTTATTCATCTATTATATATTTTAGTATTACACACCAAACAGCATAAGTTACCTTACAATTTGATCGCCGTAATTTTTTGACGGGCAAATCGCTAGTATATATATATATATATATATATAGATATATATATAGATACACACACACACCACACTTATATATTTATATATATATATATATACATATAAATATATATATATATATATATATAAATACACACACATATATATATATATAAATAAATACACACACACACTATATATATATATATATAAATAAATACACACACTATATATATATATATATATATATATATATATTAAACACAGCGAAGCGAGCCAAGCAATTGAGGCATTGAAACACGCAGGACTTAGCCTGCAAGCCGTTAACGAACACGAGACTTAGAAGGAAAAACAAACGACTTTGGAATCTCTGGGGCAAAAAATCGACCTTGCAAAAATACGACTTTAATGGCAGAACCGCGGTAATCGAAAAACACGAACAAAAATTATAATTAAAAAACACTCTCACACAGCACGGGGGGAGCGCCAAGACTCCTGGGAGTGAGTTTGCACGCAAATTTAAGCCGAATTTGCAGAGTTTTTGTCACTCTGAAAAATAATGGCATCCGCAAAAAATGAAAATGAGGCTAAAGGAGACTGAAGCGCGCAGGTCACAGCCAGGCACATATGAGTTAGCCAGGAACGACCTCGGAATCTCGGAGGGTAAAAAAAACGACCTCGCAAAAATACTACTTGAAAGGCCGAACCACGGAAATAAAAAACACATTGAATAAAAGCCAACATTTTACAACACTAACTTGCAAATAATAACATTATTATTCTAAAATGGCGCTTTACCCGTCTAAACAAACAGTTTGGCCTTCTGCACACAGGCTATTTACACTGCTCACTGGGCACATTGCTGACACTTTCTTCTCAGGTGATCAACAGTCCAACTGTATATTTTCTGATGCAGGAAAATCCAAAGAGATTATTAGCTCTTCAAGATATTGATTGCTGCATATCACATATTATAATTGTCGAACTACGAGACGTCATCACGCTTCACATAGCGAGGCGCTCATCAACTGCGAGCCCCGCATAGTGAGGCGAGCCGTTAAGGCACTAACACGCTCAGCACTCAGTCTTTTTGGGTATGAGTCTATCAGCATGGCACATTTTGGCTTGGCAAGATTTGCCCACTCTTCTTTGCAAAAACACTCCAAATCTGTCAGATTGCGAGGGCATCTCCTGTGCACAGCCCTCTTCAGATCACCCCACAGATTTCAATAGGATTCAGGTCTGGGCTCTGGCTGGGCCATTCCAAAACTTAATCTTCTTCTGGTGAAGCCATTCCTTTGTTGATTTGGATGTATGCTTTGGGTTGTTGTCATGCTGAAAGATCAAGTTCCTCTTCATGTTCAGCTTTCTAGCAGAAGCCTGAAGGTTTTGTGCCAATATTGACTGGTATTTGGAACCGTTCATATTTCCCTCTATCTTAACTAAGGCCCCAGTTCCAGCTGAAGAAAAACAGCTCCAAAGCATGATGCTAACGCCACCACCATGCTTCACTGTGGGTATGGTGTTCTTTTGGTGATGTGCAGTGTTGTTTTTGCGTCAAACATATCTTTTGGAATTATGGCCAAAAAGTTCAACCTTGGTTTCATCAGACCATAACACCTTTTCCCACATGCTTTTGGGAGACTTCCGATGTGTTTTTGCAAAATGTAGCCTGGCTTGGATGTTTTTCTTCGTAAGAAAAGGCTTTTGTCTTGCCACTCTACCCCATAGCCCAGACATATGAGGAATACGGGAGATTGTTGTCTCATGTACCACACAGCCAGTACTTGCCAGATATTTCTGCAGCTCCTTTAATGTTGCTGTAGGCCTCTTGGTAGCTACCCAGACCAGTTTTCTTCTCGTCTTTTCATCAATTTTGGAGGGAGCTCCAGTTCTTGGTAATGTCACTGTTGTGCCATATTTTCTCCACTTGATGATGACTGTTTTCACTGTGTTCCATGGTATATCTAATGCCTTGGAAATTCTTTTCCTGACTGATACCTTTTAACAATGAGACCCCTCTGATGCTTTGGAAGCTCTCTGTGGACCATGGCTTTTGCTGTGGGATGCGACTAAGAACATTTCAGGAAAGACCAACTAGAGCAGCTGTACTTTATTTGGAGTTAATCAGGGGCACTTTAAATGATGGCAGGTGTATGCTGACTCCTATTTAACACGATTTGGAATGTGATTGCTTAATTCTGAACACAGCTACATGCCCAGTTATACAAGGGTGTGCAGACTTATGCAACCACATTATTTCTTTTTTTTTTTCTTCCCTCCACCTAAAAGATTTCTACTTTACACTCTGAACGGTTTGCCCTCGCGCACACAGCCTTCTTCTAATGCACAGTTGGTATAGTACATTAATTCATTAAGTAAATAATTAATTGATTATTATTTACAAAAATAGAGACATATGTAGCTGTCTTTTTCATGAGCGCAGAGGC